>CM055444.1:4491704-4710832 GCA_029228465.1 Salix viminalis | reverse complement strand
TAAAAATACCCCTAAGTCCAAGGCTAATATTACTACGCACAAAGAGGTAAAATAATAAATTTATCACTATAATCCACAATAATTTGTGTCCATTGCTATTATAATTTTGCTACAATAAAAGGCTGACATGATTTAGCTTATTTCTTAATAGATTGATTATTGTATTTTTTTAATCACTTTTTAAACACAAACAGTAGTTTTTAATTAAGAGTTTGTTTGAGAATGTGAAAATAATTATTTTTTAAAATGTATTTTTTCTTGAAAATACATTAAAATAATATTTTTTATATATTTAAAAATTATTTTTGACAAACAAAATCAAACCGATATAAAAATACTAAAAAAATAATTTAAAATTAAAAAAAACTTAACAACACGCGGTTAGAAGAAAAAATAAAAGAGTTTAATTATTTTCCTAGATAAGTTCAGTATAAATACAAATAAGACGTCGTGGTTTAGCAAATCTCAACCACTTTAAAGGAAGAGTAAAACCGAACGCAGTGTCGTTCGTTCAGTTCATGCAACGGTCGAGTTTTTTAAATTCTCTCAGTATCTCTTCCACTATATAAATCTTCTCTCTGTCTCTCTCTATATATCATCTTTTTTCAATTTCTTCAAAAGAAAAATTCTCTCTCTCTCTCTCTCAAGAAACAACATATTTGTTTTAGCCGTTCAAATTCTGTGTGAAGTTTGATTTTTCATGTATCATCAAATTCGCTCAAAGGGAGAGTGTTCATGTTATTCAAATTCTCTGTAAGCGCCCATCTCCCCTATCTCGCTATAATTATACAATTTGTTCTCAAAAGGGGGAGTGCTTTATATTTTGTGACTTTATGATTTGTTTTCTTGAGTTTATCAAGGACTGGAGAATTTTCAGAGTTGAAGTTTTTTGGATCTTTTAGACTTCGAGGTTCTTGTTTTCTTTTACTTAATTTTTACTGCCAATATAGCCCTGGAAGGAGTTGAAGCACCATCCCAACACCGGATTGTGAGAGCTTTTCGTCATAGAGGTGAAACACCAGGCTCTGTGTTGATAATTTCAGAGGGGACGCTTATCATCTACGTGTATTCAATTCTTGTTGTTCTTGACACCATTATCAGTTGCATCTTCTTCAAAAGCTGCAAGGCCACCTCCTATCGCATTGATCAACAAGGTAAATGCGCTTACAGGATTAATGAAAAATTAAAATGAAAACTAACTAATTAAAATGATATAAATGAAACCCTGGTTTCCCCTGTTACGGCGGGATTTCTTTTGGTTGTGGATGTCATCTGTGATGTAAATGGTTGATGAAATAGAAATTGATAGGTTTTCTTTGTTGCCTAACATAAGTAAAGTTTTTACAGTAAGAGGTTACAAATGTTTTTTTCTCTTCTTGCAACAAGTAAATCTCATTCTTGATATTCAGTAACTAATCCTACTAATGGCAATTTGTTGAGTCCTAACCTCTAGTTAAATTTGGGTAAGAAGACGCATGGTAAGAAGAGAAATCGGTATATGCTTGTTACTGAAGCACATGTACCAAGTTATTATTCATCTTGTGTTCTTATTAACCTTATTAAAACCTATTGCACCAGTAATGCCAGATGATAATTATCAAAGCTATTGATCTCCATTTTCAAACTAACTACTCTTTGACTTTTCTTTCAATTAAGTGACTTGTTTTCTCTTCGAACCTTAACTTTTCGATCATTTCCCTTCTTTCTGATTGCTAGAATATTGCAGCATGTAATTAGATCATTAATTCTTTAAACATGAAGGTTCTCTGCTTGCATTATTATACAGTACTCCTCCTAAACTCTAGGAAGCTTTGAATGCCTTAGGAATTCTACCTTTCGCAAAGAAGAACTTTGTGATTATCATAGCAGTGGAAGGACCATCAACACATTTTAGGCAGACCAATTGCTCCTTTGTGAATTACATGATGTTTCCCTCATCATTTCCCTCTATCATTGTCTAGCTACGCTTATGATACTTGAATTTTTTTTCCAGCGTTGATGGTTGTATATCATTGAAGAATTTGTTGATCTTTGCTAGGAATTTAGACGTACCTTGTTTTACAACCGTGGTCAATGCTCTGTTGCTTTCTCAATGGTCTTTCTAGAAGCTTTTTTAGCTGATATGGAAGTTTGAACCATTATATTTTTATATTGAACTCAACTATATTTAAGATTAGCGTATTGAGATTGCTCTATCTCATGTTGTGTGTAGTTATGCTTGTAGAAATTCAACGGTCCGAGTCATGAAAATGTAACTTTTATCATGAACCTTTCCACTCTAATAATCTGCAAGCTCTCTTCATGTGGGTGTACGAGAAAACATTTCCCATAAGAATCTCTTGGTCTTCATTCATAGTGTCAGTTAGTTGTTCAAAACTTTTTCACCTTTTGTCTACAGGTATATTGATAGGGTCTTTGGCAATGAGACAAAATCCAGAACTTTGGAAAAGGTTCATAGGAAGAAGGTAATTGTTTCTTGGTGTAATTCCATACAGTTTGCTCTCATCATGGAATTTATCAATTGTAGTTTCTTCACCTAATCACATTAATACTGCAGATGAAGTTTCTGTAAAGATTCTAATTGGACCAAGGCATTGGAGACACATAGGTGGATTATCTTATTACACGAAGTGCAAATGCTGTCTTAGGCTTTGAATATGGGTGAAAAAACTTACACCTATAAAGAAGCTAATGACCAAGGTATGCTCTCTTATTCTATCAAGTGTTTTCAAAGTTAAAATGACAGTTATTTTGAAATGCTAACTTCAATATGAATTATTTCAAAATGTTTGAAGTAGTTAGTTGATGCTTATATTTTAGTTGTGCCTTTCCATCCCAAATAGAAACCTAGGCCCTATCTTCTTTGGTGATCTGAAATGTACAAAAAGTTAGTGTTTTCTTAGATCTTATATATTCAGTGTTTTAGGCTGTTGTTAGCTTCAATATTCTCACAAACATTAGGTTATGACATTTTCACTTCCCTAATTATTTCTTTATCTGTCATTTATTTTTTATGGGGGCTATAACCATAGTTCTTAAGGAAATATTCTAGTTTATGTTTCAATAGAGAACTTGGCCAAGTTTTTAGGTAGCACAACTGATTTTCTACAATAGGACTAAGGATAGGACTGGCTTGTTTTTTGTTTCCTCTATTTGATTTTAGTTTTTGATAGTCTTTCCACACATGCTATTTAGAGAATGCAACGAAGAGTAGGAGCCCGAGTGCATTCGTTTTTAATAGAAGTGAGTAGGATTGCGATCAAGCAATATAGGTTATGAAATGTTGTCCCTCGTCGGGATGTTATGAATGTTGTGTGTGAAATATCATGAAGTTGCAGCCATGTACTCATTTTATTTTTCTTCCCAGTTTGAACATATGATTTTGTTCCACTTTTATCGGGGTATATGTGTAAGCTTTTTTGTTCGTTTAAAGCTTATCATCAATTGCAATGAATGAGTTACTTTTTTATGTGAATGTCCAGCTCATAACCCTATATTTGGTTTCAAATAGTTGGTCTTGGTTGACTTGATTTCCATGTATTCAAATTTTGAATGTAATTTTGTATTCTTTGTAAAATAGTAGTAGCGGGATCTTTGATTAGCTTTTAGTTTCTATAACTCCATCGTTTTTAGACAAAAAGTTTTCATAAATTTCCCATGCACTCACCGTCTGCGATGGAGTTATGGAAACTAATTGTGAACTTGAATACTGCTACTACTATTTGCTCTAGAGAGTGTAACAAGACGAGGTTGTATAATTAATTGGCCGGGTCGGGGCCTTCATTTTTTCAACCAAGCCAAATATTTGAAACTGGTCTGTAGTTTGGGCTATATTTTTCAAGCATATTGAGCTATTGAAGACTGATCGCTGGCTTGAAAGATGAAGATCTTTTCTATTTATAGGAAATGAAAGCTGAGCAGATGAAGGTATAGAAGGCGTACTCGGACTCATCACAACAAGCACAACCTCGCATGTTTAAAATATAGCTCAACTACATGGGTTATGAGTTGTGGATGGATGTTGTTTTTTTCCTTGAGATGTATTGCTAATTGTGTGTCTGAAATCTTCATGCTTCCTTTTTTGAAGCGTTACTAAAGTAATGTTCTATGATCTTAGTGTTGTTTGTCTTTGTTTAGATGAGTGATCTGATTATTAGTTACTTAGAAAGTATAAGTTGATTGTGTTGATAATTTTTGTGCTTATTAGGTTGCATTTTTCCTTTAGATGTATGGTTTGTACATCTTTTCTATTTGTGTATCTCAATTCTTTATACTTCCTTTCTTGCTCTCTAATCTTTGGCTGAGTGATTTGTTTATCAGTTACTTAGAAAGTATAAGTTGATTGTGTTGATGATCTTTGTGCTTATTATGTTGCATTTTTCCTTGAGGTGTATGGTTTTACATCTTTGCTATTTGTGCATCTCAATTCTTCATCCTTCCTTTCTTGCTCTCTAATCTTTGGTTGAGTGATCTGGTTCTAATTTAGCCATAAACTGGAAGAATTTTTTTAAGATAATATGCTTTGGTCTAAAATTTCCTTGACATGTCACAAGTATCCTGTTCAGACCTAGATATCCTGTGAAATTCTCTTCTCCGTAGCAGAAAAATAAAAAACTAAATCAGAATTCAGGTTCATTTAGATTTTTTATTGGTGAGAAACTAATCTGTAGATTAGTAATCGATGCAGCTCTTACCCTCCTTATGGTGGTTTATGTAATAATTGTTTTTAGGAGGACAATGCATGTGCACAACCAAGGATGCTCCATATTTCCCTTTGCACTTTTTTTTCTAGTTGCCTATTTCTGAGGTTTTCCCTGGATTGTGACTTTCAATACCTGACCTCCTCTAAACTCATTTTGGAAGGCTGAGGACAGAGCTCACAGGCGAGGGCAATCAAATGCAGTTAACATTTACATCTTCTGTTCTGAAACTGACTTCTATGGACATTTTAGGGATGTTGGAATTGTATTAATGTTGATTTGTGATGAAATAGGAGGAAGGATGTAGTTAGGTTCTAGGAGGCACACCTAGGTTCTTAAGAGTCACACCTAAGAGGAGATTGAGTCTTACAATCAAAGCAAACTTGCTGGAAATTATTTGATTGCTCCATTGAAAAATATTGAAAGACTACATACTTATTTATGAAGTGTTAGCTGTCCAAATCCAGTAAGGACATGGATTCCTAAACCTACAACATGACCATTCCTCTTTAGAATAGGAAAACATAATAATCTAGAATAGAAAACCTAATAACTTAAGGACTAGTAAAATAAAATACTTTGCAGAAATGAAAATTACGAAAAAAACCCTGTATTTTATAGTTGAAATAGAACACATAAATCCTATTCTTTTGTTGCCCGTATCATAGGGGAGTTTTTTTCCTGATCAACTGATATCTATGGTTTGTGTAACAACTGTTGTTATGATGCAGTCTTTGTCTAGTTACTTAATTTTCAATCCCCCTAGTCTGTGTGCTATATATATTAATATTTTGAGCACTTTAAAGTGCTTATTAAAGGTAGATGGTGCCAGACTTTTCTACACTACTTTTCCATTCGTCTTTTTCACATGAATTTCTATACTTTTCTTCAAAGTTTTGACCATGTAAATGACTAAAAGTCATGCCAATGTTCTGTCATTATAATGTTCTATACCTTTTCCTGCAGAGGTCTCAAATGTATATATTTGTTTTTTGTGAATTTTTAACATCTGAAGATGCAGCCAACCTGATGTCTTTGTTTTCCAGGTTAAGATTGCAATAATCGGTATAACTGCTGGGGGTGTCGGACTTGATTTCTCCTCTGCACAAAATGTTGTCTTCTTGGAACTGCCTCAGTCTCCATCATTGATGCTTCAGGTATGACAGGTTACGTCCATTAGTTTTGCAATTCTGTTGGAAATTAAAATAGAAGGTTAGTGACAATGTTCTATAATGGTAATTCTTTTTACTTGCAAGAAAGGCGCTACAAAGAGACATAAAGTGTGTCTTGATCTTTAAAAAATAAAAGAAGAGAATAAATGGTGATTAAAAATGAATTCATGATGTCCACGTGGACTATAAATGAGCTGAAAAGTTAAAAAATGATAATGAGAAATGTAAGTGGGAACGAAAAGATTTGATAAAAGAAAAATGAATATTATTATCATTGTTGTTGTGTGTGTGTGATACATGGATTAATATGGAATAATAGTAGGTGTTTATGGTGATAGGAGGAAGTGATAAATTTGTTATTGGACGCTACAAACTTTCTTGATAGGCTTCGAAGTAGAAAAATTGAACAATTTTTAATGCAAATAATAACATATGGGCTGTAGGTCTAATCGGGCCACGATTTCAGCCCATGTTAGCTTTGTATTCAACAATTCTTTGATCCAGACTGAAAATCAGCATTCGCTTTTCAGTCTGCTACAGGCCCACAAACACGAAAATTTAAATAATGTGAGATAATCTATTTTAAAAATTTTCAGTCTGCATTTGATTGCCCTCGCCTGTGAGCTCTGTCCTCAGCCTTCCAAAATGAGTTTAGAGGAGGTCAGGTTATCTCACGAAAATAAAGATAAATAGATTTACATCTTCTGTGCTAAGGTTTCATTTCTTTCAAAAGAAATGCTTTTGGTTGTCAAGACATTTATGTCTCTTTTGTATGCATACAAAGATTTTTGTTATATTGCAGGACACTTTGGACGAAACACGTTGGCAAAATTTAAACAAGAGTTTGCATCGTGTCTCATCTACTATGGATGGAAAATATGATGCAGTTCCAGAAATTTTGGTATCACTTCTTACCTTTTTCTCCACTCTAATCCTAGCACTCTTAATACATCTAGACAAGCTCAATTTACACTAATTGATATCATCATGGGTTTGAGTCAATGGTCTGAATTATTTAAGCTAAACCCTTGTTACACATTTTTCTGTAAATCTTATCCCAACTTTGATTTTTTCCAGTGACTTGAAATATATTGTCATGCTGCAATGTATAAGAACCTCTGGAGCTATTATTTTGCTTGAGCAGATTGGACGAGTCTTTCTCCTGATACTTGCAAAGCAAAGCAAATATATTTTATGCAAATTATTTAATTGGGGATTTATCATGAGTATATCTAGTTTCGTTGGTTGTGTAAATTTTTAAAATTTACTTACAAAAAAACTTTGAATTGGTAGTCACATTTGTCAAATCACCCGAGATAGTGAAATCCATCATCAACATCCAATTCTTTTTGGGTTCCAAAGTCAGAACTGTTGGTATTTTTTTTTTTTTGGTTCGTTTAGCTTTGTCTTAGGAGTCTTGAGTGTCTTTTGCTCTGGTTGACCAGGGCTAACTATGTTGCCTTGTTTCATGATCTTGAATAGACAGCATTGCTTTTTTTCTGTATCACATCGCTAGATGTGTTCAGTGGAAATTATAGCAGATGGTATTTATTTAAGTCTTTTATTTATTATTTATTAAGTAGGTTTTTGGCTAGTCATTTTCTGTAGGAGATTGAACTTCATTAATCTATCTTGACAGGTTGAAAGAATTTCTTATTTTGGAAAATCTGACAAAGGGATTAGGGGAAGTTCTGAAGTTCAAGTTGAGCTACCAGACTCGGGCTCAGTGTGGAATTCACAGCCATTCAAAACACACAATGAAGAGAATGTAATGTTGATTGGAAGCACATTTCAAACAGATGATCTTAATCTTGGATAAAACTTAGAAATCAGAAATTTTCTTGTTTTTTGAATGAGGTTCAAATATTCTAGCGTCTTCTATTGCATGCTCATTTATATTTTCTCTTTCCATGGGCTGAATTTGAATTTTGTTGGAAGAACAGGCTGTTATGGTCTTGGATAATGTAACAGACAAGGATTTTGTAGCAAAAAAAAACCTGGAAGGGGTTTCAGATATTGAGATTAGAAGTTCTAGCAGAGATTCTTCTTCTTCCGAGGGACATGAAGGCAATGATCAATCAGAGAAGGTACCTATTGCACAAGATTTTGTCTTCTCAGAAATAGGCTACTATGTCTCTGCTCCTTTTAGTTTATGTGAAGGAAACCAGTTATAAATTAATTGCAGGAAAATAAACTGTGTCCAAACAACAGAAATCAAGGACAGTGGACTTGCTCAGGAAAATGAAGCTGATGAATGCTGGTCTAATGAACTATATTCTCTACGCTTTGAGGTACAATTATGAACTTGGTCATCCAGATTTTCTTGCTGGTTTTTTCACTCTAATGCCATGGCATCCATTTAATTTCCAGCAATTGCAATTGCAGCCATTTATTTGACTTTAATATTGTAGTTCAAAAGCTTCCTGTTTAGTTATGGGCTATCCTTTTTTCGTGTGAAATATAGTTTACATACAAGCATCCTCTAAGGAAGATACAGAACCCATGCTGAAATAAAAATTTAAATAATTGACTTTACCTGTTGTTCAGGTAAGTAAATATACTGGAAGGATTCACCTATATTCCTGCATTCTGGGGAAGGACTCAAGACCACAGCCACTTTATGAGAATTTCCAACCAGAAGAACTCGAGTCACTTGCATCTAATGATAGCAAGGAAACAGATTTTAAATTTCTCAAGCAAAATCCAGTTTCCAGGCATGCTCTTCTTTCATTTATTAAAGAGTGGAATGCACTAAGGCCCATTGAAAGAAGGAAATTATGTGGAAAGACTTTGCAACTTACTCTACATGTTGAGTTGTGCTACTTAAATGAAAGTACTAACCACAGAATTGGGGTATGCTTACGCATCTTATTCATCTCTTTATACATCTCTGTTGTCATTGCCCCCCACCCAGCCCCCAACAACCCCTGTTTTTTGCCTTTTCTTTTGTAATATTTGCTAATTCATGTGAAGTTGTTCCATAGTATGTTGCATATTTTACAAAGGATTGTGTGGTTTGGGTAACAGTTATGCAACTCTGTTATAGGGACTGCTGAAGGGTGGAAGCAAGCGACGCTGTACTCCACTGGGTGAGATCAGCCATCCTTTACCATCAAATGCCATTTTGAAAAAGGTACATCTGTCAAGTAGTTATGGCCAAAAGGAAAAGCAATACACTCAGGGTTGGACCTTAATGGATGAGCCACTCTGTAAACTCTGTCAAATGCCATGCAAGTAAGTCAAGATTTATCATCTTTTGATGTAACTATTTGTTGGGATTTTATTATTTACTCTTTTTATGGGTGGAGTATTTTTCTTCATTTTTTTTAGTCTTTGGTGTAGGTTGCAGCTTGCACCCCTTTCTTTTGTCTCTTTTTATTGTATTTATTGGAATTATATCAACTGTCACTTTCAGGGGCAGCGATGCCAAAACACCTAGATATTTTGAGGATCTATTCTGCGACCTCATCTGCTGTGAAGAATATCGCATAAGAACTAGTAGCAGATCCCTCCGGCAGGTAAGGACTGGCATGAAAATTAATTAAAACCAAACTGATAGGCTTTTTTCTGTTTGTTTTTCTATCTTTGTTTATTTGTTTTGGTGTGAGAAAATGTTGAAAACATGTTTCTCAATTTTGTTGTTTGCTGTATGGATAGCATCATTCATAATGTAGATTTGATTGCCTTCTGTTATCCTGTTCCATGTTACTCACTCTAGCATAATAATTCCTGCAGTTAACGTTAACCCTCGTTGGCAACAACTCCAGTCTTCTCCATCGTAGGCCACCTATAACGGAGGCAACATCATTTTCTTCCTTTTCACCATAAGTCACAACATCACTTTCTTTCCTCTACCGCGAGCAAGCTTTGGTAGCAATGAACTTCCTCTCCTCCACGAATCATCAGTAACAACAACATTGTTTCCTTTCCACCATCCATGGATACAACAACAACACGTCTTCTCTACAAAACAACCTGGCAGCAACAATAATGACCTTTCTCCTCTATGGCTCTTTTTTTCCACCAAACAACGACAACTATACCAATAATATCAACAACACTTGGTCTTTCTCTCATCGTCAACAATAAAAACAACTTCCTTCCACTACCAACAACAACAACAACTATTCTTCTCTCCTGCTACACCTCATACACCACCAACCATATGTTCTTATCATGGCAGCAATGCCAACATACCCTTTCCTTCACCCTTGGTTAGTACTAATCACTTTGCAAGTGAGCAATAAGGAGTGCGTTAATTCATGTTCTACTATCACATGGTGAACAATAAATTTGATTGAGCTGGACATAATGTCCAATGCAATTAATAAACAGGTTGGGCCATTTTGGCCCAACATGGTTGCGTTGACTTATTTAGTTGGGCTAAGCCCAATCCATATATTATTACAATAATATTTCCTTAAGAAACAAAGTTCCAAAAAAAATTCAAATGGGCATTAATTTTTTTGTAATTTCTCGCATATTTTTTTCAATGATTTTGCATAATATCATGTTCTAATTTAGATTGTAAGTTTTGAACCAGATATATAAAAATACCCAGTTTTTCTCCAAAGCTCCAAGAAAAATCCCAATCAATTTCAAGGGTCATTTCAAAAGGTTGTGATTTCATTGTATGCTTTTATATCATTTTTTTTCAATATTTGTTCAGACTTACATTATAATATACGGACTTGGTATAAAATATCTTATTCTTTTGAGATTTCCTAAAAAAGGTTAAAAAATAAAACTATTTTCATGCATACGACCGAATCCTAAATTTGTTCTGAGTATATTTTCCAAAAAAACAAACAAATTACATGTTTTCCCATGTTTTAAAATGCAAAATGAGATATCATAACCAATATATGATCATCTATTAGGGGTCAACCAAAATATAAAAAATCCTTCACCAACCATTTGTTCATTTTATTTATTAGGATTTAGCTGTAGATTTTAATTTTTAAGGGTGTAAAGCTACTTTGTAGAGTATGTCCTTAAATATTAAAAATACAAAAATAAAATGTGATGCTAAAATTAAGACCATAAAACAGTTAAATTTTCATCCAATAAGACAAAAACTTCTTTATGAAGAGAGATCTACTTTGAAACTTTGAAAAATCAACAGATAGAATTTTAACTTAGAAAAATAATCCAACAACAATGCAGTTTACATTAGAAAGGGTGCATTAGAGGTGATGCATCTTTCCCTTGCACAACAAATCCATTTACCTGGACTCTCACAGATCATTAGATTTTTTAATGATCTTAATATTAGGTGACGACTCCTGAAAATTATAATAATAGTTTATGATTTTTGTCAAAACCATTTTTTTTCACACACTCCCATCTTAGGGAGGCTGCGAAAAACTTCATCATGACAATCTTAAATAGCTACCCAACTATTATTAATATAAACATCTATAATTATTTCAAACCCACTTTTCATGCCTGCACATATAGCAAAAAGTCAAATGATAAAACTACACTCATAAGATGACCTTATTGAAATAATTACTTAAAAACTTGAATTATTAGATATAATAACTCATCAAAATAAATAATTATTATAAATCAAGATGAAAAATGCTCAAAGTTAAATAAAAGATCTTGTCGATGAGTTTCAATAGGATCTTGTCATCAATAAAATAAAAATTCAAGGCCAAACCAATATAAAATACCTAAAGTAAAATATTATTACAATCGTTCATCTATTTTTTATATTCAAATCAAAGATTTAACTCATCAAACTCAAACGCATTATGATGGTCAAGGTGTTTACAAAAAAAATACATGGATATAGTGAACATAACATCATAAACAAACTTCAAGAGATGACAATGATAGCTATGGAATATAAATTTAAAAATCAACTAGACAAGAAAATAACTCAATTAATAATCTTTAGCTATGATAACCAACTCAAAGGTTGATAGGATCATTATCTCACCCAAAATGATAAATATATAAAATGATGTCAAGGTAGAAAATGAAAATACTTCAACACCTATCATAGTAGAAAATGATATCTCAACTTTAATACTCGTTATTAGTAAACACTTTTATAAGTGATTCTCAACAATTGCAAGAAAGTTCATTTGAAATATTTTCAAACTCAACTTTACTCAAACTTAAAGAATTTAGATGGTATAAAGGCATGTTTGTCTTAAAAGTTGTCTTTGGAAAAGATTGTAAACATCTTTTTTGGAAGGAAATGTTTTTATAAAAACTTCAAAAAATTATTTATTGAAAGGTCATGTAAGGAATTGATACCTTATAAAATATTGTCTTATAAAGACCTAGTAACTTATATCAATAATGAAGGGTTATCCCTTTGCATAAATCTCAAACTCAAGAAAAAAAAGTAAAAAACAAACTTCATGAGAGTAGAAAAGAATTAGACTCATATTGTACTCGATATGGGCTTGGAACCTTAGTTGATCCTTCAAGAAAACATAAGAAAACTATAAAACATAAATCAAAAGGAAAGTATAGTATTATTAGAAACCATATATAAAATCAAAAACAACAACACCAAACTAACAACGAACTTGTTATAGATATGGTCAAGTAGGACACTACAAAAGTCAATGAAAGAAAACAAAGAATTAGAAATTGAAGATAAGATGAAGTTCTCAACTTCAACTCTAATACTGATATTCAATAAGACTCTAGTGATGATAATTGAAAAAAGATATTAAACTTTATTAAAATCAAGAAAAGTCCAAACAATTGCAAGAGTTATTTGATTTTTTTTTCAATTTATCAAATATCTCTTATGAAGAAAACATCATACAATCTAATTAAGGGATTTAAATTGAAAAAAATCTCTATAAAAACCAGACCTATTTAAATGAATCAAAACATAAAGTACCAAACGAAACAAAAGCTAAAACAAAAAGGACAATAATGAAATGAAGGAAGGAACAAGGAAGGAAGTTTCTTCCTTGTAATAACTAACAAGGAACCCTTTTGTTCAACAGTGTCAGATCCATCTAGGTCCAGGGACAAGGGGACGGATCTCTTTTCTTTAATAACAAAGGTAAGCCCGTTTTGGGTTCTTGAAATTCTTGTTGCAAAAGCTCTCTGACCACTACTAATTGGAATTTCATTTGACCTATTTTTCTTCAGGAATTGAAAAAATGGATAATTCAAGTGATGTTATAGATATGGTCAGTGGTAATGGAGGGGAAGACTCAAGAAATGACTCCACAACCTCCACTTCGTCTGCTGCTTCTTCTCCGAGAGCAATGGCTTCTGGGTATCGATTGTTTGATCGCCAAGACTCGCTTCACCAGCTTATGGGTGGTGGCAAAGGTTTTTTTATTCGAATTTGATCCTTTCTTTGATTGCAAGATTTCAATTGGGGTTTTCTAGAATGGATGCATTGGGAGGGATACTAAAATGAAGAAAAAAATGGGTATTGTTTTGTTTCTGGGTTTTGGTATTTGGTTAACAAGATAGTGATTTTACCTTGATTTTCTTGTTCTTACTGTTGGATGGTGAGGTTTAGATAAAGGAATTTGACAAACAAAAACGATAACGTTGGTTAATGGGATTTAGGGTTTAGCATTTATAGAATGTGTAATGACAAAATTTGTGTTTAGATTTCTGAAGATTGAGCAAATTGATGATAACTAGTAATGAGTAAATTTTAGTTTGCATGACTTTTCTTGAATTAAATGACTAAGCTGTGGATATACCTTGGAGAATTGTTATTATCGAAATTGAAGACTGAAGGGCATTTTTTTTTGCGAATTATAAACAAAAGATTTTTTTTGTTTTGTTTCAAGAGTACCTCTAAATAATGATGCGAGACAAAAGAGGTTTGAAGCCGAATAAGAAAGAAAATAAGAAGCTGATAAGAAGAAGCCAAAAAAAGTGAAGAAAAAGCTGAAGAAAATAAAGAATAGGGTTAGAAAAGTCTGCAACTTCAAATTTTATTTAATTCATCAAAAACTAAATTGTAATGTCAAGAAAATTACATGTAAATACTAAAACTCTAATCAAAATCAAATTTGGCCTTAAAACCCTACTAGCTAATAAAAGTCTAATAAAACCAGACTGAAGTCCAATAATAAAGTTACATAAAAACTAGTAACTCAAGCTTAGATGAGCCCAATCTCCCAACCAAAGAACAACAAGTTGGATTACCCTCCATTGTCTATGATCATATGAGTGCATAAACAATGTCTCGGGTCTAGTGTCCCCACCAAATTAACTGAAATAATTAGAAATTGTTTTAACAAAGGATGTTGAAGATCACACTGTCATTTGAGTTTATGGCATGCAGTTGAATGTTAAACCTACCATTTCTTGGCCTGGATGTTGTCTGAATAATAGATAATAAAATAATCATATGAAGAATCCTATTCACTTTTAAGCTTTCAGTATTTGGCCTCAACCTTTTTTACTTCATTTATCTTCTTTTGCTCCACTTCTTTGCCATTCCTTTTCTTTTGAAATAAGTATTTGTAATCAGTGCTGTGTTGTGGGGATGCGTATTTTCTTGAATTAGTCTATTGCTAAATGGTACTTGCTGGTTTGAGCTGGTTTATCTCACCATCAAGGTTTGTCATTGTATATGCTAAATTGTATGATATTGTTGTTGCAACTGCTACTGTGTATGACTTCATTTCATCTTTTTCAGTGTTTGCAGTTGGTGCTTTAATATTCTTGTTCTCTTTCTTTTATAGCTGCCGATGTACTACTTTGGAGGTGGCGGCATGTTTCTTTTGGTGTCATTATGGTCGCAACAGTATCATGGTTCATATTTGAGCGGTCTGGATTGCCATTCTTAACAATTTGTTCTGATGTGTTGCTGATCTTGATTGTATTGCTGTTTGTCCGTGCCAACTTATCTAATATGATAAACAAGTATGCTTAATGTCATCAACATTTTTCATTTACAGCTCCTTATTGTTTCAGTTCTGAAAATGTTTCTAATTTCACTTTTTTTTTTAGCAGACAGCTTCAATCGTTACCAGAGTTAGTTTTGTCAGAGGAAATGGTTAACTCTGCCGCAGCATCGTTTCGTGTGAAAATTAATAATGTTCTTCTTATGGCCCATGACATTACTCTTGGCAAAGATTTTAGATTCTTTTTCAAGGTCATTGTTGATTGACTTAATAACATGCTTCTTATGCTCTTGATATTCCTTTTGCAAAATATTTTAGAGTCCTTTTCAAGGCCAATGTATCGTCTTGAAAAGGATCAAAGATGTTAGATTCTATTTTTGAAGGTAAGTATTGGTTTGTTTAAAGAGGATTAGAGAGTTCCACTATGTGTAGTTGAAGATTTATGAAGCAGTTTTGATTTTTTCTTTAGTGTCATAGTTTATGTGGTAAATTTTCGGCATTCAGTCTTAAAGGAAACTAAAACTCTAGAACAATAAAAAATTATAGGAATTTCAAAAAATTTAATTACTATATACATATGTATATGGATGGATATGTATGTTTTAATTTGTCATTCAAGAAAATGCATATAAAATATGAGTTAACTAAATTTTCTCCAGAAGAATTAATTTGGCACTGCTTGATTTAATTGGGTAGTGAATATGGCCGAGTAGAGTCCTGGGGCAGGGAAAACAGACTAGTCAGGACTTGCAAGTATAGTTTTAAATGCTCTTTTCCTTGTGCGGATAGTAGGAATATTTGATTGGCAACCTTCTGTACTCTTATAAGTGACACATGCAAAGGTAGCCAGTCTGTAACATCCAGAAGGATCTCTAGATGGTTGAATACAGTCTTGAGAATCTATCTTAATGAAGTTACAATGTCTTCTATTTGTTTATTGTCTTGCTAACTATTTTAATTGTTCATTTGATAGGTGGTGGTCTTTCTCTGGCTCCTGTCTACTGTTGGTAGCTACTTCTCTTTTTTCACTCTGGCTTATATAGGTATGTATGGCATGTCAGCATTGTTAGTCTTAGTTAAATGTGGCTTTTTTGAAGCCAACGTAGTGCCCAAGTTTTGGGGGGCAAACAGCACAGTTTTTTGAGTTGCAGCAGCATAATTTTATTGGCTCGGCAGTGTCGCATGTTGCAGCCTTCAAATTTGAAAAAAAAAGCAAATCTAAGGCTGTGACAGCGTTTCACAACCTTTAATTTTGATTTTTTGTTTTAAAAATAACCACAGCCCTTAAAAATTTCACCATTGCTCTGTGAATATTTTGGATGTAAACTATTGCAAAATATAGCTTTGTTCTAAACATAGGAGACAATATTCTTTTTTTAAGGTTTATGAGAGGTCCAAAGGCTGGGGCTATACAAATCCACTTGCTTATTAATTCCAATATTTGAACATTAACTTCAGTTCCTTTTAAGTCTTTCATTCTGTTTTATGAAAAAAAAATTATTTAAAGGCTGCAGCAGTTAATTATAATTTTTTTTTCAAAATTAAAGGCCATGGTAGTAACGTTACTGCAACCTTCAATTTGTTTTCAGATTTGAAGGCTGCAGTAGTGACACTGCCGCAACCAATACAGTTTAATTTGATCGCGCCAATGATGCTGCTGCAGCTCAACAAACTTTGCTATTCCCCCAAATAAGTTTCCAACTTCGCTATTTCCCCTAAACAATTTGGGCAATGTGCTAGTTTCCAAAAAACTGATATTTGCAACTGTGAATTCTTTTGGTTAAATTATTTATTTCACTTTAGTTTAAAACCCTGGATGCCCTATTCCCCTAGATCTAAAGTTCATTTTTGTGGAGAGCTTTCCTTGCAATTTATATGCGTGTTCCTGAACCTTGAAATTTGTTACCGTGCATGTGGATGTTACCACTGTCTGATCTCTCCTTGAAAATTGTTTGAGTACTTCATATTGTTTGGACCAAAACATTAACATGTTTACCACTGATATTGATAACAGGAACAATCTTATCCATTACAATCCCTGCCTTGTATAGCAGATATGAAGAACATGTGGATAGATGTTGTGGGGTGATCCATAGAAAATTATCACATCACTATAAGATAGTGGATGAGAGTGTTATTAGTAGAATCCCGCAAAGTTTGTCCAAGGACAAAGATGCATGAGTCTGATGTAGATATAAGTTCAAACTCTGCCAAATTTCACTGGATGGCAGGCTCCAGAACTTAAGGTTCTTGTGAAATTATCTCGTTCACTGTTTCAATTACTGTGGTTATTTCTTGTCTCTGAATGTGAGCAGCTACACCTCTCATATGTCTCCTTACCATCAGCAGATCAAACATATTACTGTTAGCTTTTGTGAATAGCTGAAGTTTTGAAGCTCAGGTAGTCCAGTTATCTTTCAATATCAATTCTAAAGACTTGTACTTTTCAGTTGCTGAACCCCAACCTTTAAGCGCGAAAGCTCGAATCTCACTTGCAATCACAGAAAACCGGAGCTTTGAATATGGTGGTGGTTTATTGACACAGAACATCTGTGGTTGTGGGAATATGTGATTCTCCTTGATTAGGAGTGAATGAAGTAGCTCTAATTTTGAGGGACTAAATATTAAGATCAGGGTAACAATTAAGCGGACCAGCTTAACAAAGAGCTTGCCCTTCTATCAATTATTTTCATGATCTTCTAGTTGTATTTGTTCCAAGTCTCAAACAGGTACAGCATGCTGGAATACCGTACAAATGATTTCATGGAATGTTCAAGTTTCAATGCTAGTGTTATAAATTGCTTTCCTATGTATACATACATACATACATAAGATGGATTATCCTGATCAACAAAACCTAGGTGCTGAGTGATGTAGCTGTCTAAAGAGAGATGACTCTATAAAGATTCAATTTTATAATAGGTTTCTGAATGCTATTCTTTGCTTGAATGGTTATAACATGAGTTGGAGGTGATTGAGTCAAAATTGGATAATGGCTGTCTGAAATTTTAGTGGGGTTGGGGTTTATATGAAGAGGAAGTAGGTAAAGGGCTTATTCAAGGGTGGGCATAGTGAAATCATATTACGACTATCAAGGAACTTGTACTTGAAATTAAAGAATGAGTGGTGATGCCAAACAACTAGATGTAACTTTAAGTGGTGTTGGAATCCAAATGATAACAGTACTAGGTTATGGAAGAAAGGATTTATAAAAAAGAGAGATTTAATGAACTTAAAGTGTCTTAGGGCCTGTTTGGGAGGGCAGTTGTGGTTGTTTTTGAAAGTGTTTTTCATTTAGAAATAAATCAAAATGATATTTTTTTTATTTTTTAAAAATCATTTTTGACATCAGCACATCAAAATGATTTAAAAACATAAAAAAAATTTAATTTTTTGGGAAACGACGGTACAACTGCCGTCCCAAATAGCCTCTTAATACATGGATTTTTAATGTTATAGAATCAAGGTAATAGTAAGCATTTTTAGTTAAGGAATAGCAAATAAAAATACAATGTTGAGAATGGGAGTCAAGTTTATGAGAGGTACAAGGTCTAAGACTAGGGTAACATAGACTATCAAAAACTCATAATTTAGAGTAATTTAGAGCAATGGTAAATATGTTCTCATAAGAAGAAGAGAAAATATTTAAGAGACAGATTGCTATACCTGGAGTTCTATATATATATATATATGTAGTTTTTTGGTTTAACATAAAACAACTCTTAAAGAATAAGAGCCATTAGCTTAATTTTATAGGGAAATATGAAAACTCTATAAATTGGCAAAATATTATTTTGTCCACCCCAAATAATATTCATATATTATTCAGGACAATTCTAGAAATTAACTCAATCAAGTCCTTGATTTTTATATATATATATATATATATATATCCATGTAATAATTACATTCTAGTCCTTAATGTTTAAAATATATTTTAATCAAGTCATAATTAAATCATCACATTTTAATTTTTGTCCAAGGGTTTTTAATGTATGTGATCCATTAGGTTCATAATATGTTGACTTAAATATAAATTATAATTCTGAATGAAATAAAATAATTTATTTAATATGAATTAAGTAATTAATTGATTTGTATTTAAAGATCAGGTGCATTATCTAACAATGTATAATGATCCCTTTAAAACTAGAAAAAAAAATCATAAGTGGTTTGACTCAAGCTTTTAATGACTGATTTCTCACTATAATTAATATATTTTTATCAATAATGTTCTTATTTAACATTAAAACATGAAATATATCTGTCATGTTAAATACTGTTTGTTCTCCACATAATAGTAATTTTATCATTTGAATAAGATTTAAAACTATTTTCAAATTTCATTCATTCTTGGCTAAGTATTTCTCATTCAATACTATTTAGAACATATGTAACATTTTCTCTAATCCACCAAGATGAACAATCCTCTCTTAATCACTAAGTACCTATATGCAGTTCATGTTATACCTAATATCTTCTCTTTCATTACATTCTCTATATAAGATAACTTTAGTGATCTCAAGTCTAAGGATCACTTATACAACTGTTATGTGAACCTTTTCCATACACATAGATGATTTATCCATATGAAGTTTTTCATGCGATTTAGTTTAGAATACATGTCTTATGACAAGTATCTATATATTAGTTCTAGGTATCTCTTATACCACAATTTTATGAGAACAATTGTTTTCTTTCATAAAAAAAAAACATAATATGTATTAGTCTCTATGACTTTAGTAAATATTTAGTATTTAAGAGAGCATCGACTAAAAATATTTTAGGAAAAATAGTTTGATGCAATAAGAATTCTATAATTATAATAACTTTATATGTTTTCTTTGTAAAGTATTTTTGTTCCATGAACTTTATCTTTACTCTATATTCATAAATTAAATATTAGATTCATTAATATAATATTATATGAATATTAAAGATAATTTAAGCTTTTACTAATAATAAATATATGTTTACATAAATATAATAATGTCATGTGTAATCAATTGATTGACTATATAACAATAAACTAACAATTACTTGGATCATATAATAGTTGTAATGTTTTACATATTGTTTATCAACATGTAACTTCAAGTTGATTGAACATAACAAGACAATCTTTATTAAGTTATATTCTTCTGCTATTAAAAAAGATTGATTTCTTGAATATTGGAAAACCAACATGCCATGAAAAATCATGATATGTTGCTTTTATCTTCTTGGATAAATAGTCTTTTCCAAGCACGTAAGTTATTATCATAAAAAATAACCTTGTGCCAATGGGAAAGTTTGATAGTTTTTTTTTCTTATGATCCTAAATAAAAATAACAAGAAGTTTTCTTTAAAAACATTTACTGCAAAGATTGTAAAAATAAAAATCATTTTTTATCCATCATTATACCAAAAAAAAGGTATTTCTAGTTTGTTTGTTTGCATAACAAGAGAATAGAAAAATCCAATTGTTTTTTCTATATTTTAGCATTTGATAAAACCACTTGTCATGGTATAAAAAAAAAGCTTTTATTTTTTTTCTATGTTATTAGTATTTTTTAAGAAAATCATGCATATGCATATTAAGATGTAATAACATGTTTATCAAGTCTATTAAGACTTTTAAAATCAAAAGCAAGGTTGTCAAAATCACGATTTTTACACGACACGGAAGCCAATCCTAAAACTCGGATCGTAAGATTTTACCTGAAATTTTTCCGTATCAAAAATCATAAAATCATAGCTAAAATCGTGTAGGTAGAAAAATCGTAAAATCATAAGTAAATTTTTTTTTCGAATACATTACAACATAATTATAACCATAAAACTTAATTAGTTAAGGTTCATACATGATTTAAAATAACTTAAAAATACATTACTAAAATAATTATGTCCATAGAATTTTATTAGGTAAAAATTAACAAATTTAAAACAAATATTTTCTGTTGGTGTGTTATGTAAACTAAAATCAGCCTCATTACCATCATCTTTTCTCGCTATTTCTAATATATTTATCAAAAGTATTACTATTGAAAGGGTTATTAGTACTACTACTGATATCAATACCGATATTGCTAGTATTAGCTCCAACTCCAACAAATTATTTTAACATGAGCATATGAAAATGATCTAAAAACACCAAAAATAATATAATTTAAAGTAAAAAATAAAATAAAAATTTATTTTTTTCAAAAATTTCAAGTATAAATTTTAAAGTTAATATTAAATTAATACATGATAATCAAGAATTTTTTTTCCTAATAAATGGTTTGTGTGTAATGGTTTTTTTAATTTGTTTTCTATTAAGAAAAAGAGTATTAAGAAAATCAGTACACACTAATTTTCTTAATTTGTATTTTTTATTGAGAGAGAGAGAGAGAGAGGGAGGGGGCTAGGCTACGCCTAGCTTGCAGATAGAAGCCGAAACTATGCCTAGCTTTGCAGAATAGAAGGAAAAAAAGCTTGGGGGGGACTTAGCAGATAGAAAATCTGGGATCATAAAATTGAACTGGGTCGGTCCAATTTTACGATCTGGACTGACGGTGTTTGATTTTTCTATCCAATTTGACAAGTTTTGTTGAGTTGACTCGCAAAATCATATGATTTTACGAGTCAACTTGTCGGTTTAACAACCATGATCGAAAAGCTCTTCAAGTAGAGATAGCAGAAATCACAAAAAATCCCAAGCCCTGGTTTTTCAAGAAAAAAAAATATTTCGTGATTTACTTTCAATGTTTAAAGCAAATAGGAACTTGGAAATAAAATTCAAGAACTCTTGCCAATAACTTAGAAATTAAAAATCTAAGCTTTAATTTTTGCCATTTTTATAATAAGTCGTTTTGTTTAGTACTCATATAAAAAAAATTTTTCTGCGAATGACAAGTTTTTCTTTTTAAAAATATCAATGTCAGAGATTTGAATTATGTGAATAATGAAATTCACAAATCTAATTTTTTTAGACCAGCATCATTTTTTCCACAAAATAATTGAAGACTAAATAAAATAACTAAAACAAATTAGGATAATTAATGGCAATCACGAAGATAAATCTAGAAAAATCACATAGTAAAGGTAACGTTTCACAAGAAAGGGCACACTTAACCGCTTATCTGAGCTTCTAGAAACAATACACATTCTATAATCCTAAGTTTTTTTAATACTAAGTCATGACTCCAACTTTTTCTTCATGATACATACATTTCCGTTGAATTTCAGAGAGTCCTCAGCCGACATTACGGTATGACAATTATGATAATGATAATGGAAGAAGAGAGAGAAAACATAGATGAGGTTAAAGATGAATGTTTGTTTGGTAGTAAGGTTGTGGTTGTTTTTAAAAATGTTTTTTATTTAGAACTACATTAATATGAGATTTTATTATTATTTTTAAAAAAATAAATTTGATATCAGCACATGCAAATGATATAAAAACGCAAAAAAAATTAATCAAAAATAAACTATAAAAATATATATTTACTTTTAAAACACAGGAACAAACACCCTTAAAATATTACCATAACAAAGACAATTTTATAATAATTTATGTTTTACAATTAGGAAAAATTGCACACTCTATGTATTTGTGTGTGTGTGTGTATATATATATATAGCAATGAGAATTCTTTTCAGGCATTTTACTCTTGGTAACAGTGTTACAGTAAACCGAAAAACAGTTTCATCTATCGCAGGCAAAAAAACAGAGCACATACAGTGTTCTGAAAACGTTCACCAATGATATGGTCTGTGCAAACAGTTTCTCACTTCTGACAATATGTGCATAATTTGCGTTCATATAATCCACTATTTGCATCTTGTGGTGTAGCCTGATCATATATATTAGGTTCATATTGTTTCTGGGGATCCTCGTCTGAAGGAGCTGGTTTGTGGAAAGAGATAGATTTCTAATTGTTTATATGGCAAACACCGACTAGATTTCAGCTGTTGTATTAAGAAACTATCTTTCATTTACTCAAGTAAAAAAAATTTTTTAGGCTTAAAACTTGTATACTGAAGAGAGTGGTGAGATTCGAACTCAAACCAATATAATTTATAATATTTTCTAGAACGCAGTAATGTTTACCGTGCAAAGAATGGCTAGAAATTTGATGATATACATAGATGCACGACGGGATTATACTCGTAAATCAAGCACAAAACCAGAGAAATTAATCAGTGTACAATACAAGTAAGCAAATTTAGAAGTTCCAACTGGGTTTCAGACCAAATTGCGGACTGAATCTACCAGGACAGGATGAACATTCCTGTGTAAACAGTGAAGGAACTAAATCTTTCAATCTTATGCTGCATATAAAAAAGGCCCAGCGGGTGCTAATAAACCACCTCAGCTACAGCCAGACACATTGGCCATGGCTTCCCTACCCTACCCCCTCCCTCTCCTCTCTCGTATACCATTTATAGATGTTATCACACAGCAATCAACGAGAACTTTTCGTCCTCACAACCTAGAATTGGCCGCCGGAAAATGTCTGGCCAAATTGCCAGCCTGCCGGCGCTGCGTTGTAGCTGGTCACCGTCCTGCCATCACTTGTGGTCACCTGGAAAGGAAAGACTTTGGCCATTGAGGTAGGAATTGCTTTGCCAGTTCTGGCCCCAGTTCCTCGACATAGCCTGCCACCCTGTGTTAGAACCCTTGATTGACACTGAGTGAACATCTCCTGCTCCACCAACATTTGTGATCAGCACCAGATTGAAGTAAGAGTGCCCATTGATGGTGAACCTTATTCCTCCTTTCTTCACACAGGGGACCCTGTTTGGAGTTTGGACCAGAACAGAGTGTGTTGATCAGACGAGGTAAATTAATCTATCTGGTAATGATGGATACTATATAATTGACCGAGATTGTATGAAAATCAGAGGCTGGTTCTTACCTTCTGAAAGAAATCGGTACGATCCCGGCTCTGTACTGAGCAATTTGCAGGAACGCTGGTTCAGCCATGTCGAAGTGTTGGAGGGGAGGATTACACCAGCCACCGTTGTCATTAGACAAGCCAGAGTTAGGTGGGCAGAAGTTAGTGGCGGTGACGGTGATTGAGCCAGGGAGGCACCATTTGGGGTCATTGTCACATCTCATCTCATAACAAGAACCGCAGCTCAGGCCATTGTTGAACAGGGCAGTGCTAAGCGCTGCAGTGTCCGTACCATACCCTTGACTGTACAGATTGCCATACCCGCAAGCACCTCCTGCAACATTTACCATACACATCCATTAAAAACCTCGACCCAAAACTTTATCCAAGATAAAATATCAGTGCCGGGATTCACATCTCGAGCCCACTAGAGAATCTGGGGCAGTGAATTTGGAAAAACGTTTCAGTAGAATTAGTACCATGCACCCTAGCTATATATAAAGAGAGAAAGTTGCTGAAACATACCCATTGTCCCGGAAGCATCACCGCCGCCATAGAAGGTGGCGTGACCACTCTGCCACCCTCCGTAGTCCCCATAAGAGCCTCTCAGGCACAAGCTGAGCGCAAACAAGAGAAGAGAAACAGTAGCTGCCATTGCCATTGTTTCTGGTGCTGGGTTTCTATCAGGTGAGGGGGAAAGTTTGTGTGAGAAAGATTCGAAGCCCAGATGGTTGTTGATTGTACAAAAGATATGAGCGTATGTATACTTTATATAGGCGACGAGGGGTGTTTTGATGTGGACGCATGCATGAAGGTGAGACAAGCTAATAAATTATCATGTTAGGAATAATACTGAGATAGCCGAAGCCTCTGCGAGAAAATACCGAGCAGGCACATGCAAGTGTTCCGAGTAGGCACACCAACTGCTAAACACTAAACCCTAGGGCCCCACCCGCACATGCATTTATCAACTGTTTTCTTCTTCCTGTTTTTTTTATTTTTATTTTTTCTGGTGGAGTTTTCTTCTTAAACTGCCAGGAATTGCTCCAATTTAGATCGCGATTATCGGGCTTTGATTCGGGGGAGTTGGATTTTCAAAGTCCACAGGGAGGTTGTGGAATTTGAGGGGTCACCTCACGATTTCCCACCTTGCCATGTATTTCTTCTTTTATTTCTGCCGATGAAGCGCCCGTTTGGCATTACGATCCCATCGGTTTTTGGCTGATTTTTTTTTATTATTATTTTAAATGAATATATTTTTGTGTGTTTTACTATTTTAGATCATTTTGATGTGCTGATTTCAAAAATAATTTTTAAAAAATAAAAAAAATATCATTTTGATGTATTTCGGCATGATAAGCACTTTGAAAAGCTACCGTAACCACACTCACAAACAAGCCAGAAGCCTATGTGATTTTTCTTTTTTATACCCTGTTGCCCATTATGTTTCGTAAGAGTTTTTGAAAATAAGCTGATTTTTTTTATTATAGATTAATTTTTTTAGATTATTTCCATGTGTTAGTATCATTTTTTTTTAAAAAATAAAATACAATCGAAAACATTTGTTTTACACCTTGGATTCTACGTACAGTAGAGCAGCGATAAGCGTTTGATACGTTTCATAGATGAGATTTTGGTCCACTACATAAATTCCATTGTGTAGGTTGCGGTTTAATTGTGAGCAGTTTCATTATATATATATACATATTTTTTAATTTCTGATGTTTTTGAGTAAAAGAAAACTAAAAACTAAATATATTTATATAACTTATCATGTTAGTAAATTCAAATTCCTGTTAAAAAAGAGCTCCTAATTCCTCCACATAATATTTTAGTGGATGAAATAAACATAATTAGCGAAAATGTGGAGAGTGACGGCAAGAATCATTAGTCGGTGGATACTACAATAGTTACAAATTAAAACATGATTAATAAATTAATAAGACGAAACACTATTTGTCAGTATATGGGGTTATAGTCAACACAAAATCACCAGCAAGAGCTATTTATTTCATAATGAATCGTATTTTCTCAGTTGTTTTGGTAATTCCTTGTTAAGTTGTGATAAATTGGACAGAGGTGGAGTCTCCAATCTTATTCGAGCTCTCATGCTAAACTCGAGCAGTCAATTATATATATATATATATATATATATATATATATTCAGCCGGCATGAGTTTATCTTGACTAATCTCACGGACCCTGAAATTAATTATCATATAAATTTACAGTGATTTTCATATTTGCAATCACCGGGCTTGTACCTTGGATCACGAGGAGTAATCCTTCTAGTCCCAGTCTTTTATCATTGGATTAGTTAGTAGATGTTGAATTGGAAAATATTTTATTTTGAGAGAAGGAGACGCTTAGGGTCTAAACTATGTGTTCGATGCTGATTCACAACCAATATTGTTGTTGACCAAATAAAAATTGAATGGTTCTTTGATGGCAACTTCATCACACAGTTGACTTGGGTTAAAAAAACATTTTCTTTTTTTTTATTGTTAGCTACTTATTGGTAGAAATATAATGAAATTAATTATTTTATAGGCATACGGCACAATATACTTTTTTATTTTATGTTAGTAAACCCTATATCTGAAAAGTTTATTTTGTGGATTCAGGTGAACGAATAAATCTCGATTATTCTAGGTTTTTAAAGAGATTTACGCCTTGACCAGGCTTTTAAAGGGATGCACATCCTAACTCGAACTCGAGACCTGTTATACAGATTATAAATTCTTTGTCATCACGTCACGCATATAACCAGGACATACGACACCATATACATTAAAAAGTTAAGATCTTTTTGTGGGAGCTTTGAGAGAAAAAAATTGAGACAATCTTCATTATTTGAACCATCAACCAACTTAATGTTTTTATTTTTAATTTCTCATTATCTTTTGTTAACATTCAATAAGAATATTTGATGTAAACTTCGGACTTTTTGAAGTGTTTTTTCAAAAATCATTTGAGCTACATATATTACCATACAATTTTTTTTTTTATAATCATAACATTCTTAATTAATAGCTACATCCACGGCTTAGGTATATTTGACATTGCATTTCAAAAATATTTAAAAAAAATAATTTATTTTTTACTTTAAAATAATACTTTTGATATTTTTAGATTATTTTCATACTGATATGAAAAATAATTTTAAAAAATAAAAAAATATTATTTTAATATATTTCTGAATAAAAAATACTTTTAAAAATAATCTCCAAACCCAAACAGTTACTAAAACCCTTTAATTACTCGAAGTTGATAGAAATATTAATTTTTTTGTGGAATAACGCAACCCCCCCCACCCCCAAAGTATTCTCATGCTTATTTCCTCTTAATTAATTATAATTAAATTAATTAATATAGAGCTTGAGACGGACCCTACCATGTTAGGAGCACATGCTGCTCCCGGACCTCACGGTCCTTCCATCCATGCATCACTTTCATATGAAATTTGAGAGGCTTTAATTTATTATTAAAATAATGTAAGAAAATGCATAAAACCCAAGCACGCCCACGCTTTATTTATATAATAAAGTAAGATAATATATAAAACTTTGGTTAGCAGAATTTTATATACCAATTAATTTATTTCATGTGAGGAGTAAAATGGACCGCGGAGAAGCATCATTTCCTTATCCACAATATCCTCTTATTTGTCTGTTTTACAAGAGAATCTCCGGGAGGTGGATTGCAGGCATCACCTAGGCCTCTTCGAATTCTTTATTTCCATGCTGATTATCGCATATTCTTTTTTTTTCCCATTGGGTTTGTAGTATGAACTCATGAATCGACAAATTTCAAAGATTTCTTTTTCTTTTTCTTCATCTTTTATATTAAAATAACAATATATAATACATATTTGAAGGCAATTATAAAGTTTGACCCTTAAATCAAGGATTCCTATAGTCTTTCGTAACACTCCCTTTCAAGTCGGTGCATGCAAATCTTGGATGTTCTAACTTGCGAAGTTAGTCGTAGAAATTCTTGCTACAAATAGCCTCTATGAGTATGTACTCTACGACTCACAATAATTTAAAATATAGTTTTTTTAGTTTCAAATCACAATTCACATAAGAAGAACATAGTTGTGTGCAATTTAGTCCTACCAAACACAATTATTAACATAGAATAACATTTTGTTAAAATTTACATATAATAAAGTATTCATAATTCTCATGACATGTAATGCAACTATAACTAATAATCACTTTGGTTCATGGAAGGGTCATAAAGTGCTCGTAGATGGTCTTGGAGCACCACCCCCAACTTATCCAACTGGATGATGAGTATGTAGTGTTTCATGGAGGGGTTGGAATAAATATCAACTAAAAAAATTTAGTTTAAATTCAAAAATAAAATTATTTAAAATTCTGTAATTTAATTTAATAAAAGATAATAAAATATTCATCTGAATAAAATTATGAACATTTATAATATTACGAGAATGTCATCATTAATCTCGCAAGGTCATTACATTATCTGATTGTTCTGAAACTTTAACATCATTTAAATATGTCAAGAGAATTCTCGTAAAATTCCATCTCAATCTAACAGTCAGATTAAAAAAATATGATTGATATTGTAAAATTATTTATTATTTAAGAAAATACTATCTGATCGAAACGGAACGAGCAGAACGAAGCTGGAACGTTCCGGCTGAAATTGAGGCGGAATCTCCAGAACAGGCTGAAATTTTAAACAAAGTAAAAACTATATCATTTTATCTCGTTTTTTTTAACCAATATAAAATATTTCAACCGAAACGAAACGGAATTATCAATAATGCTATATAGATATTTCCCGTCACTAAAAGCCTTCCCGGTACTGTAAAGTTATTTAAAAAAACCCCATTTCCCGCCTCCTGCTTCTTCTCCTCTCCTGCTCTACACCACACCGGCGGGGGGGCTTGCATCGACCTTTGGAAGGAGGTAGGAGAAGGTTCATCCATGGAGGTGTAACACACGCCCAAAAAGAAGGTCCTCTCGCTGACCAAGAGCATGTGGCAATGGAGGACTGTTCCGAGGAGGAGGAAAATTTTTACGAGAGAAACTTTCTTATTTATGTCTACCAGTAATCATAGATGGAATATACAAATTATTTTTTATAGATAGATCAGGGACTCCTAGCCAATTTTCTCCTCCTATCGAAGAAAAAAATTAGACAATTGATCCCATGATCAAACCTCATAATTTATCTATATAATCATGAGTTTGAATAAACATGAATATAAATGTGTCATTCAGGGACATAATAGCAAATATCAGTGCCAAATATCTTCTTTTGAAGATTGCCCTAAGCTCGTGCCATTTCTCCTACCTCGGTGAATCAGCTGAGCTTTACAACCTCATTTGTTTATGGTTTTAATACTGTGGTTGCTACAAGAGATCTCTGGCAAGAGCTGCGGAAGTGGAGCGGCAACTATCCATGGATGATCCTAGGAGACTTCAATTCAATTTTATCTCAAGATGACAAGCATAATGGTGCATTTGTTTCCATCTATGAAGTCTGTTTAATAGTGTGGTTGTGATTGTTTTTAAGAATGTTTTTTATTTATAAATATATTAAAATGATTTTTTTAAAGATTATTTTAATATTATCACATGAAAATATCATTTTTTTTTTAAAATAATTTAAAATGAAAAATAAAATAAAAAAATTCAATTTTTTTCAAAAATATTTTTTAAACGCAATGACAAACACCCGAATTCTCATACTTTAGGAATTGCATGCTATTCAGACCTCGGGCTCAATGACATCAACTACACTGGCTGCCATTTCGAGCATTTGGAGTAAAATTGATAGTTTGATGAGTTCCTTTACACTAATTATATTTAATAATCATACCTCTTAATGCTTTCATGTTATTTAATGAATAATCACATCCCTTGTACCCAAAATTAATGTATGTTATTACTGGAATTATAAGTTTCAAAATCAAACCGTTGTCAAAGAATACAGCAATACCCTATCAATAGTCATAGCTATGATTTTTTTAATTCTAAACTCGTAATCTTTAAAACTATAGGAGCTAGTATAGACCATGTAATTTTATCTTCTTCTATGCACAATCTCGTTTTATTACATCAAGGGTATAAATTATACCTCTTCGTAGTCTTATGTACTCTAATATAAAAAAAGAATATTATATTTTTTATTAGAGTTACAAAATCAATGTTTACATCTATTGTCGAAGATTTCTACTCCACTCGACTATGACTTAGCGGCATGGACCATCCACAAAATAAAATAAAGAGAGAAGGGAGAGAGTAGAACATTGCCTTGTAACTGAATATTAACAGTCATTTTTTCCTCTTTTATTAATGCTGATGTCCAGGCCATTTTGCGCGTATCTCAACTAAATTCACCGATCCTGAAGTTAACGACTATATAAATCTCTCATGTCCATCATATTTGTAATCATAGAACTCAAACATCAGATTACAAGAGAAGCAAACCTTTTAATCTCAAATTCTCACTACACTGAATCAACTACTAGATAATTACCGTCATTATTTCTCATTTAATGAATGGATGGATGTTTCACACAAGCGTTGACAAATGAGTGGCAAGCACCCGGTTTTATCCTTTGCAAATGGATAAGAAAAGTGAATGGTTTCAGTTTTTCCGAGCAAGTGTTGACCGCCGGCATCATAATAATTAGTGATCCTGAAACAGAAAAGAGGGAAATCATCGATGCTCGATGAACGATAAAGAGGGAAATGCTGTTTGTTCGGGACTGAAAATGCCCTTCACGAGGGGTTGTCTCGTAGCTCCCCAACATGTGTTGGACCATGCCAAGGGGACCTTCAACAGTCTCTTTCCAATGGGCGATTATTAACACATACATTTATATTCTATTTGACACTGTGTTTTAAAAGTATTTTTTAAAAAATATCAAAATTTAAAATTAAATTTTTTTTATGTTTTTATTTTTATTTTCATGTGCTGAAGTCAAAAATAATTTAAAAAAAATATCATTTTAATGCATTCTTAAACGAAAAACACTTTAAAAAACAATCTCAACCACACTCTTAAATAGACGCTTAGAGCAACAACAGACAATCCCATCGAGAGTTTCCAACTTGAAACTCAGTGTTCACTCCCCACCATGTTAGTTTTAATGGCAGATTGAGATCGGAGGCCCCCCCTAGCCCTTATAAGGTGACAACTAGTCAGTTATGTCCGGTGCCTTTTCTCTGGTTTCATGCAACTTGCTAGCAGCACATATATATGTTGCCTGATTGTTAAGTATTGCATACAAATCCAGTAACTACGAGAAGAGATTTTAATAAAAAATGTTTGGAAGGTGGTGTAAAATCTATTTTCGTGTTTCACATTGGTGCGTCTATATGTCTTCCTAAATTAAAAAACATTTAAAATTAAAGTTTTAAGTTATTTAATTTGAACTTGCAAGCCTTAAGTTAATTTGGAAATGAAAACCAGCACATATAATTCATAGAGAACATGGCGGCTCACCAAAGGATATTTTCCATAAAAGGCTCCACACGCGCCGCCTGAAACAATGTCGGCATGTCTGTACGACTCACCTGCAATGTTTTCAAAAAAATAATAATTAGGAAATTATCTAGGACCCAACCATAACCATGAAAACATCAGAGATGAAATTATAACAATGCTCCCTGGGATAAAATGATAGTTTCACCGTGCAATTTAAAACGGAAAATACGAGAAAACACCAAACAATTTGGAAATACCATAAATTAAAAACATTTAAAATTAAAGTTTTAAGTTATTTAATTTGAACTCGCAAGCCTTAAATTAATTTGGAAATGAAAACCAGCACATATAATTCATAGAGAACATGGCGGCTCACCAAAGGATATTTTCCATAAAAGGCTCCACACGCGCCGCCTGAAACAATGTCGGCATGTCTGTACGACTCACCTGCAATGTTTTCAAAAAAATAATAATTAGGAAATTATCTAGGACCCAACCATAACCATGAAAACATCGGGAGATGAAATTATAACAATGCTCCCCAGGGATAAAATGATAGTTTCACCGTGCAATTTAAAACGGAAAATACTGAGAAAACACCAAACAATTTGGAAATACCATAAATTAAAAAACATTTAAAATTAAAGTTTTAAGTTATTTAATTTGAACTCATAAAGCCTTAAATTAATTTGGAAATGAAAACCAGCACATATAATTCATAGAGAACATGGCGGCTCACCAAAGGATATTTTCCATAAAAGGCTCCACACGCGCCGCCTGAAACAATGTCGGCATGTCTGTACGACTCACCTGCAATGTTTTCAAAAAAATAATAATTAGGAAATTATCTAGGACCCAACCATAACCATGAAAACACCATAGATGAAAGTATAACAATGCCCTCAGGGGTAAAATGATAGTTTCACCGTGCAATTTAAAACGGAAAATACGAGAAAACACCAAACAATTTGGAAATACCATAAATTAAAAACATTTAAAATTAAAGTTTTAAGTTATTTAATTTGAACTCGAAAGCCTTAAGTCAATTGGTTATAACTCTAGACTTAATTTTAGTTACTCATATATTACATAGTTACAGAAATATCACATAAACAACTGCCATATAATGATATCTTTATATGGGATTTTATACTTATGAAATTGAAATTACAAGCCTTTTTTTTTTTTTTGAAGTGAACATATTCACAATGAATAATAGTATTAAATTATGAATTATTTTGTAAGAGATATACATTAATTAAGTACTATGACACCGCCAGAGATGGGTATGATATAGTTGCCAAGCAAGTGATTTAAGTAACTTTGAATCCAGGTATTGGTCGTTTGGAAGGTAGTTTTACAGAGAACGAGACTATGGTGGCTTGGAAATTTATGGAGAAAGTAGTAATGGACAGGACAGCAGGATAAGGGAGATTGTCTAGGTGGATATTGGGTTTGATGGAGAGCAAGATGAGAATTGTATCTCAAATAAATATGATATGATGACAAAAAACTTGTGATCTGGACAGCAGATTTCGAATTTGAGTAAGGGTGTGCATTCCTTATAAAAACCTGGAACAACCGAGATTTTACTCGTTCATCTAGACCCACACAATATACTTTTCGGGAGATAGAATTTCTTCACATGCAAAAAAGAAGATGGGGATTGTCTATGTATGGATATTCGGATGATGATGAATCCATTTATGGGTGTGGTTCGGATAATGAGAATAGGAAGAGTTTGTAATTTAGCAGGAATGCGTTGCGTGGTAACATCAAGTTGGTTGAAAATTACAGGCTTGACTCAAGATATCATTTTGTTAAAGTATTGACATGGAATGATTTCTTTCTATTCCATTTCAAAAATATTTTTGAAAAATATTAAAATTTTTATTTTTTTTATTTTCTTACTTTAAATTAAATATTTTTGGTATTTTTAAATCATTTCATGTGCCTATGTTAATATAATTTTTAAAAAATAAAAAAAAATCATTTTAATATATTTTTTAAAAAATAAAAATAAAAAAACAAAATCCGTAACACAATTTCAAACAATTACGGGTGGGGGTGGGAAGGATGATGTTGATGTGCATGGATTATAAAAGTTGTGGTGGTTTCTTGAATTTGTTCAAGAGAGAGGGTCCCACGTGATAAATTGGATAGCTAAATCATCACAACTTGTTCTTGAATGCATAACAACATCAGGTTCCTTGGTCCCTGCTCACCGTGAATGGTGTTGACAAGAAAACTCCCTCCTTCTCTCTTGTTTACTGGTGCCGGCAGTAGACAGAAGAAGTGTGGATATTTATATCTTCCACTTGCCACTTATTCGGTTCTTGTCGCGACCGGAATTATATTTTTTTAATATAAAAAATATTAATTGTTTGAGATTATTTTTATTATAATATAAATTTAGATAAAATAATAAATTTGTACAGAATTTCTGTGAAGTGTAAGTTTCTTATGAAATATATGAATTTTAAATCGATACAAAAATAAATATGTTTAGTAGGTTTGAACGAAATCACCAGCATAAAATTACCATCATCATTAAAAAATCAAGAGGATTTGGATACATGAATTATCGAATTTATTGTATTGGGATTAGTTTATTTTATAATCCAATTTAAATTAAACACAACAAACAAAATAAAAATTGTGAAAACACCTGCAATAATCAAATAAAAAATAAACATTTAATTTTCTATGTACAAAAAGAAGAAAATATCATTGAAAATCCATTCCTACGTTACCGTCATTATCATGACTATAACAGTTAAAATTATTATTAACATTATTCCCCAAACAATTAAAATCATTAAATTGTCTGAAAGAATAAAAAAGAAAAATATTTGTACCAAAAAACAATGAAAAAAACTGCTAAAATTATCATTATTATTACACAAATAATGAAACCATACAATCATCTGATCTAAGAACAAATAAAAATATCAGAAAACACAAAAAAAAGAACAAAGGGAAAAAAGGAGAACTATTAATTTTTAAATAATCATCAATATAAATTAAAATTTCAGAACCGAACCGAATAAAAATAAAACTTCAATAAAAAATAAAACGACAAAAAATAAAAACTAAAAGCACAGATGCATAAATATAAGTAAAAAAATAAACATTGTCTAAGAATGACAGAAAAAAGAAGAAGCAATTAATACCAAATAAAACATTCAAAGAATAAGGGCCGAAATGAAAAATAAAATATATAATTAATTTCAATCGAATGACAAAATTAAAACAAATAAAAACCTTGGAATCAAAACAAATAAAGAGATTTCTTTAAAAAAAATCACAGTGTAATTTTGTTAACAAAATTAAAAGAATAAAGAATGAAATGAAAAGTAGCATATACGACCATGTTCAATTGAAGGACAAAATTAAAACCTGCATTTCTGAAAAAATTAAAAAAACCAAAAACAAACCAAAAATCAAAAGAATAATGACTGAAATGAAAACCAACACATATAATTCGTAGAGAACATGGCGGCTCACCAAAGGATATTTTCCATAAAAGGCTGCACACGCACTGCCTGAAACAAGGTCGGCATGTCTGTACGACACACCTGCATTGTTTCCAAAAAAAATAATAAAAAATTAGGAAATTACTTATACATCGCTGGACCCAACCATAATCACGAAAACACCAGGGATGAAAGTATAACAATGCCCCCAGGGGTAAAATGATAGTTTCACTATGCAATTTAAAATGGAAAATACGAAAAAACACCAAACAATTTGGAAATACCACACAAGTCCACTGAAAATGTCCAAATTGCCCCCGATTCCGAGAGTTAAATTTTTCGTTCTGAGGGGTAAAATGGTAATTTTATTGTTGGAATCTACAATAATCTATATCTAGGTACACAATGAAACGGCCACTCCTTTTATTTATTTTCTAATTTTTTAGAATGGTAAATTTGACTTTATTTGTTGGATATTTTATTTTGATCTTTTTTTTTCATTTATTTTTATTCTTTATAATTTCAACTTTTAAATTATGGTTTAATTTTTTTATTTAATTTTACCCAAACATTTTTTAATTAATTTAATCTCCTTGTTGATTTTTTATCTTTATTTCAAAATATCTTAACCAAAAATATTTATACCATAAAATTTTCATTTTCTAATTTATTAAATCTTTACATTAATTATTTCATTTTCAATTTATGAAAAAAATTATTTCCTAGTATTTACATTTTGTCTTTGTAGTAAATATTTATTTTTATAATTACTTATTTAAATAAAATATGAATTTCAAAAAGCAAGGTTATTAAATTAGGCTAGGGTCATGATATAGGTAATGGGTTGGATGAAGTAACTAATTTAACCTTAATCAACTCGTAAGCTCATTATTTCAATCATTTTATAAAAATATTAAATTAAAGATCTTAAAATATCTTTTTAAATAATCAAGTCGGGTTTTGTTTGGTCAATGATTTGCAAGTGGTCTCTTCAAGCTAGTTAACCCACGCTAGATCAAATCCCACAGAGTTTGCTTTCAAAATCAAACTTGTTTAGCAATAGGTCACCACGGGGTGATTTTCTCGGTGCTGCCGCTGGATTTTTTTTATGTAGAAAATTAATTGATTTTTTATGTATTGTAATTAGTTATTTTAATATTTAATTAATAAAATTTTAATAGATCAAATCTTTTAGACTGCTTAAAAGGAAAAGTGTAATCGAAACGCAAGGAAAGTGGTCCGTATATTTTTTAATTGTATATAACTTGGGTAAATTTTTCTACCCATTTTGTTTGTAAGTTGCATTTTTTCCCTAGTAATATCAGATCTGAAATATTAAATAATTGGTTTTTTTTTTACAAAAACAATCTAAAATCAAAGAATCAAATTTTTCTAAGAGATAAGCTTAAACAAAAGAGGACAAAATTAGAATTAAAAGGCAAAATCCTTTTTATTTTATTTTATAAGATTTCTTCCTCATATTATTATATTAAAAGTATTTAAGAACACTTATATTATTTTTTTTGTTCTTTAAAAAATCCTAGGTCATTTTTTTCTGTCTATATATATATATTTTCAAGTGCTAATATTAAATAAATATTAAAATATATAATTATTCTAACATATTTATAAGAAAAAAAACCTAAATAAATGACAAAATAAAAATAAATATAGGTAGATTTTTTTTTAATAATTTATAAAATATTGAAATAAATTAAAATAAATCCAAATATATGTAATAAATTTATTTTGAAGGACAAAATTGAAATAATTCCAAACATTGATTCTGATGAAGTTAAATAATTTAAAACAAAATCAAAAATTAAAAGAATTAGGACCGAAATGAAACTTAAATCTATATTTAATTTGCATGGAAGGATAAAATTGAAAAAAATCAAACTTTGATACTGTAAATAATAAGGATTTATAATAAATTTGCATGGAAGGATAAATTAGAATAAATCAAAACTTTGATATAAAAAATATTAAGGATTCAAGACCAAACCAAAAATTCAAAGAATGAGGACCAAAATGAAACTATAATATACAATCAATTTCAATTGAAAGACTCAATTGAAACGAATCAAAACCTATATAATAGCCATAAGGACAAAAAAAAAATGAATTCAAAAGTTCAGGGACGAAAATGAAATAGGACAAAAAACAGTTGTGCTGACGTCAACTTGCGCAGGCAGGAGAGAGAAATGGGGTTGAAGAATTCAAACAACCATTGACACGTCTCCGGCCACCGTATACATACACACTCCGAACCACGTGGAATAGAACATGTCTGAAAGTCATTCTAGACAGCGGGGATTTTTGAACGCCGGAATAAGCAGCACGCGCTGTCCGAAATACGCGTGAGCGCGGAAATGGACGGTGCGTCTGGCGACGTGTCAATAGTAAATCGGCAGAAAAAATAATTAAAATTTAATTAATTACTGGATCGCCCCTCCCTCCTAGACCTGAATTTTATCTGTATCGAGGGATAAAAAGGTTATTGCACTGTGCAAATTAATATTAAAAAAATAATAAACCGGCCAGAGAAACCAGACCGGTCCGGACCGAAAATGTGCAATTACCGTGGAACCCCTCAACCCAGGTGCATGTTTTTATTTTTTTGAGGGATAATTTTGTTAATACACTTTGCAAGAAGACAAAACAATGCAGACCGATCGAACCAAACCGAACCGAACCGAACAACAATGACCCGAAAATTGAGCATAACAGTAACCATGAATAGTGATTTGTTTCTTGGTGAACAGTGACAACGGGCCGTGATACCATTTAGCTTGTAAGATAATGTTAACTTATTAGGTCAAAAAATTCCTCGATGGCAATCAACTAATATAAGAAAAATAAATAAAGAGGCCTTTTTCATACTTATTAATTTATTGTGGCACTAAACTAAGTACCATTGTGGACATAAAAATGGAAGATAGGAAACATGTTTTTGTTAAAACAATAAAAAAATGCATTAATAATGTAATGAAGTTTAGAATAGATATATATGTTTTCCTTTTTATTTAAAATGATTGGTATTTTTAACAAATGTTTTTTTAATGGTGTACTTTAAAAAAACATGCTAAAAATAAAAGAAAATAATTTATTTATGCATTTGGTGGCTAGGACTACATATGCTTCTTCACAAACACTTTTAATATTTATCTCTATAATTTTTGTTATCTCTATGTGTTTATGATGTTTATAGTTTTTTTACACTTTTCTTAGTGCAATATCTAGTTTTCTTATATTTTGTTTTATAAAATCCTTTTAGTTTAGTAGTTTTTTTAACCTAAAACCTTAATTAATTTAATGATTTATTTTGATCCATTAATTTTCTTAGAACATTTAACTTTTTGGTGGTCAATTTTTGATCCATAGTTTTTTTTTTGATAACTGGGGTGTTCGGACCAGTTTGCGCGTACCACAACTAATTTTAAGGCCCACTGTACATCCTGCAAGGCCAATGAGAATGTCAGGTACCGCGGGGGTGACAGGCGTGCCTGGTAAGGCTTGAACCTGTTGTGAAAGGAAAGGAGAAGCCTTTCTTGACCACTAGGCCAAGACCCTGCTGACTTTTTGATCCATAGTTTTCCTAGAGCCATGATGTCTTAGTGATCTCTTTTTATTTATTTGGTTTTATTTAAACCTTAAAGTATTAGTGATATTTATTGATCCATTTGATTATTTTCATTTTGACTATATGTACATATAACATGTATCTAATTTGATTTAGTAACTTAGACTAGGTTGAGTTTTTTTCCAAATTATTTTGGAAATTAACCAAGTCAATATTGAAAGATCTGATGAGTCAACTCAAATTCAAAAGCTTTTGAGTTATTTCAGCTCAAAAGAATATTTTAGTTTTTCTAAAATGATATCATTATATTTTCTCTCTCAAAATAATGTCAATTTAGATTAAATTAGGGTTGATTTGACATAATAAATTCATAATATAGATCTTAGACCAAATCAACTCTAAAATGGATTTGATAACTATTATGTGAAATAAAATCATTATTTTTTACTAAAAAATGTTTTTGTTCATTCTTAAATTTAGATCCGTAGATATATCAAATCATTTTGTATTAAGAATTCATAATTTTGAAAATGTTGTTTGAAATGCAAAGTTTCATTACCAATAACGCTTTAAATTCGATTTTTTTACGATTACTTAGTTAATAATTCATTTTTTTTGTTCTTAGAGAATTTTACTATGAAATAAAATGAAAAGCAAAAATCTTTTAATTGATAATTCATGTTTTAAAGGGATGTTTTTGGAAATGTATTGAATTTTTTGGGATTAAAAGTAAAAAAAAAAAAAGAGAATATAATAATCAAAAAATAATTTTATAGAACCTATTGTTCTTTTAGTTGTGAAAAGTGAACTTAATGGTGATATTTTCTCCTTTTTCTCTTAGTAATGTGATTTGACTTATTTTATATTTTTTTTAATTTAAAAAAATATTGAATTGGTATTTTTTAAAATTATTTTAATGATATATATTCAATTAAAAAATATTTTTACAGAAACGCACCGCATTACTAAACAATAGAGCTTCCCTCTTCCCCCGACGATTGCTTTTAAACCTGATCATGGGTTGGACTGCTCCGTGGACATCGCAGAGAGCAAACATGTCCCTAACACTAGGTTAGTTTAGCCTGACCGGGTTGACCCAATTGGATGATCCAAATGAGTTGACTCAATCAAGTTGACCCGACCAAGTTGAATCGGAAACAAACCAGAAAAGAAAATCAAAACCAAAATATAGATTAAATCTCAACCAAAACATAAAAACTTTAAAAAAATTCAAACAAAACAGATCTAACACATGATAATGCATGAAAAACAAGAACACGAAGAGCATTCATCAAGAATCCTAGAAACACAACTTGCAAACAAAATCAGATCTCGAACAATAAAATGGATGATTTGTTCATAATCATGCATTAACCATCATTAACTAAAACAAATGAGCATCATAACCTTGCTGTCACATAATCTATTTATTTTTCTACAAATTTAGATAAAATTTAATGGACCTAGATAACCATCACATGATTGACCCACCATTCTTTTCTAAATCTTACTAACCATAAACCCTCCATGAATCAAGAATACGTTACCAATCTATATAAAAAATGTAGACAAATACATTGTGAAAAGAAAGCATAAAAAGAACATGCACTCTCTTACATAGAAGAAAGATAAAGAAATGAAGGATGATTCTCTTTTAATTGATCATAGAAAAGAAATAAATCATCAAGGTCTAGCTAAAATTGGTAAAGTTGTTTGTTGTGGATCAATACAGTAATTCACATTATCTAAAACCCATATGGCATAACTTCAGAGCTGTTGTAATTGGCAAGTATTACTGTGTCTTTACTGATAAATAGCACGAAATGAACAGGATTTAACTTCATTGAACAACATAGTATCACATGAATCGGAAATAAAACATAATTCAGTCTCCAAATATGTTCTAGCGATGACAATAACAAAAAACAAAAGGAATATTAGATGATAAAAAGATTTGGAATACATGTACTACCATGTGTATCAATATAGATCTTGTACCTGAAGCCAACAACGTAAGAAGTTTCATTAATCATGCAAAACAAGTGCAAGAAAATAACCCTGTTATAAAAGAAAAAACATATAATTTTTTGAACTCTTACCCCTAAAAACACAGCATGAAGTGCATGAATATCAACAAGTTGTTCAGAACATGGTGAAACAAAAAAACACAAGCTTGTGAAAAGTATAGGGAGGCGCAGAAGGGGTTTGACACGTTGTTGACTGATCAATGGATTCTCCCACCTTTTTTGCTACTAAATTTTGAAGGATTTGTAGATCAGCCTACAAGGAAATCAGATCTGCTGGGAGAGTGGTGGCCTTCTGCGAGTTGGAGGAGATGATTATAGCTAAAAAGAAAGAATTGAAGGAGAGATGGATTGCAGTGTTTACATGTTCTCTGATAGGGAGGCCAATTTTGTCCAAGATTTTCCAACGGTAACAAGCAATTCCAACAAGGGTTGTTTTGCTTTTACCTCAAGAACAACTTTTCACGTGTAAAGCATCTAAAAGATGCTCTCAATATCTAAGGCCTAACCTCAGATTTTTCATGGGATCCAAAACCAAGTTTCAATGTTTTACCATAGAATGTTTGGGAGAAACCGCGAAGAAAACTTTCCTTGTGCACATGAAGCTCATATGCTAGTGTTTTTCACCGTACTGATACAGTTCTTATATAAATAAATAAAGATCATATTCATATTCAAGGAAAATTACTTTTTTTTTATAAAGAAAATGGAAGGGCGTGTACCAAAAAGACAGAGGAGTTACATATCAGAGTTAGTTACTGTAGCATGAGGAGAATCATTATGGATTATAATAGTATTATTCAGTTTTTGGGTCGGTTTGGATCGTTTGATTCGCCAGTTTAATGATTATTTTTTTGCACAGTAAAATAACCATCATTTTGTCTCTAGAAAGAGACAAAAAATAGACCCTACTGCGAGGGGTGTCACGGTAATTGCATATTTTTTATCCGGTTCGAGTCGGGTCGGGTCACCGGTTTTTTGTATTTTTTTAAATTTCTTTGAACAATAAAATAACCATTTTGTCCCTTGTAAAAGACAAAAATCAGTTATGTCCGGGAGGGTTGCCACTGACATTTCACATTTTTTGAAAATGACTAAATACAGAAATGCCCCATAATAAGACAAAAATAAAGAGTTGACTATAAGGGTGTCCCGGTAATTGACCATATTTTTTTTATTTCTCCCTAGTTACTGTGGGCACGTGTAGTACACGAGGGTGACGGTAATTGGCCTCACGCTCTCTTCGGGTGGCGCGTGCGACGTCGTCTAGTGATGGAAAATGTGCAACCGGTGTCTTTATTGATGAGTCGTCGTGTCCTCTTTCTTATGGTGTGGTGCGTGCAATCAAAAGGTGGCCAAATAGGAGACAATGGGCAGTTGAAATTTCCCCCCCTTTTTCTCTCTCCTTCACCCTAAACTACACGGCAACCCCCCAGTTTTATGGATTTTTCATTTCAGTCCCTGCTCTTTTAATTGTATTTTTGTTATGTAAGTTTTGATTTGTTTCAATTGTGTCTTTCGATTGAAATTGATTATATATTGCATTTTAATTTTGGTCCCTATTCTTTTTAATCTTTGGATTGCTTTTAAATCCCTTAATATTTGCGTTACATAATATTTGATTTTTTTCAATTTTGTCCTTTGATTGAAATTGATCATATATTTGGTTTTCATTTTGGCCTTTATACTTTTAATTTTTTTATTTTAATTCCTTTATTTTTGTCCATGTTCATATATATATATATATATATTTGCTCTTAGTTTTTTTTTTAATTTTTATTATTTTCTATTTTTTTATTATGTTCTATAATTTTTTTTTCAAAAATTATGTTATTAAATTTTAGTTTGTGTTTGTGATCATTTAAAAATTGATATTTCTTTTTTTTTCTTTGTTCTTTCTTTTGGTTTTTTGTGTTTGTTTATTATTATTTTCACGTCAAATGATTTTTTTAGCTATTTTTTTTCTTTTTTTTTGTTTGCTCTTTTGTTAAAAATTTTGGGCTTTTTTATTCTTTTATTTAATTTATTTTGCCATTATTCACGCAATAATAATAATAATAATAATAATAATAATAATAATAATAATAATAATAATAATAATAATAATAATAATTTTAGTTTTTTTTTCATGCTTCCTCTTTTTTTAATATTTTTCGAGTTTTTTTTTTCTCGAGGGTAATTTAATAATTTTTATTGTTTTAGCAATAATATTAATGATATTTTTAGATGTTAAGCCTTCGATGTTGTTATTGTTATAATATGGTGTGTTGATGTATTTTATTATATCAAACCTTGCATGTATAAATGTTATATTTTATTTTTGAACTAGCAAAATCTAGTAATTGTTTCAATCCCAACAATTATAAAAATTGTTTACTTGACCCTCAACGTAGTGCGGGCAATTAACTAGTGTCATAATAATCAATGGCTTTCTGTATAAAACATTTAAACATTCAAATTTGCTTTCGATGCCCTTACATCCAAGATGTAAATCCTACAATCTTCAAAATAATGTTATTTTTCTTATGACCGGGGATTTCCGGGGCAAATTACACATACCACAATTAATTTCTGGATCCATTGAACACTCTACAAGTCCAATGGGCAAGTAAGACACCACGGAGATGACAGACTTGCACACAGAGGCTCGAACCCGAGTGTAGAGAAAGGGAACAAGTCCCTTCCCCCGCTAGGTCAAGACCTCAAGTGCGTTATTAATTTTATTGGTTGGTGTCGGAATATATATATATATATATATATTCAGTAAATATAGTTTCAATTCAAATTTAAAAATTAATTAAATTAAAATTATGCAATCCAAATTTACATATAGAAATATGAGAGTTAACATGATATCACTCAATTGACTTGACGAGTTCAAAAACAATTTACATAATTGGCAAGAATATAGTTTGACTCAAAACAAATTCAAGACATCATTTTTTTTATTAAAAAAAAATATGGAGATGACAATATATTAAATTGACTTGGATTATGAGACCATAAAACAACCTAAATTTACTTGAGTTAACTCTCAAACACTCATAATCTGAGTCGTGATAGTAGAATAATTTTATAAAAAACATACTAAAACAAAAAAAGTCTAATTTATAATCAATCAAATTTTGAAGATGTTCAATGATGAAATTAGAAGAAAACAAATCAATTAAAAAAGTAGACCAAAAAAAAAAAACTTGATAAAAAGGCAAACCACAATAAATTGTAAAGTCTAATCTTCAATAAATTAAGTGTTGATGGATGAAATTCGAAAAATAAAATATAAACTTTTCTATTCTGCACAATTAAAAAAAACATTGTTTGGCAAAAAAGAACGATCAAAATAGAATTGGAATTGGTCGAAATTTGCGGTTTGAGTTGAGATTTTAAGTGGGATAAACTTTTTCTAGTTTGTTTTGTTTTTTAAACTTAAACAAGAGATACTGCTATTTTGGATGGAACAAAAATAGAATTGATAACGTGAATCAAATGAAAAAAAACAAATTTTATTTGAATTATTTCAAATCTCAAATAATGAAGATTTTTTGTTTTAAATTATCATTATGGTGTTTAGAAAATAAAAACAAATCAACTATGTTTTGGTATAATAATAGTCATTATAAGTTTTCCAAAGCTATTCTAAGGTGTGGCAACCACTACTAGAAAATCAGAGAATACATACAAAAACACCATAAAAATCCCTCGTCAGTATTTTGATGTGAACTTTATTGATGTTTTTTTGTCTCCTTATTCATTAGTAAACATTGACAAAAAAACATTTCATTGATATATACCACTAGAATTACAGGGGGAAAATAAAAAAATATACATGTAAGATGATGTAATTATCGGTAGTAAATGTAAGCGGGATAATTATACTGAGATTCAAAAAACCTTAAAAGTATGATGATATGACATTGTTATCGATAAAATTATCGATGAATTGACCAACATATATATTTAGTTTGTAAATCTGCTTGTAAATTTTTAATTTATGACCTAACCATCGAGTCTCCTCTCCCTCTTACCTTTTTCTCCCCTACCTTTCTTATTTGTTTTCCAAGAACTAATAGCCACCCCTCCCCCTAATTTCAACACAATAAATTTGGCGACCACAACTCTTGGTTGTGGGCATTGATGATTCAATTCAATGTTTTTTAGGATTCTCCATTTTAAGTAAGAAAAACCTACCATTTTTTTAATTTAATTTTAATATATTATTTTTTTTGAATAGTTTTGAAGTATATTGATTTTGTTTGGGTGCTTACTTGTTTTATAGTTTTTCTCATAGAAATTTATTGAATGAATTTATAATTTGTATTTATTAGGGTTAGATTTTCTAAAATTGTATTTGTTTAGTTAATTTATTTAATTAATATATTTTTATGGTATTTTTATAGTATTAGGTTGCGTATGTTGAATTATTGCAATAGGGTTCAAATTTTTATTTACTATACAATATCTAGTTCGAGACACATTAATGGAGACAATTTTAGATGTCCATGTAAATAGTGCACAAACAAAAAGTTTATCAATCTAGATGTTGTCACGATACAACTTCTACAAAAAGAATTCATGGTGGAATACTTGTGTTGGTTTGCATACGAAGAAAAAAATTAATTCCTTATGAGACCAAAATAGCAAGGATGGTTGGGTCAAAGTTAATTCCTTTCTAGTTTTTTAACACATTCTTAATATTGAAGTTAGGTCAAAGTTAATTCAAAGGCTAGACTCTATAACATTGAAGATATTTTTGTTTTTATCAAATAATGTCAACAAGTTTACTACACACACACCATTTCCTTAAAAAGACCTTTAAACAGTTGATTGGTTATCCATAGTAAAAACTAAACCTAAGAGTCATGGCGAGGTTGTTGAAGATGACATTTATGAATTCATAGAGGGAGAAAATGTCTTCAAATTTGGCGAGTTAGTTGATCCATACTGAGTTGCTTCATCTAACAACCTTGAAGAAAATTCAAATTTTTGCATCGGTCAGAATATTTTTGTTGATGTTGAGGAGTTGAATGATTTCTTGAGGTTTAGTTGACATACACAAGTTGATAAAGATGATGATAACAATGAAATCAACATTAGAAAATTGTGATGGAGATAAGGACGAATCAATTGACAAAGAAGAATACAGTTCTGATTAATTAATTTAATGTAATGATAATGATGTAAAATTATTATTCAATGACAGAAATATGCCCAACATTATTATTGATGTTATTGCGTTGTGTGTGCAATTATGTTAAGTAATTACAGGATGGATAGATTAAGAATACAAATAAAATCTTGCATCAGAAATTGTTTAACACCGATTGAAATACAAACAAACAAACATCACACATGGTATTACTTTGACATATTAATTCTATCGATATTTTCCAGTATATTATGGAATGTACCCCTCCTCATGTGATTGTTTCACTGGAGACATTGTACATGGTATTACCGATGGATTAATTCTATTGATATTTTCCAGTAGACAAGCAAATTATTCCCCTAATCACATGACTGTTCATTGTATAAATTACACACGATATTGCCAATGAATTAATTTTATAGGTATTTTTCAATAGCTAAGAGGATCATTCCTCTCCTCATATGAATGTTATTATAGACATTACACACGGTATTATCAATGGATAATTCCATTGGTATTTTACAGTAATCCAAGGGATCAATAATTATTGTACTCATTTATTATTCATTTTTTTACTAACTGTATTACCGACAAAATGAAAATATTTAGAGGGGTTTATGAAATTTTTGGATGAGTTTCTAATTTTTTTTGTACAATTTCAAATTTTCATTTGACTACATCGACTAAATCACAAATGAAATAATTAAAAATATTGATTTTTTTTTATTAATCATCGGTGATTTTGTTCATACTCTTCCTCCCTCCCCTGCTCTCTCTCTCTCTCTCTCTCACTCACTCACACACACAGACACACTTATATCGGTGTTGTTGTTCTCTCTCCCCCCTTCTCTCCTTGTTCAATCTTTCTCTTACCTTCTCTTTCCCTTCACCAAAACTAGGTATGTCTATCTTCTCATCTTCTTTTTTCTTGTCCTTTTTTTTTGTTAATTATGATATCCTTTTTCATTTTTTATTTGTTTTTTTCTCCTCTCAGCTAAAATTACAGCAAAATTAAGGTAAATGTTTTTTGTTTTTTGTTTATTTTTATTTTGTTGTGTGTTTTTTGAATTTGTTTTTTCTTAATGGTATTGGTGTGGGGTTATTATATTAGTTTTAATTAATTTTTTGGATAGAAACGGTTTTGGTGTGAGATTATTGCATTTTTTTTTCTTATTTTGTGTTAATGTATTATTAATTGATAATGTTTTTGTTATTGATTAATTTTCTATTGTTAATGGATTATTAAATGATAACTTTTTTCTCTAGTATATTATTATTGTTAGTTTTTTTAATTACTTTATTTTTTAAATATAGAACACATTTTTCAAAGTTTAGGTTTATTTAAAAAATATTATAATGTAGAAATAACAATATTATAGAAAATTAAATTATACAAAATTAGTAGAAGAAAATGAATAAAATCAAATGGTTTGTGGCATAAATGATGTGTATTTGCATGTTTGTAAATCTTTGGTGGTCTCTTATATAAGAGAGATGTTTGTTGATATTTTATTAAATGAAGGAACCATTTAGTTTTTCTTAACCGTTAATTTTTGTAGATGCTTAAGGAAAAATCCATTGTGCATCATTAGGATAGCTAGTACATGACAACAATTCTAAGGAACAGGAGTTATGAGGTGTCAATCATGAACAAACACATGAGGGACATGCATCGACTCATGACGCATGGTCATCAAGTGTAATGTCGCAAAGTCAAGGGTGTATCCCTTTATTGTGGGATCCAATTACCTTTAAGTATTGAGCCTATTGAAAGAAGGACCTTTTAATGTAGATTTATTATCACAATTAAATTTGTTTAGTTAGATTTAAGAAATAATTTCATTTAATTTTAGGTTTATAAATATCAAGGTCGTGAGAACAATAACAATAGTCTTTAAATCATCAATGAAGATTCCATTGTTTTAATGCAACTAGGTCTCCAAAAATCTCAAATGGAGACTGCGAGTCAATGCTTGGTTTACAAGGTTTAACGTTAGTATGAACTTAAATATATTTTTTATTATTTTACTCTATTTTGTTTATTGAGATTACTAAAAATTTTCCTTTTCTAATTTTTTATTGCAAATAAAATTTGATTAGGAGAAGGCTAATAGTGATGTTGCAAGAAGGGTGTGAAATAATCATGTTGCAATTAGATAATTATAATTTTGTTTTATAAAATAACTATATTTTATTTTTCATTTACTAACAAATAATTTATTTGTACCATGTAGGTCGCGTGATTTCCAGTACGAGAAGCAAAAAAGGCAAAAAAAATATGCGAGTAAAATGCTTCAAAACTGGAACGACGTGGCATACTAGAACAAATTCAGGTCGTCATATATCTCAAAGGATATATGGGCGGCTTACATTGAGCACTTGATGTCTGAGCGTTTCATGTGATGCTTGCATTTTGGTATGCAAAAATGAAACCAATGATTTTTAGGTTTTGTACAACGAGCACCGATGACTCCGTGTCGTTCGTTTCGTATGTGAACTAGATGGTAATTTTTTTTATTACATCATTTTTTCTTATAATTGTTTTCATTAATATATTTTTAACTTTAAACTTTTTTTTTCTAGGAGATGACTCTTGGACACGATCCATCACCGATAAAACTTTCTGTTGAAATGCATGTGTGGAGTAGTGACCGCTAAAAAAAAGTGTAGTAGCATCTCATTGATAGCTTTTCTACTATTTTTTCCTTTCCAAGAAACGTATAATAGTCAATTAAAGGAGACATATGAGAATGATCCTTTAACCCATCCAAAATTTAATTCGGATGTGTGGTTGAAAGGGAGGATCATCTGATGGACCTAATAGAAATCAGGTCTATGGACTCTCTAACGCTATGGCCAAGATTTGTGAACAGCCCATAGTGTTTCGACCATTCAAACCTAATAGAAATCAATTGTGTTCACGCAAACTTGAGAGTTCCAAACAATTTTAACCGAGAAAGTGTGTGATGAGACAGCCACAGTTCGTGATGAGATATCCAGACTTCATGCTGAAATGACCAAATAGACACCAAATGCTTATGCAGATACAATTATTTGGCCTCGCGTTCTCTACCAACCTCCTCCTCCTCCAGTGCCGCCACTATTTTGGATTTATTATATTTTAATTTTGAATGTAAATATAATAATTTAATTCTAAATGTATTTTTATTTATATATTTTTTTTTATATTTAAAAAAACAACTATTTTCATATATATATATATTTTAAATATTATTGACGGAATTACAAACGAAAAGTTTGGTCGGTATTTTCTAGAGAGTTTAAAAATTTTTCTAGAGAGTTGAAAAATAATTACTTTAAATGCCACTACTAGCAAATGAATTTGCTGTTAGACTTTTAACGATAGCATTATCGATGGAACATTCCATCGGTGATAAATATATTGATGGCTATACCAACAGAATTGAGGAGGTGATTTTTTTTGTGTGCTTTCTCCGTCGGTAAAGTCATTAGTATATTCAATACCGATGAAAACACCGACATAACATGAATTACTGATAAAGGTTTTACCGATAGACTATTTCTGATCATGAAGACACCGGTAGGATAATTACAGATGATTAATGAGAGGATACACAGACGAATATTTTTGTCGATAAAACTGTTAATTCTAGTGGTGAATATTGTTATCATCTAAAATTACAGGTATGCAAAGAGAGGCATTGGCTATGACAAATGAGCCATGAAATTTACTTCCCCGCATTGGCTATGACAAATGAGCCATGAAATTTACTTCCCCTTTTAATTAAAGGATAGTGGAGGAGTGGGAGAAAGATTTGGTGATAAAGAATAAGCATAATCTTAAGCAACTAATCGTGCTTATGTGGGATCAGGTACCATTGTTTTTTAAAAAAGACTGCTTTCTTTCTTTTTCTTTCTCCCCATGATTCTATAATTTAGCCTTCTATGTGTCCTTCTGTCAGTAATAATGAAGTGAAAAGGAAGCTAACCCTAATATCTTTCTTTCATGGGGTATCTTCTCTCCTACCTGTAGTCCAGCTTCCTTGGTCACATCCGAAGAGTGGGCTCCCAACAGCTTTAATTAGTAAGCCAGCCCTGACCTCTTTGTATCCCCAGACAAATCAATTCTCTCATAGTTAATTAGATGCAGAAAAAATCCCATCAGTCCTGCTGCTGCAGAGTACTTTCTACATAAATTGAGGTGAGCCAAGTTCATATTTTCTCTTCATCCATGCTCTCATCCTAGGATTTGTGACTTTAGAAGACAGAAAATTAGTTTCATATTTAGTGAAATAGGGCTCAAGAAAGCTATTCAATTCCCCTATTTTTTTCTTGTTTAAATTATCAAGAAGATGCTCTGTGTAATGTCTTTTCTCTCGTTGGAATCTTGACAGACATTGCCATGACTTAAAAAAGCTATTCTCTCTCTCTTTTTTGTTGAAAGCAGATCAGCAAGAACCCGAGAAAAGAAACCTCAGACCCCATAATTTACTGTTCAGCTTTCATCTCCAGCTCTTGAAGCATCAGAAGCCATGGACTAGCCTTTCAATTCCTCTGTTACAACCTGTGCAGAAATCCAGGACCAGGCAAAATTGAAGGCCTTGATCTATATACGAGTGAAATGAACTCCCTCCTCTCAATCTCCTTCGTGGTTCGATTTGATGCAAGGAAGCACTGGAGCCATGAAATCTCCAGCCTATTTGCATAAACTCATAGAAGGTCTACAGAAATTGCAGTTCGGTTAAAAGGGTGTACTTCTGAGGTGTTCTTTGATTGATTCATAATAATAGCCATGTTTGCTCTACATCAACGTCCACACCGGCTACTCCTGGACGCAGAATCAGGCACACAATCGGCAGAAAATGGAAGCAGGACGCGCAGCACATACACCAGTGAGGCCAATTTTGATACCAACATGGTGATCATCCTGGCAGCTTTGCTTTGTGCATTAATCTGTGGTCTTGGGCTGAATTCTATTGTACGATGCGCCCTTCGCTGTAGCAGGAGGTTTACTTTTGAGACTCGTGATCAAACAGAAGCACGCATGGCAGCAACTGGCCTCAAAAAGAGCGCATTGCGACGAATCCCAGTGATTATATACGGGGTGGCAGGGATACATCTAATTGCTACAGATTGTGCAATTTGCCTCGGTGATTTCATGGGTGGTGAGAAAGTCCGAGTTTTGCCCAAGTGTAACCATGGATTCCATGTTAGCTGCATAGACACATGGCTGGTTTCACACTCCTCCTGTCCAACATGCCGGCAGTCACTGCTTGAGCAACCAGCAAGCTCTGATGCCACAGAAATTGAGGTTAGGATTATACATCCGGGAAATGCATCGGCGGGAAATGATTTTCCTATTGCTGGAGATCACGAAGCTGGTTGATCATGATTTGAAAGTGATTCAACACCAAATCAAGAAGAAGGAAAAAAAGGGTCTTAGTTTCTCTACTGTTTAGTTTTTGAGATGTTAAGTCTGTTTATGTAATTATGCTTAGTGAATGAGTTACATGAAGGTTTCTGAGGCTTACTTCTTTTCGTAGATAAGAAAATGATCTTAGGAGGTTTGCCTATCTGATATGTCAAGAAATCATCTCAATCTAAAAACTTAAGCTATTGAGTAAGATCCTAGAATATTATTTATATTATTTTCTAATACATCTCCTCAAGTGAAAGTCTTTTGAGTTTAAAACTTGCACACAAACTCATACTACCTTGTGCTTGATTTTTATCAAATAGAATGGGTTGGTGAGATTCGAACTCGTGATCGCTGGATCAACAATACTCTGATACCATGTAAAGAAAATATCTAACTTAAAAGCTCAAACTATTAGGTAAGACTCTCAAAATATGATTTATATTATTCTCTAATATGTTATGCCTTGTAATAGTAAATGCTCCAAACTCTTTGTAATGCAATAATTTAACAAATTTTTCTTCGAAGTGTTTTTTCTTACAAGCTAGAGGGAGCAGTGCTCAGTCAAGAAATGTGCATTTTTCTCTTACCTTCAATGAAAATCAAGGCAAATGACTTGCTTTTAGTGCCTTTCCATAGGAATATAAATTAAATTCGTTCCTTATTTGGTCCCTCATGGCAATTGTCAAACACTGTACTGGTTATCCTGTTCCTGAGGAAATCTAGCTAGTTCATGATTAATATGGATTCCTTCGATGAAATTTAAGGGGCATCCAGCTCATGGAAATCTTTTCATGTCCCTTCACAGGTGGACGATGTTCCATCTCGCTCTGAATGCATAACAACTTGAATTAATTAAGATTTCAGACCATGATGTGAAACGTTTAGCAATTATGTTTATAAAGTAGAGGACTCCTCACAGTTAAACAAGCTTTGTAACGAAAACAAAAATAAAATCTAATTTAACTAAATTTTAACAAAAGAGACGTTGATAGCATCATCTCACCCCACGATATAGATAAAGAAAAGTGGTTGTCATTTAGGAGGCCACGAGGACTCAAGAAACTTTGTAGGGAATCCCATCAAAGAGGTTTGATTGGTTGGAGCATTTAATAGAAGATGGTACTTTTAAGAATAAACATTTATTTTTTAGGATTTGAGATCTAAAAAAGACATACTTGTTACTTCAATTCTAGGGAGATAACTTGTCTATTTGAAGGAATTTAATATAAGGATGAAATTGACGAAGGCTTTAGGGATTGTTGATTATGATAAGTATAGGCCTATAAAACATTATCATGAGATAAATGAATTTAATTTGAAGGTTGATAGAGTTAGCTTAAATAAAGACGAGGACTATGATTTTGAAGTAAATATGTTGCTCAAAAAGAGAGATAATAGTAGCAACATAATTGATTCTTCCTAGAGGTTATATAATAAGGTGGATAGATTTAGTGTTACTAATAAGGGAAATATAGTATAGACATTACAATCTCTTTTTAAACATTGTATTGTTAAACTTGATAGGACCTTAGGAAAAGCTAAAATGGAAGGGATCAAGGAAAAGATAGTTGAGTTACACCTTCGTTTCATGAAACACTTCGAGTTGACAACTAAAGAGGTTAATATTGAAAAAATACATTCTAGAGTGAAAGAAGCAAAAAAATAAAGGAATAAAGATGGCAAATGAGATGATGGTTAAGAAAAAAGAGCACATGATGGAAATCCAAAGTGTGCACTAAAACTAGGTGGATAGTCTGACTACCAATAATGATCCCTTGATCCACTATAATCTTATTACCATCATTACTTTCAAAGATGTAGGTCAATTATAAAATTTTAATTTATTGTTTTAAATTGTATTTTAGGTCAATTATAAATGGAGATATTTATATGAAATTTGATTTATAGAGTATATACCTTTAAAATTGGATTTGGATTTGAAATAAGGATGAGTTGAATACAACTTTTAAGACATATGAATGGTTATACGAATAAATGGTTATGTCTTTTATATTGCTTAAAATATTAAGCACATACAATTAATGAATTAGGTTCTACATTCCTTTATTAATAGATTTAGTGTTAATATTTATTTTAATGATATTTTTTTAATTTATAGTAAATTCAAAACTTATTGTTGCAATGTCACGGTCACATAAGTTAATTATCCCTAGTTTAAAACACACAATATAGTATAAAACAAGCAAAGGTTCAATTCCCATGAGTAAGGTTTCATTTAGATTTTCATGTTATACATTATACAATTGAGATGTTTGGTTGATAAGTATCTAAACTAAGATAGAATTAAACAATCAAGCAAAATTATATAAAACCAAAATGTTTCAAGAAAATAAACCTTAGTCGCAAGTAAGCATCCATCTACAAAAATTAGAATTGATCTTTGAAACAAAGCTTCAATTTATATTTTGAATTTTTTATCTTTTCTTAACGTTGGTTGGTTAATAGATCTCTTTTATCAATAACTCAACCAACAAACAATCACAGTGTCTGCACTAATGATTTAGTTCAATGACAACGTTAAGAACTAAATAAATTGATTAATATAGACAACAAAATTGTATGCAATAAATGTTAATTTGTTTAAATTTTTTCTCTAAGATTAATAACGTAGATCCACTATAATTATTAAATTTCATAAGTTTATATACCACAACTCTAGTGTTGATAACAAACTTAATAATAGATTGTTCATGAAACAACAACTTAGAGACTAATCTAGCAATCAAAATAAATAATCATAGGAAATATGCATAGTAAAACAAAAATATTCATTCATCAAATAAAGTGAAAATAAATGGAAGAATAAATCTCATAATTCTTGAAATCCAAAGGTTTATGTATCCTTGCAACCAAGAAAAAGAAGTTTAGCCTTGCATATCTATTGAAAAATACTCTAAAAGTTGTAAGAATGATTGAATTTGGGTTTTTGGGAGAAACAAATTGTGATTCCTATCTATTGGCCGCCACCCTCTTCCTTTACTTTACTTTCTCTTTTTCTTTTTATATCCTTGAAAACCCTGTCCCTATTTTACAAAATAATCCTCCTTAAAGTAGACAATTTACATTTAAATACTTTAATAACTATTTCCCTAAAATAGAGAAATAACCTTACATGAATCTTCAAGCTTTGACTTTTGAGAGGATACAAATTTGCAAAATAAAGACTTGGATGTTGGTTTTGGATGTTTTGGGATATAATTTGGACTTGTTTCTTCACAAAATCTATTTGTTGACTGAATTCATATGTCATCTTAGAAAAATCATATCTCTCTCATACGAGCTCATTTGCTACTATAATTTGGTAGGTTGATTGGTATTTGAGTCAGAAATCCAACTAAATTGATCTTGAATCAAATGGACTTCTATAGATTAAGATATTCAAGTCGGAATGGTCGAAAGGTCAAAATTAGCAAAATGTAAGATTTAACTTTAAAGGCTATAATTTTGATGCCCTTTATTTATTTATTTATTTTTCTTTCCATATATTTCCAGAAAGATATGAATGTTACTTTTTATAATGCCACTAGAACCACTCCATTTCAACCTTTAGAGATTAAGTTCTGCACAAAATATCGATTGAAAGTCAAATATGTCAATTACCTCTAATTTACTCATTTTTTCACACTCTTCATCCAAAAAAGTGCCTTAAAAAACTAAAAAAAAAAGATATGAACACATTTTATATATAAAAATACTAGGTAAATAAGGGTAAAACTATCAAATAATATAATTTCACCACTTATAACCTATGATGGTTAAGAAAAGTGTTGTAGGTTTTATAGGAAAAGAAGCTATAAGTTATATGTGAATTTGAGGAAATTTATATATTGCTATTTTAGGCTTTATACATGTTAAATATTAGATGAGAAAGGCCATTAGATATTATGTAGCCTCTAAAACAGGTAGTGAGGCATATAATTCCATGAATTGACCATTTTTTTTATAATAGACTCATGTTGAATTTTTGTAACATAAATGCTCCAATTATTGAATACATGAAGATGAAGTTGGATCATGGCATCAATTGAAATGAAGTATTGATCCAATAATTTAGAATATACAAAGATAAAGGTTTGGTTAATCACTCGGGAATGAAAGAAGGTTATTACCATTGTTAGTGAGATGCATTATTAGACTTAATTGAAATGAGGTATTGGTAAGTTTATGCTATACTGGATAAACTATTAAAAATCAAGCATAAAATACATGTTTGTATATGTTTTTGCTAATTTCTAAAAAATAGGATTTGCCCATAAATTTCATGTTTGGATTACTTTATACATAAAAGAGAAGGGATTCTATCTTTATTGTGATTGATAGGTTTAGGTATGTGATTGATCTTGAATTATTGACATACAAAGTTTATTAAAATTATATTTTTCTTAATAATTTAGTTGTAATCTTAAGATTTGGTAAAACTTTTAGATTAATTCATTTTGATATATGCTGAATCAAACCATTACAAACTTAAAAATCAATTCTATCATATACTTTCCATCCTATAAAACTTTGGGTAATACTTGTTTTACATCTCATTTAGCATTAGAGTTTGAGTTATTTTCAAAATTATTCTTGCATAAAAAAACATCAAATTCATATATTTTTATAGTTTTGATATGAAAATATCAAAATCATAAAAACAATACTTACAAAAGTATCAAATTAAGACCAAAAATAATTTTATAGAGGATTTTTTAAACTATAATACTAATGTCAAACCTTTAAGCGGACGAGAATAAGATGTCAAAAACATACTTAATAAAGCATTAAAATGAAAAGCAAATTGGTGAAATGGAATTAGGCCCCAAATAATAAGTTTTTAGTTTTTATTACACAATAAAACTAAATTGTGTGGGAATTTTAATGCATGTCGATTATTCATTTCCTAACATTAAAGTTGTTCACACCATTGATCATAACTAATATTTTTATATTTGGATCCTTGATTTATTTTTACATTTTTGTTATTAAACTTTGTTTCATTTTAATTTCATTTTGGCATGTTATGGTGATATGATTTTATATGTTTGTGATCTGATTTTATTTTGCATGTTCTCATGCACTCCATATGTCATATAATGTTTTAACATTAAATTAAATATTGAATTTTTAAAAATATATAATGTTAGATAATTACTAAAAAAACTAAAAGATCAATGATCGAGTTTAATATAAAAAAAAATAGCCTTGTTACCTTATATTTTTTTTCAAAAGACATGAAAAAATTCAATTTGATCCCTCAAATTTATATTCTTCAAATCTGATCCTTATTTTTTTGGGTTAAAAAAGTTAAAATTTAGGTTCTTGAAGTCTAAACATTTCATTTGTTTCATTAGAAAAATAATAAGGGCAACGACTTCTCACCCATATTTTTATTTTGAAAACAAAAAGGAAAAAATACCTTGGCCTTTTAATTTTAGACTAGGGGGCTAACCGCTTGCCTACGTATCGTTATTTTTTATAAGAAAAAAAATAGGTCTTAGTTTTTTTATTTGACTTATTTATAATAAAATTTTATTTAAATATATTTATTAAAATAATTATTCAGTTATTTCATAGTCTTGATAGTTTTTTTTATAGTAATATTAAAAATTATTTTTAAATAATTCCATATGATGCTAATATGAAGAAGAAGAAAAAGATTCTTCATGAATATTAATATTAAAGGTTTCTCTATTCTGTATTTTAAAATTTTTATATATGTTTTCTCAGACTTATAAATGTTATTTTTTTCTATACATTAGCATAAACAATTGTGGATTCATGATTTTTTTGGTTAAAATTTTCTTTTGAAACTATGATAAGAAATACAAAAAAAACATTTGAAATACGAAAAAAAACAAAAACATGAATAAGAAAAAGGAGTTTTGATTAAATAGATGCATTTTTCCTCGTTAATTTTAATCACTAGAATGTTTTTTAATATTTATTTTAATCTTCTCTAGTTTTTATTCAATAAGCCATAAGATATGTTTTTATGGTAAAAAATAAATGAATAAGAGAATATAAAATAAAAATTATTTTTTTTCTTATTAAATAAAAAAAAACCGATTAATTTTACGTGCATGTATTTTTTGCTTCTTACAAAACGATTAATTTTTTTATTTCACTATTTAATTAATGTTAACAATTATTTTGTATAGTTTTCTAATTTATTTTATTAAGTATAAACATTATCTTTTCAGTTTTTAATTAAAAGTTTACATAATAATAATAATAATAATAATAATAATAATAATAATAATAATAATAAAAACTCATTTATAATAGCTTTTCAGCGTGTACTTCTTCTAGGCTTAAAAATTGACTTAAAATCGTACTAACAGCGCAGCGTAAGTACCGGACTCGTAAGATTTCTGTGTGCAAAGAATTGAAGGGACAAGTTCCGAGTCAAAATTTTGTCATCGCTATAAACTATTCTGGCCTCCACCTCAAGCTCCTATTTCCCTTTCTTTAACACGTCTGCTAAGTAATAATCTCACCTAAAAACTTAAGTTTATAAGTGAAGTTCTATAATATGATTTATATTATTCTCTAACACACCCTCTCAAGTGAAAGTCTTTTGGGCTTGAAACTTGCACAGACCCACATTACCTTATGCTAGGTTTTTATCAAATAGAATGAGGGTGGTGAGATTTGAACTCGTGACCGCTGGGTCAACAAGGCTCTGATACAATGTTAAAGAACCATCTCACCTAAAAACTTAAACTTGTAAGTAAGACCTCATAATATGATTTATATTATTCTCTAACAACGTGAGCCTGGTTGCTTATACGGAAAATAAAAAGGAGCTGAGAAATTGAAAGCCATGAATAATCTTCCAAGCTAGCACTTGATTTATAAAGGGAACTTAGTTTAGAGTCCACTTTCCCCTAATGATTTGATGGCCATTTGAAGTAGAAACACATTCATGGAACAAAAGGGATCGTGATTTTGTGCTCGAGGAATGGAATTTCAAACTCATTTCTTTCAAGTTTTTCAACTTTTGTGGGTCTCCCATATCTCCACAATCATGAATTTCAATTATGCACTTATGAGGATGAGTAAGAATTCATACTGAGAATCATCATTGGACCACTCCTCGTGTATCTGAATTCATCCATATCCCATCCCTCAGATTTCTCTCTCTCTCTCTCTCTATTCGAAAAGATTATGGACGAAGAATTTTTGTTCCTTTATCAGGTTCTGGGGAGGAAGGAGAGCCATGTTCTATAAACCTTGTCAACAAAGACTCCACTAACACAGTTCTTTCTCCACTAGTACTGCGTTGTATAAAGACACTACATACGTACCAATATGTACATGTGGTCAGAGATGATGAGGGCAAAATACTTTTTGATCCTTTTGTGTGTTAGAAAACAATATAAATCATATTCTGAGACATCACTTATCAGTTTAAGCTTCTAGGTGAGATGGTTTTTTGATATGATATTAGAGGACTTGTTGACCCTGCGTCACAAGTTCGAATCTTATCACCTCCATTCTATTTGATAAAAATCAAGTACAAGGTAGTGTGACCCTGTGCAAGTTTCAAACCCAAAGGACTTTCACTTGAGGGGGTGTTAGAGAACAATATAAATCATATTCTGAGACCTCACTTACTAGATTAAACTTCTAGGTGAGATAGTTTCTTGACATTGCAATCTACATAGTAGATTTAGAGTTCAAAGTTAAGACATGTATTTCTTGTAATAAATTGAGATAAATGGAATTTTATTCCTCCGTGAACCTATAAAATATGCTTTTTAGAATTAGGATTTACTCGCACAAGGCGGTGAACCTATGTTCTTGGTCCGTGGAGAAGTTTCTTTAGCTAAATTGTGTGTGTTCTAATGGGACGGGGCAACTGGCATGTGGAATCAGAATTTGAGGAAAGCTGCGCATATAAAAAATGGGTTTCGTTGATAATTGATGTATCATTTGGTTTCTTCAGCACTTGGCTCGTGATGAGTCTTCAGATTCTGATTCTTGATGGCTTTATTATAAAGATTAATGCCAACAAATTGCAGATGACGGCGGTCAAATATTTTAGCTTTATTTAACTTTTTATTCTTTTAGCATTAGTATTTAAGATATCCCACTAAATTTGTGGTGGGATGCCATTCACCATGCTTCTCTTCCAAACTAAATTACCGCAATTATGCCAGGATCTTAGCTTGGTAATCAAGAAGGGCTTTTCCCTTCCTTTTTATTTCAAGTTCAAGTCTTGTCAGGTATGCCTGTCACCTCCGCGGTGCTTTACATGCTCATTGGACTTGCAGGATGTTCAGTGGAACCGGGGATTAGTTGTTGTGCGCGCAAGCTGACCCGGACATCTGGTTATCAAAAAAAAAATACCACAACTATCCATCATGACTAGTCTTAGACTAAGTAATTTCTTACTTTTGAACAAGTAATTTTTGTAGAACAAGAAACCAAGATTTTGTTTCTGTGAATTCACGATTGCTAATAGTTATTTTCACAGCCAGATAAAACAATTAATTACAAATGTTACTCTTGCCTTTTGTTTCAACAGCAAAATTGGTCGGAGAATCATGTGATTTTTTTTTATCAAAACAACATTTATTTTTTATGTAATTAGATTCAATTCAAGCTAATTCAACTAACAAGTAATTCTAGATATGAGATTGGGATACCCCTGCTAAAAAAATAATAACAAAGCTCAAGGCTCAATATTTGATATTAAATTGAAAAAAAAATTCAAAAATAGAAACTCGCATCAACTTGAGTTCACTCTACTACCATATCACCCATGATGTGAGACTAGAATAAAAAAAATATAAATAAAATTATCAAAGTTAAATAAATAGATATAAACTTTAAAAATATTAAGTCAACTCTAGTTAATTTGCCTAACACGCAACCTAGGATATGAGACTAGGATACCCTTGCAAAAAGGAAATTGAAAAAAACCGTAAAGCTTAAGACTCAATAATCTAATGTCAAAGTTTGAGATTGGAATAAAAATATTTTTTTTCAAAAACAAAGACATGTCAAAGCCTGTTGCAATATGAGACTAGGATAAAAATATTATTTTTTTAAAAACTCCAAAAAGGTCTGAAATTATATAATAAATTGAATTTTTTTATAAAAAACACTGAAGTCAATTTTTCGGCTAATTTACCCAACTTGATATATGTGATAACCCCACATAACAAAAGGTGGTAAAAATCAGAAAGCTTAAAGGACAATAACCTAAATTAAAGAAAAATAATGAGACTAAATTAAAAAAATAAATTAAATTAAAAAATAACAATCCAAATAATAAAGATCAAAGTTGGATAAAACAATTAAATAAATTAAAATATTAAGGGACAAAACTAAAAATTAAAAAAATCAAGAAAATGATGAAAATATTATTGGATCATTAATCCAATTTTGATCTTATATAAAAAAAATTATGTGTTTGAGGATTGTCAAATAAAGTGAAGTCTAATTAAAAAAAATGATATGCTAAGTATTTTTAGGTAATTGGGTTTTTGGTGTATCTAATAGAGTGTAGAACTTTAATGCTTAGAGACTAAAGGGTTATTCTTATTTAGTGATGAACTAAAATAGAAATATCTAAAGGCATGAATACCAAATAATAGTTTGTTACTTATATATATAATCATGGTCCCTAGATTATACATCCTCATGCATTCTCATTCTTACATCCCAAGGATCATAACTCTTGGGGTTACCTCTTCACGGGCCTTAGCTGGCCTATGGTAGTTTTCTTTTGGGTTACGGGCTTCGACCCACAACAAACATAAAAAAGGGTTGTGGGATTTAAGCCCACAAAATATTTTGTATTGTTGGCTTTGCCTGTAGAAAATTTTAGCCCATGACTAAATTGTCTGATCCAGAACAAGTTGGTTTAGAATCCGAGTTGGACCGACCTAGTCCAGTCGCCTAGGTCAACAGTCAAAGTCAATAGTTAACTTTGACCATTGAATTTTAAAAAACAATATTGCAAATTTATTTTTCAAATATTGGTATATATATATATATATATATATATATATATTGCAATGAATTAATTAAAAAAAACATGTCACCAAAGTGATTTATCTTGTGGATATTACTTTATTTTTGAAATATAAATGATTGTGTGCATGGAATTTATGAATATTGATCGACTCAATGGAAGGTCAACATTTTAAGGCAAATAATGTTCACCTTTGGTAATCAACATGTGATGATTATTTGATTTTACATGTGAATAATTAATCGGTCCAAAAGAAGATTAATTTTGAACATGTTCTTATTATCGATGTTTGATTACTAAATTAAGATATCACTTACAAATTATTTTTTTATCCAAATATAAATTATTAATGGAGTGTCTGATATCTTAAGATGAGATTTACCTTTATTTGAATTATTTTTACTCTTAAGATAAGTTTTCTACATGAGTTTGTTTCAATTGTTGTTGTTCTATTTTCAGCTATTAATCTTGCGAATATTATTGTCAGTATAAACTCTATTCATATGATTAATGACTTTAACTTCAAGTCTTGGAAAGACTATCTTTTGATAGTTCTTGGAATTATGGATCTTGACCTTGTATTAAGGACTAATTCTCCTCCACTTTTTACGGATGAGAGTACCTCTGACAAAATCATGGATATGGAAATGTGGGAGAAATCAAATCACATGTGTATAATGATCATGAAGAGAGTAATTCCAGAAGCATTCAGAGGCACAATGTCTGGACAAATTACTACAACTAACATGTAGGATCTTATCTCATTGCTTGAAGGTGCGAAACCTATTGATTGCAAATTGATATCTAAGACCAAGTGGGATTCAAAAGGTTATGCGTAAGAGTATAAGGCATGTTTTATTGCAAAGGGCTTTACATAGAAATAAGATATCGACTATAAAGAAACTTTCTCTCTGGTATCTTTGAAAGACTTTTTTAGAATTATAATGGTATTGGTGGCACATTTTAATCTTGAGTTACATCAAATGGATGTAAAGACAATGTTTCTCAATGGTAACACTAACGAAAACACTGACGAAACAATCTACATGTTGCAACCAGAAAACTTTGTATCGGGAGATCTAAGGAATATGGTTTGCAAACTTAAGAAACCTATTTATGGACTCAACAAGCATCTCGACAATGGTATTTCAAGTTTCATCAAGTGATCATCTCGTTTGGTTTTAAGATGAATTTGGTCAATGATTGTATATACCATAAGTTTTGCAGGAGCAAATATATTTTTATGGTTTTATATGTCGATGACATCTTGTTTGCCAGCAACGATATAGGATTATTACACGAAACCAAGAAATTTCTAGCTAAGAGTTTAGAGATGAAAGATCTTGGTGATGCCTCTTTTGTATTAGGTATTCAGATACACCGAGAAAGGTCTTGGGGTATTCTTGGATTGTCAAAAAAGACCTATATCGAAAAGGTTCTCAAGAGATATGACATTATACCCTGTAGCTAAGAAAGATAAATTTAGTCTCAAATAGTGCCCTAAGAATGATTTTAAGAAAAAATAAATACAAAATATTTCCTATGCTTTACCAGTAAGGAGTTTACTGTATGCTCAAATTGTATGCGTCTGGATATTGCATATATTACTGGAATATTGGGCAAATATTTAAGCAATCTAGAAATAGACCATTGAAAAACAGCTAAACGGGTCTCGCGGTACTTACAGAGAACAAAAGACTACATGCTCACATATCAGAGGTTGGCTAAGCTTAAGATCACTGGGTATAGCGACTCCAATTTTGTTGGATGCAAAGATAGTATGAAATCTATGTTGGACTATATTTACATTGTAGTTGGAGGTGTTATCTCCTAAAAGAATGCTAAACAGTCACTTATTACCTCTTCCACTATGACAATAGAGTTCATAACATATTATGAGGCATCCAATCATGGAGTATGACTGTGACATGTTGTCACGGGACTGTGTATAGTGGATGATATTGAAAGACCATTAAAGTTATTTTGTGACAATAAGTCAACAATTTTATATTCCAATAACAATAGGAACTCGTTGATGTCAGAACACATAGACATCAAGTTCTTATTTGTTAAAAAAAGAGTTCAGAGTGGACAATTGCTTATAAAGCATATCGGTACAAACTCCATGGTTGCAGACCCGCTTACCATGGGATTGTCACCCAAAATGTTTCATGAACAAATGCTCGTATGGGCTATTTTGACAATTGATGATATTCAATTTTAAAGGAAGTTTGTAATTTTATATGCTTTTGTAATATAGACTTATTTTCAGTTTATGGACATTTATGAGGTTAATTTCTACACAAATAAAGTTTTTGTTTTATTTACACTCTGATTTTAGTATAGTTTAATCTCACTAAGGTTTAAGGGTGGACCAGTTGGAAATATACATATTAAGATCATATTGCATGAAATTTCCATGCTACATATCCACATCATGATCCTTGTCATTTAGTTGTATTGGCATGCGTGACTTTTGATTGGTTGAGTAACGCTAATTGTAATGAAGACCGCTTTGATCCTATATTGGTATCATTATTAGACTGGATTGGTTATAGATACATTTGTTAATGAAAGAAAAGATTGGGCAAATTTTGGTTATTTTTTCAAAGCATAATTATAAGGTTATACATATAGCCCAAGTATGAGATTGTTGGATCATTGATCCAACATTGAGCTTATATGAGACTATTATGTGTTTGAGGACTGTTAAAAAAAATAAAGCCTAATTAAAAAAATGGTTTGTTAAGTATTTTTAGGCAATTGAGTTTTTAATGATCTGATAAGGTGTGAACCTTTAATGTGTAAAGACTAAAGGGTTATTTCTATTTCAGTGATGGGATGGAATAGGAATACTAAAAGGTAGGAATACTAAATGGTAGACAATGTCAAAAAACATGAATATCAAAGGGGCAAGAATGTCAAAAAACATGAATACCAAAGAGTAGCTTGTTACTTATATATATGATCATGGTTCCTGGTCATTCTAATTCTGACATCTCATCATCAAAGAGAAAATAAGATTCAAGTAGAGAGAATCAAAGGGAACTCAAAAGAGAACATATTAATCTGGAAGGTCATCCGCACGATTCTAGAGAGGAACTCTCGGATATGGATTAAAATACGCTTCCGCTTAATTGTGTTATGTGTTTTTGATAATTCGACATGAAGAATTTATATGTTATGAAATTTTAGTCCTAACAAATATAGCTTTCAAAAGATTGAGAACCATATTTGATATAAAAATAGAAGAAAACCAAATGGCTTCCAAAGGTAATAAGAAAAACTATTATAAGCCTGGTTAATTATACAATGACAAATAAATCTCATGAAAAAAGAAATCCTCAATACAAGCATTTTTTTTTTTTTTTGAAAATGTCATAGTGCAATGAGTGAACACCTACCGTAAACGTCTGATGTTTTTTTTTCTCAATACATTGGATTGAATCCTCATCCATAAACAATCTCACTCGCAAATGAACAAAAAACTTCATTTCAACATGATGCATCGGTTCGGCTATTGGTTCTTAGCCCGTTAGCTTTAGCTCATGGGCGAGAATTTATAAAAATGCTCAATCAAAGTGATACTAATATTTTATTCGGTCCCAGATCGGGTAGAACAAGCAGCCTCACTCCTTGATGATAAAGTTTCAAACATGAGAAATCACAAAACATAATAAACAACAAAGCCCATGATCCCATTTTCATTTAGCAAGCTCGGCAGAAATGGTATTGGCAAGGCAGGATATGGTTGTAGCTGAAACCCCTCTGGTTCCACCCAAGTACCATGTCTTGATCGTGTCCACAACATTAGCATTCTCCACCTTGAATTTTGAATCCTCTTTCCCTTCAGTGGAAAAATCCAATCTATGGTGGAAAAGACGTTGTCATTGCCAGAAATCAATACCAATTAGCAGGAAATAATCAATAATTAACAGGCTGATGATCCTCTAAATTGTTACCTCAGCTGTAGGTGAAGTTGATGGGAAATAAAATGTGATAATGGAGTTTTTCTTCATGTACTTCGACTGGAAGAATTCAACAATCTTTTCCAGGGCTTCTTCCTCCTCCTCTTCATATTTGTCAGCCTCAGCTAATCGGTCCCTCACGACGCTCTCTAGCTGCACTCCATATTGGGAACCTTTGATCTCCTTAATGACCACGATCCTTAAGAATTTCTCAACAGGAGCTGCCAAAAAAGAAAAGAAATTAATAGTCATATAACATTATATGAAGAGCGATAAAATCTGGGATTGTTTTACTTGATCATTACCTGCAATCAGAGCTTCGAAGAAATCATCATTTTCTGCGAGCTCATTTGCAGGTTTCCCCTTCCATTGTTGCAAGTGACCCACAATTTCAGGCTCCAAGTAAACTCCAATTGCAGTGAACTTGATTTGCAGAAAGTGAATTTCGATGTCGGTAATTCCTGTTCCAACGAATATCCAAATTAATTAGAGACTTTACTTTAGAGTATAATATAAATCATGAGATATCACCTAACAATTTAAGATTCTAGGTGAGATGGTTCTTTAACATGGTATCAGAGTCTTGTTGGCTCAGCGGTCACGAAATCGAATCTCACCACCCTCATTCTATTTGATAAAAATCATGTACAAGATACTATGAGACTGTGCAAGTTTAAGTCCAAAGGGCTTTTTTTTAACATTTACAGCACCAACCACTGCTAGAGATCTATCCAACCCATAAAAACAATACCCCGGAATTTTTTAACTTCAAGGAAATACAGTCAAATTAATGTGCAGGAAAGCTAAGAAGACGTGTGAGTGTTCTTATGGCAAGTTTCTTATTGGGCGGGCACAGTCTGATCACTCTCCATTAGTTTGACAAAGAAGAAGCTAATGATTGGAGAAAATTTATCTTCAAATCGGATAGATGATGTCGGTAACAATGAGGTAAATTTAAGCGATCGAGGATTATCAATCCAATTTTGAAAATGAAATCAAAGAAAAGAGAAAGCAGAATCAAAAGTTATACCATGGCCGAGCAGAGATAATGGCTTGGTTGCGATTGTTAAATGTGTAGGGAAAGGGATCTCATCAACGTTAACCATTTCCGTGCCCACTGCAACATTTTCCACAGAAAAATGAGAAAAACCCATTACAGTAACCAGCAGAGAAACGCAAATCTTCACACAAATATCATTTATTTCTAGCCAGGAGCAGTGTGCGAGCCCCATGATCATGGGCTCGCTCATAAACAAGATGAACAGATAAAACGAACTTACTGTTAGCTAGACTGGCGTAGTAGTACGTACGAGGAGGATTTGTCGAGAAAGGGAAGGAGAGTTGTGAAGGAGATGCGTGAGAGCAGCTAATTTTTAAGCCTTTTATTTAAATATTCTGAGCTACCTCTCCCATTGTCATAGTTTATGGTGGTAGGTACGTTTGGGCATGGAAGTTTGCAATCTCGTGATCCACCTCCCCTTCTAACATCAGTCCTTCACCATCGTACTCTTATCTTAATCCCCCCCAACAATTGGTCACTCAATTATTTCCATTTAGGTTTCAAAAGTATTTTTCATAAAAATTGATTATTTTATTTTAAATTGAATTTTTTATTTTTATATCATTTTCATACACTGATATCAAAAATCTTTAAAAAAAAAAAACATAATTTTGATATATTTCTGAACAAAAAACACTTTAAAAAATAAGTTCAGCCACACTTCCAAACAGGCAATTAATCAATTGGAACCCTTTACAATATGTTAGCTCAAGTTGAATTCTCTTTTCTATTACCAAGCAATCAGAATTAAATCCTAAAAAGTTTGGTTAAGTATCATGATTAAATTTCTTATGCTCACAAACTTATTTACAAGTAATGGTGTGTGGTGTTAGGTGAATGAATAGTAAATTATACAGATACAAATATATAAATTAAAACTATTATTGTTTATAAATGAACTAAATATATGAGTATAAAATAGATTCTATAATTTTTATACTGACTAATATTTAAAGATACTTTTTAATGGTTAAATATAAAGAGAACTTGTCTTGATTTATTATATTTAATTAACAATTGTTTTTGGGCTATAATAATATAGAAGGTTAACTTCAGAGAAATCTCTTATGGATGATTTAAAATTGCCAATAATGTGAACAAAAGAATTGATTTTGGGATAAAATAATATAGAAGGCTTAGATTTAGCAAATCTCAAAATAGAGGGATCGAAAAGTGATTTTTAGCCTCATTATTTAATGGATGCACCTACCACCCCCCTAGCTAATTTGTTTGCTGTCATGCCAAGATTGCACGTTCCACATTACCTTCTCAATTATAGTCGAGGACTATTCCAAGTTATACGTGCTCAAACAGGCTACTTTTTTATTCAACCATTAAATTAGGGCTTTATTTTTTTTCCAAGTAAGTCATTCTTGTTATATTTTTCTATTAAATCCTAACAAATATAATTAGGCCAATAAAAAGTTGTTTAGAAAATACCGTTAAACCTTAGTCCATAATACAAAGATTTAATATAATTCTATGCCATAAAACAAACAAGTCTCCTCAATCTATTGGGTTCTCTTTAATGATTAAGTTAGTAAAGATTAAAAAAAAATTCAAGGAGAAAAATAGATGAATATAAAAAAAAAGATGCTTGTGTATTTTTTTTTATTGGGGAATAAAAAGGTCATTCGCATATGGATTTGGAGGAGTTTAAGACCTATCATAATCATGGCACCCAAGGAAGAAAAGATGTTGAGATGACTATTTTTATTTAAAAAAGTAAAAAAAAAAAAAAAATCTTGAGATTCACTGTTGCAATATCATTAAAAAAAAGTAAATAAAAGGAACATAAAAAGTTCACTAACAAACTATAAAAAAATGAATTGCAATATCATTTTCAAAACGAAAAGAAAGAAAAGCTCATTAAAGATTCACTATTTTTTTTTATCACGAACACCGTTCCACCACCATAAAAACCTCACTAAGATGACTGTAACGCCACCATGAAAGGCTGCATGACAACACTAAAAACGGTCGCATGCATCCTTCGAACACCTTAAAAAAAAACCAAACAAAATATCACATCAATTAGGTTGTTGGTACCAAACCAAAAGTCAATTGACTTTGTCGATGAGAATGTGTGTATTTTATTTACCATATTGCCCTAGAGATGGTCTCAAAGAAACTATGACCATTAGCGATCCACGCGGTGAAATTGGGTCCTATCATGTATGCCCATCGACTCATCTCATCAATTCATTTACACCTACCCGCCCACGACCAAAACTAAAACAAACTTCTTTTTTTTTAATTTGCTTGTCCAAATCCAAATGGTAACTAAAAAAATCAGGTTGGAGCTTTTTTATACGGTATCTCTGGTTCGAGTTATATAGTCGATAATATAATGATCACTAGAATCTTATATGGTCGTTAACTTATGAGTCGTGGGATGAATTGAGATATACACAAACTGACTCATATACTCACGTTAATAATAATAATAATAATAACAATAAACAATCAATTCACTTAAACCTACCCTGCCGAAGAGCAAAACAAAAAAAACAAACTTGTTTTATTTTTAATTTGCTTGTCCAAATCCAAATGGTAACTAAATTTTTTATTTATTTAATGTCTAGCCCTTTGATTGCTAATATGATCGTCACTAGAGATTTACATGGTTATTAACATCGGACTGTAGCTTTTTGATTGTTAATATGATCGTCACTAGAGACTTACATAGTTATTAACATCGGACTATGAAATTAGTTTAAGTGTGCATAAAGCTGCCTAGACACCCATATTAATAATAATAATAAAAAAAAATACAATCAATTCATTTACACCTACCCGCCGAAGAGCAAAACAAAAACAAACTTGATTTATTTTACATCATCGATGAGTAAAATAAAGCAACAAAAGTGGTAAACAGCCTCGGGTGAGAGTTGAGCAACAAATTATAAATATGAAAATGGTATAAAGAACAAAACGGAGACGCTCAACGTGAGCTTTGTCCTTGGGCTGAAATGTGAAAGATAGTCTCCAATTCCATGCTGGTAGCAGTAGAAACAGCACTACGCCCTGACCACTTCTGTAGACAGCATCGAATATCTAGTAAAGGTGTCAAATTCATGGTTATTTTAGCATATAATATCTGAATAGTTTATAATTGTAGAACCAAAATTAGATACAATGATCACCCTCTATCAACATGATTTTAGCATATCTTGGGTATCATGCTTCTATGATTGTTCATGCTTTATTGTTTTTATATTTATTCCTTATTGATTGATGTACAGGATAAGAATCTTATATAATTTTTAACTTCAAACATTAAGGACACATTTAAGAGAGTGCATTTTTAGATTAAGTATCCTTGTTAACTAGAACATCACCAATATAATCCTCTATGTTGTGATTAATTATATCATGAAAGATTAGGTTAATTTTCATTTTAGTACATCGTTCTAGTGTTTTTTTAACCATATAACATGGCTATCCATTTCTTACATCCATACTAGACAAGGATATTTGAATGTGGTGTTGAAAATATCTTATTTTATAATGAAGATTTGATTACAACTAGAGTTGCCATACATGAAGCTAAGTATGTCATTATCAAATATTATGTCAATCAATGGGTAATCCTTTAGCACTGGATATTTTATTAATCTCTTGGAGTTGCAAGATTCAAAATTTTAAAATCTTCCCCAAAATTTACCACAAAAAAAAACAAAAAATAACATAAATAAAATAAAAGGGGGCTGACGTTGGTAAAAAAATCAAGGTAGAAATTTTGAGCGTTTTCGAGGGTCCGATTGTACCTCTTTTGTGCCCAAAAATAAAGAAAACTACATATTAAAGGCTAAAGTAATTTATTATAGGATCAATTTGGATAAAAGTTAAGTCGAAAGGCATAATTATATTTTTATAGGCTGATTTGATTTTATCGTCTGCCAATTTAAAGTGTAATTATGTTTGACAAATAATTTAGGGTCCAATTGAAGGATTTAATTAAGTGTAAGGACTTTATTATACGTTAAATTGGACTTAAGGGCTTAATCGATGAAAAATCAAGTTCTTGAGGTTAATTCGGGTTCAATTGAAATTTCCAGAGTCTAAATTGATTTTTTCCAAACTAATTGTGCGAAGTCAAGAGCCAAATTGAAGACCATTGAGAGTTTGATGATCAATTGAGGGTCAAGTCACATAAATCTGAGACCAAGGACCAAAATAAATAAATAAAAGTGTGCAAACTAAGGTTGTTGTTGAAATTCTGATGATGATAAAATTGTATAAAATTAAAAATTTAAATTCAATTGGAGGTGCATTTAGAACAATTACAAATTAAAGGGATCAAAGCGTATTTACACGTTCTTCCAAATCCTACAAACGTATCTACGTTGTTCAGTCACATGAATAGTGCAGGTACACTGTTGTAGGTGACTAGGAGGCAACTCATCACTGCACGCAATGGTCAAGCAAAGGGTTGTCTCTTTCGCCTATAAATGCCATGCACAGACAAACGAATAAGGGGGGAGAAATTTCTACAGTTACTAGGGGAGAAATTTTTTACATTGAGGGGAATGAACACAGACACAAGAGATGGGAGGATAGATTTACAGGGGCTACGTAAAAAAAAATACAAATAACAACTCTCCCTTTTCCTCGGCATTGACAGTAATAGTCAGCAACCCCCCCCCTCTCTCTCACCCGGCCCTCTCTCTCGTCTCCCTCGAAAGCTTCAGCAACTACAGCCACCAAGCACTATTGGCGTCCTACGACAGCTGACAGCAACGACAGCCAACCTCTCTTTGCAGCGTCAACTCTCTCTCTCACTCTCCTACAGCACTAGCATCTCTCTCTCCCCTCTAGCAGCAGCTCTCGACGAACACCAGCGGTTGTTCTCTTGGCACAGAGGGCTCCTCCCCCATGCCAACAGCTCCCTGGAAGGCTCAAGTCTTCTTCTCTAGTGTCGTTGACACAACATTAGCAGCAACGGCATCACATTCTAGCTGCCCTTTCCGATTCCTCTTCCAGCCACCACAGGTCACCACTTCCAATGTCACCACCATAGAAAGAATCACATTGACCTCCTCTACCCAGCGGTATCAACCGATAACCTCCTCCTCTCCTCCACCATTTATTGTTCACTTGCATGTGAACAATAGGATGTGAACTAATTCATGTTCTACTGTTTACATAGGGTGAACAATAGGAAGGATTGGACATTATGTCTAGCCCGACCTGAGGGTGTTGGGCCGACCCATTTTCTCAGACCCGATCCAGTTTGAATTAAAAAAAAAACATAACAAATTTAAAATTTTATTTTCTACAAAAAAAAAATGTTTGTTTTCATGCATACGGCTGAAATCCAAGTTTTTTCCAAGCATATTTTTCATAAAACATATATGTTGCATATTTCTCATGTTTTGAAACAAAAATTGGATATTGTAATCGGTTTATGATTATCCATTGGAATTTGGCTAAAATATCAGAATAATTTAACAATTATTTTGTTTTGGCTATCGCGGTGTAAAATTACATTGTAAAGTATACTCGTAAATATTTAAAAAATACAGTGTAAAATTTTTTTGGTTGGGTTTTCAACTTCTAAGAGCAACTTCAACAGGTGTGTTATCCAAAGAGGCAAATATAAAAAAAAAAAGTATATTTTTAGCATTTTTGCTTTAATTTTCTTCTCTCCAATAGGAGAGATATTTTGATAACCAAAATAGTTTTTTCCCTACATGAGCTACTATTTGTAGCTTGTGGGGCAATATCGCCATTGGTATCACTTTTGATTAATGGTTCAAACAGGGGCAAGAAGGATGCATTGACTACATTGTATAAGATTTGTTCGATGAAGCAGAATAAAGAGAGGGTTGTAGTTGCTGGGGCAGTTAAGCCATTGGTGGGGATGGTGGTGAAGGCAGGTGCATGGATGATGGCGGAGAAGGCAATGATGGTGTTGAGTACTTTGGCTACGATTGAAGAAGGGAGAGAAGCTATTGTTGAATATCATCATACTTAAAGTAAGCTACATTGCTCATTTAGTTATTACTAAAGCTCTTAATGTGTTTTTCTAACTTTTAGTTTATCTATTGATTAAATCATATCCACCCTAGTAAGGTGGATATGACTTTATGAATCAAGTTTATTATACTATATACTAAAAAGATATCAAGGGTTTCGATTACTATAGCATGTGAGACAAATCACTATGGATTGCAATAATATTGCTCAATTTTCGGTTTGTTTTGGGTCAGTTCGGGTCGTTTGGTTTGATGTTTTTTCTGATATTTAGCTATTTTTCACAATAATATACAACGAAAAGCTCTGTAGCTTAGTCGAAAACAGGTGCACCTGTTTCTAAGGAGGGCAGGGGTTCGACCCATGCCTAGCGCAGATTATGCATTAATTATTTTCCTTATAATTTTATTTTATTTTATTTTCATTTTTTGTTTTCTTTTTTTCTTTTTTTTCACTTATGATTTTTTTTTCATTTTTTTTTTCTTTTGATTGTTTTTTTTATTTTTATTTATTTATTTTGACATGAAATTATTATTTTTTTGCTTATAATTTTATTTTATTTTTCATTTTTTTGTTACTTTTTTTTTGTTGAAGTTATTGACCCTTTTTTTTTCTTTGATTGAATTTTTTTCTCATTATTAATGCAATAAAAATAATAATTTTAATTTTTTTTTCTTGTTTCCTCTTTTTTTAATGTTTTCGATTTTTTTTGTTGAAGTAATTTAATAATTTTTATTGTTTTAGTAGTAATAGTAATTATATTTTTAGATGTTAAGGCTTCGATGTTCTTATTGTTATAATAGGGTGTGGTGATGTGTTTCATTATATTAAGCCTTGCATGTATAGATGTTATACTTTATTTTATGTTTTCAATCATTTGATTGAAATTGATAATATATTTGGTTTTGTTTTCGGCCCTTATACTTTTGATTTTTGATTTTAATTCCTTTAATTTTTTATAGTTCTTAAATAGTTCCTATTTTTATTTATGTTTATATATATGTGCCTTTAGTTTTGGTTTTTAATTTTATTATTTTCTCTTTTGTTGAGATAACATTTTTTTCAAAAATTTTGTTCTTAAATTTTAGTTTGTGATCATTTGAAAATTGATATTTCTTATTTCTTTTCCTTTGTTTTTTCTTTTGGTTTTTTTATTAGTTTTTTTTTAATTTCAAATGATTTTTTTAACTAATAATTTTTATTTTTATTCATTTTTATTTTGTTTGCTCTTTTGTTAATGTTTTTGGGCTTTTTTTTTATTCTTTTCATTGAATTTATTTTCCCATTATTCACGCAATAATAATAATAATAATAATAATAATAATAATAATAATAATAATAATAATAATAATAATAATAATAATAATAATTTTTTTTTCTTGCTTCCTCTTTTATTAATGTTTTTGAGTTTTTTTCTCCTCTGAATAATTTAATAATTTTTATTGTTTTAAGAATAATAGTAATGATATTTTTAGATGTTAAGTCTTCAATGTTGTTGTTGTTATAATAGCATGTGTTGATATGTTTCATTATATCAAACCTTGCATGTATAAATGTTATATTTTATTTTTGAACTACCAAAATCTATTAATTATTTCAATCCCAATAATTATAAAAAATATTTGCTCAGCCCGCAACGTAATGCAGGCAATTAACTAGTTTTGTTCTAAAATAGAACCATATTTTGTTTCACTTTTTTCTTTTAAGATTAGAAAAACATCTTATATAAAAATTCATAATTCTTGATATTAAAAATAAAATGTTTGTATTTTTTTTATTAAAAAAAATAGGCCAAATTCTCCATAAGTTTAATGAACTTGTTATTAAATCAATGATGGCATGCAAAACATAAGACTATTTTTTTATTTTTTTGAAAAATTCTAAATCATGGAAATATTTGTTGTTTTTTTTATATTATTTATTTCATATGTTTTAGTCAAAAATGCAAATTTGATTTTTTTTGGAAACTTGGTTGTATGGAATTAAAAAAACAATTATCCGTTTTTTACCATTTTTTTAACACATAAAAAATTAAATAAAACAAAATGCAAAGACACACTCGTATACTCTTTCTCCTCTAAATTACTCACACACACTATAATCATATTTTTATAAGCCATCAAGATTTCAACAACAATAAACATCATTCAAATTCTAAAATGGACCTCTAAAAGATTGGGAATAGATTGGAGAGACTATTGTAAACAAGTGAAACGATTTAGAAATGGAGGAACAATTATAGCGTGAGGTTTTCCTCATGTGTGGAATCATGCCCCACCATCACTAGAGGGAAAAAGAATACGCAAATTTGGAATAACTTATTCTTTTTTATCTTCCTACGATGGTGGTGAGGGCCACAAACTTTTGCAAAATACAAAATCACACAAGCAGTCGATTCTTTTTTATTTTTTTATTTTAAAATTTAAAATTTTATTGTTTGTAGATCATTTTTATGTACTGATGTAAGAAATAATTTTTAAAAAATAAAACAACATAATTTTGATGTATTTGTGAACGAAAATCACTTTTAAAAATAACCTCAATCATACTCTCAAATAGGTTAGTGGTGCAAAAAAAACAAAAAGATAGGGGTTTGTGTTTATATGTGGAGACGAGTTTGTGATTTTTGTTTCTGTGAATAAAATGGTTGTCATCGACTATGAATATAGATGAAAAAAATGCGTTATTAGGATACGGGAACCTTTCGAAGTCTAAGTGATTGTTTGAAAGTGTGGTTGATGTTGTTTTTGAAAGTGTTTTTTGTTTAGAAATTCATCAAAATGATGCTTTTATTTTTAAAAAAAATAATAATAATTTTTTACATCAACACATGAAAATGATCTAAAAATACCAAAAAATAATAATTTAAAAAAAAATAAAAAAAAATATTTTTTTTTCAAAAGCATTTTTGAAACACAATGTCAAATAGGGACCTAAGTTAGCAAACATATAGAAAGAAAAAACTTATAACAAAGAAAACTAGAACATAGAAGAATATGTATTTGCGATTGTTATATGTATCAATTATTTATTGTTATCTAATGACCTTAGGTATTTATCCTCATTATGTCACATAAAACTACCTTATAACGTAGATAACTTTATAGAACAAGTTATTCATGGAGACATCTCCATGTCAATTCAAGAGATATGTCTTTCTTAGAGGTGTCATAGTGAAAACTAGTTCAATGACCGCACTACGTTGCGGGTGTAGTGCGGATAAAACAAATAATTTTTACAGTTGTTGAGATTAAAATTTGATATTTTAATATATAAAATTTGATATACTTAAAGGGATCAACATCGTCTATTATACTAACACCGCGCTAAATGTCGGTAGCTCGTCTCCGGCAACTGTATAACACCACACGCGCCACCTACACAGGGCGTGAGACGGAAAACAAGATGGCGCGTGCGCCACACGCACTGACAATAACCGAAAGAAATAATAAAAAATAGGGTCAATTACCGGACTGTCCGTGGACCAAAGTCATCGTTTTTTGTCTAATTTCAATCAAATAAAAAAATTGAAAAAATCAAATAAAGTATAACATCTATACATGCATTGTTTGATATAATGAAACACATCAACACACCCTATTATAACAACAGGGACATCGAAGTCTTAACATCTAAAAATATCATAACTATTATTGCTAAAACAAAAAAAAAAATTATTCAGAGGAGAAAAAAATCAAAAATATTAATAAAAGAGGAAGCAAAAAAAACTAAAATTATTATTATTATTACTATTATTAATAATATTAATATTATTGCATTAATAATTGGAAAATAAATTCAATAAAAGAATAAAAAAGCCCAAAAACTTTAAGAAAAGAGCAAACAAAATAAAAATAAAAATAAAAATTATTAGCTAAAAAAATCAATTGATGTTAAAAAAAACTAATGAAAAAAACAAAAGTAAAAACAAAGGAAAACAAATAAGAAAATAACTATTATTGCTAAAAATATCATTACTTTTAGTGCTAAAACAATAAAAATTATTAAATTACCCCGATGGAAAAAATCAAAAACATTAAAAAAAAAAGCAAGAAAAAAAAAACTAAAATTATTATTCTTATTGTGTTAATAATGGGGGGAAAATTCAATCAAAGAAAAAAAAATCAATATCTTTAACAAAAAAAAACCAACCAAAAAATGAAAAACAAATATAAGAAAAAAATTTAATTTGACGTCAAAATAAATAAATAAAAATAATTAAAAAAAATCAAAAGAAATAAAAATGAAAAAAAAATCATAAGTGAAAAAAAAATAAAAAAGCAAACAAAAAATGAAAAGAAAATTAAAAGGAAAAAAAAAATGCACAATCTCGCGCTAGGCAGGGATCGAACCCTGCCCCTCCTTTACTCAGGCGCGCCTTTTTACTAGTAGGCCACTGACTTTTCTTTGTTACTCTTTGTTAAATAATAAATAAATATCATAAATATAGAGAATCCAGACAATCCGCAGTGTCTTTACTGTTCACAAACAAAAAAAAAACTATTGAAATCCACAGTGTTTTCACTCACCATGCACAATGAAACACTGAGCTCTTTTAGGATATTGTATAATTTATGTGTCTACACCAATAGCTTGTAGAATAAAGAACTAAATGAGCACTATATAAAACAGATAATATTTTATTTTTACTGTTTTCTTCCTTTTTATTTTCTCTTTAACTTGAAACTTTATTTATTTTTAATTTTGTGTAAATAAAGATTCAAAGTCGGTATTTGGCCGAAAATTCAGGAATGGACCGGAATTTAAACCGAGATAAAAACAATATCGTTTTGTCTTATTTTTTAACTGGTACAAAATATTTTGACCATTTCAACCGAAACTAACATCCCTTAAAAGTGCTTCACTTTTTTAAAAGGAAAGGAAAAATAAATGATTGAAACTTACAATAAAGGGGCACGAGGGATTTTTATTTATTTATTTATTTATTTTGTATGTTTGGGTAAAATACATTTAAGTTGTCTCAAGTTTCAAAACTTGGTAATATTTTCAACTGCAATGAACTCAAGATCTGCTATGCAGACCGCAAGTTTTCTGTCATCACGTCACGTTCTTAGGAACCCATCCAACAATATTTATTACTGATGGTGTAAGAGGTTAATTAATTTTCAACTCTACTATTTTTAATATATATATATATATATATATATATATATATATATATATATATATATATATATATATATATATAATTTTTGGTGCTATTACGATCTTTTTTGTAAGTTCAAGTTCATAGATTGCAGAAAATCACAGGTATATGCTGGAAAAATTCAAAGGTAGGTCCATCTTCATTGAACCAGCATTAAGCTGCATTTTGTCGTTGCTCTATCTTAACAGTTTATCGTTTTGTAGCATCTAAGAATTTCATCAGTAGGATTTTTTTTTAGATGGGAGTAAGCTTCATCTTTCTAAAACATATTTTATAGGTCCATATAAACGAAATAAAACTCCAACTATATCTAGTTTTTACAAGAGTGCTACATCTTAAACTTAAAACCTACTGTGTAGATCGCAAGTTTTCTTTCATTACATCACGTCAATATTACAGTACGAGCGTGATGATGATATGGAAAATTCAGGTGAACATGTAGTTAATATTCCAGTGACTCCACAGGTAACCAGCAAGGGATTGATACCTGGAGGTTGTAACATTGCAAGCAAAAAACATTGTTTCTTGGGCAATTATGGTTGACTAGACACATTGCTAGGGGGTTAGTTGACCGCCCAACTTATCAATTTATGCTGATCGGATAACTTCTTGTCTAGTCTTTATCGGTGTGGGTTCTAGCCCCACACACATGTTCGGGTCACTTTATTCTTCTTTTTTATTGTTAATATATAAAATCAATTACACTCCGAACCAAAAGTGAATATAAAAAAAATAACAAAAATCTAAAATTTATTTAATTCATGAGTGTTTGACAAATAATATGCATAAATACCATATCATTGCTCACAAAATTAGAGTATCTACATTCATATCCTTATCTATATCCAAGAAAATTCATTCTAGATAAGAAAATCTTTATCCCATCACGTCAAAATCTTATATTTCTAAAGCATATAAGAGATTGTCCATGGTATCATAACTTTAACTTTATGTTTCTCCTTACCCTTTTCTTTTGAAAATAAAAACCAGCAACTTGGTAAAAGAGTAGGTTTAGAAGGGTTTCAAATGCATGGAAGGACCAAAGTGAAGTTTTGGGGAAAATTAGAAGCCTAATTGCACCCTATTGTGCCCAAAGACTAAAAAGACAATGCAGTTTCAAGGTCAAGTTAAATGATTATTGAACAAATATACATAAAAATTAAGTTCGATAACTTAATTAGATTTTTAATAGGCAAATTTAATTTACTCTTGGACCGAATTAAAAATATTTAATTATGATTAAGAATTAATTTGGGTCAAACTAAAAGAATTAATTAAGTACAAAAACATAATTATACTTTTAATGGCCAAATTAATTTTATTAGAGATTTGATTGTTAGAAATTAAGTTTAAGAGATTAATTTCGGTTTAATCGAGACGATTGAAATTTTAGAAGACTAGGTTTAATTCCTACCAAAATTATTGGCTGACAACAAGGATAAAATTGTAAGAAAATATAGTTCTTGCGTCAATTAAAGGTAAGATTGAAGAATTTAAATGCCAATGACCAATATGTTAGACTTCAAGTTTTGAAATTATGGAAGTCATTTACAGGTAGTAAGATTGAAGAATTTAAATGCTAGTGAAGCTCTTAAGTATAAATGTAAAATTAAATAAAAAATTTGAAAACAAATAAAACAAGTGCAGAAATTATGAAAGAGAGAAAAGAAAAATAAAAATGAATTTTGACCTAAAAACGAACTTTGAAAAGTTTGTCCATTGGACTTATACATGCTTTTAATAAAATAAAATAAAAATTATATCTTCAATAAATGATAATGAATTTATTGATTACAACCAAAGGTTGGGAAGTTAAGATAAAGATTTAAAAAATAATATGAATATTTGTTTCGATTTAAAATTGGATTCTCTCAATCATTATTGATTGAATCAATAAAATTAGATTTTATTTTGTCAAATTGAGCATTAAATCTACATCAAAACATATTCTTAATATTTCATGGGTCATTTATAAACCAAACTAAAACAAAATATGTTACTCAAGTTCAAGTTAACTTAATGTAAAATAATTAAATTAGAAATAACTATGTCAAAGTGACAAAAAAAAATTGAAACAGTAAAACAAAATCTTAGGTTGTCTTACCACTTTCAGCTATAACGTGATTTTTTATGTTTGTTTTTTAATAATTTTTTGAAAATATATTTAAAAAAAATAAAAAAATTATTTTTAATACTAACACATCAAAATAAAAGTTACCATATTATAAAATAAAACGATTAATTTTAATTCGGACCAAAAAATAAAAGAAAAGCAGAAGAAATCCTTTCATGAATAACCCTAAGGCACTAATTAGTCTAATCTAACTTCCGAGCCAATTTTCACCACGGGAATCATCAAACACCAGATTAATGAGAGACAATCTCTAGTTACAACTGACTAATCAAATTTTACTTTAGATTTATAAATCATTTACATCGTAAACCATCAATTACCAATGGTTTATGCTTGTCAGAAAATCAAACGGTCACCGGAACCACCAGTTCTCCGGTTTCAGATCCCCTGCGACAACCAGCAGTTCTTGAACTGGGACCGGGCTGTCTCTCTGAAACTCTGGACCTTCATCAGACAAAAATGAGTGCAGCCCAGGCCCAATCCAGGCCCAGCCCCAACCCTGCTTGTCTTCAACAGATAACAGACAGGCCCACAATCCACTCCTCTTCCTTGCACCACAATCCCCCATGCTCTGGTAATGGCATCTTCCTCCTTCTCTTCACCGTCCTCGAGTTTCTCCACGAAGATCACCCCATCAGGCAACTGGGTCTCTCTCTTCTCCCATTTTTCCATCAGGCCCGGCCACTTCTCCACCGCCGCCGCCTTCTCGGTCTTCAACGTCGTCGTTTCACCACTTCCCTCCGCATAGACATGCACCAAAAGAGGCGCTTCCCTCAGGTTGTTAACAATCTCCACCACGGAATCTCTCATCCATTGCTCAACCCTCTCAAATAAAACTGCGGATTTCTTGTTTCCGTCGGAAGGATCGTCTGACTTCACAATTCCTGGCGTCGTAATACTCTTCATTGACATCGAGACCCTCCCCTTTCCGAATCTTGAGCCATTACGTGAGTTGCCAGATATCTTGACATTGCATGGGATTTGTAATGGATTCTTGATCGGATTATTCTCAAGAACACGGCAAAACCCATTCCCTTCTAGTCGAATCCCCGCTGATGCCATCTATATATATGTATCTGATACAGAAGATAAGATGAAACACAATCGCACGAATCCTCTAACCCAGCAGCGGCGATCTTTCTACCTGATTTCCCTCGATTAAAAAGAAAAGGAAAAACAAGAAACAGAGAGATTTACTGCAGTTGTTATTGTGTTTGATGGTGGGATTTGTTCAACGAGCAGAGTTTGAATTGTAAATGACTGGAAAAGTATTTAAGGCATTCAACAGATCTCTCCCTATCAGAGTCGGAGTCCACGAGAAGGAAACGGTCAGGCTAGAAAGATCAGTGGACGGTCAAGATTGGCATGAGAAGTGCAAGCAAGAAAGCTTCACGAAACCTGCTCACGTGAGACTTCCGTATTCGATTTCTTATGTTTTCGTTCTCTTATAAGGACCATGTCCACGCAGGCTCGTGTCATGTCCACTCGTTTCCAGCTCAGAATCTAATCCTCTGCCTACAAACCACTGAGACCTAATCTGCAATCCTCTTGGCTGCCGCCATTTGGTTGGATACTAATAAAGCAACGTGTTTCTCTTTCTCATATAAGGAGAAGTGAAGGGTCGTGATTAGGATGAGTGTAGCTTCTGATTCTGATAACGGCTGTAGGAAATAAAAAAAAAGCTAAATACCTGCGGTTGCGTGTCTGGGAGGTGTTTAACGATCACGTGGTTCGCACAGAACCTAACAGGCAATTATAGGCTGTGATTTAATCAGGGCCGTTCAATTTCAAAAGACAGGAATGCAACGTGGAGAATGTGGCTGTTCGGGGGTGGGATGCATGCTGGCACGTGGTAGTCTTGTGAGATTGCATGCAGCGTTAATGCTAACACACGCCCAATGGCCGCCTCACCAACCACATCAATCAATTTCTTGACACTAGGACTGCCAGGTCATCAATGCTTACATGGCAGCCAGCTTAAATAGGACGAGCACTCTTTTTTTCCCTTTCTTTTCTTTTCTCAATAATTAAAATAAAAAACGTGGAAGCTTATCCAATGAGAGGTTTTGAAATAATATAAGATTGTCATTATAATTTTTTATATTTTCTTTCTTTCTCTCACCATTGTTTTTTTTCAAATCAAAATCCCAGTCTTATTTGTAACTTGTAATTCCCTAATTTGCTTCCAAATATTATTTAACAAAAAAAATCAAAAATATTGTTATAAGTCCGGGAAAAAACAAAATAAAAAACAACTACTAATTCAACAAAAAAATTATAGTCTTTATAAAAAAAAATTACGAAAACCATCCTTTTTATTTTAAAATTTATAGTTTCCTAGGTATAATTTACATCATATTATTTTCACATTGACAGATTTTCTTTAAGGTGAATTAAAATATTTTATTCTCACCATCATGTTTCGGTATACCTTTTGCTTGATAAAAAGAAAGGGGAGAAGTTTATTATATACTTATTGCATTATATGCATCAATGTGTCACATGCATTAATCTTTTTTAATTATTAAGTAAAACACAATGCATGCCCCCACACACCCCAATAAAAACATAATGTAAATATAAAATATAAACAAGTGAATTATGTGTCGTTGTTATCATTGAGAATGATCTTAAGATCTCATCACAAGTTTCCAACTAATATACTTGATTTTAAAATATATTATAAACCATTCAAGTTTATGATATGATTGAAAAGGAAAGTCTACTAGTGATATGATCCTTTAACAAACACAAAGAGATATTTAATTTTGCAAAAAAGATTTAAATGAATCTTACTTAAATTTGTATTGAAACCAGTGCATGAGATATTATATTAGAGGTTAAGATCCAAAATATGGATATGTTTACAAGATAAAATATGCTAATATTGAAGGTCATAGGGATATACAAAAGAAAAATATTTAATGTCTTTTGCAGAGAAGTTATTCTATGAGGTTTTGGCTTTAAGGCTTGACAGAAAATATACATGAACGTGTATTTCTTGTAACAATTTAGAATAATCAAAATTTTACTCGTTAATCTAGATTCATAAAAAAATGAAAAACGTGATACATCAAGAAGCACTGAGAGGGGAAATCACAAGGCCATCATCAACAGAATTCTATCAGAATCAGAAGAATTATTTCTTCAGCAATCTGGCCCGAGTCATTCGTCAGCTTACTTGGGGAATACATGGCGTGCACAGCCATCATACCTTTGGTCTCAACAATGATATCCTATTATCATCCACCGTAAAAGCAAGGTTGTCCATTTTTTATTTCCGTTCATATTTTGTTTTTTCAATTAGAATACAATATTTTAGTTTTGGAATGTTTTTATGTTTAGAGTTTCAAGGTTGTACTATATATATATATATATAGATAATTTAAAAAAAGATAATATAATTGATTTTTTTGAACAAAATTATGAATATGTATAATATTTTAAAAATATCATCATCAATTTCACAAGGTCATTATATTTTCTAATTGCTCTGAAATTTTAATATATATCAAGAAACTCATTGTAAAATTTCATCTCAATCTAATAGTCAGATTAAGAGATATGATTGATATTGTAAAATTATTTATTATTTAAAAAAACACTTTAAGCCAAAACATAACGAGCGGAACAAAACCGGAGTGTTCCGACTGAAATTTAGATAAAAATTCCTAAATCAGACTTAAATTTTAAAAGAGATAAAAAGCTATGTTTTATCATGAAAAGGTAACATGAAACTGCAGCTGGATTCTTCACTGCAGTCGAACGATGTTTTCTGACATAAAGTCTTCAAATCAATCAGGGACGCTGAATGAATTGATTTGGCTTCATTTCCTGATTATCAAAGATTAACAGGTTGTGATCCTATATTGACCATCCATGCGTGAGCGAAGAGGTAGACCTGTTCAATGGAAAGAGTCTTCACTGTTTCCTGTTACCATCCCTTCAAGCAAGACTGAGCTGCACTGCATCTACTGAGTCGTCTCAATCAATCGCAACTCGCAAGTTTTCTTTCATTATTAGCAGAGAAGCAACTAAAGTTGCCTTTTCTAATGTACACTGTCCTAGAAATCAAAGAAAATAAGACAAGGAAGATTAAAAGTACAGAAAAGGTAAGAGCACTGTTTCATGAAAAAGAGATCCAATTTCATGCTACACTGGGAACTGAGCCATGAGAAAAACACATCAAAGAACCTGACAATCGATTTATTATTTCTCAGCAACTTCCTCTATCAACTAGAGTTATAACAATCTACCACAACAATGATTCTGGCTACTTTTTGAAAAAGAAAAGATAAACGGGAGCTCCATTTGATGTCATAACTTGCTATCCGGCATAGCATTGCAAAGATTAAAGAACTGATCAGTAGTTTGCTAATATTTTAGAATTCAACACCATTAGATAGGAGGAAGACACTTCTGTTAGTAAGATCAGAAACAAGATACGTTCTCCTTCGAACTCAGGAAATTGCAGGTTGAATAGATGGAAGCTGCAGCAGCTCTAACAGCCAATTCCTTCTGCGAGCTATCTGCTTTCTCAGTTCTGCACATTGAAGAAAACTGGATAATTATGAAGTAACTTGCAGAATATTTGCCACATGTTGAGGTATGAATAGAAGAATTCTGACTAAACAGATTATCTATAAAAGATGTTAAATGATGATGTTCCTTCAGTCATCAGAAACCAACACCCATAATATGTGCTCTACCATGCAATTTAAGATACTATAACAGATCCTGCCACAAGTTTGAGATAGGATTAATGGCAGTAATTTACCTGGGGTAACCTAAAATCGCATTATAGTGCAAATGTTGCAGCCCCTGATCACAGTGCACTTGCATTTCCTTTACTTGGCTCAACCAACTTTCCTGAATTTCAAACCAGAAAAGAGACACGTAAGTAAAAATGAATTTTCTATACTATCATAATCTCTGAAGAAGATTTCTTTGAAAAAAGGAAATCCTATTACACGTAAGAAACAACTTTTGTATTCAGAAACTGTATAGTATATTCAAGCAATTGAATTAGTCTGGTCACATATAAGTTGATACCAAATCATTGCAAATCACAACACAATCACTGAGTCAAATTCACATACACACATCCCTAGATTTCTAGTAGAATTTAGTAGCATGCGAAAGAAAGAAAAGTCTCTCCTATTGCATTTGTCTTTCCAATCACACTTACAAGTTGTTTCTCTTCTTCTGAAAGTGCACTGTCCAACTGATCAAACAATGATCTCCATCTTGCTTGATGCATCGCAGCTGCTGCATTATTGGACACTACTTCCGAAGAACTTTTCATAGTATAAGCACCGTCCACTTCAGTAGCTGAGAACTCTTTTGATATTAAAAATGGTAACTCAGTAGTTATCACTGCTCGGACTCTCTTCCTACTTCGGCGCAATGCTGAAAGTACAGGAGATGGTTTGTTAGCATATAGACATCATGTGCCATACTAAATAATACTCAACTACCATTCACATTATAAAGCAGTACCTGCTATACGTCCTCTAATGTCTTGATTAAGAAGTTCCAGCCATTGAGAAGAAACAGTAGCAGCTGCAAGTACAAAAACAAATTACTTTCAGCTAAGGTGTTATTGGCGTTCAGACTGTCGTGTATTTCAATGTCGTGATATATAGCAATACCCCAATTCTATAAAGATACACTTTTCATTTAGTGTCGTGCAATTCCTATCTACCTCAGTTTCACATATAAATGTTCAAATACTAAATTGTCAATTCCTTCTAAACAAAAAAAAAATAGACACACCTCTCACAGAAAGACAAGAAACACTGGTGCTGTTTGCTGATTCCTCATTCAGAACAGTTCTAGATTCCTCCAAGGCATTAGTTGATGAAGACAACTTCAATGCCAATGCATCATCCTCACTGGCAGCTGAGTATGAAACAAAATTTCTGGCATGTACCATGTCTACCATGCTGGAGTCACCCTCCCCGTTGGATATAGGGTACCCTCTTGTTTGCTTGCTCCCAAATAAAGAAGTAGAACCCCCATTTCCATGAGAAAAACTGAGTCGATGTATTCCAGAATCACTCATATTATTGGTTTCTTTAGTTCCGGATTTTAGATATGCTTGTTTGCTTTCAAGACAACCATTTTCAAGTTTTTCAGACCTTACCAAAGCCTCTATTATGGAATGGACCTGCTTTTTATTTCTCACATGGTTTATGATCCCAGGGTTCAAGCCATTTAGCAATCCACTTGGCGCAGCAATCTTTGTAAACCTGTCAATCTGCTCTCTTTTTGCAAGTTCCATCTTTTCCTTGAGAACATCATCTTTGGGTTTCCTCCCACGTTGCTTTGCCATTGGTATCCCTCCATGAGAAGATGGCATAAAACCACTTTGAATTGAAATCCCTCCGTATGAAGATGACAGAAAACCGTTTTGCTTCATTTCCTTCCACATTCTTAATGGATCCTTTTCGTGCACTGGACCAGTAGTACTCCCACACTCAGAAACATCTCTTGACTTCTCATGATCTTTCTGAGTGTGGAATGGTTCCTGGTTCACAGAGCTATCATCCTGTGCATTCAGATCCAAGCCAATGCCAGCAGAGGTTGCACATTTATTGTCATGTTTTCCCTCGTGCTTCTTGAGCAATGGGACTTCATTACAATTCTCAGCATGTTCTGCCATATCCTTTCTCAACAAATGATTAGCAATGCAAGCTTCACTACTGAGATCCTTGGAGGCAGCAGTGACCTCAACTGATAATGCGGTCCTACCACTTCTTTCTGCTCGATAAGCATTGAAGTCCAAGGTTACTGGAACATTGGTGACTTGGGACATCTTTTCAGTAAACTGAAAGCGGTCACTGTCTTCTTTGTTTTTCAAGTGATTGGAGCTTTCTTCTGTGCCATTATCAAGTACAAAAACCAAAACTTTAAAACGATGTTTAAATTGGAAGGTCAACAGACAACAACAAGTTAATCTACCGTGGAACTAAAGCAAATTCAACGTGTCCAGGCATTGCAATTTGTTTTCAATTAAATGTTTCTTGTTGGTCTTGTTCTGCTAACAAGTGTTACTAGTTAATTTTTTTTTCTAGTGTACTTGAACATAACTGCATTCTGACATCGCGGTCACGCAAAAGTTCACCATCAAAACACCCAACAACAGCAGCAAAAAAAAATACCTATTAAAAAAACTTACCTTGAAACCTCAGCACAGATTCAAGATCACGCATTTTAATCTTTTTTCGAGCAACTTCTGATTTCTCTCCCAATTCACCACCAGTCCGCTTCTCACCCAGCCAACTAAAACAACCCAGAATCAAGAACATAAAACTTCTCAAAAGCACCAAAGAAAGAGAGAAACCAACCTTGGAATCAGATCTGGATCTCCCTCTATCCCTTCCTCGATCTTCCATTAGCTTAAACCTAATTCAAAAGTCATGACCTTTAGCACCAAAATCATGAACCAAAAGGAAAAAAGGTAGAACCTTGAAACCCAATTTAAGACTCTTAACAACAAAAACCCAAGCCGAAATAAAAAAAAACAAAAATTCTTGGAAACCCAATTCAATTAAGATCTCTAGCATCATAATTTTTTTCTTCAAAAAAACAATCTTGAAACCCAATTAGAAATCAAGAAATGTAACACTAAACCTTAAAACAAAAGCCAAAAAAAAAAATGGACATAAGAGATTCCCTAACCGCAAATCCAAATCTTGATTTCTTTAACAAGTCTAAGTGTATCTACTTTTAGTGGGATTTGCACGGGACTGGAAGCAAGTTAGGGTTTCAGAAAGAGGAGGAGGGGTGGCAAGATATGTTTTGAGAAGTGTTAGTGATTTGAATTTTCAGAGAGGGAGTGAGAAAGAGAGCGCGCTTGTCTGATTTCAATTGGCAGAAGAAGACATGGGGGAGTCGCGCTTCTTCTTTTATGTTTTTTAAGGAGTTTTTGACGCTGACAACGTGAGAGATGGTTGGGAGCTCGGAGTTTCGTTTCTCTTTTCAAATTCAAATACGATGTTGGAGGGATTTTTGTTTGGGCCCTCATTATTCCCGCATTTCCCATCACTCTTTTTTTTTCTTTCTTCTTATTATTACAGCAAAACTAAAATGTGTGGGTATTTTTATTTTTCACTCATTGTACATAAATTCTTTTTTTTTATTCTTTTTTATCACTTTTATAAGAATTAAGGATCAAATAATTTTGATTTAAAAAAAAAATAGATTAAAATAAGTGATGTGCCATAAGTTTAGAGCTAAATACAATTTCATCCTCCAACTTAAAAAATCACTCACATTATACAATTTTGGTGCCTTAATATTTTTCAAGTTCGCTTTTGGTACATAAGTTTTTTTATTTATTTTTTCACTCCATGTTGAGAGAGGAGAGAGAAATGTCACCACCGGATTTCTGATGATAGAGAAAGAAACATATGGTTAATATCAATTTAGGTCATCAAAACAAATGAAATTTGTGACAAATTGTTCCAGTAGACGAGAGGAATTTATATTAAGTGTTTTTATTTTACCTTTAGAGTTCATCAAAAAATATATTTGAGTTTGAGTTGATTTTGTTTTCTAGGGAGTTTTTTTTTAACATCATTTATAGGTTTATCACAATTTGTAAAAAGTTTTGATAGTATTTTTGGTCAAATATGGGTTGAAAAATAGTTTTTTAGCTCAAACATTTTGAAGCCTTGATTTTTCGGGCACTATGGTGGTTGAAATCTGGGGAAGAATAAACAACACATTGTTTGATGATTTTTTTTCTTCAAAAAAAAAATAGAATGGACAACACGTATCCCGCTCCAAGTATAATGAAAAAAGGGCTCCGACATGCGAGCCTCCTTGTAGGCCAACGCAAGGGCCCAACTTTTAAATTATTTTCTTATACATGAAAAAAGTTATATTTAGATTAATACTCCTTTTTATGTTTTGTAGATAAACTATATTTTTAAAAATAAAATATTTTTACTATCGTTTGTTTGAGTGAACAAAATAATAAACAAAGCGTGACAATTAATATAAACGACGTGTAAATTATCTTATTGTTCACTATTTTAACAATTAATTGTGGATTATAATAATATGTTTTTTGTCAATATTTTTATTTGGGTCCTCAAAGTTTTTCCTTGCACAATCAAGATCTTTTAAGAACCTAATTTAAAGTTTTTCTTAAGGAAGGTTGAATTGAAAGATATATGGCTAAAGAAAAAATCTCAAGTGACATAGGTGATTCTTTAGAATTTATTTAAGAATATATTTTATACTTAAAATTAAAAGATGCGGGGGGAATATTGTTTCTTTGAACCCATTAGCATTGTAGGTTACAATAGTAATCCATTTTTTTTTCCTTCTAGCCCATTTTTTTCTTTGTTTATTCTTTTTTTCTTTGATTTTGATCCTTATATTATGTGTTTATTGATATCAAGAGTTGATAATTATACATTTTAATCCAAAATTTTATTTTGTTAAAGTTTAAGTTTCTAGATTTGAAAAATTAAATAGAAAGGTGTCACAAAAAGTTGTTGCTTATCAATAGCATAGCAAGAAAAACTTATTATTGATGTCAATTAGTTATCTTCAACCAAATTTGATGTTCATAACCCGTTTAATAGGTTTGATAGGTTAATCTATTACAAAGAACCTACAAGAGATCGGCGTTTCACTGTAGCTCTAGACTCATTTGCACTGTTCACTTGCAATTTACTCCGGTGCATCGCGCGCGTACGTCCACCTTTTTTTTTGCCCACGAATGAACAATGTATTAACGAATCTGCCCCCCGAAAACGACAAAAAATATCGTTCGGACTGAGGGGCTTCGCGGTCATTGCGCATGCCGGTCCGGTCCGATTCGCCACACTTTTCATTTTTTTAATATTTTCTGAAATTGACTAAATATGGATTTAGCCCCTAATAAGATAAAATTGATGACTTAGGAATAGGGGCATACCGTAATTGGGCCTTTTTATTATTATTATTTTCGGTTTACGGTCGGCACGCGACCAACGATATTGCGCCTCACACCCTGTTCAGGTGGCGCGTGAGGGATGATACAGTCACCGATGAGGAGACACCGGCGTCGCAACCGATGTGCATCCGCGTGGTCTTCCTCCCAGCGCGGCACGTTTTCCCCATAGTATGGTTGTACACGCAGCGATGGCCGGTGAAACCCGCTGGACCCCTTTCTCTCTCTCCTGCACGTACAAGTGCAGAAGAGGCCCCCGATATTTAGTCTGTTTCACTTCGGTCCCTCAACTTGCAAATTCGTTTTTGGTCCTGATTTCTATTATATAAGTTTTGATTTAGTTCGATTGGGTCCTTCGATTGAAATTAATTAAATGTGAATGTTTCACTTCGGTCCTCCTTCTTTTAATTTCCGGATTACATTTAAATAACTCAATAAATGCGGTCCACAAGTTTTGATTGTTTCAATTTTATCCTTTGATTGAAATTGATAATAGATTTGATTTTCATTTTGGCCCTTATACTTTTAATTGTTGATTTAAATCCTTGGACATTTAATTTTCATGTCGGCCCTTACACTTTTAATTTTTTTTTAATTTGATCCTTTTCTTTTTAATAGAATAATCCCTACTTTTATCCATGTATATATAAGTATGCTCTTATCTTTGATTTTTAATTTTTGTTATTTTCTTATTTGTTGAGTGATATTTTTTCTTTTAAATTAGCTCTTAAATTTTATGTTGGTCATTTGAGAATTGGTATTTTTTTTTCTCCCTATGTTCTTTCTTTTAGTTTTTTATTGGTTTTTTTTTCTATTTTCAGGTTAGGTTAAAAAAAAATTTTTACCTAATAATTTGTTTTTTTTTGTGAAAGTTTTAAAGTTTTTTTTTGTCTTTTATTTATTTTTGTTTTTTTCATCATTAACACATTAATAATAATAATAATAGTTATTTTTCTTGTTAACTCTTTGTTTAATGTTTTTGATTTTTTTTCTCTGAGGATAATTTGATAGATTTTATTGTTTTGATAGTAATAGCAATGATAATTTTAGATGTTAAGACTTCGATTTTGTTGTTTTTATAATAGGTTGTGATGATCTGTTTTATTATATTAAATCTTGCATATATAAATATTATATTTTAATTTTGAACCAGCGAATCTTGTTAATTTTTTTAATCCCAACAATTATAAAAATTGTTTGCTCAGTCTGCAACGTAGTGTGATTAATTTTTTTAATTTTCAAGTCAAATGTTTTTTTTTAGTTAATAATTTTTATTTGATTTTTTTATTTTTTTAATTTCTCTTTTTGTTATTTTTTTATTGGTTGTTTTGTTTTAGTCAAATGAATTTTTTTACCTTATAATTTTTATTTTATTTTTTTGTTTAACAAGAAGAAGAAGAAGAAGAAGAAGAAGAAGAAGAATTATTTTAATTATTTTTCTTGCTTACTTTTTTTAATTGTTTTTCAGCTTTTTTCCTCAAGATAATTTGATAATTTTTATTATTTTGACAGTAATAGCAATGATAGTTTTAGATGTTAAGTATTCGATGTTGCTATTTTTATAATAGGGTGTGGTGATCTCTTTTATTATATTTAATTTTGCATATATAAATATTATATTTTAATTTTGGATTGGCAAATCCTATTGATTTCCTTAATCCAAACAATTATAAAAATTGTTTACTCAGCCCACAACATAATGCGGTATATTTTTTAAATTTTGAAGTCAAATGATTTTCTTAAAAAAATGCTTTCCCCTCAAAAAAAAATTTAACTGACTTCTTTTTTTTTTCTTTTAATAAACGGGAGACCTTTTTTTCAAATTTTTTAAATTTTCTTATAACCGAGGTGTCCAACTCAGCTTTTTTTTTACCAAGTTTCTTTTTTTTGTGTGTTTTTTAACCGGGGTATCCGTTGCAACAAATTTGTGATAAATCATTTCATCTTCTTAGCAAATTTTCTAACAATTTTAATCAAAAATATTTTAGCAATAGCAATATTCAATCACTTTTTAGTGGGAAAAAAAACCGTTTTGAATAGATTTTATGAATTATAATTTTACTAATTAAATATTAAAATAATAAAATACAAAACATATTAAATCAATCAGTTTTCTACATAAATAAAAAAACTTAGCGCATCACGCGGGCAAAACCGCTCGTATTACTCTAAAATGTCTTCACTTCAAAATTATTAAAAAAAAATAGTCAAATATTAGTGACATAGAGGCAGCCTTGACAAAAATATGGTAGAATAACATCTTTCTTTTCCACCTTTTAAAACAAAATATTCCTAGTTAAACTGAAATGCTTCTTAATATCTCACTTATTTTGTTTCAAAAATACTTTCAAGAAATTTTTTTTTTTGTGTGTTTTTAGATGATTTAATGTACCGATATCAAAATATTTTTTTTAAAAAATAATAAAATACTATTTTAATATATTTCTAAATAGAAAATATTTTAAAAAAAAACATATATACTGATAAATAGATCCTCTTAAAATGCACCATTTTATATCAAGTTTTAGGGTTTGCTCCACAAGCGGCGCAACATTTCATATCTATCTATCTATCTACAAATATATTTTTGCAAGGCTTTTGTGATTTGTACACTATTTCTTCTTCTTTTTCTATGATCTTCTCAGCTACAAGATAAAAGGTTCTCTCTGGTTCAGATAGACTAATGATCAGCTGCTCTGGATAATTCAAGCACCATGCACAGAGACTTAGCAGAGCAACACCGCTTGTGATACAATGAAGCAAAGCTTGATATGGGATAATCATGTGTGAGCAACACAACAAACATTCGTTGGATACAGACAGCCTCAGTCATGTCCAAAATACATATTGTTTGCATTTTTTACCTCCACTCTATGCTTCCTAAAATTACATTTGCAACATGGTTTATATAATTTACATGGCTTTACATTGGCTAGTAGGGACTACAAGCAAGCAGAACATGCAAGAAACTCGCGGCGTAAAGAAAAAGTTAGTCGTTGGAGTATCAGAAACGAACGCGCAACGGTGTGTAGGCAGCATAATGGTACCTCGTTTTGTATAAGCAATACTAGAGCCAGTTCGGAGCAATTTTGGTTGATATTGTTTTTGAAGATGGATCGTCTGAAAGCTTGGCAAGTGACCGATACTGCAACTTCACACTCTCTGCATTGTCCAATGTCTTCACTACATACCTGTAAATGACTTTGTATTAGTTACAAGCATCAGAAGTAACCTTTCATGCATGGTGCAGAAATCTCAACTGAGAAAAATTTCAATCCTGAGGACTAGAGGTCGCTCAATCATTTCACACCATTTAAGATGTATCCAATACCATTTTCGTTTTCTCATCTAAGCTGCAAATGTATTCACTTATTTACAGTACTAGTCAAAGTATTAACTCATTCAGAACAGATTTTGTTCCATGTGTCTCCATATGCATGTAATGACAGCCAGGAAATTCAAACTCAACAATGCACAGATGTCTGCTAGAACTTCTTGGTCACATAACAGAAAATGAGCACAAAAGATAAATGTATTAATTATCAAGGGGGCGAAAAAACACATTTGACATCAGTATAGAATTGACCTGAGCAACATGCCAAACCTTAAAGCATGCAAAAAATTGAAGGCAAGAAAAGCAAGAAAGTGACCAACCATCCATTTAAGCATTGCGTTGTCACAACAGCCTCCCGTCCAACAAACCGCTGTGGTGTCCTCTTGTTTCCCTGAATATTTCCTTTCATGTTGTTAATTTTACATTATTAATAAACAATACATACAGGGAATACAAGGGAGTTTTCTAAACAACCTTTATAATAACCCGGTCTGTCACAGCAAATGGGAACTGCACACCTCTACCCCTTGGTGGATCCATCCCTGAATCACCATAACCACCTTTGTCCTATAAGACATAAAAACAGCTGTGATTTTAGAAACACTTTAATAGTTGTGTAAGATAAGGACAGCTGGTGAATTCTAAAACCAACGGGTTGCCGAGGAAACCAATAGCAAAAAAAGAAAAAATATGCTGGAGTCGATAATTAAAACATAAGAGAATACTTGAAAAAAGCATCCGAGTTGTAGTTTTTTAAATGCCAGGCTATTGACTTGTTGACAGTGAAGACATATCATTGAGAAGGAAAAATCAGAATCACTTTCATGAAATCTACTTCCAAATGAGGTAGAATCATGCCACTTCAGCTTGACTGCAATGAAAAGGAAAGGTATGCATTGTAATGCAGTCTGCACCTATACTATTGACAATTGTTAAAGTGAATTATGTTAAAAGGAAACCATACTATTGACAATTGTTAAAGATAATTATGTTAAAAGGAAACCCACGGATTGATAGGAACAAACCTGGTCAAACCTCTCTCTCCTTCTTTTGGAAGAGCGATAAAATTGTAACTCCGCTTCCCGCCGAAATGCCTGGACGGCAGTTCTGAGAGCTGTTTAGACAGCAGCAAAATAAACAATTGAAAAAGCAAAGCCAAAGGAAATGCAAGCTGTGATGCACTTGTCACAGTTCTCTTTATCATAGTGACTATAGACTCCCTCGATCTTCCCACTGCTTAAAAATACAAAGCCTGCTATTTTTCTTGTATGAAGCACAATCATAAAATCCTACAACCATCAACAACAACAAATTACTACTTACAGAGGTTGGGAGTTATTGAGTCTTCTGAAATTGACTGCGAACAACTGTAGCAAACTTTCTGAAAATGCAAGCATAAAACTGAAATAAAAATCATATTATAACTGCAAGAACATCTGAGAGAGAGATCAGAACGCAACACAGCTATAGATTTCTAAAATAACACAGTCCAGTGAAAGTGAACCATTTGCACAGAACAAGCAGAAGCACGCCACTTTCAGCAAAGCTAAGTAGAAAGTTAAAATGCAGAAACATCTCATATAAGTTGTTATAAAGTGAGTGGAAGGAAGACAATTCAACAACAAGAAAAATACTTCATTCCAGTAATCAATCACAGGGTCATGCTTGCTCTTCTTGAAAGTCTAAGAAGTGTTATCTCTGACAAACAACAGTTTGCTATTTCATTAATTGTTGCATCATAAGGCCTTGAAGACAGTTATGATACTATTGACAGATTGTCAGGACATGGTTTGAAGCTTGATCTTGCCCAAAGCAATAAAATACAAATATTAGAAAAACCAGCACCTAGAAACATGCATTAACATTAATAGTTAAAAACACTGTATAAGTTCAAATAACAAATTACAAGGACAGCCTCAGGGTATAGGATAAGTTTTTTTTCTCTTGTAACATGGGAGGAATGCCTCCTGTACATTCTGTATTTTTTTTTCTCTTAATTCAATCACCTTTTCCAAAGAAAGAAGGTATAAGATAGAAAACTGGCCAATTACAAGGACCAAGCATGCAAATGGACCGGCTTAAAAGGCAGTGCTCGTGTTAGAGCCTCAACTGAGCCAAAATTACTGTTTGATATGGACAAATCCAGACTTCATTATAGTGCTTCTGAAGGAAATTTTATAGTTACAGTGACTAATGCAGGAGGTCTGTAGAAGCAGCTCGAAGCTTTGTAGTAATTTTTAAGTTTGCAGATAAATCATTGAGGCACAAAATTAAGGAAGCTCAAAAACCCCACCCTCTCTCTTTTTTCTCTCACTCTCTTTGATCTGGTACTTTCTCAGTATGAGAAGTTATTCAATCCTCCTATCATAGAGAATTGCAACGAATGATTTTCAAAGACCTAAAATTCCTTCAATTGAGAACTGACCATTTTGATAGCATGCTGCATTCCACCATTTCCAAATGAATGCCCACAAGGCAATATCATTGCGTCATCCATTAAATCTCCCCTGAATCCATAAACTAGAGTAAATAAATTGCACAAGTAAAAACTTTGCCAGCAACATGCTTACAAATAGAAAAAAAAATGGATGCCAAAAAAGATATTCCAAAACTTTATCAGAACAAACTTCTGATTCAAACACCAATAGTCCATGTCATGCCAGACACAAAAAATCCGCATACAAAAAATTGAAAAAAAAATCAACAATCAATCTCATAAACTTACGTAACAGGGTCCGATAAAATAGCCCTTAAAGAATCTCCAGACTCACTCGAAAATGCTGAACCCTCCTTCCTTCCACTAAATCCACAACCATTCTCAACACCCATATCCTTTCCACCAGCACCAGACCCCTCCGTCGCCTGCAAAAACTGCGAATAATACATCTCCCCATCTGCCTCCGCAATCGTCACCGCATTATTCCCTGTTTGCCCCAAGCTGCCACCACCAATTCCATCTTTCACTATTTCCCCGCTAATCCCTAAACAAACAAGCACAAATAACACCAATGAAAAAAACGAAAATAAAGAAAGCTTTGAAAAAAGGGAGTTTATTTCCACTTACCAAAAGAAGAAGAAAGATGCTTGGGCTTTGCATTTGCATTTCCATTTCCAATTTTGTCCAAATGAACACTATTACTAGCATTATTAATATTTCCACTACAGTTATTGTTGTTACAGTTGGTGTTTTTGCTGTTACAATCAATAGCAGCAACAAGCACATCAACTCCATTCTCATGATCACCATCACCACCATCCACGTCATCAGCCTCCTCCTCATCTTCCTCATCATCATCTTCATCGTCCTCACCGTCGGTATCATCTCCACTAGTTCCCTGCGGTTCACGCTGATAAACATTCCTAGGGAAATCCTGGTGGTGGTGGTGGTGGTGAGAGGGAAAGTAACGGTCGGAGCCGGCGGTGGAAGTGGCGGTTGCAGTGGTGGTGGAAGAGAAGAGCTTGTTGTCATCGATAAAACCGGTGAGTTCTCGAGTTTTGGGATCCCCGACACGGCGTTGCTGCTGTTGTTGCGAAGGCGGTCCGGTGCAACTGAAGCGTAATGGATCGTCTTGGAAGAGGAGTTGTGGATTTATTCCGTTTTGTGGAGAAACTAAAGATATTTCCTCTGTTGACATTTCTCTTTGTTTTTTTGATTTGTTTTACATGGACGAGATCAAACCCTAATTTGAAGGAATTTGGGAATTTGTTTCCATATGTGAGAGAGGGAGAGAGAGAGTGAAGTGAGACGACGATAGATCATTGATTTACAGACAAGGGTTCGGGGGAGGAAAAAAAATAGAATCTAATTCCAAACACAGATAAGCAAAGATACGTTGTCGTTTCAAAACGTGAGAAAAACGGTGACGTCTTGAAGATACCGTTGTGGGCCCCAAAAGCGCCACATGAGTAATTTGAAAGCGATAGTATAAGCTAAACAGGAAAAGTCGGTGTTTTTAAATTTATATAGATATTAAAAATATTTTTTTTTAAATAAAACAATATTACTTTAATATATTTTTAAATAAAATATACTTTTAAAAATTAAGTCAGCCAAATTTACAGTTAGGATTGTGTAAAGGAGAAGGAGCCAAGAAAGGAGAAGGAGCCAAGAAAGGAGAGACGGAGTCAACGAATATAGACTTTGACCTGTAGAAGACGCTAGTTAAGAGGAGGAGAGGATGAATATGAATATGAAGAAGAAGCGAAGGGAGCAGTGTTGTGTTGAAATAAGTATTTGTAAATCGATTGATTATGAGTAATCAGACGGTTATAAATCTTCTTCTTCTTCTTCGTGGGTTGATGGTGATGAGTGTTATGATGGGTAAAGGATGCGATGGTTGGGTTTTTGAGTTACCTCGAAAATTAATGACCAAAGAATCACCAGAGGTGGTCACTCCATCTCTGTTTTTTTTGATTTTTTTAGTGTTTAATAATAAATAGATTTCATTTATGTTACAGAGCTCTCCGATTCCTGCGCCATTTCCATATTACATCGAAACGAAGGAGAGGTGCTCCGATCCGATAGGTAAAAGGGGATGTCGGGACTTGACTGATAGCATCACCGCTTGCCTTCTTTCTTCAAGTACTTGTGAGTTCTCTTCTACCTCTAATTTCGACCGTCTTTTTTTTCTGTTATCTCTCGCTGTACTCCCCTGAGAAGATGCAGCTGCTTCTTCTAGTTTCTCCACCTGATATATAGTTTTTGAGTTGGAAGAAACCAATCTTAAAGTTCTAAACACCTTTTCTAAATATGTTCTAATAATACCTTTGGAAGTTTGCTTATAAACATCTAAAGTTCTTGGCATTTATTATCTTAAAGAAGAAGAAAAGCTCCAGATGTTGTAACTAAGCATCACTTTACAGTTCTAATTTCGTATTCTGCTACAGTATGTTAACCAACTAGTAGAACATTTTCAGCAAGCTATGAAAATCTAGTCCTTTTGTTTACATAGTGGGATAGTAGCATATGTCATTCCTTCTTTGCTTGTTGAAGATCATCTTAATGTCATATAACCGATAAGATCAGGAAATCACCTAGTTTTATGATCATTGTATTTCCGAAGTATTTGGATACATGTTGCATTTATAACTTGTCCTGCAACTTTTATCTGCACTGCCATCTTATAGAGTGAACGATAATTCCCAATAGAGAGAGCTTCAGGAGGTTATTTTTGCTAATCATGATGCAAAACAACATTGTAATGCTATAATTAGAAGAAATGATCTTACATGCCAGATAAATTATTTTATTGTCCCATCTCCCATAAGGGTTTTGTAATTTTCCTTCTGGCATTGACTGATCCTGGCTTTACCTTCAAGCTTTCCTGCTTTAAACCATGTTGTACTTTTCGTAATTGAACTGAATTTTCTTATTAATCCCACTTTCAGATGAGGGAGTTGTATCTTTAGGTTGCTCTGAAAGTTTCTCATGCAAAACCTTTTTGCCCTGCCCATCATACTGTTCTGTCAATCTTTTCATTTATACAGACTAACATAACCTACTAAGCTAAGTCTTCTGTTTGGTTTCTTGTAGCCAGCAACATTAACATTCCTGGTATGCTGCTGGCATGTACAATGAATAAGGCCTTGTCTCCAGATGTTTGTGTTTTTTATGTTTTAGTATCTAAACTTGGCATGCCACTTTGTGAAATGTTCTGCAGCCTTTTCAGTGATCAGTGAGGATTCCTGAACACTTGAAAACATATCATACTGACTTGTATCTGAGATGACGAGAGGGAGTAAAGATGATATGACATTTTTTTTGATATACATGAAACTTGCGGTGATTTGGTATCATTGAATGGAGTGATGCAGATTGGTTCATATATAGATTGGTTCATGATGGCAGGTGGTATCCATAAATAATAGATTGGACTGTCTCTATTCATATTTTCTGTTTCTTGATAATAAATACTCATGATGATGATTTATGCCGATGGATTTTATAAAATTTTTTTTAAGGGAATTTATGTGTGATGAAAATTAATTTTCAAAAACAGTATTTTATCCTAGCAGCCAATTTGGGACAGGGTGATTTTTATGGTTGCTGTATGGTATTCTACTTTTGGGGGGATTTAGGTGAGTGCTTTTAACTGATCTCAAAGAGATTATAGTGTTTTCTTCTCTTCTTTTCTTCTTCTTCTCTTTCTTTTTTCTGTTTTTTTAGATTGGATGATGCCTCATTGCCCCCCTCCCCCCAATAAAAGTAAAGGAAAAAATTGATCTCGTTTTTTTTTATTAATTTATTTCCATTGAAATGATGAGAAGAGAAGAGAAAAAAAGGAATATGTTTCCCAGCATAACTATTTGAGATAAAGCATTATAGCATGTCTGTGTGTAGCATCCCTTTACAACTTTGGAATCACATCAATACCTCGGTGGAGAAGAAAATGTTATGTTTGTGATGGTACGGATGAAAAAGAGAATAGGAGAAACAGAATTTTGCTACATAATTTCACAAATTCAATTGTAGACCCTTTTTGTGTGATTTCAATGACTTTAGTGACAGGTTAGATTCCTCTTTCCTGCATGTCTGCTAGGTTGCTTATAGACTGGTGAATGAAATTGTCAATGATATAGTCATGTAACCATTTGTTGACCCATCCTCTTTGACCTTGCATTCCCACTGTATCTAACATGACCAAAGTGACAAACTGCATAATATGTTTATCATATAGTGGTTGGTTGTTTAGATGTATAATTATTTTGAATTGAATAATAAATAGTTTAGATTTCTTTAATCAAATCAGTTGAGTTTTGAATTGAATGCTGCATGTTAATGATATGAATTCTTCTTGGGGGTCTGCTCGTAGAAGAACTGCACTGGTCCATCTGAAACTTGATGATTTTATTTCTGTGTTGTACCTTCATACTTGCTCCAACAACTTGCCTTTTAAATTTGTTACTTCTAATTTAACCTTTTTCTTGTGTTTTCTCGAACATGAGAAACGTGATATGCATGCCTGCTTTCTGTATGAAAAGGTGGCATTTTAAAGAATTTGCTGCTAGTAAAAGACAGCATTTTTATCTATTTCCTATAAGAAGGCTGCAATTGTTCCCTTACAAATCCCATGTCCACTTAGATTTATGATGCATTGGATTGGGTTTTTCATCTTAACTGTTCATTCTTCATGCCTTACTGGATTTAAGTGAAGGGCTCTCTTTTTTTTTCCTGATGTAGCATCCAGGGAACTGTTTCTTCTTGTCCAGAATGATGGAGAGGGCATCTTGAAAGTTAGTTTTACAATGACAAATATCAAGGTTACTTTCCCAGAGATACAACTATCAAAACACGATGCCAAAAAGGTTCAGCTCCTCAACACTGTAGTTTAATTTCTTGCATTTATGCTTTTAAGAACTGGGACGTATCTTGGTGGGAATACGTCGGGAATCTTGTTTGACAACTGAAATGATGGGAGGTTGGGTTATAGAGTTGGAAACAAAGAACCGGTTTTTAACTTGCAGGAATACTGATTCATGCATAAACAACCTTTGTAGAATCAAGTGAGCATCTCCTGCACTTTGGTCTCCAAATTTTATTTGATAAGTCGCTTTGCATTCTTTGTTCAGATTAATATCTCAGAATATGTTGAAGGAAGTCCGTCCATCATATTAAACACAGGAAATGGGCCATGCATGATTGAGACGAGATCATCACAGGAACCAAAAGTCAAATATGAGCCGTTCCTTGGACATGGCACCTATTTATCCCCCAAATACGGAGCCTATTTGTTTTTTATAGCTATGATTGTTGGAGGGGCATGGGCCTGCTGGTGGTTTCTGAAAAGCGATGTTGATGGAGTCCCATATCAGGAACTTGAAATGGAGCGGCCAGGCTCTCATTCAGCCAATGATGTGGAAACAACTGGAGGGTGGGATGAAGGGTGGGATGATGAGTGGGATGAAATAAAGGAGGTGAGACAACCAAATGGACATAAAACAGCAAATGTTTCATCAAATGTTGTCACCAGGAACTCTGATACAGAAGAAGGGGGCAAAGGTTGGGATGATTAGGAATACAGAAGAAGGGGGCAAAGATTGGGATGATTAGGAAAATAATACAAGTATAGCTTTTCCATTACATGTAGAAACTGCAGCTGAAGTCAGGAAAGTTAAAATTTAGTGCTCAAGATAAGTGTTTGAGCTAATGTGGAAGTGGATTGATAATTAGATAAATGAAAAACAGTTTTGGTTCATGAAATTTGAATTATATATATTTTTTTAATATACTAGGAAATTATTTGTTTTTCTTCATGAGTTTGTTGTTCAGAATATACGCTTTGTTTATGAAGAAGAAGAAGAAACAAAGAATTCTTTGGTCAAATTCTTTATTCTTCATATTTATTATTTTTGGCTTTTTAATCATTGTAATTGCTTTTTAAATGGAAGGTCGGGTGTATTAAATATTTAGTTTTGAATTAATTAAGATAGAAATAAATTAGATAATCATGTAAACATATTTAGGATTCTTACCACAACCGACTACCACCCACTCCTATGGTTGTAAATTCTGGTAATTTGTTTTTTTTTTATTGGAATAAAATATTTTTAGTTCTGACGTGTTTTGGTGTGTTGTTTATATACATACATATATATATATATATATATATATATATATATATATATATATATATATAAAGTTCAAATCCAAAAGTAAAATCATTTAGAATTGTGCAATTTAATCTAAAAAAATACATAATAAAATAATTTTCTGAACAAAATTATAAACAAGTATAATATTATGAAATTCATTTCAATCTAACAATCGAATTAAAAGATATAAAATTTGAACAGAATTTCCAGAATAACTCGTTACTTTACATGAGATAAAAATTATTTTATTTTTTAATTGATACAAAACATTCTGACCATAATAAATAAAACAAAATTAACAACATTTGCCACTCCAGCAGACCGTCTCCCAACAGCACCAGTAGTCGCGCCATTCAAAGCAGCTTTAGCAACCCATAACATTAGAAAAAAAGTAGCAGCAATCAAGAGAGAGAGAAAATAAAAATCAGAGTCGATCTTCGAAGCCACCGATCTCCCACCATGAATGATGGTGATCTACAATGATGGTGCAGGAAGAAATCATGAGAAGAGTAACAGCAGAACAATCCACGCACCTCCTTGACCCACCGCCGTGTGTCAGCCATGCACGCAGTCCAACTCGATCACAACCGTGTCTCCGGCATGTGTTGCCACTATTTCTTTTTGTTTCCACAGCTCGCAAAGATTAATTTAGAACCCTGATGTGTCTTTTTGGGTCGAGTATTCTCACTGGTTGTTTTATCTTGTGTAGTTTGTGATGTTTGAATTTTTTTTTGTTAGATTATATTTGTTTACATTAATTAAGTTGCATTGAATTATTTATAATAGGTGAATGAATTTTTGATGTGTGGATATAGTGAATTGCATTGAATTAATTACAATGCCTATCTTGTGTCAATGTGGAGATTAGATCATCTTTAGGCTCGAATACAAAATAACTCTTTAATTTAAAATCTAAAACAAAAATCTCTAGATTTAGGCAATCCCTAAGTATAACAAACATATGTTATTATATATATATATATATATATACATCTTATCTTTATATGCTAGTAAATTTGAATTTTATTTCATTCATTTTTATTATCATACATGAGTGGGTTGAATATGGAGTTATGATCATGGAGTTATTATCAATCACTCACTACATGTCATTTTTATTTATATCATTTTAGGTTAGCAAAGAGGAATTAATGGTGTCTCAATGGGTTTCTCGGCCTAGCATAAATGAAACCCTAACTCTCAATGAAAGTCTACTTTGTTGTGATTTGTAGCCAATATGGCATTGCCTTGATGATGAGATTGACTCAACACCAAGTGTAATCATGTTAATGATTCATTGGTGGTGTCAAGTTGACTTATTACAAGAGCTAGGAAAAAGACATTTAAAGAGACATTCGATGAGCTAGTTCAGCTCACACGGAGTAAGAAGGACCTAGAGAGACAAAGGATGACTATGGAACTTAAAAGAAAGACTCTAATTCATCTAATTCAAGTTCAAGAAAGGTCTCATTCAAGTTCTGAAAAGAGATGATGTGTTAGGCCCTATGTCAACATTGATTCGGGCTTATGTTTTCTAATATTACATGGAGTCCAAGTCACCTTATTATCTTCTAATAAAGCTAGGAAAATCATTCAGATTACTTCCTAAATAAAAGATGATTTTAGCATTCAAAATAAGTTTTATAGTCTACAAAGGAAACTAATAAGCTATCAAATTGGTTTCCTAAGTAATGAGGATTATTTAATGATTCTCCTAGTCTAGAAAGGAAACCTAAGAGTCAACAATATTTAATTCCAAATCAGACTTTTTTATTTTATTTTTATGTGGCGACAACTTAAAGTTTTTATTTTAAACTCGTATTTTTGTGTTTTAGGGTTAATAAACATCAATATGGCTTAGATATTTAGGGATTTGGGTCTAATTGTAAGTGAATTTTATACAAGTCAACATATTTAAGTATTATAGGGTTTAACTTAGGTTAAAAACACAAGTATAAACTAAGTTTCAGGTTATGTTTTTGCTTAATGAAATTCATGTTACAATTGCAATATTGTGTGTTTGTGAAGGTGAAAATTCTCTCTTTCTATGATTCTCTAAAGGACTAAAAATGACTTATCAAGGTTCAACTATCTTCATGACATCAATCCATATTTCCTGTTTGTGAATTTCTATTCGTTGGTAAGGGTTCGAATCCAATAGTATTGATGCTTAAATATAAGTTATCTTTGTGTCACACTCCTATCAAACCTTATTTACTTGGCTTCTTAGGAATTGATGTTTTTGCGTGTGGGTTGCTTGACAACGTATTCAAGAGCTTCACATAATTTGGTTTATATTTTTTGTATCTTAAGGTTCATTCAGGCAGTAAATGGCCCTTTTCAAACCATAAGTTAGTTAACTTGCTCGCATGTAATTACTAGAACCTTCTATTATGATGTCTTCAATAATATCATATTAAGCAAACCTAACATGGATGAAATATTAATATGAAGTATACCCCGAAACAAATATAGAACAAGTCTGAGTCCTTATAACAAATAAAGAGGGACTTTCAAGCATCATAATGAACTATTTTATTTATGGTTTTAAATGAATAAAACTATTTGAATTTTTCTTATCAAATAAATGGCTTAATGAGTTCTATTTATGTTCTCGGATGAAAGGAGGTTTCAAAGTACCTTCCTAGAATGTATGGAAAATATGCCAAAACATTTCTCACATTTTAAATGAATGAAACTATTTTATTCTCAGAATAGATGGATTAATAGTTCAACAATGGAAAATGTTATAATACCTCATAATGAACTATTTTATATTTTCTATTTTGAATGAATAAAACTATTTCAATTTCTCTTCTTATAATGTATGGTTTAATGACCTATCAACAATTTTTTTAGATAAAGAACAGTTTTAAACTACCCTCTCAAAATGTATGTGCTATATGGTAAAATGTTTCTTATATTTTGAATGAATGAAATTAACAAATTTTATTCTCAAATTGGATGGATTAATAGTTCAACAATAAGAATTATTGTGATACATCACAATAAATCATCTTATATTCCTTATTTTGAATGAATAAGATTTTTCAAATTTGTGTTCTCAAAATATATGGCTTAATTAGTTATCTCCATATTTTTTTATGAAAAGAATTTTCAAACTACCATCTTAGAATGAATGGACTATATGCTAAAATATTTTCCATATTTTAAATGAATATGACTATCAAATTAGATGGATTGATAGTAAATGATATAATAAAAAAATCATGATATATCATGGTGTTATTGTTTGGGTTGAACCAATGCCAATAAATCAAAAATACATTAAAACAACTTGAATCAAACATTAGAATTATGTTCTTATTAAATCAGATAAAGTCCTCATTTTTAAGAAATACAACAAAGTTACTTGATCTTTAAGGGATTAATTTCTCTAGGGCACTAAAATGGTTGCCAAACTCTAAAAAGTAATCGCCAATCTAACAACTTTTGTCACCCATCTCAAAAGACCTCTCCACATTTTATCAAATTAAGCCTTATTTTATTTGTTTTGTCATTGTACCCTTGTTCATGTTGTGCTATTTCTTTTGTAGTCAATACAAGAATAGCTCGTCCTCAAAAGGCTAAACTTCCCTTGTGCACCTACAATGTCAAACTTAAAGCAAAAATGAAAAACAAAGAGTTATCTTGGAGAAAAACTACCAAAAAGATATAAATAGATGACAAACTAGATAGTTAAGCTCACTAGTTTTCTTAAATAAAACTTTCTGATTTGGGCATTTGAGGAATAGCCCTTCAACAAAGATAATGTTTCAGAAAGGTGCAACTCATAGCACATTTTTATGGCTCCTAACACTATAGATATGCCAACTGGTTTTCACCCACATCTAATAAGAGATACTAAAAATAAGCTTTGGTTTATACTCCATAGCTTAATCAAGGGTTTTTGGGGGTGAAGTTTGATGTTTAGTTCTAAAAAGTATCATTTCCTCTATTTGTGTTTTATCAACAAGCAAGGTTAACTACCTCTTTGAAAATTGTTGCAAATGAAGTAGAGAATGAAAAACTTCAAGATGAGATGGGGGCTAAAATATTCCTAAAAAAAAAATAAAAACATCTAAGAGCAACTAAAAGCTTAGATTTGTATGATTTAAAAAATCTTCTAAAATATACATAGTTTAGTATGTAACCAAGTACACAAGTGTTGAATGCCCCTATGAAAATTTACTATAATAAAATAGCATTAGTTTCTTTCATGACAAATATGAGGTGATGCTCTTTCTTGATATATATAATGGATCAAGTTTATAGGCAATAAAAAAAATAAAGCCAAAAAACTAGTAGAAGAATATTTTTGGTGTTGGTGAGAAATGGCTATTCTTATCTAACTGCATGCATCTCTTGAAAAATAATTTGTCTTTCTTTTTATAAATACCTTCAAGATTCCATTATATAAGTATTACTAGGAAATGATTTTTTTAGTTTTAGTAAGATTATACAAGTGGTTAAATGAGTAAAGCATTCCATTAAAACTAGTAAAGTTAGCAAAACAATTTAAAATAGTTAAAACAAGGGGGTCATAATGAGACCTATTCACCCTCACTTTTCTCAAAGAAACATGATTAACTTCATTTCTACACCATAACATCCACCTTATCATACCTACCATATATAACCAAACAACCCAACTACTACTATCACCAATATATTTGTCCTAACACCAACTCAAACCAATTAATAACCCTATTACCAAAGCACTCAACCACTTAATAACAAATAACATCCACGAAACTAGAATACCAAACCTTATCCTTACCATGAAAATGCTTAAAACATAATTAGGAATAGAAATAAACTCTCACCCTTTCAATATCTTTAGAAAAGTTATATCAATACTAAATCAAGCTAGGTCAAGTTGTCCCCATATCTTACAAGCTTATAACCACCTTACCCTTACCGATACAAATTTAAGAAGACATCTCACTACTATTCATGCTTATATAGGCATAATATTAAGACATATGATTGATATATCAATCATGCACGGTTGAATATATTTTGAAGGAGAATAAAAAACTTTAAATATAAACATCAATCATTTCCCAATCCATACCATCACTAATATTGAGAGTGTAAATGCACTAGGTGTGTTGTATGATAAGAAAAGGGTAGGTATGCTAGCTTCTGAATCTCTTGAGTAGGAAATATCAATCGTGATTGACTAAAATGATAGAAGAGACACCTTATGAATATTGCCAAGTTGAATATGGAATAGTTATTGCATGGTTAACTCAGTTTTGTTATTAAACGTTGTGAATAACGTCATTAAAACCTTTTTTCTAGGATTTATTTCTCATGTGTTCTAGAACTACCTTGCATTTTTTTAATGAAGTGTGCTTTTAAGGTCCAATTATTGCTCTAAAATAAATATATGTTTATATAAAAGTAAAATTTTATAGAAATATAATAACAAACTCATTGGTAAAATTTTGAGACATGGAATGTAAAATGTTGTGAGGGCATTGCCTATTTCTGAATCCTAAAATCTTCTTTTCTAATCCTGAAGAACCTGAAAATTGAAAGTCTTACTCTCATCTCTCCTTTTTTAATTACCGCATATATTATTTTCCCAATGAATCTTAAAAAGATGAAGTCTTACATTAAAACCTCTTCTTAAACCTTATAATATCATTTCTAGTCCTTATAAACTTTAAAGGAGAAAGTGTTGCTTATAATGTGAAAACTAAATGATTGGATAAAATGATATATATTTGGGTTATGGTTCCACTATTTTCCTTTAAGGTCAGCCTCATGGTTTCCCTGTTAAATAATGGTTTTGAATAAAGCTAATATTTATGAACATGAGTAAATTTGAGTTTGAGATAAAAAAAAGTCATCTTTATTATATCTTTAATAAATAATATATATTTATTACAATATCCTTTTGATTCTTAAATATCTTTTTGAAATAATAACCTAGCTTAGGATCATCTTTTATAAAGGGGGCAAATGTTGAGAATTATCCAAATAAAAGGAAAGAATGAAAATACGAAGGAGAAAAATATGATACAAAAAAGAGTTAGCAAAAGAAAATGAATAATAAAAAATCTCATAAATATCTCTAATGATGGAATAGAGTACAAAATTAAAGACCAAATGTTATCATAAAAAACTAAGAAACCATTTTGCATTGAAAAACCCAAATAATAAAGTTAAGGTCTTAGTTAAACAAATAATGGGAAACCATTCTGCATGGAAAAAAAAAGCTTACAGATTCTAAATGTATGTGTTTGAAATGAGGGAAGATCATCTTTAATATCCCTTTACAACTCTCAAATATCTATTGCAATCCTTGTTGAGCATAATAAGTTTTTTTTATAATTAACTCTGATAAGGATCATACCCTTCACTAGGGGGCAAATACAAGTTCAAAAAGCACTTTAAATCTACAAAATGATTCTCAATTACTAATGGTACCCACAATAAGTTGGGGGCATAAAAGTAAAAAAAATTTGGGTATAAAATAACCAACATGACAATAGTACTCATAGCCCAATAATGAGAACAAAAAAGAGAAAAACCCAAAACAACTATTGGAGGGTATGTCAAACCATTTTGTGAGTCAATTTAAAGGCCCCAAAACTATAGACAAAAGAGTTCTAGATCGTTAATGCCCTAATCAAATCTTGTTACTAGGTTGGGCTAGGCTAAGTGGTTTAGCCAGTTGAAATAATGTTCATATGCACGTGAATAGGATTGTTCTCATACATGTGAACAGTAATTCACTCTTTACTACATTGTGAAAAAGAGAAGAAGTAGAAAAAGAAGAAAATTAATGGCATTGGAACCATCAATCGTGAAGGGGTGGTTCCATTATTGACCGAGGAAACGTTGATGGAAGAAATGGTGGTTGGATTTGGCTGAAAAAAGAAGTTACAGCAAGAGTAAGGTGCAGTGGGAAAAAAAAGAAACAAATGGTTGTTGTTTTTTTTATATCAAATGTAAGTATATTAGATATCAAAGTAACCAATCTGGAGAACCAGAATATACAAAGATATACAAAGCAGAAAACCAAATGTTCAAACAAAAACAAGGTTAGCTAAGGCTATAAATTCATTATAGAAAAGTAATTAAACAAAGCTAAGCAGCTAGTAATTGATCCTAGCCTACATTAAGAAGAGAGAGATCCTTCACATGGAAATAGAAGATGGTGTAGAATATAATCTGAAATTTCTAAAAGATGACATCCACAGAGTTCCGATGCTTGTTGAACACTCGACCATTCCGCTCATGCCAAATGTTGTAGACGGTTATAGCCAAAGCTACCCGTCGCATTCTCGAGTCGAGGCCCTTTCCAAATCTGAGGCCCCGGAGAGCACTACAGAGAGAGGGCATCTGCCTGTTAATACGCAACGAAAATCTGATCCTGGACCATAAGAAAGATGTCCATAAGAGAGAAACGAATGGTTGTTAGTCATAGGGGGCTTAGCCGTGATGGAAATCTTTGTTGGTGACTAGGGAAGCAACGATGGAGGAGATGGTGACCAAAATTGGTTGTAAAAATCTCAATATTCTCAATTAAGATCAAATTAGGCTCTCAAACTTAACTTTTTTACCAGTTGAGCCCTTATTAAAATTAATTTGACTCATTTAAATTATAATTAAGTCCTTGTATCTAATTAAATTCTTTAATTGGACCCAAATTAATTCTTAAACATAATTAAATTTTAATGTAGTCTACGATTAAATCAAATTTGGCATATTAAAAATCTAATTGTAGCCTTAGATTTCATCTTTATGAATATTTGTCCAATAATCATTTATTTTAATATTAAATCTACACTCTTTATTTAGTGTTAGGCACAATTGGATACAATTAGGCTCCCAAATCCCTCCAGGATTTTCAACTTGATTTTTCCACCACGCAAGCCTTTTATATTTTTATTTTGGATAAATTTAGGGAATAACCTAGAAATGAGTTATGACAACCACCACCACCCCTATTATTATTATTATTATTATTATTATTATTATTATTATTATTATTATTATTATTATTATTATTATTATTATTATTATTATTATGTTGTTGTTGTTGTTGTTGTTGATGTACTGTTAAAATTACCATAATCAATATCACCATCACCCGCATCATAATTCATTGTATTTTTTCTTATCTTATTATTATCATTCAAAAAATATAAATATAAATTATATTATATTATATTATAAGAAAGTGTTTTCTTTAATATATCAAAACAATGAAAAATAACATATTTTTAAAAAAAATATTTTTCATTGAAAAATATTTTATTTGAGGGGAAAAATTGAAGAATTTTTGTTAAACAAACGAACCCTGAGGTAGTGTTTGGTTGCTTTCCCAGGATAAAAGAGACAAAAATAATGGAGGGGGTATATATTTGGTCAAAAAGACACAAAAAAGATAATTTTGGAGTAAATTTCATACTTTTAAAACATGAGGTACAAATAGAACTTGTCTTTAAAACACTATTTCTTGTCTTTTATTCTTAAAAAATCCCTTTAAAAAACTCTTGATTTCAAAACTTTCCAACTAAGGCATGTAATAATAAAAATGGTGATTATCATAATTCTAAAATTTAATTCAATGGTCGACTCAAGGTAAGACTTGGATAACAAGGTCAAAAGAGGTAACCTAAGTCAATCCAAATTATTTTATTAAAAAAAACAAGATCATGACATTTTGACAAAATTTATAAAAAAAATCAGCAAGTTTTTACCCATGTTTTATCTTTAATCAACTCGATTTGATTAGGTCATGTCGCATGAATCCTTCCTCTATTTTTTTTAAAACCCGAATCGATACAGGCACCTGGTCTCATAACTAGTTTGGAACTAGTCTAGGTTTCAAAATTAGGATTATTATATGGTTATTAATTTTGATAATCAATGTAAATTAGAGTAAAAAAGAATATCTAGTTATTTTTAAAAATATGTAAGTTTGATAGTAATACATACTAATATTTAAAGATGTTTATATATATATATATATATATATATATATATATATATATATATATATATATATATATATATATATATATATATAATTTTATTTTATCTTGTTCACCATCAACCAAATATAATATAAAGAGGATCACTCTATTTTATACAGTACTACCAATCAATTTTATCTTGAAATAATAACCAAACTTTTTTTATAACTAAGAAAAAGGAAATCATGTTTTATATGAAAACAAGTTTCCCATCAAAATCACAGCAATATTGAAGGATTCACTTCCATGACGTGTGTCGCACCTAATATTATGATCACTAAAAACTCTAACTAGTTAACAGAGATTCTACGGTATAGAATTGGTTATGCAAAAGGAAAGATATTATCATTCCTTAAACGTCTTTCCTCGAGATATATTGAATTGTTGGTTTTGTCTTAAATTGCTAAGGGTGGTTGTTTCATCCTATAAATGGATTGTATATAATATTTCAAACTCTAACGTTAGTTAATATTCAATACAAATATTTTGAACTTTGATATCAATAAATAGTTAACTAAAATTACTTCCAACTCCAGTGTCCATAAGTATTTTATGGAAAAATTATGTCAGTGAATATTTAAAGTTGATATTTCTAAATTTTATATTATTAGTAAATATTAGGTATATGCTAAATACTAATCTTCATGACTATGACGGTAAAAAAAAAGAGATTGAAAAGTTAGGAGACGAATGAGAAATGGCTGCCCTGCAAGTGCAAATTATTTGGTATGCTTTTCTGCTTCATAGATTAGATTACAGGATAATGCTTTTGCTGACTTTTGTTTTTCCTTCTTGTTAAATTAAACACTCAGGTCAACATTGGAGCCTTGATTTGCTGGGCAAAGCCTAAAATAAGCAACGTTTTCAATTTCATTTTGGTTGATGATTTGTTTTTTTTTCAATTGGAACAGAATATTTCGGTTTTGGAGTGTTTTGGCATATTGTTTCAGGGTGTACTGTTTATATATATATACATATAATAAAATATATTAATTCAAAAAAAATAGTTCAAATCTCAAAAATAAAATAATTTAGAATTGTGCAATTTAATCTAAAAAAAATACATAATAAAATAATTTTTCTGAATAAAATTATAAACATATATAATATTGCTGAGAATGTCATCATCTATCTCGCAAGTTTCCTTACATTCTTTGATTGCTCTGAAATGTTAATATAATATATAAATATGTCAAAGAGACTCCTCGTAAAATTTTATCTCAATCTAACGGTCGGATTAAGAGATATGATTGATATTATAAAATTATTTATTATTTAAAAAAATACTATTTGGTCAAAACAGATAGGCGAAACGAAAGAGAAACGTTTCGGTCGGTATTTGGTCAAAAAATCCGGAATGGTCCATGAATTTGAAACCGAAATAAAAATAACATCGTTTTGTTTCTTTTTTTACTGAGTACGAAACATTTTGACCAAAACAGAACGAACAACCCTGAAAAATAAGTAGTGCTCAGGGCAGTGGTGCGAGGGTTTGAATGGGCTACATGTGTATGGATTATATTAAAAGTATGTCTTTTCACTGCATTTCAAAAAAAATTGAAAAAAATAAGAAATTTTTTATTTTTATATTTTACTTTAAATTAAAAAAAAATAATATTTTTAAATTATTTTCATGTTATAATATCAAAAATAATTAATGTATTTTTTAAACAAAAAAAATCCCTTTAAAAAACAATAAAGTGACATCTTTTGATAATGGGGTGACATGGAGATCAACTAATGGGACATGCCTGTGGTAAAGCGATTTCAGTCTCTCACTTCCATAACCAAGAAGAGGCTTTGATATTCCATCCGAGGACAAAAAAAGAGGATTAGTGAGTGCCCCATGTGCTGCTCGCCGAAGAAGATTCCTTTGCGATGAGCATGCGGTGGTTTCTCCTGGGCCCGACACCATTTATAAACCCTAATCCTGACTCCACCAGCAAAGTAGGGACAGCTCCTCTCCGGGGATTGAAAAGCAGGCGCTGTTCATCACAGTTATTGAGAAGGGGCGGGAGAAGGACAGAAAAGGTTAAGACCCATGTGAGATTTAGCTGTGCCCATCAAACCCATTGGAAACAGTGGATAAATCTAAGAGAAAAGGAACAGATAACGCACTTAAACAAAGCTGATTAGGTTGTAAGAACCCAGAATTTAAAAAAGAAAGCTTGGTTTCCGACACCATCATCTTGTGCTGCAATATTCTATTCCCATGCCTCGACAGTCTTTATTTCTAGAGCATTCTAGCTGTTGCCCTACCTTTCCCTTTTGTCTTTGTCTTTGTTTTTTTAGGGTTTCTCCTGTGCCTCTTTATATTCAACTGGGCACTAAGATTACTTGCTTCGAAGTGGGTGCTGAGAATCTTTGGACCTGTAAAGAAAACCACCTCCCCTCCACCCTCGCTATCATTATGTGGAATGTTGATAGTCATATTTGCCCTTTGCCAGGCACAAGAAAAACATAAACTTTCTGAACTTTATTCAATCACCCTTTTGACCTCTCCTGCGTTGTAAGAATCAGGATGGCCTTCCTGTCTTCCGGTCAGGTGGGATTGGGATTCAGAGCAGTGACATCCTGTAACAACAAAGAGCAGTACAGGCATGCCTGAATCAACTCAGCAGATTGGTCATCTGGTTTTTTAAAAAAAATTTTTTCTTTATTTTTAAATGGTAAATGTCATCATGGTACCAATGCTTGAACTTAGAATAGCAGCTTTTTGGACCACTTCTCTTCCTGATGTGACATTTCCTTCAGAAAGATGATGCAATGGCTGGTAACTTTGAGGTTTGAAACACCGAACCACATGAAGGGCCATTTGTCTGCTATAGATATCAATGCAGGACTTGTATGAGCTCAACCGAAGTGTTCAAAAAAGCCTCGAATTGAAGTGTCATGAGGCTAAAAACTGTGAAATTACTCAGAAACTCGCATAACTAGAAACAAAATCAAGATAAAAAAATGCAAGACTGGAGAAGTAGTAGCAACCGAGTGACACAATATCCAAAAGGGTCCTATATTAGAGCCCGGTGAAAAGGAATCCGGTAATCTATGACAATAACATGGAGAAGAAACCACAAAACATAAGCTAAAAACAAACAGGAGAAGAACCGATACACAAAACAAAAGGAAAAAGAACTCCCAACAACTGAATTTCTCCTCGTTGATTAATTGAATAAACCGGATTCCGCTTCCCCGGATAACCCCGTTATAAATCCCATCTCTTAATTTCTTAATATGATGATTCATGTTCATCCTGACTCCTCTTGTCCCTCTGAAGGGCATCTGATCAGGTCTAATATGTTAATTACCTCTCCCATGTCTGGCCGGTTTGATGGAACTTGCAATGTGCAAATCAAACCCAACTTCATAACTGGAACCACCTCATCTGCAGGGAAATTCCCCATGAGCCTCCCGTCAACACATTCTTCCACCCTGCCCTCCTCCAACGCTCCTCTGACCATGTCACAGAGCACAACCACATCGTCTTCCATGTATTCGACAGGTCTCTTGCCAGTAACAATCTCCAGAACCAAAACCCCGAATCCATACACGTCACATTTCTCGGTTATCTTCACTGTTCTACAGGCAAATTCTGGTGCCATGTAGCCAAGCGCACTCTGAATTTTGCTGCTTAAAACATAACGGTCTAGCATTGGCAGCAGCCTTGCTAGGCCAAAATCTCCTACTTTCGGTTCACCTGAACTGTCAATAAGGACATTGCTTGATTTTATGTTGTAGTGGATGATGTTAGACTGATGCAGATGAGCCAAGCTTTTTGCAGTCCCTAGAATTATGTTGAACCTCTCGTTCCATGACAGAAAATGGCCGCCTGATCCTTCATGCAGATGCTTGTACAAGCTACCACCAGAGACAAACTCGTATATGAGAAGCTGCAAGGATTGAGTCCAGTAATAACCTTCAAGTGCCACAAGGTTTTGGTGCCTGATTTTCCCCAGTTTTCTTAACTTCTCTTTCAAAATCTTCTTGAGACTTGACAAGACTCGAGACAGTGAGCTTTTTGATTGCAACAGGATGGCCATCTCTGAGGACAGTCCGGTAGACAGCTCCAAACCCACCTCTCCCAAGTTCACAATCCTTGTTGAGCAGAGCATGTGCTCCTGTGCTAAAGTCAGGCCTTCCAGTAAACATGACAAGTTTTCCAGAGTTGGCATCTGTAGTGGGAGAATCGCTAAAGCCATCACCTGCGGATAACGTGAGAGCAGCTGCAGATCGAGATGTTGATGACCGAACACGGAGATTAAGCACGGTGATGGCAATCACACCAACAACAATGACAGCAGCAGCACCAATGGCAATGAGAGCAGATATGCTTAGAATAATTCTTTTGTGGCCAGGATTTTGAGGAAATGAGCCAGGAGTAGAATCAGAAGAAGAGTTTGGATTGAGAACAATGGGTTTGGGAAGGACTGCAGGGCAAGTCTTGTTGACTGCGGAGCCACAAAGGGATGGATTTCCAGTGACAGATGAAGGTGCAATGGTGTTAAAGAAACCTCCAGCAGGGAGTTCACCTTGCAAATTGTTGTGGGAAATGTTGAAGGAGATGAGGCTGGGAAGATTTGCCAACTGCTTGGGTAGGCTGCCAATGAGGCTGTTGAAAGACAGGTCCACATATATTAGGTTTCCAAGTTTTGCCATTGCTGCAGGTATTGTTCCAGCCAAGTTGTTTTGGGATAGGATTCTACATCATTGAAAGAAACAGAAAAACAAGAATGAGAAAACTTGTTAGACTAATGAAAACATCGTGCCAGCTTCAAACCAAAATTAATTTTTCAGGAAAAGAGAAACAAAGATCAAAGGACAAGGATTTTTTCGTGTTTTAGAATATAGACATCATATAACAATGACAAACAACGTGAGCATCACATCCTTTTCCTTTTAGTTTAAGCAATAAGCAGCTAAAAACTTCAAATTCTAACAAATAAATTGATAAAGAGTCCAAAATCATAATCTACAGACTGTATAATCTTTTCAAAATTAAACACCACCATCCCTAACAATAAAGTAGTGGTGTCTACAGCAGCAACTTTCGTGTTTTATGAAGAATCTGAGATCTTACCAGTTCAGAAAAATGTTTTTTTCTTGACTGTTTGGTAAAGAGAAATTCAAACAAGATTTATGAACTTATCTAACTCCCAGCCTACCAAATTGAACAGGGATAAGAAGAAGAAAAACAGATAGATCAAAGAGAGCTTACAAACTCATTAACGAAGAACAGTTCCCTATTGAATCTGGGATTTGCCCCGACAGCGAGTTCCTCTCCATTCTCAGTTCCTTCAAAGCAAAAGCTCCTCCAATTTCCGTGGGAATGCTGCCATTTAGCTTGTTGTCACTCAAATCAAGAACATACAATTCCTTCAAATCTCCAAATGTTCCAGGAACATGACCAAAGAGAGAGTTTTTTGACAGATTCAAGAACTGCAAGTTGCGTAACACCCCGATGGACGATGCAATCATGCCAGAAAAATCATTGCGTGATAAATCCAAGACTTGAAGCTTTGGAGCAGAGCTAAATTTTCCACTGAGCTTGTTCTCCAAATGCAAAACTTTCTCCACCCTTGAACCAAAAATCCAAGTAGGAAGGTCACCACTCAGCAAATTCTGGCTAAAATCCAAAGCCAAAAGGTTTCCACAGTTGGCCATAGATTCTGGCAAGCTCCCACTTAAACCATTTGCAGAGAGATTCAACACCTTCAATAACTGAAGATTCCCAATTGAAATTGGAACTTGACCCAAGAATCTATTCCCAGAAAGATCCAAAGTCTCTAGGCGATTCAATTCACCAATCCAGTTTGGGACCTCACCAGTTAACATGTTGCTACTCAAACTCAAATAATTACACAAGCCAAGCTTCTGCATTGTGTCTGGAATGTGCCCAGAAAGCACATTCTCACTGAAATCAACAGACCTCAACAACAAACAGCTTCCAATCCCACTTGGAACCTCCCCATTAAACCGATTCTTGCTGAAGTTAATCATCCTCAAATTGTTCAAAACTTCAATCCCTTTGGGAATCTCACCATCCAGAAAATTACCAGACAAATCAAGTGACCCTCAACCCATTCAAACCCCAAATCCCAGCAGGCAAAGACCCAGTAAACTGATTCGAACTCAAATCTATAGATGCAAGACTAGCACATGAGCTCAAAGAACCTGGAATCTTCCCTGAAAACTTATTCTTAGCCAAAGAAAGAGCCCTCAAAGCCGCACATTCCTTGAAAAAATCATCCGGTATTGTCCCGGAGAGACTGTTCTCACTCAAGTCAATGATTCTAAGGTTTTCAAGACGAGTAAGGTTGGGATTGATGCTACCAGTAAGATTGTTTCTTGATAGAGAGAGCTTGTGGAGGAACTGGAGCTGCAAGAGGCCACGGCCGATCCGACCTGAGAGAGAGAGCCCGTCAAGAGTGAGCTCAGCAACCCGGTTGGATCTCGGGTTGCATTGGACACCAAACCAGTTGCAGGGAGTGTCATCATCTTGGTTCCAAGTTGAGAGCTTTTTCAGTGGATCTTGAAGGTCTGCTTTAAATACAATTAGACCCAGAACATCATCATTTAATGATGGATTAAGGGATCTCACGCATTGAAAAGCTAAAACCAAGAACGCTAATAAGCTTAGAAACTTTTTTGCCCTTAACATTGCTAAATTCTGATCAAGAAACTCAAAAGGCACTACGACCCATTGAGACTTGGATGGAAATAGAAAACAAAGGGAAAGCTAGGGAAAACACAGTGATATATTCTTGGCTTAGAGTGAAAAAAGTTGGTTCTTTTCTTTTCAACAGCTAGATTCGAAGAAGAGAGACAGCTAGAATAGAAAAGGAAGGATTAAATTCAGCAAAATGAGACACCCCTTTATCCCAAAACTTCTTATGCTATATTTCTCGCTGGTGACCAAAACCCAGAAATGTTCCTACACAAGGGAGCAACTTTCAGGGTTCAAATTTCACAAGGAAGAAAAGGATAAGAGCTTGAAGCAAGCAAAGAGTTGGTCTGAGATCAAAATAAGCTGCAGGAAGCTAGCACATTTGAAGCTGGGTGAACGCTGAAGATGGTTCGACAGATTCCGGCGAAGAAGTTAGGTTTCCGGTGAGAGTTGCTGTCAAAGCGCACAGGGAAGTGAGAGAGAGAGTGTGGTTAAGGGGTGTATTGGTGTTTGAGCTGTGGATGCAGAGAGAGAGAGAGAGACAGAGACAGAGACAGAGAGGCGTAATAAAGGTGGCGTTTTTATTAACGGGAAAGAGAAGAAATAAAAATGGACCAGGTTAGCAGGTGGGGGCTATTTAATGATTTTACGGACACGTGGCAGTATGCATGAGGTGGATGGGCTTTCCTACGTGGCTTTGACACGTAGTCCTTTTCACTGTTAGAAAACAGAAAAGCTTTTTTATTCCATTTAAAAAAAAAAAAAGTGAAAGGATGACTGTGACCCAAGTAGGCTGTCGTTGATGTCCACTCAGGGGGTTCCCATTAAGTCTATCAAATTTATTTATTTATTTATTTTTTGGCTTGCTTGCTGTAATGAAATGCATACTCCAGTTGCTGTAATAATTCTGTCTGATTGTTAGAATCAATTTCCTCTTAGTATTGTGCTGCGTCCCTTGTTAGAAAGGGAGCACTGTATGTGTAGACGCACGCAGTCTTCTTCGGTGGAAAAAGCTAAAAAAAAGAAAAAGTAAAGGTGGTATTGATAAAGAATTTAAATTATGACGCGTATTATTTATAAAAATATGATATAATCAACGTCTTATTCGCTCATCTAGACCTACTCTCAAGGAACGTGGCATGATAGTCAAAAAACTTATTATCTGCACAACAGGTCTCGAGTCCAAGTCAGTGACATGTATCCATTGTAAGTATTTGGGACAACTGGGTTTTACGTGCTCACCTAAACTTACAAAGTACGCTTTCCTCGCATCCAAAAAAAAACAAAACCAAAACTGAGTACGGCGTGAAGGTAAAGAGCTTGTGATCTGCATAGCAGATCTCGAGTTCGAGTTAGAATATGCTCCCATTATAAAAACGTAGAACAGTCTAGGTTTACCTACCCATGAGACGTGGCATAACAGTAAAAAAAGCTTGTGATTTACACAATAAATTTAGAAATTTAGAGTTCAAAAACATATCCCCTTTAAGAGTTCAAAAACACGATTTTACTTCCCTCACCTAATCCTAAAAAAACAAAACCAGAACATGGATGCGAGGTCAATGTCCAAATTTATGGTGGAGGGTGATGAATAGGACGGAGGGCAGCCACGGGATGGAGAAAGAAAGAAAGAGAAGAGGCAATAATTAATGGCGAGTAGGTGGAGTGGTGGGTCGTGTAATAAAGGGAAAGATGAGAGGTGCTGGTGCTGCCTGTACTCGCTCGCTGCACAGAGGTTGAGAGTGACATTGCCTCTGCTTTATAATTAAGCTTTTCTTCAATTCTATCGCCTCTGCATGCACCGCTCCCTCCATTTATTTAACCCTTCTTTCTTTCTTTCTTTCTTTCTTGATTCTTGGAAACTTCTGAGATTGTTTTTGTTCTTGGAAACTTCTTGATTTCCTGCTGTTAAGTGGAGTGGTGGTTTGATTACTTGTTTCTACGCTGGCAATCCTTTTTTAGAGACCCGAGGGGCATGAACCCTAGAATCATTGAAGTAGAAAACTGTGGTGTAAATAATGAAATACAAAGAAATACATGGAAACGGAAACAACTTGTACTCTGTCTTTAAAGATATTTCTCAAACAATAAAGTATTCTTTCAGGATTTCAATAAGGTTTTTCTTCAAATAAAAAGTGGAATACAAAAACAGCTTTAGAGAAGAGAAGTATCAGGGCAAATGAGAAGAAGAAGAAGAAGAGAAGTAGTTTTTTTTATGTTTACAATAATTATGATAACCAAAACCCGAATAATTTTCAATACTATGCAAAAATAATTTTTCAATGGTTATACATTTAATGTTTTCAGATTAAGGGATCATCAAAATATTTTAACAAAACAACAAAAAGATTTTAGAGAGCATAGGCGTTGCATCGCATGGAGGAGGAGGGGTTAATCGGAGGTTTTCCTCTTACTCTACATATCATTTTTTATGCGCGAGCTCACTCTACTTCTTTTATTTCTTGATGAAAATTTATTTTTATATAATATAGGATAATCTTTTAAAATATCTATTATAATTTTTACAGCAAAAACGGTGGCCAAAATGCAGTGCTTGATGGTTTTGTGGCTGAGAAAAGGTGGTAAACTTCACATCATTCTGCCTGGAAAAGAAAAGGGGGGAGGGAATGTTTACCTAACACCACTGGACAGAGTAAGAGATTTGAGTCAAGAGTAAAATTATGAGCGATGCCGTTTCCTTGTAAAATTATGGGCGATAAGAAAATTACATATTCGTTTATTTTGGGGTGGTGGAATTAGTTTAATCATGTGTAAGTTAGTATAGATATTCATATTAATATTAATAATATATATATATATATATATATATATATATCTCTTTAGTGTTTCAATTAAACAATTTATCCAAAATTTTAATTGGTTATCATTTTGATCCTCGAGTTTGAGAGAAAAGAGAGAGTTATTGAAAGGGGGAAAAAAAAACACGTGTCATTTATTTGTAAAAAAATGATTTAGTGGATGCGTTTCGTATGCCCAATCTAGAGAAAAACAAAACAAAACAAAAAGGTCCAAGTGTGAGCACTTTTTATATATAGCTCAGGAGTTCCAAGACACCTGGGTCTGTGTACATGAACTTTTTTTTTAATATTTCTTTCAAAAAAATAATTTATTTTCTTAATAAAATAATTAAACTTGAAATGTATATATATATATATATATTAATAAAATAATTAACTTGAAATGTATTTTATATATATATATATATATATTATTTAATAATATATTTTAGATATTATTTTATTCAATTTAATTATTTGTTATTAAGTGAGATAAATAATTTTGTAATATTAACAAGAATTGTTTGGTGGAATCCATCATAATTATTTTTATATTTTTAATTCATTGTCTTTATTGCGATTTCCTAGTTTTGTCATGTAATTAATTGGGTCGACCGTCTTAGATTATTTAATGTGTTATCGTTCATTAATCTTGAATTTTTTATGGTCATGTGGGTTATCTTCCCACTTGTTATATCCATCAGATTATATTAGATCAATCTCACCCTAATTTAATTTGAAAGTTAATTTACGTAAAGATTAAGTTAATAGGTTTTAAAGTTTATCAAATTAGTTAAGTTTTGAGTTTATAATTTATTTATTGTTTATTATAGGAATACCCGTTGACAACAAATGGATGAAAAGAAAAAAAGAAAAGAACTGTCCAACCTATGATGCAGTGCGGGGAAATTATCCAAGTTAAAACTATTAAATGAGGTAATATTGATGAATTTAGGAAACTTTGAGGGTGACATCGCTAAAATAAATAGTTGGAGGATGTAATTGAAAGTTGCGTTATAATTGGGGGACCTAGTTGAAGCACCCCTATGTAATTTCTTCTTATTGCTGCGCTGGACAGCACCAAATTCGGATGAGCAAAAAAACTGAAAAAATAATTAAATTGAGAAAACCAAAAAAAATCGATTAAACCGCTTAGAATTGTTCTTTAAAACTTTCATTCCAATTTTTTGTTTTTCAAGGAAAAAACCAATAAATCAAAATTGAACCAATAGATTAAAAAAATATATATGTTATAATTTTTTTATTCTTCTGGTTTAATTCAAATTTTTTAGTTTGTTTATATTTTAATTAAATGAGATAAGAGAAAACATGGTTAAAGTTTTTTTTAAAAAAAATAAAAAAAAACCTAAAAAAAACTTAAAACTATTTTTCAGTTTTTCAGTTAAAAATCCAAACTAAAACCAGATCAGTTTAATTTTGTTTTTTTTTAAAAAAAAATATTTTATTGTTTTTATTGATAAAAACATAACCCAACTGAAAATATCAATAGCGCCAGATATTCCAAACAATTCTAATCTTCAACTTGCTGCGGCATGTAATGTAAGTGCCTCCTTTCCATGCTCTGCTCCATCCCGTCAGATAAGATAGTCAATGGGTAGGTCTGGATTCTGAAACATGTGCGTCGCTTCTTGAGCCGGTCAATCCTGAGCAAGTACGCTTCACTGTGACCTGCTCATTTTTAATTCCCGGTCACTCCTAATTCTAGTTGGTCAACGTGTATCCCCCCTTCACTTCAGGTTTTAATCAATTACTCGGTAACACCATTAAACTTATCGTGATTTTCTCTTATGGTCAAGTTCACTAGAAATCAGTTTAATATTTTTAAATATATCTAAATATTATTAATAAAATTATTTGACATGTGCATTGTATGTTTATTACTATATGTTTTATTTGAAATAATTTATAAAATTAGAATTTTTTTATTCAATTTCATCCCCAACAATTGTTTCGAATGTGAGATTTAATCTCAATATTTTTATATAATTATTTGTTTTATTTGAAGTCATTTTCAAAATTAAATTCTAATGATTCTCTAAAAGACAAATGTAGGAGTACACTAAATAGGTTGTCCAGCAGACCCTTGGAGGGCTTAGTCCTGTTTGCAATACATTTTAAAATTATTTTAGAAAAAAATTGAATTTTATTTTATTTCTAAATTTTATTTTTAAATCATATGTTAATATTAAAAATATTTAAAAAAAAAACATTAATTTTATATACTTTTAGATAAAAAAAAAATTTAAAAAACATTCTAAAACCCACTTGCAATCATAGACTAACAGACAACGCGCCATGTGGAGCATTGTCTTATCATATAAACTGCCATGGTTTGACTTATTAGCAAGTTTGGAGCTTACTATTTGGCTGTGGCATCTTCAGTTTTTTTTATCATTAATATTTCGTATTAATGGCATCCCCATGTATTTTCAGTTTCAGGTTGAAATATTTATATAATTGTTAATTTTAGAGTTTATAAAATTAATTAAGATACATCTTAAACTTATCCGAATAACAACGTTAATAAAAAAAAAATATGAACTTTTTTGCTGTCTATCACAATTGTGTCACTCCTTTGAAAAATGTGTTCTTAAAGACACAACAACTTGAGATATACTTGGCTTTCAAAAAGTGTGGCATGATGATAAAGAGCTTGAGATTTACATAATAGGTCTTGAGTTTGAATCAAGACATGTATCTTTTTATAAAAATTTAAAATAAACAAAATTTTATTTGTTTATTTATTTATATCCATAAAATATATATTTAGAGAGTAGGGATGAGTCCAATCCAAAAAAAAATTTCGTATACCTTGTTTTGACCATTGCAAGATGCTGCCATGGATATATATATAATTTAAGATGTACAGATCAGATTGCTATTGCTGATGCCGCAGTAAAATGATATAATATTCATATGTTGAAAGCTTTAAAATGACACTTTAGTAGACAGCACCAGGCTCGGTGCACGAAAAAGAATAATATTTAGATTCTGAAATGAAGTATAAAAAGAAATCTCGATAAAGTTAAATCATGAATGATACCAAGAAAAACAAAAAAATGGGGTCACAACTGATATAAAAAATAAAAAAATATTTTGATTCATTGGTGAAATTGAAAAGAATAATATTTTTTTTCTCAAAAAAATCAAGAAAAAAAAATAAAAATAAAAATAATAACAATAAAATAAAAAAATATAATCGCGTCAATTTGAATTCAATGATAAAATTGAAAACTAATAAAACTCTTACAAAAGAGTTAAGGAAGAATTAAAAATATAATAAAGATTACATTCTATTTGAAAAATAAATTAACACTAAAACTATTTCAAAAATATATTTATTATATGTTTTTATCTCTTAATAAAAACATTGTTGTCGTTTCTGTAAGTTTTTCATTTCAAACCTCTTACCAAACATAGCTTTAACAATACTTTTATGTCCTAAAGATAATGCCTAAATCCCATCTCTAACTAACTAGCCACTTATTTTATACACTTTTATATACGCTATCACCGATCTTTGACTTCAACTACCAAATTAACATGTAAGTTTTAATATCCTTTCAAGCAAAAAAACACTTCCACCGTGATGTGATTTTAAGGGAATTTACCTTGTAAATTCGGTATTTAAATTGATTCTTCAACCCTCTTCTAACACTGCTTTTCAAAACTATTTTTAAATAATTTTATTTTTATTTTTTACAATAAATTAATTATTTTGGTGTTTTTAATTCATTTTCATGTGATGATTTCAAAAATAATTTAAAAAAAATATATTATTTTAATATATTTCTAAACAAAAAACACATTTAAAAAACAACATCAACTCCACTTAAAAAAGTGACTTCATTATATAAGTCAACACTACTAAAAAAAAACACATTCAACTTAAATCACTTATTTATATATGTGTGTGTGCGAGCACGCGCTAGCCACTCAGAACCATATTTTTTTCAACGCAAAAAAAATATTAATTGTATGAGATATTTTTTTATTGTAATATAAATTTGGGAAAAATAATAAATTTGTGAAGAATTCTTGTGAAGTGAAAGTTTCTTATAAAATGTATGAATTATATATATATATATATATATATATATATATATATATATATATATATATATATATATATATATATATAGTAGGTTTCAATAAAATCACCAGCATAAAATTATTATCATCATTAAAAAAGCAAGCATGTTCATATACTTGAATTATTGAATTTGTTGTATTAAGATTACTTCATTTTATAATCCAATTTAAATTAAACACAACAAACAAAATATATATTGTGAAAACACATGCAATAATCAAATAACAAAAATAAGTAGTTAATTTTCTATCTACAAAAAGAAAAAGAAAAACATCAATGAAAATTCATCCTACATTACCATTATTATCATGACTATAACAATTAAAATTATTATCAACATTATTTCTAAACAATTAAAATCATTAAATTGCCTCCAAAAAAATCACTAAAATTATCATTATTATTACGTAAGCAATGAAATCATAAAATCATCTGATTCAAACACATATAAAAATAACAAAAAACTCAAAACAAAAAAAGAACAAAGGAAAAAATGATAAATATTAATTTTAAAATGATCACTAATATAAATTAAAATTTCATGATTGAACCAAAACAAAATAAAACCCCAATAAAAAATATAATGACATAAATTAAAAACAATAACTAAAATCATGGTTGCATAAATACAAATAAAAAATAAACATTGTACAAGAAATACCAAAAAAATAAAAGGAATTAATAACAAATAACAAATTCAAACAATAACGGCTGCAATGAAAAATAAAATATATAATTAATTCCAATAGAAGGACAAAATTGAAACAAATAAAAACCTTAGGACCAAAATAAATAAAGGCATTTTTACAAAAAAAAAATTGTACTATAATTTTGTTAAAAAAAAAAGGATCGAAATGAAAAGTAGCATATATGACCAATTTCAATTGGAGGACAAAATTAAAACAAATTAAAACCTGCATACCAAAAAAATTAAAAAAGAAACAAACCAAAAATCAAAAGAATAAGGACTCAATTGAAAACCAACATATATAATTAATTTTAAATGAATGACATAATTGGAAAAAATCAAAAGTTTCCTATGAAAAAATCAGGAATAAAAATGAAATCAAAATATGAAGGACTAAAATAAAACAATCACAAACATGAAGGACTTACATATAATTTCCGGTGGTAGGAGAGAGAAAAGGGAGAAAAAACTAAAATTTGTTCATTGGTGATTCACCGACCACCGTTAACCAACACGCGTCACGTTAGGAGGCAGAGGACATGGCGAAACTCCAGATGCCACGACGAACAAGCAGTTTCCACCGCCCAATGATGCAACACGAGCCTCCTGAATGACGCGTGCACATGAAACACTGCTGGCTAACCAGTATGACGCGCCTGAAGTGTTTTCGAAAAGAAAAAATAATAAAATGATAAATTACCTATACACTCAGGGACCCACTGATAATCATGGGTAAATGAGGGTGAAAGTACTACAATACCCCTACTTCAGGCCTTCGTTTTTGTCTTCTCTAGAGGTGTGTTCATATTTTCACTGTGCATAAATATATGAAAAACCGAAAATAGCCCCAACGTTTTCACTTCCTTTTGTCAGCTAAAATGAGTAAAGTAGTAGTTTTATTGTGTAAGAAATTCAGAAATACCATACATGTCCCCTTGAAATACGGGGGTTAAATTTTTTAGTCATGGGATAAAATGATAATTTTACCGTCGCAATCCACAGTAATCAATGTTTATGTACACCATAAAATTCATTACAAGAAAAGAGGAACGCCATCATTATATATTAGTTAATACTAGTTAGATTGCCTACATGACGTTGCAGGCTTAGCAAATAATGTTTTATAACTTGTGTGATTGAAGCAGATAAACTGCTCGACCATCATTATATTTTATGAAAATTAAATTATTTTTATTTATTTTTTATGATTTATTCTTTATATTATATATTAAAAGTATTTTAAGATGTTAATATTAAACAAATATCAAAATGTATAATTAGTCTCACAAAAAAATGTATTTATCTTTTCTGAGGGCATATCTGTATTTATATATTTTTAAAAAATATGAAATGTGAGGATCACCCCGATGACAATTCTTGTTGGGTTTTTTTTTGTCTTATATGAGGATAATATGATTATTTTACTATGTAAGAAAATGTAAAAAATCAAAAATACTCCCGAGTAGGCTATTCTTTTCTGTATGTTGGTAGGAGTAAAATAACAATTGCATTGCGCAAAAATACACGGAAAAGACTAAAATACCCCAAACATTTTGATAATGGCAACTGATCACTTGGAAAAGTCATAAACACTACTGATTCCAAAACTAAGTTTGAGGCGCACTGAGGAGTAAATTAATAATTACACCATTATAATTAATAGTGATTTGTGTTTAATTTTATATGGCTATTGTGAATTTATGATCTCTTTTAGTTTTTTTTTTGTATAATGTGTGTGTGTGTATACTAGTCAATGCCCTCGGGCCTCGTCGCGGGCGACACCATATTTTCTTCAACGTCAAAAAATATTAATTATGTAATTTTTTTTATTATAATATAAATTTAGATAAAATAATAAATCTGTGCAAAAATCTTGTAAAGTGCAAGTTTTCTATAAAATATATGATTTTTAAATGAATATAAATTTATCCGCTTAGTAGGTTTCAACGAAATAACCAATATAAAATTATTATTATCATTAAAAAAGCAAGAAGATTTGGATATAGGAACTATTGAAATTACTATATCAGTTAAAATTATTATCGATATTATTGGCCAAATAGTTCAAATCATTAAATTGTCCCGAAAAATTAAGAAAAAATACAAAATATTTTTACAAAAAATATTAATAAAATAATTACTAAAATTATCATTATCGTTGTGCAAACAATAAAATCATAAGATCCAAAAAACAGATAAAAATAACAAAAAACACCAAAAAAAAGAACAAAGGAAAAAAAGGAGCAATATTAATTTTAAAATGATCACCAACATAAATTAAAATTTCATAATTGAACCGAATAAAAATAAAACCCCAACAAAAAAGTTGATAAAATTAAAAACAAAAACTGAAAGTATAAATGAATAAATACAGACAAAAAATAAACATTGTTAAGAAGGACCGAAAAAACCAAAGGAATCAATACTAAATAAAAAAAATTAAAAGAATAAGTGCAAAATAATAATAATTAATTCCAATTGAATAACAAAATGCAACAAATCAAAATCTTGGTACCGAAAAACAATAAAGAGATTTTTAAAAATAAAATGCAGTATAACCAACATAAATTAAAATTTTATAACGGAACCGGATAAAAATAAAAACCTAACAAAAAATAAAACAACAAAAAATAAAAACAAAAACTAAAAACATAAATACATAAATATGGATGAAAAATAAACAATGTCCAAGAAGGACCAAAAAACTAAAGAAATTAATACCAATTAATTTTTTAAAAAAAGAATACATGTCAAAATAAAAAAAAATATATAATTAATTTCAATTGAAGGACAAAAACGAAACAAATCAAAACTTTTGGACCGAAAATAATTAAGGGATTTAAAAAAACAATTGTTGAAACAATTAAAAGAATACAGACCGAAATGAAAAGTGGAATATATGACCAATTTCAATTAGAGGACCAAATTATAACAAATTAACACTTGCATACCAAAACAATAAAGGAACCAAAAACAAACAAAAAATCAAAAGAGTAGGGACTGAAATGAAACATACCATATATAATCAATTTAAATTGAAGGACATAATTGAAAATAATTGAAAGTTCCATTGAAAAATCAATAAGAAAAATGAAATCAAAAGATCTGGGACTGAAATGAAACTAATACAAGTATTAAGGACCACCTCGTACTTTCGGCAACAGCAAGAAAAAGAAATGGGCGCGGGGGGGGGGGGGGAACTTGTCCACCAACGATTCTTAAACCTGATTCAGAGGACACGCGTCTCGCCGAGAGACAAAGCACATGACGACATATCTTTTGACACAACGGAAGCCTAGTTTTAACCGTCGCACGACTACGCCTAAAAGGACATGTGGGGGCGGAACACTGCACGCACGTCCATACCACGCGCCTGCAGTGTCCTGGATAAAAATAAACCAAAAAATTGGTCAATTACTCATATACCCCTGGACCCAGCGATATCTACGAAAAAACTAGGGGTGAAAATTTATAAATACCCCTGGTTCTGGGTGTCGGTTTTTGTCGTTTAATGGGGTTATTTTCATAGTTTGACCATGCAACAAATTCAAAAATATCCCTAGGGTTAAAATTTTTCGATCATAGGATTAAATTGATAATTTTACTGTTATAATAAATAATAATCTGAGTCTATGTAAACAATAAAAATAAAACAGTAAAACCCGGACACATTTTATATTTTAGTTAATAATATATATGACAGGGGTCATAACATAAGCGCTGCGTTAAGATACAGTTATGCAAGAGAAAGAAGAACGATGGAATGGGAATTGTCTGAAGACCTGCCCGTGCTGTTGTCACGGATCACAAGAAAATTAATGGCCTTAAAGCTGCTGGGGTTTGCACAAAAAATTATAAATAATAATAAAAATAAAAAAGAAAATCAAAATGGCAAGCCATTATAATCCATGAGAGGAGGGAAAAACGAAAGGGCAGGCCATAACTCCCTCCAAGCTGAAGATGGCTTCGCTATTCTCTAGGTGAAATAAAGCCAGGCCATAAAACGACACTGTTTTGTTTTTTTTCTTGGTTTTTACTTCTTGTCTTTTTTTACCTAGGAGGGTCTGGGTCTGGGTCTGGGTCTGGGTCTGAGCTAGTGTGTTGGTCAACAACGCACGCTGTCGATCTGCTGTTGGCAGGAGCTCTTTTTCTTGGTAAATTGGATTGGGGAATATCTGGTTTTTAATGCGGTGTGATGGGGACCAATGATTGTCCTTTTTCTTTTTTGACCACACACTTTTCAATATCTTCTTTTTTACCCCACGGAAAAATTATTGTTATCTTCATAATACCAATTTATCAATAAACCTACCCCTGTTAGCTAAGATACTGTTTAAAATTGCGTTTTAATTTTTTTTTATATGTTTTTAGATTATTTTATATATTATACTAAAAATAATTTAAAAAATATCATTTTAATATATTTCTGAACAAAAATCCTGTAATCACAAGCTTTAACAACATAGCTACCTACTATATTGTTATTTTCTTAACTTTCTCGTCAATAGAAAGATTGGCTCTCGAATGTTTTTATTAATTTGATTTTTTTTTATTAATCGAATAGTATAATGAGATTGCAAATAGATTTAATAAAATTATCTTTTTGTATATTCAGGTAAAAAATGACTGAAAATAAATTCTAGGGTCACAGAGCTCATACCTCTACTTCCCGACCATCATTGGTTGTTGGAATATTAACCAACAAATGTCACGTCGTGAGCTAACATATCATTTATTTATTTTTTAAGAAAAAAGAATAGATGACGTGGAAAAGGAAGAAGAAGCCTACCTTTCTTTTGTACAGGACCAGACAAGCAGATCCAACCACATAAGCATAGACTTGATATGCATACAGGAACCATGATTTAAATTCGTTAGAAAATCTATTTTAATTATAAATAAATAAATAAGTCTTTTTTGAAATAATGAGTACAAAGAAAATAAAAAAATAAAAATCTTATTTACTGTGCACCACTGTTTATTTTTCTAAATTCACTGGGGACAGCACAGCTCCATAAACAATGACATTTTACAGATTTATTGTTTTCCAATTTTATCATTGCATGTTATGCTGATGATATTTTATGTGTGAGGATTTTCTTTACAGGTTCACGGAAAAATCAAGGTGTACGAGAAAATCTAAAAACTTGATTAGAGGCCAATTAAATAAAATAGGATTTAAATTTATTATTCAGTTTTTTTTTATAACAAATCAAATATAAAAAAATGAGTCATTTCTTGTTTGACATTGCGTTTCATAAAAATGTTTTTTTTTAATATTTTTTGGTATTTTTAGATAATTTTTATGTGCTAATATAAAAAAAAATATTTTTTTAAAAAAAAACTCATCATTTTGATGTATTTATTAATGAAAAAAGTATTTTAAAAAATAACATTAACTACACTCTTAAACAATCATTTAATTTTGATGTAAAAACAATGGCTTCTTTCTATGCTGTTTTCTGTAAGTGGAGAACTTGTTGTTGTGATGTAAAAATTGGGTCAATTTCTTGTCTTATTCATAAGCTTTATTTGAGTTTGTGTCATTTTGAAAAAGTTTGTTGAGAATACATGCCTTGTAAATTTTTTTTAACTTAATTTTTTTAGTGGAGGTGTCATGAATCAAAGTTAGTTTGAATATTAAAAAAAATCAGGCTTTATGTAGAATACAATTTTTGAAATATTTAAGGTTTGTTTGGGAGGGAGACAAACATGGGTAAAATTTATGGGTGAAACAATAAAAATGGTATAGTGGAATCATTGTTGGGTGTTGAGGCTTGTGAATTCTTGATCATGACCGCTTCTAAAAACTTATTGAATGATTTGGTTTCGCCGCGTGATAATTTGGATGTGTAACAAGGTCTTGGTAAGGTTGTAGAATATTCTAACTGGAATTATGTGATTTTCTAGTATGCTTCTGGCTTGAAATTTAGTGGGTCTATATGAGTCTATATGAAATTATGCTCATATATTAAATATCGTTTTTCTCCTTTTAGCAGAGGCAAACTCATTTTAATTTCAATTTATTTGACCTCTATTTCTCATAGTGTCATCAATGGACAAGGGATTTGTTTGCTACTCATGCTAAATGTTTGATTAGTTATTTTAATTGTCATATTTTTATTTAATACTTGAGTGTAATTGTCATAGATAAATCATATAAAATATTTTACTTACAATTTTACGATTCTAATTATTGAACACCAATAATTTAGAGAAGTGTCAAATATAATTATAATTGACAACACAACTTTCAATTTCATTTTTTTCTCTAAGCAATTTATTTTCCCGTACAACTTTTATGATTTAGTTTTTATACAATTTGTTTTTGTAAATTTATTATTTTCTTTATCATCTTTCTTTAGTATTTTTCTTAACAATTCTCGTTACTGCTTTCTTTAATTTCCTTTAGTGTAGTATCTAGTTTTCTTAGTTTTGCTTACAAAAAAAAATACATTTGTAGTTTATTAGGGTTTTTTTTTAATCAGAAAATCTTAAATACAAAAAAAAAAAACATTATGCTAGAAGTTTTAGCTAATTTTATGCGACCATGGACAATATTGTGTTGACTATAATAAATCTAATCACGACCTTGAATTATTGTGTCTAAATATTTGAAAAACTTGATCATGATAGATCCAACATTATGCCAATACTAGCATTGAATCAGAAAAGATTGGTTATATTGATCATGATTATCAGTTTTTTAATGCTAATAAATTCGTTACACATAATATTAATTTTATTTATATAAATCTATTCTTTTTAATAAATATTTAATCTATTTTTAATATTCTTCCAATATTTTTATTAGTGTATCTGATAGTTAAACTTCTATCTCGTTTATTTAACTGGCCCATGTTTTAAATCAAGTAACGTGTCACTTGTCTCGATATGATTTGGTTGAATTTGTGGATTCAAAAGACAACTAGGATGATCAATAAAAAAATATGGTTTAACTTTTTAAAAAAAAATTAAAGTGAAATTTGTTTTTTTCATATTGAAAAGACAATATATTAGATTAATCTAGGATTCACAAGCTAATCAATTAAATCTGCAATCCAAATCGTGATCACTAATGGGCGAAGCTTCTTCTGTGAGTCACCGTCCCCTTAGTAAGAGCCTGGGACAGCCGGAGGTTTACGCATGCCCTGGGCCCACAAAGTGCGCTTTCCGGGTCATGTGGTTCCCCCGTTCCGCAAGGATATCCAAAAAAAAAAACTTTGTTCTTTTAAATTATGTTTCACTTGTCAGTAAGATAAAAAAAAAAAAAAAGCTCATATGTTTGTTTGAGATTATTATAAAGGCATAGAAAGTCAACCAAAAAAAAATACCAATTGAAATTTAATCAAATATTAAATGGTAAAATTAATTAAAAAAAAAAACATATTCATCGTGTTGTTTATTGTGCAAATTTTCATCATCTACCCCTTAATTTTTTATTTTAATTTGTTTTAGCATTCTAGCTTCAATTTCTTCCAATTTAGTTCTAAAAGGTTGTGATGTTTTTGTCTTCGTTTTTTCATTCTTTTTAGATTGCCTTTAATCACCTTTCATGGTTTTTAAGATCGTTTCGATACCAAATAACATTTTAGGGGAGAAATTATTGAAATGTGAGTTTTTTTAATAAACCTAAATCTTGGTTTTCTTATCATTGAAGCCATCTTCAGGCCTTATTGAAAGAATGGTTAAAGTTGTTTTTAAAAGTGTTTTTCATAAAAACAAATCCATAATTTTTTTTTAAATCATTTTTGATATAAACACATAAAAATGATCTAAAAACACCGATTTTTTTAATTTAATATTAAAAAAACCTTTTTTTTCAAAACATTTTTGAAATGCAGTGCTAAACAAGGCCATTATAAAATAAACTAAAAGAGATCAGGAAAACATTGAATGTGGATTGTAATAGTGTATTTTTAGGTCCGTTCGGTTTACCGGTTTATTAATTTTTTTTTATCATTATTTGCATAGTAAAATAACTGTTTTATCCCTCAAAAAGACAAAAAAAACGTTGTTTCCGGGAGGGGCTTCACCGGGATTTCACAATTTTTGAAAATAGCTGAATACTAATATGCCTCCATATAAGACAAAAAAAGTATCTGGCAGGGAGGGGTACCACGAGGATTTTCTATTTTTTGAAAATAGCTAAATACTAATAATAGGCCTGACTGAAAGAATGGTTAAAGTTGTTTTTAAAAGTGTTTTTCATAAAAACAAATCCATAATTTTTTTTAAATCATTTTTGATATTAACACATGAAAATGATCTAAAAACACCGATTTTTTTTAATTCAATATTAAAAAAACCTTTTTTTTCAAAACATTTTTGAAATGCAGTGCTAAACAAGGCCATTATAAAATAAACTAAAAGAGATCAGGAAAACATTGAATGTGGATTGTAATAGTGTATTTTTAGGTCCGTTCGGTTTTTGGGTCGATCGGTTTACCGGTTTATTGATTTTTTTTATCATTATTTGCATAGTAAAATAACTGTTTTATCCCTCAAAAAGACAAAAAAAACGTTGTTTCCGGGAGGGGCTTCACCGGGATTTCACAAATTTTGAAAATAGTCGAATACTAATATGCCTCCATATAAGACAAAAAAAGTATCTGGCAGGGAGGGGTACCACGAGGATTTTCTATTTTTTGAAAATAGCTAAATACTAATAATAGGCCTGACTGAAAGAATGGTTAAAGTTGTTTTTTAAAAGTGTTTTTTCATAAAAACAAATCCATAATTTTTTTTAAATCATTTTTGATATTAACACATGAAAATGATCTAAAAACACCGATTTTTTTTAATTCAATATTAAAAAAACCTTTTTTTTCAAAACATTTTTGAAATGCAGTGCTAAACAAGGCCATTATAAAATAAACTAAAAGAGATCAGGAAAACATTGAATGTGGATTGTAATAGTGTATTTTTAGGTCCGTTCGGTTTTTGGGTCGATCGGTTTACCGGTTTATTGATTTTTTTTTCTTCATTATTTGCATAGTAAAATAACTGTTTTATCCCTCAAAAAGACAAAAAAAACGTTGTTTCCGGGAGGGGCTTCACCGGGATTTCACAATTTTTGAAAATAGCTGAATACTAATATGCCTCCATATAAGACAAAAATAGTATCTGGCAGGGAGGGGTACCACGAGGATTTTCTATTTTTTGAAAATAGCTAAATACTAATAATAGGCCTGACTGAAAGAATGGTTAAAGTTGTTTTTAAAAGTGTTTTTCATAAAAACAAATCCATAATTTTTTTTAAATCATTTTTGATATTAACACATGAAAATGATCTAAAAACACCGATTTTTTTTAATTCAATATTAAAAAAACCTTTTTTTTCAAAACATTTTTGAAATGCAGTGCTAAACAAGGCCATTATAAAATAAACTAAAAGAGATCAGGAAAACATTGAATGTGGATTGTAATAGTGTATTTTTAGGTCCGTTCGGTTTTTGGGTCGATCGGTTTACCGGTTTATTGATTTTTTTATCATTATTTGCACAATAAAATAACTGTTTTATCCCTCAAAAAAGACAAAAAACCGTTGTTTCCGGGAGGGGCTTCACGGGGATTTCACAAATTTTGAAAATGGCTAAATACTAATATGCCTCCATATAAGACAAAAAAAGTATCTGGCAGGGAGGGGTACCACGAGAATTTTCTATTTTTTGAAAATAGCTAAATACTAATATGCCCCTCCAAAACGCTCGCTTCAGGCGCCGCGTGTAGCAGCCTTCAGCAGGGAAAAATGAACTTCTAGTGTCTTCAACGATGCGCCGCCGTGTGATCTTCCTCATGGTGTGGCGTGTTTTGACAAAGGGTGGTCGTCGCCATGACGTGGGACCGATTAAACTTTTTTTTTCATTTTCTCTCTCTGCAAGCTAAAGTACAGGAGAGGCCCCCAGTTTTATGGTTTGTTTACTTCCGTCCCTGTACTTTTAATTTGTTGCATGATCCTGATTTTTGTTATTTAAGTTTTGATTTATTTCAATTGGGTCATTCAATTGAAATTAATTATATATTGAGGTTTCACTTTGGTCCTCATTCTTTTAATTTCCGAATTGAGTTTAAATACCTTAATAAATTTGGTACTGAGGTTTTGATTTTTTCAATTTTGTCCTTTGATTGAAATTGATAATATATTTGATTTTCATTTCGGCTCTTATACTTTTAATTTTGATTTTAATCCCTTTATTTTTTTTTATATATATGGGATAATCCCTATTTTTATCCATGTATATATAAGTTTGCTCTTAGCATTGGTTTTTAATTTTTATTATTTTCTTATTTGTTGAGGTGATATTTTTTTTTAAAAAATAGCTCTTAAATGTTATTTTGAGTCTATGATCATTTGAAAATTGATATTTCTCTCTCTCTCTGTTCTTTCTTTTAGTTTTTTTATTTTTTATTTTTTTTTAATTTTCAAGTAAAATGAATTTTTTTCACCTGATAATTTTTATTTTTATTTTATCATTTTTTTTGTTTGATCTTTTGTTAAAGTTTTTAGGATTTTTTTAGTTTTTTATTTTTTTTCCTTTTTTTTTTCATTATTAACATAATAATAATAATAATAATAATAATAATAATAATAATAATAATAATAATAATAATAATAATAATAGTTTTTTTTCTTGCTTACTCTTTTGTTAATGTTTTTATGGTTTTTTTCTTTAAGGAAAAATTTGATAATTTTTATTGTTTTGACAGTAATAGTAATGATAATTATAGATGTTAAGACTTCGATGTTGCTATTGTTATAATAGGGTGTGTTGATCTGTTTTATTATATTAAACTTTGTATATATGGATATTATATTTTATTTTATTTTTGAACTAGCAAATCCTATTAATTTCTTTATTCCCAACAATTATAAAAATTGTTTGCTTAGCCCGCAACGTAGTGCAAATTTTTTTTTAATTTTCAAGGCAAATGATTTTTTTCAGCTAATATTTTTTTTTTTTTTGCTCTTTTTGTTAAAGTTTTTAGGGATTTTTTTAGTCTTTGATTTAATATTTGTTTTTTTTCATTATTAACACAATAATAACAATAACAATAACAATAATTTTAGGCTTTTTTTTTTTTCGTGTTTACTCTTTTGTTAATGTTGTTGAGTTTTTTTTTCATGGGATAATCGAATGATTTTTATTATTTTCTCTTTTGTTGAGGTAATATTTTTTTTGAAAAATTTAGTTTCTTAAATTTTAGTTTGTGTTTATGATCATTTAGAAAATTGATATTTTTTTTCCGCTTTGTTGTTTTTCTTTTAGTTTTTTCTATTAGTTTTTATTTTATTTTCAAGTCAAATGATTTTTTTCAGGTGATAATTATTATTTTTGTTTTATAATTTATTTTATTTTTTTGTTTGCTTTTTCTGTTAAGTTCTTAGGCTTTTTGTAGTCTTTGATTTAATTTTATTTTTTTCATTATTAACGCAGTAATAATAATAATATTTTTTAAAGTATTTGTTCCTACTTACTTTTTTGTTAATTTTTTTTTGTGTTTTTTTTCTTGGAATAATTTAATAATTTTTATTTTTTAGCAGTAATAGTAGTGATAATTTTAAATGTTAAAATTTCGATGTTACTGTTATTATAATAAGATATATTGATCTATTTTATTATATCAAACTTTACTTGTATAAATATTATATTTTAATATCAATAGTTATAAAAATTATTTGTTTGACCCGAAATGTGGGGCTTAACTAGTAGAAATCTAAATGGCATAAAAGGAAGAAAAAAAAAGTCAGTATGGAAAATAATATTCTCAAAAGAGTTGATTGATTACACGTGGCCAGGTTTTGCTGGACCCATTAAAACAATTTATGAAAGAAAAAGAAAAGAAAAAAAGAAGAAATGATAGAATCAGTCGAACGAAGGAAAAAGTTCGAGGTCTTATTACCCAACCCTATTAAACTTTCCGTGTCTACTCTCTGAAGGAGCATGCTGTCATGTTCAAACTGTTCGATTTTTGCTGTTAAGAAACGAGTTTCTTGAGTTCATTGTTTGTTATTCAAGTTGTTAGAAGTTTGTTACAAATTGCAGATTTCATTCTTCAACAAATTGCAGATTTCATTCTTCACACTTTCCATCTCCCTCCTTCTCTCTTCGACAGCATCCATGACCGGCGAGGCCTTACCTATTTCGGAAACCTTTCTCCGCTCACCGGTCCCGTTAGAAAAAATGGTCAGTGAACATCTGTATTCCCTAGTAATTTAGAATATCATTGAGGATTCACATTTTAGACAGTTCATAGTTTGGGAATTGCTATGGTAATTGTTGCTGGGCTGCAGGGATGACATTTTCATTACCTGTGCCTCCTTGAGAAAAGAATTGATTCTTCATTGCATCTCATAGCCGTATGAGAAATACTGTGCCTCTTTTGTTGGGTTAAAAACAACCAATTGGTTGCCCAAGTGTTTGCTCAAATTTGTCCAAATTTTTTTATGATTTTGTATTTGATGATACAAAACATCCATTGTTAATGTCGAAAACAACTCCATCACCCAGGAATTAAATTTGAGATGTAAGAGTTTTTTTAGGCACTTTGTTTTGTTATCTTGACAGGGCAGAAATAGTTAAATGTATTCTCTTTTGTTCATAATACCCATGTCAGCCGAAACTTTGCAATGCTCAAATCCATGTCTTAGACCTGCCATTTTTTAAATCTATCAATTTCAAACCAACAGTGACTAGGATATGCTTCTAATTTGTTTTCATCCTTAAATTAGTCACTAGGCTGGGGTATTTCGTTGGTAACCTAAGGTTTTGGAATTAACATCCAATTTCTAAATCTTGGTTTCTTTTTTACAGATTCCTCAGGCTCTCTGCTATTCACAAAAAGTAGTGCTTCTACCAGCAGGGGTGTCAGAAATTTGAAGCATCTAGTAATGCAGAGTTATATGACTTTCAGGTTTGTGTTCAAGTTTCTACTATCACTTACCATTATTTTTGAACAATTTTCTGATGTGTTTGTTTTCTATATTCCTAAATTTTTTAAGAAAACAGTAGCTGTATAATGTATTAGAAACTGATTCTGGTTCTTTCATCAATCAATGCTAGCACTATTGTTATGTTATGTATGCATATGTGAAGAGCTAATGATAAACAACCTAATAATGAGGGGTGTTTCTGCAATTTGCAAGTCACTGCAATGTTAGAGTCCTACTCCTTGCTTAATCACCCCTCATTATTAGGTTGTTTATCATTAGCTCTTCACATATGCATACATAACATAACAATAGTGCTAGCATCGATTGATGAAAGAACCAGAATCAGTTTCTAATACATTATACAACTACTGTTTTCTTAAAAAATTTGGGAATATAGAAAACAAACACATCAGAAAATTGTTCAAAAATAATGGTAAGTGATAGTAGAAACTTGAACACAAACCTGAAAGTCATATAACTCTGCATTACTAGATGCTTCAAATTTCTGACACCCCAGCTGGTAGAAGCACTACTTTTTGTGAATAGCAGAGAGCCTGAGGAATCTGTAAAAAAGAAACCAAGATTTAGAAATTGGATGTTAATTCCAAAACCTTAGGTTACCAACGAAATACCCCAGCCTAGTGACTAATTTAAGGATGAAAACAAATTAGAAGCATATTCTAGGTCACTGTTGGTTTGAAATTGATAGATTTAAAAAATGGTAGGTCTAAGACATGGATTTGAGCATTGCAAAGTTTCGGCTGACATGGGTATTATTAACAAAAGTAGTTTAACTATTTCTGCCCTGTCAAGATAACAAAACAAAGTGCCTAAAAAAACTCTTACATCTCAAATTTAATTCCTGGGCGATGGAGTTGTTTTCGACATTAACAATGGATGTTTTGTATCATCAATACAAAATCATACAAATTTTTGGACAAATTTGAGCAAACACTTGGGAAACCAATTGGTTGTTTTAACCCAACAAAAGAGGCACAGTAATTCTCATACAGCTACTGTTTTCTTAAAAAAATTAGGAATATAGAAAACAATACACATAAGAACAATTAAGATGTCTCAGGAGTGATAAGTGTCAATCAAGTTTGTTCAAGAGCATTTGTATGTTGCTCCTATCATAGGTGTTTGCCTGGTTGCTCTCATGATAAACAGCTTATAAGAATTCTCATGATTTCCAGTGTTTTAAAGGCTTGGGTTTCATCCTGGCACCTTAAACCAGCTTGGTCTTTTCCTATATGTTTGTTCCCATATAGCGTCAAGCCTATGATACTCCTATTACGTCATGATTTCTAATAGAAGAACACACTGTTGCTATGTAACTTTGGCAGTTGATGCCAATATAGTATCTCAAAAGCTAATACATGTTTAGATTCTGGGGGTGTTACATGATAAAAGTAATGAGTTTCTGTTTTTCTTCTCTACCATTATAATAGTATATTGTTTCCTACTTTGTTGTCATGGTATTTAGCCAGTTTTGTCAACTGATGGTGAAAGGAGAAGGAAAAATTGAATGATGCTACTGCCATTAGGACAGCAGCTAAGAGTTGGAAAGCAATCCAACTCGAAAATATGAAGAAATTATTATAAACTTGCAACGGATTCATAAAACAGCCCTGTCGGCAATGCACTTAGTATTTAGCAAAGGGGGAGGGGGAGTTCCATTGGGTTATCTAGTTTTTTATATATCGTATATTATCTCTAATTTCTTTTCAAAAAGAGGAAACTAAGCAATTTACCTGTGTTTCATTGCGAATTAGATTAAAAAAAGTAAGGGTTCAGCCTGTCAGAAAACAGACTATTCCTACCCTCAGCCCCTCCCAGATACCTGTCCTCTTTCTCTCCAAAACCTTCCAAATCCCATCTCTGTTGCAGATTCTCTCTTGGGTTTTCAGCAAAGATGCTAACAGGGGACATACCATCGAACCACACAATTTCATTAAGAAACTCAATGAGAAGGTCAAGAAAGCAGGTATGTTGCTGCTTGCTTCAATCTTATGTGCTCCCTTTATTGAGAATCTTAAGCATATTTCCTATTTCTGAAAAATAATCTTTGTTCCTTGTAAATTTTCATTTTGGTAAAGTATCTCATTGATGCGGTGCAGTGGATCCACTATGCAAAAATAAAGTCTGATTGCATTGCAGAAACAAAAGGAGAGTACAATTGATTAGCAATTTCTACGATAGTGAGCTCTTAACCTCTGGCATGTTTATTCCATGGTTAACAATTTGAGTACTCAAATGGAACTCATTATCGAAATATGTTTGAATTCTTCTTTGTCAGTGTAGTACTGATCAGAAAGTGAGAAAAAACCCTCTTCCTGGTCTTTTTATTCTTACTGCTAAAAATGTAGAAACCATATTAGCAGGAAATACACCATTTAACATGGTTGATTTAGTTATCTAGTTCCTTGTTAAAGCATATTTCTTTTCTTAAGGAAACATACAGTTGAGCTATGATTTGTACATGATTGCATCATTGTAGAAAATGAAAGCAAATAACAGGTAGAGGTAAGAGCTGCCCCCCTTACAAAAACTCGATGTCGATACCCGATTAATTTACATGCATGGTTCTGTGGCTGCTCCTGTGTAACTCGGGTGATTTTGCCTTCATGGTTTTTAGTTTAAATGTACTAAATTCAGATTGTGTGCAAAAAGTTCTCCATATCATTTTATATTAACCTTTGAAAACATTAACAGAACAATTAGAGAGATTTTGGGGCAGTGCCATGTCTTAATTGAGATTAAAATTCTCTTGCACTAGACTGATGCTTTGTTTTGACTTGCTGTGAAGTGGGAAAACGTCTTGATTTTTGTTCAGGGATGCCTCTGCTGTTGGATAATCGGAGACGTGTTTTCCTCTTCAGATGAGAGAAAGAAACGTGCTGTAGAAGGCCAGAGCAATCAGCTCCAGCTAATGGTAAACCCGCTGGAAGTGGCGGTGGCCCAGTAATTAATCACATTTTATGATTCTCTCCTCCAGTTTGCCTTGCAATCTTGCATGCATGCATGTTTTGATGTTCTTACAAGTTGAGCAAAGAGGCTTAGGCTTGTATGTCGTATTCATGTGCTTTCATTGGCATAGCAATGAAGGATTCATTGTGCCATATTTTTTTTTCTGTGATTAATACATTAAGAGTGGAGGAAATTCACATATATAGATAAAAAAAAATGACGGGAATTTGGGATATAACATCTAAATTGTAGGATAAATTTCGTGAAGGTTGGAAGTAAAATTGACTTTTCCTCCCTTAAGGAAAATTGTATCCCTGTATTTTAGATTTTCAACAAGATCAACCTCGCTCAAATTGCAGGTTGGGGGCTTTAATTATTTTTAATTTGTTTTTGGCAATTGTCATGGTAATTAAAGGCATATTAATCCTTTTATATTATTACATACTATTTAATTTTAAAAATTGCCCGTGCTTGGGAGACCCACTGTGCAATAATTATCACTAAAGATTCAAATAACTCATCGCTACAACTCAAGCAATGGATTGCTGATGTTACCTCTCAGAAAAAAGTAATCATCCTCACCAGTACAAAGATCCAAAACAGCCACATCGCTAGTTCTATTGTTGCAACCAAATCGTCTCGTCTCCACAGACAACAATCATTACTCTTCCAAGATGAAAGAAAAACATTGTCATGTATAACTTATTGTTTGAATTTGAGAAGTTTTCTCCCTCTCTATGCTCTCGACTTTTACCCCTTCAAGCTCGAATGAATCCAGGTTTCTTGTGCAATTTCTTATTATGGAAAACCTTCATACAACTCTTAATATGCATTATCATCGTGATCAATGCCATCAATAACAAGAAATATTTGGCCGCAATGAGACATTGCATTGGGTTTTTCAGTTAAAAATAGTTGACCAATTGTTATCACATAGCATAAGACTCTCAGTTGGAGCATGAAGAAGGGCTGAGACGTCAGATTTACAAGGAGAAACAAGTTTCCTTGTCCTTATTCATGAACCTTAACCTTTAAAATGGGTAGTTATTATCCTCTCCACAATCCACAAGCAACAACCATTGTTGTTCCCAGAAGAAAGAGAAACAGATACATAAACTCCTTGGTATCATATTTGCTATTAACCACTATTGTTGCTTCAGTAGTCCAAGCAAAGCCAGGACCTCCTCTGTGTTCCAAGACACGGGACATGGACAAATTTGTCGTGAATTCTCCTCGGTTAATAGCAAATATGCTATTGTACATTTGTATATCCGTTCTTTACCAAGTTTCAGAATATATTTTATTTCTACAACGAAGACATAATTTACAGCACCAATATATATAATAATATCATGACATTTGTATATCCGTTCACTCTTTTGGAACTAAATGATGGACAAAAGTAAAAAATAAAAATATTTTTTCGAACAATGTCCTTTTTGCTTTATGTTTTTCTTATTCTCCTTCTTTGCTGCCAAAATCATTAGGATTCTTAGGCCAATTAAGATTTTTTATAAAACTAAAGTCACTCTTTCTTTATGTAGTCTTTAAGGTTGGATGAATCCCTTAGAGTTTGCATTGATTTTGTTGTTGTCGCAATTCTTTTCTAATACCAAATTGTTCAAGAATTGATTTGAACTTTTATTGGATCCTAGAGGCCACTTTCTTATGTCAGATTCTCAATCCAATGGGGGATGATTAACATTGACAGTTTTCAAATCAGACTGGGAGATCTTTTTGACCAAGCAAATTGCGGGCAAATTCTGTTCTTCAAAATAATTTTTTTCTCGCTTTGGATCCTTTATGAAAGTTGTAGTCTTGTACGTATGGTAATTTTTTAATCACTTGATTTTCGATATCGGAAGCTTGAGATATTCCCGTTTAAATGTCCATAACCTCATATAAAACAAATCAAAAGAAATCATAAAGCTTGATTCCAAGCCAACCTAGTTAAAATTAAAAAAAAAGTCAGTTATAAAAACTTGAGTCGACCAAGTTAACCTATCAAACTCATAATGTAGGTTATAAGACTGAGATAATATCATATTCAGTAAACCTAACGTTGAGATGAAATGCAAATTTGATAAATTGACTAAAAAGAATAAAATAATAGTTTATGTCATTCTAGATTAACTTGTTAAACTCATTACATGAGTCATGAGACTAAGATAATTTTATAGAAAATAAACCAAAATAAATCATAAAGCCTAACTCCCAATCAACTCAATGTTAAATAGTGTAATTAAGAAAAAACATTTAATAGGAAAAATGGTAAAAAAAATTCAAGTCAAAGAGAGAATAAATTTAAATAAAACACTATGAAGCTCAATTTCTAATAAATCTAATGTTGAAGAATGAGATTAAAAAAAATAAAGACTGGAAATAAAATTATTCTAGTGAATACTATTTTGTGAGGAGGGGTACAATGAAATCCTATAATCTTTTTTTTTATTATTATTATACACAAACACCAATATCTTGTATCGATATACAATATAACCTACTTGAAGCCTTTCTTCTGATGTGTTCATTTAACCACTTGATTTTTCAGGATATATACCAACTTTTATCTTATAATTACTAACATACATGTAAAGAAGAGAGGTGGTTTAGAAAAGCTAAAATATGTTATTCTCTCACTTGAAAAATAACCTTACTTTATTAAAAAAAGTTTTCAAACATGCAAGTACTAGATATTTATCATTATAGGGGTTTAGATGAGGGCTTAAGAAAAAAAAAATTAAGGAAATGAATGACATGGTCCGACTTAATTAAAAACCCCGGTCGACTCACAACTCGTTGTAAAACTCGATCAATATCCAAGTAAGGAATTTTGGTCAAAATAACGTGGTTTTGATAATTTATTTTTAAAATATTTGGGTAAACCCATATTGACTTTTCTGACCTATGATCCGAGTTAGAATTTTTTAAACTATGATAATAACTACTTGTAATTTTACTTGTCTTAATTTATATAATTTTAAAGATTAAAAGTTTTTTTTATAAGGATGATTTAGGAATAAAAAACTATAAATACAACGATTTCAAAATTATCCTTAAAAACAGATTTATAGAAGTCTTTTAAAGCAAACATGTTTTCTAGTAATAAAAATAACAAAAATTATTTTTTTTCAAAAATACTTTTATAAAATGCATTGACAAACATAAACCATATTCCTATAATAATGTAAAAAATCTATCAAAACAGTTAAATTCTTCTAATTTTCCCACTATTCTTTCTTGAAATCTAAATTTTTTTTTAAAAATCAGAGAAAAAAGAGAGGCCATTTAGGAGGTGGCACTTAGCAGTGACATTGTTTCCGATGGTAGCACCAAGAGTTTTCAAAGTATAGGGGGTGCAAGTGGGGAGCGTTGATGAGCCCGAAGAAAAGTGCAAAACTGAAAGGCAATTTCAGGAGTGCAAAAATGCGAGTACTTTGCTAGTGGACCGTATTTCCAAGTGAGTTTGTAAGCCCACCAAACCCCTCCCAAAACCCTATTCAAACCCGACCTCACACTCGTCACCAAGCAAAATTACACAGAAGGAAGAGAGAAGAAGCAAGTGACAGCATGAGTTTGCAAAGAAAGCAAATAGTATCATCAGCTCTTAGCAAGCACCTCTCTTTATCGCCTGTAAGCTCTCAAACAACAATCTCTTTCAATTGCTTAAAGATTTCTGTGATCTCTGTTTTTAATCATTCTTTAAATTTTAATTACTGTTATGGATAATTGGTGATCAATGAATAAAGAACTTTACGATCCCTTAGATAACTGCATGCTAATTTTCTTCTTCTGGGTATTTAGAAAGGAAGATTCTTGGCTAGGAATGGTACTGTTTTGCTCCTTTTGATGCCCATTTCTTTTGTCTTGATTTTTTTTTGATGACAGGTATTTTTGATGCCCTTTTACTTCGAAATAAGTTTCCTATATAATGTTTTGATTATGCATCGTATTATTTGTTTCAATTCTTATAAATTTTGGTCAAGTTTTTCATCGTATTTTTAGCATTGTTTGGTAATGGGTCTTATTGTAATATTTTTCCTTTTTTTTTGAATGCTTGAAAATCAGATGTCGACATTGTTGAATTTGGGTTATTCTATTTGATAGTTAATTAACAGTTTGAAATATTTGATTAATGTAGGAAGCTCCTTTAGGTGACCTTGGGAGGGTATGATATTAAGAGTTTGTACTTGAACATTTTGAAGTCATCAGGAAAAAGGTCCCCATCAAAAGAAAGTGAGGAGGTAAGGTTTCTTTCGTTTGTTATGAGTATCACAGTTGCACTTCCATGCGATGTTGCTCTTTGCCATGCTTGACTCTTAGGGTCCCTTTTTGGTGTCTTGATCTATAAAAGTAATTGCTTTTTATAGGTGATGAAATGGATAAGCTTTGCAGAGATTTTTCCAGTAGATTCTTCAGCATGCTTTGATGCTCTCAATGGATTGAATGAAGTTTTGGCTCTGAATTCTGTGCTTCTAGGCAATGGATTGACACCCTCTGAAGCCGACATTATAGTTTTTTCAGTAATACATTCATCTGTGGTATGCATTCTATTCCTTTCATGATAAATTATCTTTTCACATTTGCGGTCCCAGTCACTTATCATAAAGTTATTATATACAACTTTTCCAGTATGGATTTTCAATTTTTCCTTATCTGTTGTTGAAAACAATTTAAAACAACATGGCAAGGCGCGCTTGAATCTTTTCATGAATCAATCTAAAATCTGAAGGGAGGAGGCTTCAAAGTTCAATATATATATATAATTTTTTTCCTGTACAAAAGTTTATCATATGATAAACACTTTACTCACGTGTTTGAAATTCTTCTGACTTTTGATTGGTTACTTATTGCTAGATTGGCCTTTCACATTTAGAGATGGAAAAGTTGGTGCATGTAATGAGATGGATGGATTACATCCAGGTAAGATCATATTCATATTTTAAACATCATTGAAGTTGGGTGATGACATGTATTAAAGAAAATTTCTTAATTACTATCTGCTGGCATGAGATGATCTATTGCATAGGCACCAGTTATGTGATGTAACTATTGAGAGCTGCTTTGTTTCTGACTAGATTACTATATTGTGTGTGATGAGCTTCAGTCTGATTTGATTGTCCCTGTCATGTTTGGCAGCTTATTGATTCAAGTATCAGATATCTTGTGGCATGTAATTGATTTAGAGTGTCAAAGCCTCAAAGGCTTGCAGTTTGACTTTCACTTTGACTACTCTTATCACTGTACATATATGTTTACCATTAAATAACTTTATGCTGAGGGGTCAAGTAGTTGGCTTTTGGCATGCGATTGAGAAACTAGATCCAGCTGATAGAAAGAACAGTGAATAGTTTTGGGGGAAATTGTTGTTTCTTCTCAATTTTTGTCAGAACTTGAATCTACATACCTGCACCTGGTAGACATAGTTGTACAATCAAAGAAGAATACCTAGCACTCAAATTTTTGTGTTTGTTAAATAAATTAGGTACTAGATTTCATGTTCAAAAAGAGTTTAGTTAATTTGTTTTATTTTTTGCAGAGCAAGGTAGACTTTGGGAAACTATTTGAAAAAGTTTTGCTGAAAAAGGAGGCATTCGAACTTCAGGTAGGCTATCTTGATATCAATATACATCATCTGTTCATTCTTTTTTACTGATTTTCTGAAATGAAGGCAAGAAGGTTTAAGGTTGAAGAGGAATTGGTGAATGTGTGATTTTGGTAATTTCCTATTTTCTCTGTGCATCCATGTCAAAAGTTTTAGGAAAGGACAGCTTATTGATTCTAACATGTAAATTCATATTTTAAATGGCATTGTTGCGCGTCTTATTACTGCCTTTGTTGTTTCTAAGGTTTTTTTTTGTCTAATTTACTATGATCTTGTAATTTGTAGTTTTGTACACTAATGTGCCATTGATTGAGTTAGAGCATCTGGTGGCTTATTTCTCTGTGTTCTTCATTTAATTCTAGTTGCAGGGAATAAAAGTTGATAATAAATCAGAAATAGATACAAATGCAAAAAAGACCGTGGAAAACACTAAGAACAAAGAAAAATTGGAAGCGGACTCAAGTATGAAGAAAAGTGATGCTGGGGTATGTCTTTTTCTAGCTTTCTCCCCCTTTCCCTTCTTCAATTCCTGTTATTAATGTTATTCAAACCTTTCTTTCTCCTGTTTTACTGTTTTTTACTGTTTTTCCACGTAATAGAGCACAAACACGTCATTAATGCTGGGCTGTAGTTTTACTGTTTTTCCCATGCGCAACTCTGTCCTGTCATTATGAAGAATCCTGTTAGCTTCATGACAGCAGGAAAAAAATATTCGAATTAAGAAAATGTGAAAAATCACAGCCTATTGAAGTCATAGCTAGCATCTAAAATTCTACACAAAGGGTTTTATTTTAACATACTTCTATGCTTGCATTTGATGACATGTGCATGCTCTCTTTAAGTTTTAACAAACTCAGTGGCATGTGCTAGAGATTACTCAAAATTTGTGGAGTACCTGACACTATCAGTACTAAAGTTGGAGGAATGAGTTTCTTGGAGAAATGAAAGTTCTCCAAGTTTAGAATTTGAACAAAAAAAAAGGGTTTTAATTAGTCTATTAACTTCTCTTACTTTCAATGTAATTTATAATAACCTTGTTGATTTGATATTTACACTGAAAATTCAGTCCCTAAACTTATCATGGAATCTTGATAAAATATATGAGACAATTCCAAGATTGGGCTGCCATGTACTAGCTCAGGTCTAAATTGCTGAAAACTATCAGGATAAACACAAGAAATGTCGGCTACGCGATTCAATATTTTGCTGATCTAAAAAGACTTTACATAATCTCGGTTAATGTTTTCATTCCTCACAATAAGGGATTTCATAGAGCTTCGTACGTGCAAATTTTATATCTTACTTTTTTACTGTATGATTCCTGGTTTATTTATTTGAGGAATAGTATTTCTCAAGTTGATTGGCTGTTGGTCTGGTGATAACAGCTCATGACAAACATAGAAACTTAGGGTGTTGTACTATTTTGACTTCCTGTATGACTTTGCTATTTCATTTTATTCCAAATCGCTTGTGCTGTAATGGTTAGGTAACATTTTTTTTTCCAACTTTGTATTTTTTTTCCAACTTCATTAATTCCTAATAAGTGCTTGTGATATTTTATAATTCTTATTTAAAGGTCTTAACCCACTTGTGTTTGCACTGAAATGGGCCCTGAGAGGATCTGTTTGGAGATGGCCCTAGCTGTCAATATTTGTGCATATTGGTCTTGTTACTATTATTTTTAATCTCTGTGCAATTCTTGCTGAGTATCATGTTGGTGTTTTTGGAACTTATAGAATAAGTCTACTGGAAAAAAAGAATCGGCTCAAGAGAAGAAGAAACCATCTGAAACAGAAGCAGGTGAGAAAGACAAAGAAGTAAGTGTCAGTTTACTGAATTTACAAGTTGGCCTGATTCGCAAAGCATGGAAGCATCCCTCTGCTGACAGGTATGCTGCCAGTTCCCTTTCTTTTTAATCTGAGTTTGTACTTCATCATTTTTTTAAGGAAAATAATCATGATATTTTTATTTTATTTTTGATTAATGATTCAGTTTATTGGTTGAGGAGATAGATATTGGAGTCGCTAAATTGAGGCAGGTAGTCAGTGGTTTGGCTAAGTTTTGTAGTCCAGATGACTTGACGGTATGATGATTTTTCGTGTTTGATTTAAATAATATGTCACTTCATTCTACTCTGCTCTTTGGATTGCTTTTATGAAATTATGAAGTTTAGCTGTTAATGAATTCTTTGGTCTTTGTGTCAATCTTTAAAGAACCGCCGAGTTGTCCTGATCACAAATGTAAAACCTGGAAAGCTACGAGATGTGATGTCAGAAGGCCTGGTAACTTTTACTTTGACATTTTCATTTTATCAATGCCTTTTATATTCTATGTTTAACCAGATCCTTGCTTTTATTTCAAGATTCTTCCTTTTTTCATTCCTGAAACTCTTTGCAAGAAAATAAAACTGGACAATATGGTTAGAGTTTACTGTGTATTGCTGGTGGAGCTACGCTACCTTAGATAACTGTACAATGGTCAGGTTGTTGTGTTGTGATTGTTTCATCTCAAATGAAAATTATTATACTCATCCAGCTTAAAAAATAGTCTTCTAGTTGATCCACTTGTCCATCTCCAATTACATACAACTTAAAAATGGAAAGGAAAAACAGATTTAAAAAAAAATATCTAATTGTTTGATTATGTCAAGATGCTTGTGATACCTGCTAAGTTTGTAAAATAATTTTGAACAAAGCAATATATCTAACTTCTATGGTACTTGCGCTCTAATTGTAGAAAAATGCCAATTTTGAATTTGAAATGACTTGCTTCTGCTTTTAAATGACAATGTTGTTGAATCCTTAATTGTGTTTATTTCCTTATGATTTTTTTTATATGAAGTACTTTTGAACAAAGTAATATGTATGTTTTGTCATTTCACTAGAATATCCCCTTTTGTTTTTTAGATTGCAATGACTGAAGAGTGCAGTGTTGTCCATATGCATTCTATAACTCCTAATTTTTCAGGTCCTTTGTGCATCTAATGAGGATCACACCGTTGTAGAGCCTTTGCTGCCTCCAGAAGGTGCCAAAGTTGGAGAACGTGTGTCATTTTTGGGGTATGTATTTAAAGATTACCTGGAACTACATCATAATTGTACCATGTTAACACTTACTGCTTTGCTTTTTTGAATTATTTATGGGGGACAATAATTTGTAGGATACACTTTAGAAAATGCTATTTGATTTTCATTATCAAAACTAATTTTTTTCACATCCAAATAAAAAAAGAGGAAGAAGCTAAAACTAACTAGTCCTGTTATATTACCTATGATGTGCCCTTTGAATATATAGTTTGTTTGTCACTACAATATACTGCCATGTAGATTTTACAAAGGTGCTGTTGAATTGTCTTCTCATAATTGGTAATGCATGTTTTAGAGAAGCAAGGCACTTTTTCTTTTCTTGTTTTTGATAATGAAAAACATTCTTTTTGTTGCACTGTTGCCACTAATGGCACGGCCACCGTTTGGCATAAATGTTAATGGGAGCAGGATTGTTTAAGTAAATGTTGGAGAAACTTCATTTTCACAATTCAGTAGAGACAAATGAGGGGCACAGGTCATTGGTCTTGGAATCGTTTTGACTTTGGGCAGCCGAAGTGCTTTTAAATGACCAAGTTCTGTGCCATTTCGATTCTCAAAATTAGGAATAGTGAACTGTGATGCCCAGTGTCTGTCTATACATGGCTTATATGCATTCGTTTGGCTGCAATAATCGTAGTGTAATCTTTATTTACAGCAAAAAATCTTCTACTGCAATAAAGTTTTCCTATGTATAAATGTTAAATGTCTTCATGTAGGATTGACGGCAAGCCAGAAGATGTTCTTAACCCAAAAAAGAAGCAGTTAGAGAAAATAACACCGGTATGATGTTCAGGTTTAAGCATTTTTTTGTTATCGGTTTATGTTCAACAAGCATCCTCATGATATGCACTTGCAGTTTAAATTCTTGATAATTTACTAGAATCATGGTTGTGAATTAGTCATCAAGTCACTACTCTAGTCTCTACAGCCTGTTTTTGCTTTTACATGGTTTCAGAATCACTAGAAATTTCAGGTCAAGTTTTTGGGTTACCTTGAAAGATCTGACTGGACAGTTCTGATGCATGGTTGAACTGCTTTGTCATTACCTAGCCATTAATGCTGTGATCATCTGTTATGCAATTATTGCCCCTTTCCTTAAAGTTTGTTTTAGGAATCCTAAGAGTATCATTCATTATTTGATCATGGGTGTTTCATGGGCGGCGCAGTATCTTTTCACGGATGACAAGGGTGTGGCCACATTTAAGGGGATACCATTTATGACATCTGGTGGGCCCTGTACATCATCCATTCCGAAGGCAAGCATCAAATGATGCAGATCATCAACTGCACCTTGAAAAACGCCATGCGGTTTACCACTTAAGAGGTTCATATTTCAGCTTTACATGAGAAGATACACCTGTAAACTGCCATTCAGAAAATGTATAACGAAGCCTTGTTTTAATCAGCTTGTTGACAACTGTGTTAAGCTAAATTTTGCTGTCTCGACTCATTAATGACCATTGATGAATTGCTGCTATTTTTGTGGCATAATGAGCAGTCTGTTTTTAAAATCTTTTCCAGTATTCTTATTTCTTACAGAGAAGTTCTATATCCCTCCCGCTCTGATTGTTCTCATAAATAAATTATGTAGTCTCCTTCCCTCCTCTTTTGTGCAATAGATTGTTCTAGAAAATGGCCAGCCATTCTTGATAGTGAGTTCATCCATGGCAATGGATTCGAGAAGACACAAGGCCAGTGTGCCCATTATTATTACCATGCATGCAGGGAACGGCCACCACAGGTGGGCACGCACTAGCTCACTTATTTATTGCTAGGGTTTTTTCTTAGGATATATCCTTTCGACTTTCGAGCGAGGCAGTGTATTTCCTCTGGTTTCTTGAAAAGAGAGGACTGGAAGGGTATGTGGAAGCGGAGAGCAGCGCCCATCCTCGTTCACTCGAAAAAACAAAACAAAAAAAACCCCGCTGCTTGCTCACACGCTAGATCTTTGCAAGCAATAAAAAAAATAGTATTTATATTTAAAATCAAATAAAAAGCGTTAGATGTTTTACTGTGTTTCTAGATATAGATTATTGAGGATTTTAATAGTAAAATTATCATTTTACCTCTAGAGCTGGAAAATTTAACCCTCGGAATTGGGGGTATTTTGGACATTTCCAGGGGACATGTGTTGTATTTTCATATTGTTTGGGGTTTTTTGGTATTTTTCGTTTTAATTTGCATATTGAAACTACAATTTTACCCTTGGGAGCTGAAAAAAGACGAGGAATAGTTAGGGGTATTTTTGTTTTTTCACATATTCGTGCACAATGAAACTGCGCAAATATCCCCCAAAAGACAAAAACATAGGCCTACCACTGAGGGCATTGTGGTACTTTCATGCTCGATTTTTTCGTGGTTATTGCTGCGTACAGGGGTGTATAAGTAATTTGACTTTTTTCTATAATTTCTTTTAGGAATTACTACAGGCGTGTCGTACGAATGTGCTAGCAGTGTTTCACGTGCACGCACTTTCAAGTCTTCGTGTCACCGGGTGTGCCGCCATATCCTCTGCCTTCAAGTGAGGGGCGTGCCCTGTGACGGTGGTCAGTTAATTGTCGGTGGATGATTTTTAGTTTTTTCTCCTTTTTCTCTCCTGTCGCGGGAAAATATATGGCAGTCCTTAATATTTGTGATTGTTTTATTTTAGTCCATATTTTTTTTTATTTCGGTTTTATTCCTTATTTCTTCAATGGAAATTTTAATTATTTTTAAGTGTCATTCAATTGAAATTGATTATACATGTTGATTTTCATTTTAGTCCTTATTCTTTTGATTTTTGGTTTGTTTTTTGTTCCTTTAATAATTTTGGTATGCAAGTTTTAATTTTATCATCCAATTGAAATTGGTCATATATGCTACTTTTCATTTTGGTTCTTATTCTTTTAATTTTTTAACAAAATTACACTGCAATGTTTTTTTTTAAATCCTTTTATTTGTTTCGGTCCCAAGGTTTTTATTTGTTTCAATTTTGTCCTTCAATTGGAATTAAATATATATTTTATTTTTCATTTCGGCCCTTATTCTTTGAATTTTTTATTTGGTATTAATTCATTTGGTTTTTTCGGTCCTTCTTAGACAATGTTTATTTTTACCCATATTTATACATCTATATTTTTAGTTTTTGTTTTTAATTTTTGTCGTTTTATTTTTTATTGGGGTTTTATTTTTATTCGGTTCAGTCCTGAAATTTTAATTTATGTAGGTGATCATTTTAAAATTAATTATTTTTCTCCCCTTTTCCCTTTGTTCTTTTTTTTTGTGTGTGTTTCCTGTTATTTTTATTTGTTTTTTCGGATCATATGATTTTATGGTTTCATTATTTATGCAATAATAATGATAATTTTAGTGATTATTGGTTTTTGTAAAAATGTTTTGTTTTTTTATTCTTTGGTGCAATTTAATGATTTTACATGTATAAAATTCTAAAGCAATAAGATAATGTAATGATATTGAGAGATTGATGACGATATTCTCGTAATAGTATACATGTTCATAATTTTGTTCAGAAAAATCATTTTATTGTCTTTTTTAGATTTTTTTTTAATTTTATTATTAAACAACGAGTTTATTATGAATTGAACTTTATAATTTGATTTGATTTACTTTATTTAAGGTTATCATGGTCTTATAACAGAGATTATACATTTGAAAGGTTAACCTAGATTGACCCGACTTGATTCAATATATCGTTGTTTCAATATTTTTTTTAAGATGTCAACTTGATTTTTTTTTAATTAAACTATATTTTTATCAATTTTTCATATCATCTTTGAACTCATCAAGTCGGTCGAGTTATATCAGTTCAACTCTCATTTTTTTACTTATATTTGAAATTTAAATTGTACAATTCTAAATAATTTTATTTTTGGATTTGAACTATTTTTTTTGTATTAATATATTTAATTATATATAAATATATAAACAATACAACCTCAAAACAAAATACTGAAACACTTCAAACCAAATCATTTTATTTTAATTGAAAAAACAAACAACAACCAAAACAGAATCGACAGCCTTCGTTACATCATCCGAACCAACCCTCTTGTTCTTCCCAGCAGGGGTCTCACGCTACATGGTTTGGATCCAATGCCACAAGCTTCGAGGACATCCCTTGTTTCAATTCTCTGCAAGACCCCCGGAGTGAAAAGATGTTATTTACCAGAAGCAATTAAGAACAAGTTGAGTAGAGGCCACAACGTTTGAGTGTTTAAGGATGTGTAATAGAATCTTAGCAGAGAAGCATCATTCGACGGTGTTGCAAGAAATCATGGAGTACTGAATGGCCAAGAAAGGGACAGGGCTTGGCTACATAATTAAGCCAACTGAGAGAAGGAAAGAAATAGAGGAGAAATCGTGCATGGCTTGGCGATAAAAGGAAAGGCCACTCAAGTTGGGAACTGGCTGTGAAATCACTGGTATTTATGTGATTTATTCTCCGGGCACCAAACCAGAAGAGAGAGAGAGAGAGAGAGAGAGAGAGAGAGAGAGAGAATCGCATTGGATTTTGTTGCTAATCATACTAATCCTTAATTAGCAAGGCCCCGGCTCTCCATAATCCTATACTGTCCATGATCAGACTAGAAAGATTCTGTACTCCTAAGAAATTAGAAAAAATGGCCACATATTTTACAGTCCCAAAATGATTATTCTGCAAATCTGTCCAGTTGTGAGGTGGAGATTTTATATGGTCAAGAAGAAATTAGATCTTCCAGGTAAAAGCTTTGATCTTGTTAACCAATCTGAAAATCATTTCATATCGTATAGAGAGGATCATGGCTACTATATAATCTCACTTTCTGTAGATTTTATGGTAACAAAATCACTGTCATTTTTTTTATTTTTTTTATTTTCTTACAATTAATCAATGGAACCCACAAAAGGGTCTCTCCCCCCAAAAAATTAAATGAAAGAAATTAAGTGGGGAGGTGTGATTTTGTAAAGTGCTATAGCCTAGCGCCATTGTTTGGAAGGGTAATTCGATGATTAACTCTAGTATTTAATTTTAAGTCGAGTATTCAGAAGATCAAGATTCAAATCTGCCCTTAATTATCACCTCAACAGGACCATGAACACTTTAAAGAAAGTCAAGAGTAATTACACAAAAATCATGGCAATGTCTCGAAAGTTGATTTCAATCTTGTTAAGTTAGGCGGCCCAAGATCCATGAAATGCCTGCTAGCAGGTGCAGGGCAAGAGCGAAGAAGATCTTGGAGGAAGGATTCGACCACAGATACTGATTCTATAAAAGACTCTAAGAGAAGTGATGATATGATATGGTTGGGTGGGATAATGGAGACTGACTGAATCAAATCCACAGGAACCCAAAAAGGATCACGAAATATCTGCGATCTACTTTGATATTACCCAAAAATTTGTCACTCAAGTCTACTCACCTAACAACATATTTCACATTCATTGTGCTGTGGGCTTCTCATTCTCACTATAAATACGCATCATAAAACGTTCATACAACTCCTGTGACTCTGTTTCCTTCGCGTTTTAATTGTAAGAATATGTTAGAGAATAAAGGGTTTGTCTTCTATAGTCTCTGTATTCGTTAGTTGTTGCAGGAAAAGCTTTTACCACTGTTTCAGCCATTCGTACACAGGGCTCGCTCTTGTTCTAGCCTGAGGGGAAGAAGAATATGGACGGTGGATCAATGGAGGATGCGATGGTGGGGGGAGGATATACTGATGAACCCCATGTTTTAGCCGTCGATGACAATCTCATTGATCGAAAACTAGTGGAAAGACTGCTCAAAAACTCTTCTTGCAAAGGTAAAATCAATCTATCGCAGAACATATATGTAGATTCTAACACATTTTCTCATTGGATTCTGTGTGATGTAGTCTGTATATAGGCGTAGCTGTGCAAGATGGCATCATTGTTAGAACACTTTTTTTTCTTCTAAATTTACCTGATTTTTGCTGCAGTGACTACTGCGGAGAATGGGCTGAGGGCGTTGGAGTATCTGGGACTGGGTGATGAGAAGAGGACTGCCTTAGAGGATAATGTAAGGAATTCCCATCATAAATCGCATGCACAATTAAGCTGAAGTGAAGAAAAATATTAACGGCTGTCTTCCTGTTTAATTGTCAACACTACAGGTCTCGAAAGTGAATTTAATAATTACAGATTATTGTATGCCAGGAATGACAGGGTATGAGCTGCTCAAGAAAATAAAGGTTATCCTTATCCTTATCGTTTTTGTGGGGGTGCTCAGTCAGGGCCATTGAGTGATGATAAGTGCTGACCACATATTATTAACACGTCGCCTTGTTACAAGCAGGAATCATCAAGTCTGAAGGAGATTCCTGTTGTGATTATGTCTTCAGAGAATATCCCAACCCGTATTAACAAGTAAGAAACTGCTATTTCTGATGAATATGTTGTGCAATCTCTCCTTTTCTTCTCACTTTAAGTGATTCACTTTGCCAAAAACAGGTGCTTGGAGGAAGGAGCTCAGATGTTCATGCTGAAGCCCCTCAAGCAATCAGATGTGGCGAAACTGAGATGTAATTTGATGAACTGCAGAAGTTAAATCATGATGTTCATGGTGGTTTTTTTTTAAGAGCATCAGTGAACAATAATACCAGTGGAATGAAGGCAAAGAATGAACAATCCTCCGCAAGCCACATTTTGTCAATGACTAGATGAACTTGGTTTAAGCTAAAACAAATTGATGGTGATTTTGTTCTCAAGTTAAAATGATTTCAATGACTTGGATTTTTGGTATTTAGATTGCAGTGGTTGGATTTCCTTGCTGCTGCATTTTATGGCTTTCACATTTCTGTTCTTCAGGCAGGGCGTTGAGCTTTGACCTTTCTGAATCATTAAACGATGGCCTACTTTTCAAATAAAGATGAAATCTTGCAACCCATATCCATCTTTGAATCTGCACATCCTTCTAACGTGATGCTTTTGGAGAAAACCAGATGGTTACTCGAAAAAAGATTCAATCATGGTCATAATTCACTTGCTGTGTTCATCAATTTGTTTTTTTGATTTTCCTGGACTACAAAAAGCAAATTTCGACAAAACTGTAGCATATGTTTGATGTTTTCAGAATCAAATCAGAGATGGCCTTCACCAAAAGTTTTAGTAGAATTCATTCCCAAAAACATGCATACCTTATTCTATCAGCAGAGACAAAAAAATGTTGCCACGAATGAGCAACACCTCTCCAAATCCACCAAAAGAATCATATAACGACTTCTCTTCTTCATCAACCCTGGTACAATCTAAAAAGTCGAGATCGGACCAAACCTTGAGAAAAAGTGATGCAGGATTCAGAATGAATGAAAATGCTTGTGGTGGTCATGCTGATGTCTGTGATCATCCAATCGAAAGCAGTGCATGACAGGGTAACAGCTCACAAACAGGCATCTCCCGATCCTTCTAGTTATCGATGAGACTGCAAAACAAGGGCAGCAGCGGGACGCCATGCATTCAGGATTGCCATAACTTCTCCTCCCCTTCTTCCGTTGACCATGGATATCACCGCCCTTTACTCTGTTCTTCATTTCGTGATCGCCTACACCATTAAAGACCCAGCGAAGAATCAAGTTTTACGAAAAGAGAAGGGAACTGGCTAAGAAGAAACAAGAACATGGTCAAATCGATTGCCTGAAAATCGTGCTTGATGGTGGTTTTGGCTCTGATGGGATGGCAGTAACATTAAAGTCCAGGCATGGAAAGAATGAAGAGAGGACGAGGATGGAAGAAAGGGGGTTATTGTATTTTATGAAAGAACAGGTTGGTGCTTTGTTAGTGGTGGGTGGTGATGTGGGGTTGGAGAATATTCGCGAGGAAGGGAGTGATTTTCTCGTCAAGAAAGCAGAGCTTTGCCGTACGCGTGGATAAACGTATCAATGGCGTGTTCGGCTCTTCCCTTCCCGGCGGAGAATTACAGCTTGTCTTTTTCGAGATACAATTCGATGGTCTCGACAGGGCTAATTTGGTAAACATCCAAAAAACTGTACTTTATGTATCTGTGCAGAATCTTGACCGAGACTGAGTGTATGCAGAGGATGTCATGGCAAATGCGTGCTCGAAAGGCAACAAAACATGGTCAAAGTTCTATTTTAGTTCATTTTTACATTATATTTTAAAAATATTTTTAATAAAATTTAAATTTTTTATTATTTTTAGATCATTTTGATATGTTGATATCAAAAATAATTTTTAAAAAATAAATAAACATCTTTTAATGTATTTTCAAATAAATAATATTTTAAGAAAGAATATCGGCACTTAATCTTTGTAGTCATTCCTTTAAAAATACTTTAAATAAATATTTTTTAATACATTTTAAAATAAAAAATACTTTAAAAAATATATTTGTCTACAATATGACATAATCTTGGTAATCATTCTTCTTATAAACCTCAACTTTCATAAGGGCTTTTAAATATGGGCTGGGCCACCCAATTAAATTGTGCTGCAACAATCTCTTGTTTCACAGTCATGAGTATATATTTTTTTTTGGGCTAGACCCATCAGTGAAACCACAAAAAAGTTTCCATTCGTCCTCTTTTTTTCATGCTTTGCTAGTATCTCAAAGCCCTGTTTCATACTCTCTTTTTTTTTGGTGTTTTTTTTTTAAAAATAATTTATTTATTTATTTTAAATTAAATATTTTTTAAATAATTTTGATGTAATATATCAAAAATAATTTTTTAAAAATAAGATCTACAGGCAATTAATGAGCTTCTGCATGCTGCAATTATGCGTTTTAATTTGCTCATGTAATTGACTTGTCCTATCAGTTAGTAATCAAAAGAGAAAAAACAAAGGCCGGTGCACCTCAAAAGATGTTTTTTTTTCTTTCCAACGAGGGCAATTTAAATGATAGAAGGAAATTATTTTTATTCAATTTAAAGCACTTTTATTAGTTTTCGAACATTGTTTATAATGTTTTATCTAAGTATAAATATATTTATTTAGCTTGTATTTAGATTATTTTAAAAAAATTATAAAAGAAATTATCCAGAAAAAAAAATTATGTATGAGAATTTGTTTTTATTTTTGGTTTTTCATGGTACTAGTATGACTAATAAGAAATTTAATCAAGGTTCGTGATGTCTTTTATACTTCTCATTCATGTCTTGATTATAAATGTTACGTGGGGGATGATCATTTATCATTTTGGTGTACCGGTACAGATTATCATTCTATCAAGCTAAAATTCAAACATGATATTAGTTTTTTTAGGAAGGGTCAATTTGACTGTGTTTCTAGATCTTTATATTCATGATGTTCATATCAATTAGTATCATAGCAGAACTTTAAAATAATATTATATCCCTTTATCTTTTAGTTTTCATGTTATTTCATCGTTGTCATAATTTCATTTAGACTTACGACATAGTATATGAAAAAAACATATAATTTCTTATTTGCTTGCTTACAAGTAATTTGATGATTCAAGTTTGAATCATTTGGAAGAGAGAGGGATGATACAATCCACTCAAGACTTGGACAATTAGATTCAATTTTGGACTTATTTCTCTCAATGCATGGTTTTACTCTAATAAACAAAAAAACTTATTTGACCATTGATCGGAAATTTTACTAAAAAAGATTTTAGAGGTCTTGTTTTATATACGGTTACAATTTCAAGTCATTGGACATTAAAAAAGTCTTTTGATAAGGTTCAGAAGCTACTATGCAACAATTGTATTAGTTTTCTAGTTGATGTGAGATTTTGTTTTTTCCTATTTTATTTAGATTTTATTTTTTTTTTTTTTTATTTTTCCAATATTTTTAAAATATTTTAACTAGTATAAATAGAGTTATTTATCTTGTATTTAGTTTTTTTTTAAAATAATAATAAGAGATGAATTGATTATTCAGAAATAAAACTTATGTGTGAGAGTTTGCTCTTACTTTTGATTACTTATGGAACTAATATGACTTATTAAATAATTAATCAAGCTTCATGATGTCTTTTTACTTATCATTCATGTTTTGATTATAGGTATTGGGGTGAGGGTTAATTACTTATAATTTTTGGTCTCTTGGTATATGTTTATCACTATGCCAAACTCAATTCCAAACCTGATATTAGTTTTCTAGGAAAAGATCAATTTGACTGTAGATTTCTGGATCTTTACATCATTGGGGTTCACATATATTGATATCAAAGCAAGATTCTAAAATAATGTTCTATCCTTTTATTTCTTTTAGTTTTCATGTTATTTAATCATTTTCATAATTCCAGCTACACTCACGACATAACATATAAAAAAAGTAAATTTTTGAGATTTGGTTGTTTATATTTTTTTTTAAAAAAAAAAAAAATAAAGATCAAAATCACAAGATAAAGATAAAATATCTTCTCAAAAGTGAGCTAACATACAAGCAAATGATGATTCTTGGTCGAATAATTTTCAAGAGAGGAGGAATAATATGATCCATGCAAGAGTTGGACAGTTATATTTTGATTCAACCATTCAATCAAATTGAAACATACTAGAAATTTTAAGAGGTCTTGTTTTGTATAAAATTAAAATTTCAACTCTCAAACATCATAAAAGCCTTGTGATAAGGTCTAGAAACTATTATGCAACAGTTGTATTATTTTCGAATTGATGCGAGATTTTTTTTCCTATTTTATTTATAACCCTTTCATTATTTTTTCAACGTTGTTTAAGATGTTTAACCTAGTATAATGGTTCCTCATTGAATTACTCTAACTTATAAAAAAAAAATCAACCAATTTTTATGGTGTTTTTTGTAATTCTTGTTCATGTCTTGATTACAAGTGTTGGGTTAAGGTTGTTTTGTTATAGTTTTCTCGTCCCTTGTTACAAGTTATTATTTTTTTCAAGCTCAATTCCAAACATTATCTTAGTTTTCTATAGAAGGATCAATTTTGATCATAGGAATCTGAATCTCCATATCCATGAGGCTCACATCAGTTGGTATCATAATAAGTCTCTATGTATCAGGGTTCAAGGCCCATCATACAAATCATCATCCATATAATATTGTCACATTCACCATTAGATCTACCACCCACCACCAGAACAGTACCATCATTTTGCAAGTGGTGTCTTGGCAAATCCCTTCCTCTGTATCAGGGTTCAAGGCCCATCATACATGTCTGTCATCTCTACGGTGTTTTATCTGCTCGCTAGACTTGTAGGATGTTTAGTAGATTTAAGAATTAGTTGTTATGCGCGTAAGTTAACTCAGACATCCCGGTTATAAAAAAAACAGTACCATCATTTCACTATCATAGTTAAATGTGACATATTGTTAATTTTATATTGTAACTAGCATTATATTTTTTAAAATTAAATAAAAATATGTATAAATTGTTTTCCTCCATAAGCTTTTATTAGAAAACACAAACAGTTTCTAGAAAACTATAAATAATAAACAAAAATTAATTTTTAGTTTTATAAAAACAAGAAATAGTGCCAAACATCCACAAATTAATATCAAATTTATTTATTTACATGATATCGTTAATGTGATTTCATTATTGAAAATCACTTAATAATCTTGAATATAAATTGTTAATTTGCTAATATATTTTTACTTGAACAGGAGAGAGCCACTTGGAAACGTTCAAGCTAATAATATACACATGATTCTTTATTACAATAATTTAATTATATACTTGATAATTAAAAATATTAGTGGCATGCTAATAGCTATTTCATCTTCATTTTGGCAAGAAGTGTCTATATATATATATATATATATAAAAAATTTATTTTGACCGAAAAATATATTATATTATAGGCTAGTTTGAGAGTATGATTGATGTTATTTTTTTGGTTAAAAAATATATTAAAATAATATATATTTTTATTTTTTAAAATTTATTTTTACATTAGCATATAAAATAATATGAAAACACTAAAACAAAAAAATTAAAATAAAAACAAAATAACTTTTTAAAATTATTTTAAGAGTACTTTTAATACTCAGTGCAAACAAACACTATATGATGGTGTTTGGCGTTGCAGTTTAACCTGTTGTTGCGTTGAACCGAAGAGCTAAACACAATAACTACCAAACATGACTCCCAGTTTTTTTACTGTGGGTCCCACCAAAAAGTAAAGGGTGGTGGTTGTTGGGGATTGTTTTAGTAAGGATTTTAGGTGGGATGGGAGGGGATGACAAAAAAAGGGTGGCATGTGGTGACTTGTTTATACTCTTAATAATAGCCAAACATTATCTTAGAGATCTTGTCTTATAAAATCTTAATAATGGTTTGGAAGTAATAATTACCAAACGGGACCCTAATTTTAAAAAATATTTATTTTAATTAATTTTATTTCTGAATATATTTTACCAGATATTGTTCATCAATCACATAGCCAGGAATCACAGACACGCTCATGTATGGATTTAGTTTGTGATAGAATTGCAAGTAGTTTGATGAGAGAATAAAAACAAAGTGTCTAATTTACTTGAATTATTAATTACATTTTATTTTTATGATTTTTAATCTACAATATTAAAAAATTAATATATATATATATATATATATATATATATATATATATATATATATATATATATATATATATATATATATATATATATATATATATATATATGTGTGTGTGTGTGTGTGTGTGTGTGTGTGTGTGTTTCTTTAAAGTAATTTCAAAAGTTGACAATAATATGAAAAACATGGTAACCAAACATACGAAACTGTTTTTCATTAAACTCAAACTCAACCATAATTTTAATCAAATACTAAAATTTTAGTTATGAACCGCAACTAAAAATGCTTTTCATGAAACTATTATTTTTCAACCTCAACAACAACAACAACAACAACCACATAACCAACATTTACTTCTAATAAGTTTATAAAAATTAACGCAAAATAAAACCCGTAATTTAATTTTTTTTTATATTTATTTATCAAAACCAACGTGGCTTATTCTGTAACCATTACCTTCGAGGGATATAGAAAAAATATCAAATTTTGTCCGCAAGACCTGTCGTCGGCGCTTATGGATGACAGGGTTTAAGAATCAGGTGCAAAAACCCTAAAACTACAGGTTTGGGGAAAAAGAAGAAGCAACCCTCCCTCTCAGCGTCTCTCTCCATTCCCTCGTATGGATTCAAAAAAGAAAAAAGTAGACGAAGGCAACAAAGATTCAGAAATATTTGCATCATGCTCTTTCTCTGCTCTCGGCCTACACCCCTCTCTCTGCAATCAATTCCAAGGTTTCTCTCTCTCTCTCTCATTAATATTTGTGTTTTCAATTTCTTTTGAATTTTTTTTATTAATCATTGAATTTGTTTATGTAAATAATTATAAAAAATCCCAGAAAGGTTGGGTTTTGAAGCTCCGACTTTGATTCAAGCTCAAGCTATTCCAGTCATTCTCTCCGGCCGTCATGTGTATCCTTCTCTGTCTTTTTTTTTAATTTTCTTTCAACAATTCATGTATCTCATTTTAAGTCAACATGTTATTGTCTATACTTAACTGAAACTAAAATTTATAGACTTGTCAATGCGGCGACTGGTACTGGAAAAACTGTAGCTTATTTAGCTCCGATTATTCACCATTTGCTTAGTTACACTTCGAGAATCCACCGTGAGAATGGAACTTATGGTATGTGAACTGGGGCTTTTTTCCCTGAGGTTAAAAATGAATGTGGAACTGTTGAATTGATTATATTTTTGTTGATAATGGACTTGTTTATGACTGAATCTGATATGGTTGGTGACAGCGTTGGTTCTTGTACCAACACGGGAGCTTTGTTTGCAGGTTTATGAGATTCTGCAAAAGTTGTTGCATCGGTTTCATTGGATTGTACCAGGCTATGTAATGGGTGGTGAAAACCGGTCTAAAGAGAAAGCTAGGTTGCGCAAAGGTAGGAAATTTGCTTTGGTTCTTCTACCTTTGTTAGAGGGTCTGAATGCTATGTTTGTACTTCTTAAAAGCATGTGACACGTCATCGTAGGAATCTTGATCAGATGTGCTATGCTGGATGCTTGAATTGGGCTGGAGAACTTGGTTGTCCCAGTCAGTTCATTTGCCCAACAACATGTCTTTGTAATGGTTTCAATTTAATAAAGTCATTTGTTTTAAACTTATGAATGACCTAGAAATGCCAACATAGATTCTGTTTCATGTTGGCTAGGTTATTAAATACATGGAATGTTTCCTTTCAGGTATATCTATTCTGATTGCAACTCCTGGTCGCCTGTTGGATCACTTAAAGAATACAGCATGTTTTGCTCACACAAATCTGCGCTGGATTATCTTTGACGAAGCGGATAGGTATTCTTTGCAAAACAAGTTGGAGATACGGTAATTTGCCCATTATGCATCCCTATGACACCCTTAACTCTGTTTGAGCATCTTGACAGAATTTTGGAGTTAGGATTTGGCAAGGAAATAGAGGAGATACTGGATCTTTTGGGATCTAGGCCAACTGGGTCTGTTGGAAATGGAAATCAAGTTTCAAGCCTTTCTAATTTTCAGGGACAAAATCTGCTTCTATCAGCTACCTTAAATGAAAAGGTAAATCATCTTGCTAAAATCAGTCTAGAAAATCCAGTCATGATTGGTCTTGATGACAAGAAGATACAACCGGCTCAATCAGTAGATCATATTGAAACTGCGGAATCTGATGAAGATGATGGTTTTGATTATAGCAAATTAAAAAAATCTTCAACTGGAGATTATAAGCTTCCAGCTCAGTTGGTCCAGAGATATGTGAAAGGTATGCGTTCATTAAAGCACATTTGCAAACCTTTCCAGCTGGATGGTTGATTTTGGAGCCCTGATTGAATTTCCATGTAGTGCCCTGTGGTTCACGGCTTGCAGTACTTTTATCCATTCTCAAGAATTTGTTTGAGAGAGAAGCTTCACATAAGGTATGGCTGCTTTCCTAATTTTGTACTTGATTTATTTATTATTCATTATGTTGCTTTCAAGATGCCCTACATGCAGGTATTTGAAATTTGTGTGCATTGGTGTTGTTTTAGTCTTTTTTCTTTTCTTTTTTTGTCGCCATCACTTTTTTCTTTGCAAGATCATTGTAGTCTGGTATGGGTCCTGCCATCAGTGCTGTCAAAGGTGCAAGGCACTAAAAGACGGCTAGTCTATAAAATGCCTGAGGCGCTAAGTGCTCCCTCAAATGAACCAAGGCGAATATGCTACAAATTGAAAAATAATATATATTATATTATATTATATTTTATAAATATAAAATATATAACTTCCCAATCAAGATTAGATCATTAGAAAAATCAAAAGAAAATATTAAATACCTTAACATAGTCATATAAAGTTATATTTGTCACCTTTAAAACAAAATAAGATAATTTAAAATAGTAAGTAGCCCAAATAGATTAAAAAGAAAAATTAAATATCATCATCATTATTCATTTATCTTCAAAAACATCTTCATCCATACTTTCCTCATCTTCTACTTGAATCCTCTATCCTCCATTTCATGATTATAATTGAAATCCTCACCTCTCAAACTATATTGTACGTGTCTAGAAAAAACTGAAAGTATTAACTATATAGATGTGTTGTTCATTGACTCCCACTGTTTGAAAACAAAAGTGTGGTTCGTGTTTCTCTTCTAAGTGTCCTTCATTGTCTGTCTATCTACCCAATTTAATGATTATTTTTTGAATTTTTTTTTACCTTTAATCTTTGTTTTTTACAAAATACCCCTAAGTTGTTTCTTGTGGTAAATAAAAAAATGGACAAATAGGGCAAAACATAATCATTTCTTAAAAAAAAGAAAAAAATCAAACATAAAGAGGAAGAACTCCAAGCAAGCGCTAGCCTTAGCACCTTGCACCCACTTACAAAGGCGCTTGCCTAGGCTGCGCCTCATTGAAATCCAACGCCTGAGGCTAATAAATGCTCTAGGGCCTCACCTTCCCTTGCCTTGCCTGGAGTGCCTCAGCGCCTCTTGACAACACTGCCTGACATAATAAGTAATCCCCAATTTAGTGAATTGTAATTGAACTGAAGTTAAAATACATGCCCAGTGCTTGCTGTGAAGTTATCTTGGTTTATGAGGTCCAATTCCTAAGGAGACCAGTTTTGGATTTTGGTTATTATTAATTCTTGTCATATGTCAGGAGTGTTTGACACTGCGTTTCAAAAGCGTTTTTGAAAAAATATGATTTTTTTTTGTACTTTAAATTAATTGTTATTATTGTTTTTAGATCATTTTCATGTGATGATGTCAAAAATAATTTTTTTTTTATAAAAAAACATCATTTTGATGCTTTTCTAAACGAAAAAGACTTTCAAAAGCAACCACAACCACACTACCAAACAGGCACGTCCTCTAGTTTGAGATATGTCAAATTCTGCACTGTTTCACTTGTTTGGGGATTATGTTCAGCCTCCAATTCTGAGTCTAAGCAATCGTTTTACTCTATAATATTCTCTTGTCCTTATCTTACAATGATTGCCCAAATTTAAGCAATAACAAATTTTTAACACTTACTCAAACCCTGAATGAATATTTCTTGCCTTAATGATTACTCTATGCTTGAGATTACGTGCACAGTTCTGTTTACTTGCTTAATTTCTTTCACTAGTTACTGGCTTATTGAGCTTCGACTTGTCAAATTACTCACATACTTATTTTACAGATTGTGGTGTTCTTTTCAACATGTGATGCAGTTGATTTTCACTATTCCCTCATAAGTGAATTCTGCTGGTCACCCAACTCACAATCAGAAGCAGAACATACAGAGAAGTTCTTGAGATGTCACACTCTTCGGTTGCATGGGAATATGAAGCAGGAAGACCGAAGGAATACATTTCAAGCCTTCAAAACAGAGAAATCAGCTCTTCTTTTGTCCACAGATGTTGCTGCTAGAGGCTTGGATTTTCCAAAAGTTCGATGCATTGTTCAGTATGATTCTCCAGGAGAGGCAACTGAATATGTTCACAGGTTCTTAGGGACTTCTTTCTGTTGTGGTTATATGCATATTTTCTCTGCCACACTTGATCTTTGTTTTTGTTAAGATTGGATAAATGGTTTGTTTGAGCTTGATTACATCAATAATTCATGGTGCAGGGTTGGTCGAACTGCTCGGTTAGGTGAAAGAGGAGACTCATTGCTATTTCTGCAACCAATTGAAGTGGATTATATACAAGACTTGGAGAAACATGGTGTATCACTGATAGAGTATCCCATCCTCAAAGTGTTGGGCAGTTTCCCATTATATGGTCAGGTGTACCGTGCCAGAAAGTTTGTTTCTTTAGATTTGCATCCTTGGGTTCTATATTTGCAGAGGGCACTTGAGTCATTTATCTTGAATGAGGTATGAGACTACAATATCATGTTATTTTGTTGAGTTGTAGTGCCTGCAATCCTTAATATTCTTTTTTGGTGACACTGGGTGTAATCTTCTATCAGCTCCCTGGTTGTATTTTATCAAAGCGGTATCTTTATTTTTTCAATCATTGCATCTGACGTTTGATATTTTTTTCAAAGTTCAGATTTTTTTTTATAAACGTTGCGCATCTATATTTTTGTCTGTTATCTGTTTATTTGCTGTCCCCTTGAGCCCGAAGTTTCTTCTTATGTACTCCATAGTTGATGTATTGCTTTTCATAACTCTTCAGCCAAAGATGAATAAACTGGCTCAGAATGCGTTTTGCTCTTGGGTTCGTGCATACACAGCCCATCGTGGGTGACCTGAAAAGAATTTTTATGGTGAAGAAACTACATTTGGGGCACGTTTCCAGAAGCTTTGGACTGAAGCAGCAGCCATCATTGGTTGGACAATCATTTCAAACTGAATCAAAGAAGAGGAAGAGAGAAGGGAAGCAAAGGGGACAATCGAAGCAGAAAAAGTTTGCTCGTAAAACGCGAACTAAAACGTGAAGAAGATGATTTTGAAACATGGCAGATTGATGAGACTATAGACAGATGCAGAGGCTACAACACTGGACATGTTGCTAATGGTAGGCATGCCCATCAGAATTGATTTGCTGCCTTTCATGGTTATTGAACATGCAATTTGCCACTGGGCATGAAATATCTTATGCACAATATAGGCTAATCATGTTTTATTGACTCAAAATCATACAAGTAAAATTAGCTGTGGCTTGAGGTTCTGTACTGAAACTCATCAAATTACAATTTTAATACATACAGGTTATTGTTTTGATTTTTGTGGTTTCAGATAATTTACACGCTTCCAACTACTAATAAATTGTTTACTGATCTCAGAATTTTGGTGATTCTTACTCCTCTCTAGGCCAATGGCAAGCAATTTGGTGTTTCGAAATCATTACCATGTCAAATAGAAGAGCCCAAACCAAAAGCTTAGAAATTTCCCTTCTTGCATAGGTTAGCTGGCGTGTTTTTTTTGGCTGACAATGCTAACATGTATTTCAATCAACACAATTTCTCGCAAACTTTCAAATCTAGCACAATCACAATTGATCAATTCCAAAATCATAAGTTGAGCTCAACAAGGCTCAATTTTTGGTTGAAAATCCATTTTCAATCAATAATATCATCTTGCAGTTCGATTGGTTGATGTGATTTTGGTAGTTTGATTCATGTTAGAGTTAGAGAAAAAAAAAGAGATGACCTATTCAGAGCAAGGTTGTCAATACTATTTTTCTGTTGATGCTTTTTTTTTCCATTGATATAGAATATTTTGGTTTTAGAGTGTTTTTGCACGTCGTTTCGGAGTTGTACTATTCATAATTAATTAATTAATTATATATATGAAAAAAATTAAAAAAAAATTAAATATACTTTTTATTTTTTATAAAATCAGTTGACGCAATAATTATATATATATATATATATATATTTTAATTTTATTATTTTGATTTTGTTTTTATATATATATATAAAAGCAGAAGATAAAACTTTGAAAAGCAAGAGATGATTATAAAATTATATATATAAGCAGGAGATGAAAACTTTGAAAAGCGGGAGATGACAATTTGTCAAGTGACGGGAGATGAAAAGCAAGTCAGGCGGGAGATAAATTTTTTTTTATAGCCAATACGACATAGACGAAGCAATAATATGTTTCGGCCGATATTTAGTCGAAAAATCCAAAATAAGCTGAAATTAAAATTTAAAATGAGATAAAAATAACACTGTTTTATCTTATTTTTTTAACTGATACAAAACATTTCTGTCGAAATTCAGAGTATTGTTGATTTACAGAATGCTCTGTTGACCATATACTCGAAATAAGGTGTTAGTGATGATACTAATTTAATTTTTAACACAATGAAGGGGAAGGGATGTAATTGCACGGGGCTCCATGATATCAGGTTTCTGCCAAAAGAGGAGATATAAGGAGGCTTTTGAGTTTTACAACTCAATGGTGGCATGTGGGGATAAATAAGATTCTGATATTACGGCAAGCATTGTGAGTGCTTGCACTGGATTCTAGAATGCAATCTAGGTTTCAGGACCCATGATTTCTCCATTAAAAAAGTGGGTTGGAACATTGTTTTTGTTGCAGGTACCCTGATTGATGTGTTGTTTCCCAAAAATGGCTGGAAATTTATTTTCCGATATGCCACTTAAGAAGCTTGGAATTCTATAGTATCTTTCAAAACATGACCCAGAGAAACTTGGTGACCTGGAATTCAATGATTGCTGGGCTATGGATCGCATGGGGATTGCTTGAAAGCAATGGGATGAGAAGTTTTGAAATCGCACCTGATGGTATTTCACATGCGCAGGATTATCTAAAATCCATTTATTTACTGCACAGGAGCATCATTCTGCATCTGGCAACCTGGAAATTCTCAATTTTCAACAAATTATTCAGGACAGGTTGCTGTGAAAAATCAAAATGGGCCACTCTCCCAAACGATAAAAGCAAGATTCATACCATGAACCAAGTGGCATAAATCATTTCCATCCTCGCGTCAAAAAACATCGATTCCTCTTCTTCCTATCACCAGAAAAATCAAAACCAAGTATTTGAGGAGCTCAGCAGAAAACCATGAAAGATGGACAATAAATTCGCTCAGGAACACGAACACCAACTAATGTTTGACATAACAATAATCAACATCCAAACCATTGAAAACATTTCCATAACTTTTCCACTTAAGTGAATTACGTATCAAGTATGTTTACAAGCCTTTTGAGCTTGCTAATTCGAAAAAGCTGTGGCAGAAACTAATTTACCTTCTACATATATTGCATATTGTTCTAGCAGATAACAGTTACATTAAAGGGAGAAACAAAGCAGAAAGAATATGATGCAGACAAGAATGATATTACAAATCAAATATGTGAGCAGAGAGTAGCAGATATAACTCACGTCAACTAGGATCAATTCCAATTTAATGTCAAAACCAGTCACCACTTTCTTTTTTTATAAAAAATACTTCATTTTGCTTCCTCGTGTTTTCTGTTCCTGAGTTACATCCCGGATGAGGATGTCCGGTTTATCCTTTGTGCACCCAATTTTGGTGCAGAAGGTTTACCTCGGCCTCTACCAGCTGCCAATGGTCTGGCCCTAGTAGTAGGCGGAGGGGCAGCAATGGAAGCCCAGGGGTCATCATCATCAAGTGTTGTAGCTGATTTGACATTCAAAGGTCTTGTAGAGGTTTTTGGCGCAGGAGCAGCTATAGAACCCCATAAATCATCATCTTCATCTTTTGTCACCTTCACTGTACTTTTTGGTCGCAAACTTGTAGCTGAGGAAGTAGGGGTGAAATTAATAATTAAAGAGATTGACTGAAAGACTCATCAAGAGGATGGACGACAAGGATATGCATAATATCTAATATTAAAGTAGGTGCTAATAGACAAAAAGACATCTACGAGTGTTCGTTTGCATACATCATGAATAAATGTTAAGACGGTCATTAACATTTTCATATGCATAACAATATGTTCATGGAAGCAATCATAATAAAAGAAATAACACTGCACACAAAGTAAAATAGGACGTTCATAGAAGAAAGTAAGGCATAATTCTCTAAACAATAAAGTACAAGTACCCAAAGGAGGCCTTAAACTCATCCCTAGAAGCTCTACAGCAGACAAGGATTTCAACTACGGTATAATTGAAGCACTTTAAAAGGCTCCGAGTCTAAGAATACGTCAAGGCCCAGTATCCAAAAAGGTTTATAAAGCAACTCATAAGCCCTGAAGTAAAAGGAGCTTTCAAAGGTAACAAAAGGACCCTGTGGTAGTAGAGACTCTAAGGTGTCTCACAGACCCAGAAAATGTTCCAAGGGAAAATAGGCCCAGCATTCATGAGGGGTCCTAGAATGTAAAGAATTCTAGATTAGACAAAATCTGGAAGCAAGCCGAGCATCCTACTTCAAGGACAGTTTCATTCAAGAAGACTACATAAAATTCTAGGAGTGATCTCCATTGCACTGATATCAGCAGCTAGGCCTAGCTCTTTGCCATAAACCAGACATGCTAATGTGCCATGGCATGCTTCAGGACAACATCAGCAGCTACAATTCTATGTGGAGCTCCATCTCCTGGGCTCCACTTGGCCCTATTGAGCTTATGAATCACGCAGCTTTTGGTATAACTGTTAAAGAAATGTGTTTGGTAAAGAGCTTGCTTTTAGGAAAAGCAATCAAGGTACGAGTTTATTACGAGAGAAGCATGTCTTCTCCAGCTTGTCTTATAATCAGCTATAGTGGGTGGGTGCTTTACTTATAAGCACAGCAGGCCCTTGGTGGTTCAGAGGAAGGCTTGAAGGCTAATCATTTGCAAACCTTGATTCCATGAGGATTGCATGGTAACAGTTCCTATCATGCTGGTAGAAGAAGTTCCTAAAGGTCGAGACTCTTCAGGTCTTGTAATTGTTACAGAAGCAACTACCCTTGCCTCTAAATTTCTTCCCTCTCCCTTGAAACAAGGCTTCTATACCATCCCTTTTGATTTCTTGATTTTCTGATAATTCATTAATCCAAACATATAGAAATGCAATTGTGCATACAGTTGATGATAGAGCCATGCAATCAAGCCAGATGGTCAAACCATTCAGTCAGAAGCTTAAATTTTTAATTAATAACTATAATTGCGAGTCTGAGTTATGTGCATGCTATACCTTGGGCTTTTGGCTGGGGAACTGGCTGCGAGACTGGCCGCTTTTGAGCCGCTTGAATGTTCACAAGAGCTGGAGAAGGCTTTGACTCTTCAAAAGGTTCAATATCATCCCACCCATCTTTGTCACTGCCCTGCTCTTCATGAATTCCATTTTCAATTTCTCCCCAACCATCTGTTGAAGTAGGGGACTCCGGTACAGGTTGATCAGCCAAGTCTGTGCTGGAATTTATCTGGACTGCCGCTATACTTGGAGAGTCCACTACAATTTCTGTACAAAACCACCATCCAATATTGAATAGTATAAATGCATCATAATAAAAGCAGGCACAATCAATGATGAGGCAAGCATTGTTGAATCAACAGTGCATTTCACCAACTAATATCAGCATGCAGTCCAGGCTTCATGATTGGCATGCCAGAGAACAAAATGGCCATTAAGATACTGGAGTCAATAGAAGCTCTCCCCGATTTAAACCCATGTAAAAATGTAAAACAAGCTATTGAGATCTATACCTGAGCTGGCATTGGATGTTCTGGAAGATAGAGGAAGGCCAGAATTTGCAGAAGCAAGCGGAGCTTGTTCCAAAGGTTTACCTTTGATTGTCAAGGAGCTCATGGCCCATCTGAATGGAAAGGAATGGCTTCAGATTGAATACAAAATTCATGGAGCAAAAATGTAAGGAGAAATGATTATGGAAATCAAAAACTGAACAGAAACATCATTAATGGTTTAGAGTTACTTTATGCATTCTTAAATTAAGTTACACACGGAAAACAGAGATACATCTGTCAAGTAGAATTAAGAGGGCGTTTAGGAGTCCTCCAGCCATTGCAACAAGTACAAGTAACTTGTACGCATCTGAACACACAATTTTGATCACGTGAAATTGCTGCATATTCATGTTCACCACTAAGAAAAAATAGATTGATTTGCAATGGATTAAAAAATATAGAATATAAGATTACAAAGAAACTCTAATCTGAACCTCTAGGAAAAAAGGAATACAACAAAAATGGGGCAGAAGAGGTTTAAAAGGGAAATACAACACACACATACACTTTCAGAACATATAGATGTATGTGCTCCTACAGATGGTAGTACATAGAAAAAACAACTCAATTGACCTGCTACACCAATGCTTAAATCCCAGTTTTTTTAGGACCAGAGTCAAGTAAGAGCATTTTGAACTTTTCCAAATTCACGAATGACTTACCCAAGTAAACTAGCATTTGCTGGTATTGATGAGATTCCTGTGCTTGCAGCTGTCGTATCCCCAGCATTTGTCTACAAATGATCAAAGGGGAAAAATCGAAATAGCCCAATGCTTTGAAATTAAACAGTCTTGCCAGAAGTAAAACAATATCATGGACACCTAAATTATGGCCATCTTTATCATGAAGAGACAGTGAAGGATAAATAACAGAGTTTAGTGTAAAAAAAGGGGGATTTTCATCTGTATAGGATGCAGACACCTGACTATAATAAAAGACTTGGAACTTCTTTAACCAACATTATTAAAATGCATTTTTTGGGGAACTGTATAATAAGAATGCCATACAAATTGATGTTTGGTTGTTACTGCAGCAAGCAGAAGATTAAACATGTGAGTGGCAACCAAAAAGCTTTTCTCATTTGTTATCATAAACTTCTCCAAGCCAGGCATACTAACAAATCAGCAGCTGCATATAATAAGGTGCTTTTCCTGGGTAAAGCAGGGGCAGGAAAAGAGGGCACTGAATGGGCTAGCAATTATGTACTATTATAACCAAAGTTATCAAAATAAAGATTTAGAGCATAATATCATATGATATTAAGATTCAAAATGCAGTGACTGTGTTACGTCAGCAAGAAATGGCAGCTGAGTTGTGATGCAAAACTGTAAGATCACATATTCATCGTTTTTGTATAGCAGCTTTCTTTAAATATATTATTAGAAGAATATATTTGAATAATAGCTGTAATTTACTAATTTCTGTTGGGTTTATTTGCCAAAGCAGTACTTTTAAGGTAATGTCGTTTGAATTTGATCTCTTTCAGTAATGTTTTTCACATGCATATTATTTTTTTCAGTGATTAAAATCATGTGATTTTATGATTGGACCCTCTACCGATCTAATATAAAAAGCGATGTAAAGTTTGCAAATGATCAGTAAACCACATACCAAATATTCACATGAAAAATACAATTTCTACACGAGTGCTTTCCAGTATTGACTGAGAAAAGCAGCATAACTTAGTTCGTACAAGTTATATGGTCTGATATCCTTTACAATGCATGTGCCCTTAGTAATCTCTTCAAATTTTTATATGTCCATATTGAAAACAGAGAGCATGTTAAAACAAAAGGAACAACAATTCAAAAGCATACCTTCTCATGGTATTGTTTCACTATTTGCAAAAACTGTTCAACTGCTTGAAACGATTTTGATCGAACATCACTGTTCAAAAGAAAAGAAAGCCTTTTCAATACAGGGAAAACACTAAATATGTATAAATCATCCATAGAAAATATAACCTGTCAGGATCAATGGTAAGTACAACAACATTTGGAAGAATCCGAGTTGCAATCTCAGTGACATCATAATAAGAACTAGTGGCACACAAAGCCATTAATCCTGCCATAATACACGTTTATTTTAGCTGGTGCACAAAACACTAGGATGTAATAGAGTGAAATAACATCTGCAAATAAAAAAAATTGGCATAGACAGTAGAAAATAGAAAAGAAAACCTTGAAATGTATGAAACCTTTTCCCAAACCAAAGAACTTGATCAAAAGCAAATAAGAAATAAACAAAACGTCAAATTTTGTACCTGCTCCCTCTGGCAGGAGAAAAAGTATCACGCAGAGCACGGACTGTAAAAGCATTAATTAGAACTCTCTTCCTTGTCTGCTTGTAATTCAAATAAACAAGAGAACATTTTCACAAAGAAAATCTAGTAAATTTCTATTGATAAATGATTACAGAAGCTAATAGAATCAACAGATTGAGCATCTTCAACAAGAATAGAATGCAGTTCTTGACAGGCAGAACTAAAGACAACATGACAATTCCCTGATTCTTACCCCTTCATTCAAGTAGATTGCAATATTCCCAAGTAATATGGTGGTATTTGTTCTAATTGCAGGCTCTTCATCAACCTACAGAATAAATAAATAAATTAAACCACAGACTGCACAGTGAAGTAGAATCCTTTTGCTTCCAAATAGGAAAGAAAGAGGGGAAAAGGATTGTCAATTGAATGAAAATAACTTCAAAATAACCCTGAAAGAAATGCAGATTTGGCAGTCTAAATAATAACTAAGTAAATGAAGTAGACTTCAGTAGTATCAACAAATAAATCATGCAGACCTGTAACTTTGAAAGGTATTTCAACAAGGAGCCTGAAATAGTACGTTGAGAAAGCTGCAATTTCAGGAACAAAAGCAACATTCAGGAAGGACTTGAAAGCCACAATTAATTGTTCACACAAGCATAGCACAGAATGAACCAATAAACCTAAACGGAAAAACAGAAGACAATAACAAGAACCACATTTGGCCACTGCAAAAGTCATACAGATACCTTAGGTGCCAAGATCAGCATGGATTTAAGAGTCAATTCACGAAGCAAAGCTGATGTATCAGAGAACCCAGTAGCAACATGAGAGTAAACCTAACCACATTATTCCAATTTTGAGAGTTACAAATATTATGAAGACCACATCCCAAATAAAAATAGCTTGCTTGAATTAAAAAAAGAAAATAAAATTAATCAGTGATGCATACTTGTTCATCAACTACGTGTGCCGACAATGACTCTCCGTATTGATCAATATGTTGCAGGAGACTAACACGAATAGCACGATCATTGGAGGAAAAAAGTTTTACAATAGTCGGTAACACCTGCAAAAAAAGAGAAGGAAATTACCTCTATGACATGACAACACTATGCAAATGGTGACAGCATCATGGCACTTCAAGAGACGCATTATACAAGTCTTAAAACCAACCCATGACCCATAAAAATAAGATAATGTAAAATGAGGTAAGGAAAAAGACCTTGACACTAAATTCTTCAGCTGAAAGCCAAGAACCCATTTTCAACAACGCGGTCAAAGCAGGGGAAGCAGCAGAACCAAATTCAAGGGCAGAAGCTAATAAAGGAAGTAACTGCAGAAAATAGGACAAAAATCAGAAAAAGGATAAAGAATAGAATTCATGCTGACATGCACATTAGAAATTTGAACTTTCCCACCTTTTTCAGTACAATTTGGCGAGGAAGTTGCTCCGCTAAATTTGGAAGTTTGCGGAAGAAGGTGTCCTTCTCAACACTGTCTTTCAAAGTAAGAATTTCCATAAAATGTATGGTGTCCACCAACTTATTCTGGAAATATTCTGCAAAATCCAAATTCTTAAAAGTTTTAGTAAGGTACAACAGAAAGCTAAACAGATTTAGAAGCTAAAGAAAAAATGGAACAAACACACAGAAGAAACTACTTCAGTTTAGCAAAAAACAACTTCAGTTCAGTTGAATTCTATTATGGATCTGATGGACATGCGACTAGTAGGACTAGAAAGTTCCTCCAAGAATATAATCCTTGAAATCTTATGATTTTGAGATGGATAAAATAGGGAATATCATCAGTTTTTTCTCTCAATTAACAAGTTCCACTTCATCGAATTCTAATCCTTACATATTTATACAAATTAAGTACTTTTAGCAAAAACAACTTCAGTTCAGTTGAATTCTATTATGGATCTGATGGACATGCGACTAGTAGGACTAGAAAGTTCCTCCAAGAATATAAACTACAATCAACTCCTAATAAGAACTCACCACTATTTTCTAGGAGCTTTGCTGTATTCATCCTGCGAGAAGGCATAGAACTCAATAGGCGCTGATAATCCTGAAGTAAGGACTGGGGAAGAAGTAGATGCAAATGAAAATAAATCATGAGTTGAAATCAAAGGAGTCATCAAGGACATAATAAAACACAGAAAGAAACCATGAAACAGTATTTAACACTACCATTATTACTAATATATGCGAATAAATTCCTCAAGACAAACCTTTGGGATGGAAGCAGTGTCACGCAGCTCTTCTGTTTTTCCCAACTTCATACCAGAAAATAGTTCATATATAAGACATCCTAATCAATTAAAACCAGAAGGAAAAGGAAAACAATCAGATTGTGTGCAGAAACTTGCATGGAAGAAAATAAAAATAGCTATTTGTTCCCCTGCATTTCTTTGCCTCAACGAATGGTAATTTAACCAACTTTGTTTGCAAGAGTTGCAATGCTCGGTGCATATGATAATTTGATCGACTTTGTTTACAAAAGTTGCAATGCACGGTGCATAATGATGATAGATGAAGAGCTAACTGTAAAGAAAACATGTAACATTATCTCATACTTGATAAAATTGAACCCGAAATACAAAGCAAATGATGCAGAATGATTGTCTGGTGTTCTAAAAATCTAAAGGTGTGAGGAAAGATAGAACATAAATAATGAAGGGAGGGCTGTTTAAGAAGACTAAATGGAAAGTGAGGAGATCCTTGGGATAATGTGGACTACGTAGCAAAACATAAGAGTATAACCAAGGGGAACTGAAATATAAGTGGATAGGAATGTGGGTAAAGAAGCTACCAATGGGCTTCAACAGTTATCATGGATCAACTACAGTAGCATTTGAAAAAGGATCAAAAGATTTTTAAAAGATGACTACAGAAATTTCAGGGGTTTTATTCAAGAGCTTGTCTTGGACTTAAAGAACAGAGAGCTTCAAAAGGACTTAAATTAGCATTCCAGTAGAAATGATCTGTTTGAAATATGGGCTGAGAGGCAGTCCCTTTGTCCATTGGCAAAGTGAATAGACCAATAGAAACACTTGAATAATAAAGTAGCGACAAGATTGTTATTCCTGTAGAAATGATCATGTTTCTCTAAAAACACATTGTTTTATGTGAACGTACATGCATCTTAGATCACATGTTTAAGAAAAATGCAATATGGTGCCCATGTGACAATCATGGAGATGAGTCTATAGAACCAGCATCATATTCGCATAATCTCCATAAAAGGATCTAAAAGGAAATAAAATGAACATGTATTATCCTGTCCTGTTGAGAGGCAGAGTTTTAGTTAATTGAATAGATCAGAATAAGCATGCCCAACACACAAATTCCAAGATATCAAGGTCATAATGACTGGGGCCACAGAACTAAGGATACAAGCACAGCTTTTTATTGATGAATGTCATTAAGTACAAAGCTAAGCCAACATATTAATTAAGCAACAAATGGAGCAAAAGAGACTTACCCAAGCCCCAAGAATCAATGGCCCAAGGTGGAGATTTTCTGATTGCCACCCAATCAGATTTGGCCAATTCCATTGGTTTATATTGTGATCCAATAAGCCATTCATATTGCTGACGAAAATAAAATAAAATAAAAAACATAAATAGTATGCTAAACCCATTCAGCTATAACCATTGTTATTCTTTGAAACAAATCCACGTTAAACTATGATAAACAAAAAGAATATCAGCCTTGGTAATTCCTACTCTACCATCCACCACCATAAATGATTCTATAGTTGAGTAATGGAAGAATATGCTGAAAATTATATCATCAGAATAAAGTAACACATTTTTATCATTGAAAAACACAAGGTTACAAAGAGCAAAACAGGCTGCATAAGCCTTAATCTAAATTAATCAAAAACAATTCCTGGAGAAAAAAGGTTTATTAGTCAATGTAAATCAGTTGACAGGAACAAAATTCTCAATGCAGTTCTCAAGAAGCAATTAGAGTATTGCTGTTCACAAATGCTGCTCAATTTTGAAATTTGGAAATATAGTACAATATAAGCATGATATAGGAACAACACTTCCATCAATTGTTCACTTCCAGACACTTGAATTACCAGCATTGGTCCAGTTGCATTCCCATTGTTTCCATCAAACTCGGATAGAACATCAAAAGCATGCAACTTCCAGTCTAAAGTTGGTGTGACGACGACACTGGCCAAACAAACATTACCGTGAACCTGCCGTGGCCAAAGCTAGTCATAAAGTGATGCAAACAAAGAAGAAAAAGAAAGGACAAAAGAAGCTTGTAGAGATAGCAATGCTTACAAGTTTACAATCATTATTCAAAAAGCTCACAGCTTTAGCTATCTGATTCAGCCCCCAAGCATAATACTCATCCCTGCAATAAAAGGAATTATGAGAAAAAAATTAAGGAGCCCCATTAATTGAAGGTTATTAAAAGTGAAAGATAGCCCCAGAAAGGAAAGAGGAGGAAACTGGCCAAAACACTCTTGGATAAGGCTTAGTTTGATTGAGAGGAGTTCAATTTCTAATTGTCGTTTTCAACAAGTGTCACCATTTTATGCATTGAACGTGTTATCTCATGTAGAGAACATCGTAGAATGATAGCAAGGAATTACAGAAGGAGATTGTCAACATCGAGCTAAAACAAAATGATCCTGAAACTGTGCCTAGGCTGTGTTTTTCACTACCAAATCAAAAAGTAGTTATAAATGGAAGTTCTTAGAATGTTAATCTGCATGTCAAAAGAAAACATATTATCATGATAAGGGGAGAAAAAGCATGTGTTAGGAACTGTTTAATATATATATGTGTGTGTGTAAAGGGAGGGCTGCTGGAATTAGAATAGGCAAAATAAGAAAACAACTCCAGCAGTTTAGAGCAGTCATACCTTTGCGTGCCTTCTAAACCTAGTTCCTTAATCTTCTCAGATAGCGGCATAACAGGCTCAGTTACTATATAAATAGTAATTCTTGAGCTAGAACCTTCAACAGTTTCAACTTCGGTACTGTGAAGAAACGACAGAATATTTGGATGTCTGACCTGCAAAGAAAGAACAGCATCATCAAAACTAGTGGGGCAATGGTTTGAATATGTAAGTTTAACAATTAAGGATAGAAACAACCCTTTATGATAAGATTACAAGAGCTTTAAACAGGTCAACGATTGTTAGCACCTAGTTTTATTGCAGTTTGCAGAAGGATACAAGAAGCCTTAAAAAGGTAAAACTTCTATCATAAATTATAGATCACAAGGAAGCAAGGATGAAATTAATATGTATCATAAAACAAAAGCTTTGAATCAGATAATTTTAGAAAGCAGCCTAAAAAATACGTAGTCTTCTTAGGCTGTATTTGATTATTGTCTCAGAACAGAAAAACATAAACACAAAAATGTATTTGGTTGATGAAACAAAAATGAAAAAATAAAAGTAAATCGGTCCGAGGGACAGATTGAATTGAAGTTTTGTTCTTCAACACAGTAAATCATATATTTTAGAGCCTATTTGATATCATGTTAGCAATTAATTTTCAAATTACTTTTCGCTTGGATATACATTAAAATAGTGTTTTTTATTTTTTAAAATTTATTTTTAACACGATAAACATTGAAAAATATTAATTTAAACAATTGGAAAAACAAACAAGCATAATTGTCTTTCTCTCTTCTATCCCGGAAAGTAAACAAACGCTAAACAGAATCAGTAAAGGCAGAAATGAGATCAATTCCATAGCAAATAAAAAAAAAGGAAAAGGAAAACTGACAGTACGAAGACGCTTGACACCGTTACGGGCAGCAGCTAAAAGGGAATCCTGTGCATTACTTGCAGAAAGAGAAAAGATGGACACCGGAGATCCATCACCATCCTGAACATCAAATCAAAACCAACTGTAATTAAGCATCACAAGTGACAAATAAACAGAAAATGAAAACAGTGATTTATTAATAGAAAGAAAATTAGGTAAAAGGAGAAGAGTAAAGGGTGAGAGACTCTCACCTTGCAGGAGGTGCCGCGATGGTGAGTCCAAGAGCCCCAAGCGGAGGGATAAGGATCGCCGATATTGTAAGGGAGATCTTTCAGTCCAGTACCAGACACACCACCTACCACTCCTTTTAAAAATCTCAGCATCTTCTCTTCTCTTCTCTTCTCTCTCTCCTCCTGCTTTCTTTATTTAACCCGATCACTGGACGAGAGATCTAATTCTAAACAAATCGGAGAGAGAGAGAGGCTTCTTTTCCAGGAGGAGGGAGGGGCATTAGCATAAACAAATAAAAAACAAATGGACTGAACTGGAGATAGCCATACCAAAAAAAAAATGGTCGTTGTGATTAATGATTAATTGGGCATGTGCTCCAACCGCGTCGAAATTTGGGCTGGGTTGGTGTGGGCTTGGTTCGAGGATTAGATTTTGGATTTGTATTGTTATGGGCTTTGTTTTTTTGCTAATGACACTGTTTTTTTTGGTGTTTTGAAAAAAATAATTTTTTTCATTTAAATAATTTTTCTATATTGTTGGATTATATTTGTGTTTTCATATAAAAAATAAAATCTTAAAAATAAAAATATATATTATTTTGATGTATTTACAAGTAAAAACACTTTTAAAAACAATCGCTATCAAAATATCAAACACGTCATTTATCATCAAGAAAACAAAATTGAAACCAATAGAAGAAAATAAAATAAAATAAAATAATAGAACATAGTATAAATCAACAATGTTTTTCTATTTAAATTCCTTGTAAGAAACAAGAGGGAAAACACATCTAAGCAATTCTATAAATGCTTTAAGAATATTTTCTTTAGCGATTATATTTCTAGAAAGACCCTATGCTAAAGAAGATTTCTTGTCTTTTTAGACTATTCTCTCTATGCATTTTAATGGCAATTGATGATGTCCAAAAATCCAACATGTTCAAGGAACAAGTTATTTTATATTTAAATAGTGATTAATCAAATATTCATGTTATAAACTTCTTTCTCATTAGCTCAAGAAATACAATCTTACATGAGAATAAAACCTCTTTGTAGAGGACTTACTTAACTAAACACAAAATATTCATCTTTTTTTATTCAAAAGCTTTTTAAAGGGAAGAAAGTTGTGTCTCATGAGGGAGATTTTAGTTTTAAATATGAGAAGGGAGTGATATAAATCAAGAATCTACAATTTATTTTAGAAATCTTTAGTAAAATTTTGACTTGTCAAGCCATCTTTATTTTAGAAATGGGCGTAACCTAGCCACGCGGGCTACACTTCCTAGCCCAAGGCTCAAGTCCAAAAACATTAATTAAAATGGGCTTAGTCCAACTATGTGGCATGGGCTTCATGACCTATGGTCCAAGGAAAAAAACACAACCTAAAATATAAACAAAACAAATGAATATCAAACAAGAAGTGTGTACTAGAAATTCATAAAGAACACTTTTGAAGAGACTTAGAAAACATGGAATCAATTTCAGACCAAGTTTTGTAAAATTGGAAGCATAAACATAATTCAAATAAGATTTTAAGTTTGGAATAACATATAAACACCCAAATATCATGATCATTTGAAGCACCAAAGATTAAATGCCAAGATTTTAGTGTTTTTAAGTTGTTTTGACCCTAAATTAATGATCAAAAACTTATATGCAAGTTCAAGAAACAAAAACTAACCAAAAAGATATGCAAAATCAAGGACCTAAAACAATCTTCAATGAATGAAAGCAAAACCCCAAAACCTAGAATCTCCCTAAAACCCTTAAAAAATACAAACCGAGAAAAGTAACCTAGGGCTTGTAACTCTAGCTCTATCATGCTTACTATAATTTATTTGACCCATCCAAAACAACAAGAAATAAATAATCGATAACAAAACATCAAGGAAAGCTAATAATGACAACAAGAAAAAATTGCACCTCTTCGTGCATAAACATTGTTCCATTAATTATTTTATTAGTATGAGCAATAATAATTAAAATATAAATTATTTATAATAATATTTATAATGACAGCTGTAATAACTGTAATAATTTAACAATCAAGATAATAGCAATGACAATAATAATAATAATCAAAATCATTCATTAGTTGATGTTATTGTTCTTAGAGATTGACTTTTGTGATTTTTTTATGTATGATATTTCATATCTAACATTACATGAATAAAAAATATACGAAGTCATACGTAGATGAAATAGGTCGAAAAATTAGGGCAAATTATCTACAATGAAAAAAATATACGAGCCAATTGACCTCCACTTCGCCATAGCCATAAAAAAAAATTTAAATGCAAAAAAATATTAATGGTCTTAGATTTTTTTTATAATGCTATATATCTATGCAAAATAATCAGCCTAGAAACCTTCTGATTCTTACTATAGCAAAACTATTTACAATAATAATAATAATTATTATTATTGTATATTAGGTATTTATATATTCATTTTCTTATGGAAAATGCGTTTAAAATAATGATAACGATTATTTTTAAGGATTCTTCTCTTAAAAATAATTATATATTTTGATATTTTTTAATATGAAGACCTTTAAAATATATATATATATATATATATATATATATATATATATATATATATATATATAAGAGATTAGGTAAGTTTTTTTTTTAAAAAATTCTCAAATTAATTTAGTCTTAGTATTCTGAAATACTTCAAATAAAATAATATGAAGAATAAATCATGGAAAAAAAATTGAATTTCTTCTTATAACGATAATGATAGTGGCGATGATAATATTGTCAGTAATGATTAAAATATTAATTATTTATAATAATTGTTTCAATAACAGCTATAACAATTATGATAATTTAACAATCATAATAATAACAATAAGAATAATAATCAAGATAATTCATTAATCGATGTTAGTTTTGTGAAAAATGGACTTCCACAACTTTTTTATGTATGATATTTCATATCAAATATTATATGAATAAAAAATATACGAAACTACACATATACAAAACAAGTTAAAAAAATTGGTCAAATTATCTACAAATAAAAAATATATGAGTCAGTTGCCCTGCGCTTTGCCGCAGACAAAACCAAATTTTATAACATGTCAAAATGTATTAATGGTTCTTAATTTATTTAATTGCACTATACATTAGAGCGAAATAATGAATCTACAAGACTTTCAATTATTTAGTTTTTTAATATTTTTATTTTATTATAGATATTGCATTTAAAATAATTAAAAATATTATTTGAAAGGTTTTTTCTCTTAAAAATAATTAAATATTCTGATATTTGTTCAATATTAACGCCTAAAAAATATATAAAAAATAACTAATAATTAAAGATTAATTATACATGCATAAGAGAATGTTTTACTTTCACTTATTCTGTTTTTTAACCAAAGCTATATTTAATACAAATATAAATTCTACTAAAAATTAAAAGTCAATACTAGGAGTATGCATACATACATACAAATAAATTCTTTAGAGTAATACCAAAATTACTGAAAAAATAAATGGATCGAAACTAAATCAAGAAATAAAAGAATCAATTATATTTTCCTTGGAACACTTTTTATTGTTTTCATTTGATCCTTCGGTTAAAATTATTTACATATTTATTTTTATTTCGACCCATATACTTTTAATTCTTTATTTAATTCCTTTATTTTTTTTATATATTTCTAAATAGTCCCTATTTTTGTTAATATATATATATATATATATATATATATATATATATATATATATATATATATATATACACGCTCTTAATTTTGGTTTTTAATTCTAATCATGTCCTCTTTTGTTTAATTTTTATTTCTTAGAAAAATTTAATTCTTGAATTTGAGGTTGTTTTTGTAAAAAAAAATATTTTATAATATTTTTATGTATAATATTTCAGATCTAATATTACTAGGGAAAAAAAGCAGCTTATAAACAAAATAGGTAGACAAATGTACCCAATACAATTAAAAATATAAGAACCACTTCACTTGCGTTTCGATTACAATGTTCCTTTTAAGCGGAAAAAAATCATTTCTAACAAATTTTATCTATTACAATTTTATTAATTAAATATTGAAATAACCAATTACAACACGTAAAAAACTAATCAATTTTTTACATAGAAAAAAACTCAGCGTAGCGTACGGGCAAATTGTCTAGTTAGAGTACTAAATGGTGTCATTTTCACAATTTGAAAAAGTAGAGATCATTAAAAAAAACATTTCTTCCAAATATTTTCAAATTGTTAAAAGAAGGCTTGTTAATTCCGTTCCGTCCGTTCCGGCCGTAATGTTCCGTGCCATTAAAAAAACCGAGATGAAACGAGTGTCATTTTCGTCTCGATTTTAATTCTGGCCCGTTCTGAAAATTCCGGCTAAATTCCGGCCGGAACGCTTCGGTACCGTTCCGGCTCAAAATAATAATATTTCTTTTATTTTAGAACATTTTACTATCATAATATTTTGGAATTTTAGAGATGTTTCTAATTTTGAGATTATGTTTGTTTGACTTTGTGTTTGTATTGTATAATTTAAAGTTAATTTATCTTGAATTTAAATTATACTTGTTAAATTAATATTTTATTTTTTTCATATATATATAATTAATTATATATGAACAGTTCAACCCCGAAATGCTCCGAAATTGAAACGTTCCGTTCTAATAGAAAAACCGGAATGACGACTGGAACGGTATTGACAACCTTGGTTAAAAGAGCAACATTGAATGACACGTTTTTTTTCTTAATTATTTTGTATATACAGAAATAAAATTATTTTAAAATGGTGCTATATATAACTTTTAGAATAATGAAAAAAAATTTAAATTTGTCTTAATGATTAAATTTGACGGCAAACCTTAAGTTACCCGAGAATACAAGAAATCAAATTGATAGTATAATATGCCACAATAAACTTTGATAATTCTTGAGCAGACTTTTTATTTTTGCTTCCTCTGCGTATAATGATGGTTAAAATGACAATTTTGGATTTGTATTGACGTGTATAATTAATTTTATAGCATAATACAATTCTACAAATACATCTTTTTCATAGTTTGACTTATACTCTCTCTCTCTCTCTCTCATATATATATATATATATATTCTAGAATGCAAGTACAAGTCAAACTATGAAAACTATTGCAATACTAGTTATTTAAGAAACTAGATATACAGAATTTTCTATACTTTTTTTTTGGATAAAAAATGGTAAATATATATATATAAAACTTAAACAATCATCAAATTAAACAAATGGAGAGAATGTGTAGTAAAAACATGTCATCAATTATCATAAAAAATAAAATATAAAAAATTAAGAGATATCTATAAATTAAAATATTTTATTTCATAATATCGAATATTTTCCAATTGTGCTTACTAATTTTTTTTATTGAAATTAATTCTTATTCAATCAGACAATAATAAAATAGAAACACTTATAAAATTGATTGAACAAAATAAAAATAAATTATACAAGATTGCACATACTATAAATATTATTTAAAAATAAATAAATTTTGTTTTAAAAAATAAAACTTATCTATGTAAAACAAATAACGGAGAAGGGGGTGTTAATTGAAGCAAAAATCATATCATTGTCTATATAAAACAAATATATATAAACAAATCATTTCAAAATGGTTTCATATATAACATTTTAGACCAACGGATAAAGCCAAATTGATCATTTTAATGTCAAATATGACGATAAATCTTAATTACTCTAATAGTTATTAGATTAAATTATCAAGTCAAGCTTCATTTAACCATTATCCGAATAATTTAGAGGTAAATTATGCTATTAAATCCTGTTTCATACTAAGTTTCATTTTTTTTTGAAAAAAAATATGTTTTTTTTTTAAATTAAAAAATTTAATATTTTTTATATTATTTTTAGTTTTTATATTATTTTGTTATACTAATATTAAAAATAATTTTTTGAAAAATAATATTATTTTAATATTTTTTAAAATAAAAAATAAGCTATTTTATATAAAACATACAGTAAATCCAATCGAAGTCCATCACGCTTAAACTCTGACAATTGACCTTTTATTTTTGCTTCCTGTGGGGGAACAAACTAATGACTAATGAAGGCTACGAGATCGAGAATAATACTTCTAAGACATAATTTAATGGCATAAAAATTCTACAAAGACATATTCTACCCCATATATAGTTACTATTATCTTAAAAACTAAAACATATCGTTGTCCGATTACTGTTTACAATGAAACAAATCACTATAAATGACAATAGTAATGCTCAGTTTTCAGGTCGATTCGGTTCACCAGTCTATTAATTTATTAATTTTTTTACAGTGAAATAACAATGTTGTCCCTCAAAAAAGACAAAAATCGCCTCATGCCTGGAGGGGTTCCATGGTAATTGCACATTTTTGGTCTGGTTTGGGTTACCGGTTTATTGATTATTTTATATTTCTTTGCATAGTAAAATAATCATTTCGTCCTTGAAAAAGACAAAAATTAGGCCTAGCCAGGAGGGGTGCCACAAGAATTTCATAATTTTTGAAAATGGCTAAATAGGGATATGACCCCCAATAAGACAAAATTGAAGAGTTCATTGTACGGGTGTCTCGATAATTTTACTATTTTTTTAATATTTATTCTGCCGAATTACTGTTGGCGCGTCGTCGAACGTGACGTCCATTTCCGCGCACACACGAGTTTCGGACAGCGCGTGCGACATATTACGACGTCAAAAATTACCCAACTGACGTCTAGAATGATTTACAGACATTTGTTCTTCCTTATGGTGTGGTGTATGGGATTACATGGTGGCCGGAGAAGTGTTAGTGGTCGTTTGAATTTTCCCCTAGTTCTCTCTCTTCACTGCGCAAGCACACATCAGCACAACTGTTTATTATAATATTTTAATTTAGTCCCTGAACTTTCAATTGTTTGTTATGGTCTTTATTACTATTATTTTAATGTGGTCCTTCAATTGAAATTGATTATATATTGTAGCTTCATTTAGGTCCCCCGACTTTTAATTTTCGAATTGGTTTGAAATCCTTAATTTTTTCGGTATCAAAGTTTTGATTTATTTTAATTTTCTGATTCCATGCAAATTTATTATAAATCCTTAATATTTTTGGAATCAAAGTTTGATCCTTAATATTTCAATCAAATATTTTTTCAATTTTATCCTTCCATGCAAATTAATTATAGATTTCAATTTCATTTCGGTCCTAATTCTTTTGATTTTCAGTTTTGTTTTAAATTATTTAATTTTATCGGTATCAATGTTTAGATTTATTTCAATTTTATCCTTCAAATTAAATTTATTATATATGTATTTTTCATTTTGGCCCTTATACTTTTAATCTTGAATTTTATTTTAATTCCTCTATTTTTTTTATATATATTTCTTACATAGTTTCTATTTCTGTCCATATTTATATGTAAATGCTCTTAGTTAGTTTTTTCATTTTTTCTTTATTTCCAGTGTTATTAAGGGTTTTTTTTATTTAATGTTCAAATTTGAATATGTGCTGGTGATCGTTTGAAAAATAATAATTATTATGATTTCTCTTTTTTATTTCCTTTAAGTCAAATAATTTTTTGTAATCTAATAATATTTATTTTTATATTATCATTTATTTTGTACTTTAATTGCTCTTTTTTTTTAATATTGTCAGGTCTTGAATTTTCTAATTATTATAGATAAGACATTCAAAATAATAATAATGATTATTTGTTAGATTTTTTGTTTTTAAATATAATAGACTAGTTATATATTTTGATATTTATTTAATATTAGCACCTTCATATATATATATATATATATATATATATATATATATATATATATATATGACCTAGATTCTTAGAAACATTTTTACTATCATTGTTCTGAAATACTTTTAATATAATAATATGACTAATAAATCTTATAAAATAAAACAGTTATGGATTTTTTTTCTAACAATAATTATGGTCTCACCAATATTTATTATTTCCACTGTTATTAAGTTTTTTTTTTAATTTTTACATTAGTTTGTGCTGGTGATCATTTTAAAATTAATATTTATTATTTTTTAAAATTATTTTATATATTCTTCAAGTCAAATAATTTTTTTAAATCTAATTATATTTATATTTATTTTGTTATTTATTTAGTTTTTTAATTGCTTTTTTGTTAGTATTGTTAGGTGTTGAAATTTATTGATATTATAGATAAAACATTGAAAATAATGATAATGATTATTTGTAAGGTTTTTTTTTCTTATAGATATATGAGACTAATTATATATTTTAATATTAGCGCCTTACTATATATATATATATATATAAATTAACTATTTATTAGTTTTGAAAAATAACAATTTACTATCATTGTTTTAATTTTTTTTAATATAATAATATGAGAAATAAATTTTTAAAAAAATTAATTTCTTTTTGAAATAATAATTACGATGTCATTGATAGCATGACAAATAATAATGAGAATATTAATTGTGTATAGTAATATTTATAATGACAACATCTTTTTTTTTAAATTAATTGGTCAATGTTATTTTTTTGAAAAATGACTTTTGCATATTTTTTTATGTATGATATTTTAGATCTCATATCACGAAAAAAAAAATATAAGACTACACATTAACAAGACATGTAGAAAAATTATTTGGTGCATAAAACAAATCACTCATCCATGCTAAAATTCAACGATTGTAATTTTACTATTTGCTAATTAAAGAATTTATGAAGCAAATAAAATATACACAACAATCAATCAGTATATTACACAGAGCACGTGACTCATTTTAACAGAATTTTTTCGATTCCAGCTGTACAATCTACGGATGTAATAATTATCAAAACAATTTTAACAGTAGCAATTTCACTTTTAAGTGGAAAACAAATCCCAGTTCTAACAGATTCTATTAATTATAATTTTACTAATTAAATATTAAAATATATGATAATGATTATTTTAATATTTATTTTTAGGCATTAAAAATAATTATAATGATTATTTTTAATTTTTTTCCTTATAAATATGTGAGATTAATTATGTATTTTAATATTTATTAAATATTAGCGTCTAAAAAAATGTATATATATAGAGAGAAAAATGATCTAGAATTTTTTAAGAGAAAACAATTCATATTAGTGTGCTAAAATACTTTTAATATAATAATATGAGGAATAAATCTTATAAAATAAAAAAAGAATTATATATTTTGATATTTATTAATATGAATACCTTAAATATATATATATTTAAAAGTTAAGTTTACTGTTTTAAAATTCTCAAATTAATTTAATCGTAGTATTCTGAAATACATCAAATATAATAATATGAAGAACAAATCTTGAATTTTTTTTGTTATAACGATAATGATAGTGGCAGCTATAATATAGACAGTAATCATTAGAATATTAATTATTTTCAATAATTGTTCCAATAACAGCTATAATAATTGTGATAATTTAATAATCATGATAATAACAATAAGAATAATAATCAAGATTATTCATTAATCGATGTTATTTTTGTGAAAATGGACTTCCACAACTTTTTTATATATGATATTTCATATCAAATATTACATGAATAAAAAATAAGCGAAGCTACACATATACAATATAAGTTAAAAACATTGGTCAAATTATCTGCAAATAAAAAATATATGAGTCAGTTGCCCGACGATTCGCCGTAGACAAAACCAAATTTTATAACATGTCAAAAAATATTAATGGTTCTTAATTTATTTAATAACGCTATACATTAGAGTGAAATAATGAATCTACAAGACTTTCAAAATATTTTAATATTTTCATTTTATTATAGATAATGCATTTAAAATAATTAGAAATATTATTTTAAAGATTGTTTCTCTTAAAAATAATCATATATTCTGATATTTGTTCAATATTAATGCCTTACAAAATATAACAAATAACTAACAACTAAAGATTAACTATATATGCATAAGAGGAGATTTATTTTCATTTCACATCACTAAAGGTTAACTTACCCTGTTTTTTAACCAAAGCTACATTTAATACAAAGATAAATTGTACTAAAAATTAAAAGTCAAAACTAATATTATAAATACATAAATACAAACAAATTCTTTTGAGTTATACCAAAATTACTCAAAAAATAAATGGATCGAAACTAAATCAATAAATAATATAATTAATTATTTTTTCCTTGCAACACTTTTAATTTTTTTTATTTAATTCTTCGATTAAAATTATTTATATATTTTGTTTTCATTTCGACCCATATACTTTTAATTTCTTTATTTTTTATATATATTTCTAAATAGTCCCTATTATGTTTAATTCTAATTTTGGTTTCTTGTTTTAATTTTGTCCTGTTTTTTTAAGTTTATTTCTTATAAAAATTTAATTCTTGGATTTTAGATTGTTTTTGTAAGAAAAAACTTGCACAACATTTTTATGTATAATATTTTATAAATACAATTCATAAACAAAATGGATAGACAAATTTACCCAAGTTATCTACATTTAAAAAATATACGAACCACTTTCCTTGCGTTTTGATTACACTGTTCCTTTTAGGCAGAAAAAAAAACTCTGTTCTAACAAATTTTATCTATTACAATTTTACTAATTAAATATTAAAATAATTAATTTTCTATATAGAAAAAATCCTAGCGTAACACACGGGCAAATCACCTCGTTTATTCTAGAATGGCAAGTAATGAGTGGAGTAATAATGAGTGGAGTAATATGATATTTAGACTTTCGTTTATTCTAGAATGGCAAGTAATGAGTGGAGTAATATGATATTTAGACTTTTGCTTCACTGGTTATAGCTGTTTTGGGCTAACTTTCGTGTACATTTCTCTTATCCGATAACAGAAAAAAATCTCCATATTAAAACTAGAGAATTCATGGAGATTTTAATTATCACCAACCTAAATCTTTTAACTATATTTCTAAACTAGCACATGGGAAGGAGACCGTAGTCATGAAGTCTTGCTTTAACGAGCCGGATAATCTGCTGGAGGAAGAAGATTGGAAACCAGTTTCCACAAAGCCAACTCAGAAATAAGAAAACCCAAAACGACAAGGGACCCATGGAGGATTGACCTTCGTTTGCCTACATGGACCCTTGTCCTTCAACGAGTTCATACCATCCACGGTCATCACGCAGGGCACATTTGTGGTCCAACTTATTATTTATTTTCTCATTCATACATTCTCGAAGGTATCTTTAGAGTTCAATCTTTATATTTTTTTTTACAAGTGTATGACATTTTCTTATATGTCACAACTCATTTCTAAGTTTTTTCTGAAATTCACACCTTTTTTATTTTTAAAATAAAAATAATAATAGAAAGACAAATATTGATATTGCAAGTGATGCACATTCATTCATCTACAATATATTGTTGGGAAGGTCGTGGATCTATGTGGCTGGGGCAGTAACTTCCTCATTGTACCAATGTTTAAAATATATCATGAATTAAGTTTTGATAACTATCAAAGATGAAAAGATAATTTCCGTAATTAGAAACATGACCATACTATTCATCAAGGACCGAAGACTATAGAGATGAGAATATTCACGCATTCTTAAAGGAGCAATGCTAAGAAAGCCAAAAATCTTAGAAGCAACAAAGATGGTTGTTAAATGAAGAATGGGGTCCTTTTCCAATATGATCTTGAAACTAGGGACATTTGAGTGGGTCAATATGATGAAGTTGAAGTGTGTAGACTAGAGATTTGGGCTTGGATATAAATCCCAAAAAATAATGACTACAAACAAGTTGTTAAGATCAAAAGGAAGGCAAGAATAACAAGGTTTGAACAACTAAAGCCTTAGGAAGTGGAAAATGTAATCACACTACTTTAAGCAATTTTCCCATGGTCTATAAGGGTGATTGAGTCTAGCATGATCGATCTTCACATTAGCACCTAGAGTGTGAAGATGAAGGCCATATTGAGGAAGCAAAAAAATAAAAGACAAAGTTTTACTATAACTCTCTATTCTCATTGTTGATGAGACCCCTATAATAACTTTTCATTAGAAGTTGGTTGAAGGAGAGGTGTACCAGAATTGAAAGATGAAATCTACTTATATGGTGTTAAATAAATAATGGCCTTTGTTTAATCATATTTGCAAAAATGTTTTTACCTACCTTGTTGTGATATTCTAACTTGTTTTAGTCTTGTTGACAATTTAGCTCATAATGATCATTTCCCCCCCAATAAGATCATACATTTTTCATGTGCTCAAGATGTGCCTTCATTCTTTTATTTCTTGAAAATAACACATTTATACGAGGACATCGTACACTTTTAGGATCATGAAAGTCCATTGATTCATAAAAACATTACACTAAGAATAATTAGCCAAATTTTGATAATATTATTCAATGAGTGATGAAGACCGAAAGAAAAAAGACATGAAAAGAGTTCACTAGGTTGATGGAAAACTTTGAGAAATCCTGGAAACTTGCTAATGAGGAGTTAGAAATCATAAATTTGGGAAATGAGCAAGAAAAGAAAGAATTGAAGATTGACACTCTTATCACTACCGAGGAGATAAATAGGTTGGTATCTCTCCTATTTAAGTGTGCAAATTTCTTTGCTAGAACTTATGCAAATATACATAATTTGGATATAAATGTAGTTGTACACATGATTCTACTAGTGGAGAGAAGTAACTATTTAAGCAGAAAACCAGATGAATACGCCTAGATATGATGCTTAAGGTAAAAGCAAAAATATAGAAATTATGGGATGTATTTATGGATGTGGCCCACTACCCTTAATAAGTATCTAATATGGTTGTAGTGCCCTAACCTAAGAAGATGACAAGATGTGAGTATGTGTGGACTATAGAGACTTGAACAACACAAACCTAAAGGATGACTTTCCTTTACCTCACATAGACATTGTTGTTACCTAACAAAAAAAAATTATTGTGATATGACTTTAAAAGCACTAAATAAAGGTCTAATTGCAAAAGAAAATTAGTCTTTGGATAATTTAGGCTTCAATTGAAAAAAAAAGTTTCGGGGGACCAAAATTGAACTTTTAAAAAGACAAATTGGTGAAAATTGGACCTTAATTACATAAAATACAAAGTTTGATACTAATTAAGGACTTAATTGAACAAATCTAAAATCAAGAAAAGTTTGTGAAATACATTGACTTTAAGGACTAAAATTAAGGACCCAATTGAAGAAAATTGAAAGTTTATTAACCAATTAGGAACTTAATTGGTTAAATAAAAAACTAGGAAATGAAGTGGAAAAGGTGCTCATATTTGGAACCAAAATTTGATTTCAATAACAGTTGAGATTGCAATAACTAAAAATTTAAAAATGATTAAGGGTACACTTAAACATATTGGAAAATAGTAAGGGTACAATTGTAATTTGACAAATCACAAATATAAATTTAAAATTTTTAATTTAGGGATTAATCAAAATGGTTCCATTTCATAAAAAGTGTACACCTTGATCAATTTTGTCTGATTAGGAAAGCATTTTCAAGCGGTCGAATATGATGTTTCTTACCATCTTAGAAGCTTAAACCACCATATTACCTTAAATCAAATGGTTATACCTTTATTCACCATTAATTAGCTCAACATCTTATCTCTGATCAACCTTTATTGCCTATTTAAGAAAATATTGATCAGGTTAGCATATTCAAGTAATTAAATATGGATTTATAAACCTCCAAATCAATCAATAAAAGATCCAACAAAAAGGTTTGAACTCCCTCTATCAAGCTCAAATGGTTTTAAGCAATTATGACATTATAAATGCTCTAATGAGACCATAAAAATTGAACAACCCAGTCATCCGTAACTAAGACACCCACTCGCGAAAAAGACAACCTGACCACCTTTCGTGTTCACACCTAAAAATCATCCAAATGGCTCTTATCAAGGGTTAAAACCATCCTCTCAAGATCAAAAGGCTAAAAATATTTTTATTTGATCTCAAGCTTGCTACAAAACCTTTTGAACCCATAATCAGAAATCTTAGGTTAAAACCAACAAGGTTTTATTTTGTTAAAACCTTAACAAACTTGTCTAGAACCTGTGGTTTTGTTTATAAAAGAAACAGTAGGAGTTAAAGAGAAGAAAGAAAAAAAGGAATCTTGAATTGGAGTTTGATTTTGGAGAAAAAGGCATCCAATCCAAGAGAATTGCAAAGCTGAGAAAGTATATATTTTATAACCATTAGAGATAGATTCTATGTCTTGTATTTTGCAGTGACAAAAACAACCATGGGATGCATATTAAATCAACACAATGAATCAAGAAGGAAAGAGCAATTCATATCCTACTTGAGTAAAAACTTCAGTGACCGTGAATCCAATTACACAACAACTAAAAAACTATGTTGTGCCTTGTTTTTAAGCACAAGAAGGCTTAGACAATAATATGAAGATCTACCTATAATCTTAGATGAGACTAACGAATTGAAACTTGATCTAGAAAAATAATCAAACAATAATGCAATTTACCTTGATACGGTAGACTAGAGGTGATGCGTTTTTTCTTTGCACAACTAATCTCCTTACCCAAAACTTTTACAGACCATTAGGTTTACTAGGTGAAGATTTCTAAACTCTATAATCATAACCTTATAAATATAGCCTAAACCCCCTAAAACATCCAAAAGGCAAATCCATCAATCGATACCATACAAGTCATGACAATATATATGATTATGGTGAAAGAGATAAAACTTGTTTGGTTTCTTGTATTTGAACCATTTTTAGAATTTCATAAATGTGCCTCATGGTGCTTTTTTCGGATGGTCTTATTAGAGATTGATGGTGTGGTGATTGCTTTTAACATTTTATATATGCTTACTAGGGCATGTAATTCCATCATAACTATCTACATTGGCTTTAACAATGACACAATTCTTGGTGACGTGAGTGTGTGACTTTATGATAAAATTAAAATTCTTTCACTTGGTGGGAATAACATGTAGGAGTTGGGATAGTGTAGTTTTATGGATGTTATGCCTTGGTTCCTTATTATGAAAAACATGTGAATGAGAAGATCAAGTCTCATATTGATGGAAATAACCATGATTATGACTTGGATTTGCAAATGAGTGTTGGTTGATATAGAGAGTTGGAGTATAATGCCTACCAAACATGTTTGTCTATTTTATTCTTGAAATTAGATTTATCTTTATAAATCTAATGTTATGGGCTGAAAAAATAAGCCCGAAATAGCTAAGTTGGGTCAAGAGATTTGGCCTAACTAAGCTTTGATCAAGCTAAGCCTAAGCGAGCTACACATGGTAGCTCGGTTTATAAGCCAAAAAGTAATGTTTATTTTGTATCATCAGTTGTGAATCGAATCAATTTTTTAAACTTTCAAGAAATCCAGGTTGGTAATGTATTTTCAAGAAGGAAAAAAAAACTAATTGTGTAGGGATTGACCATATGTGACCTAGTTGATATGGTAAGTCCAAAGACAACCTAAACAGCAAGAAAAGAAATCATAGTTTGACAAAAAAACACTTATAAATGACATTATTTTTGAAAACAAATATTGAGACAACATTTTAAATTCACTCATGCCAACTAGGTGAACATGTAAAATTCACGACCCAAGTCATGAAACCATGATAATCTAGTACAAAACAAATAAAAAAACCATATTAAAATTCAATTCTCAATCAACCCAATAAGAAGGAATCAAATTGATAAAATCAATTAAAAAAAAAACTAAGTTAACTTGGCAAACTTGAATCATGAGAACATGATAACTCAATATAAATCAAATTGAAATAAGTTATGAAGCCTAATTCTCAATCAATCCAATATTGAAGGATAAATTTAAAAAAGAAATTTATTTTTAAAAAAATCCTAAAAGACTCAAGTTAACCTAGTTTAACTTGTTAAACCTTTGACTTTATTCATGAGATTGAACTAACTTCATAGAAAACAAACTAAAATAAATTATAGAGCTTCATTTACAATCAACCAAAGTATTGAAAGATAAAATTGAAAAATAAAACTCAAATATAAAAAATTACAAAAATAAACATGATATAATAAAGTTTAATTTGTAAAACCTTACAGTCTGAGCTATTAGATTGAGATAACCTCAAAGAAAGAAAATCAAAATAAATCATGAAGTTCAATTCACAATAAATTCAATGATAAATGATAAAGTTGAAAAACAATACAATATTAATTGGAATAGCAATTTGTGCCTTCTTAATTAAGCATTGTTAATAATAATAATTTCTCTATTTACATGTTGTGTTATCTTCTTTTGTTTTCTCTAATTCCGGTCCTTTAATTTTTTTTCATTTACTTTAATGTATCTTTTTTACTCCTATAATAATAAGATAATTCACATTTGTAAAATAAAAAAGGGTCCAATATTTGGTGTTGGAACTTAATTGTGTTATTGATATAGTTTTTTTCTTTATTAATATTACATATTTGATTGGGTCTATTTTTTAATATTATGTTCATTTACAACAAAGTTTTTATTTAATCACAATCCTATATTTGTATATTATGTTAAAGAAATTGCTTGAAAAAACATACCTCAATCCATATAGACATCTTTTTTATGCGTTTTAATTTTCAAAACTCTCTATTATCATAACCAAAATATCACATAACACCGATGAGATAATTCATTAGTGTTTAAACACTAGTTTTATTGGAAAACAATTACCAACATGATCATGAACAAAAATATAACATTGGCGATTTATATTATGTTTATCATTTTGTTGGGAATATAATTAATGATGGACTTTTAGATAAAAATAGCATGATAAACAAAAAAAAACTTTATCGGCAACTATTCCATTGATAAATTTATATGTGATTATGACATACTGCTGATAAAATAAACTATTAGTAAGTCCATTGATGATCATATGCATATTATCCATGAAATTAAACTTTCAAAGAATTAGATCTAATAATGACATGTCCTATAATTTCTTTCCAACACTTTAGAACTTTCTAAGAGATTTAGTCTGTAGATAATTCTATCTATAATTGTTAAAGGTAATTTTTTTATAACTCTCTATAAATTATTGAGTGACTTTGTATATCGATCATTTTGCTAGTATTTTAATTAATATTAAAAAAATACAAGAAAAAAAATAAACTAAAATAAAATAAACAAAAAATATAATATTAATCTACAAATATAACTAACTATAATTTGATTAGAGGAGGTTACAAAGATGGATCTTTACAAGAACAAGAAGGGTAGTGAAGTAAACCATATGTAATTTTGAGAGTTGCCAACAATTGCTTGAGGACATTCATGCCCCCCCCCCCTAAGTTAGCCACCTTATACCTAAATTGGGTTATCTAAACACTAAGTTAGGTCATCTGAACATGAACTTTTTCTTGTACAATCTCTTGGATAGTCAAATGTTTCTAGCTTGATCACGGTTGCATGGAACCAATGATCAATACACTGTGGTTGATCCATACATACTCAGTCATAGTGTTGGAGATACTACAAACCTAATTTCTATTAGGTCTATCAGACAATCCAACCTTTAACCACAAATCCATATTGAATTTCAAATAGGTTGAAACATCATCTTTGTATCTCTCATACATACAATCAAGTGTAATATGTTTTTTGAAAAAGAAAACAAATCAGTAATTTTTTTAAAAACATAATAGCATAATTTTTTTTTGTTGAAATCTAACTTATCATGAACTTCTAAGTTTGGTTATCTCTCGGTTGTTTTACCCTTTTCTAATAGTCCTTATTTCGTATATGGGTTTCAACAAAAAGCTCTAGCGGTCTTAAATCTTGTCCAAACATTTTAGCTTGCATAATAAATCTATTATTAGATAGACTTTTCATATAATACAACAATTATAAAAATATAATATAAAACAACTTACATCCCTTTGCATGCAAAACAAACAAAACTGATGTGTTGGTGTATGTGGTAATGGAAATGTGAATCTCTTTTGTCTAGTTCTCTACACTAGATTGCGACTGCCATATGAAATGCTCAAACATCATGTCCTAGATATAATCATCTCAGATAGCCTCTAAGATATGTAAAGTTCTAAAATCCCTCCACACAACCATACTTTTGCATCATGCAAATCCTTTTTTTGCATTTTTCTTTGATTTATTTTAGGCCTCATATTAGAAATCATGTAACTTGGTTTGTAGAAAGTAATTATCTTTTAAACTTTTTTTGAACATTTGTTTTTAAAAATCACATTTTGAATTCAATTTTACCTAATGGCACCATGATTTTTTCACACTCTCCTGGCAACAACCTCCTCCCAGTAAAAAAAAACATTTTACACATCAATTTATAAAATGGTTAGTTTATTAAATTAAAAAACTACCAAATTAAATATTAAAAATATATTTATGTATATATTAACCATGATCTTTCCCAACCAGACATCAATCATAAGCTTATATTCATAATTTTTATATACCTTATTGCATAAACAAATGCATTTCTATCAATGATTTCATCATAATGTTATCTTGCGAGCAACCTCCACATTTGTAATCCTGAAATTTTACTTGTTCATTGAAATTAACTATTCAAAAATTATTCATTTTCTAACGTGTAAGAAAGGAAAACATAACTTATGTCATATATGTGAGTAGGATACTTCTCACTATATACATCCTACTCTAGAAAAGACACTCCCTCTTTGAGTTGACCTTGCCCTTGACGAGTGTATGATAAGAGAGTGTTTGTGTCTAAGGTTCTTGGTAATGGCCGACACCTAACAACTAATTATCATAAAAAGCACTACTAGAAGAACCACCATATATCTTATTTGTATTACTCTTTAATGACCTTATTTTAATCATCTAAACAAATTAAGTATAAAAAGGTAATAACATTATTATTACACTTTCTTTTAAAAAATAATTCAGCGTTAGTTTTTCTATATGAGAGATTATCTAAAATTTATTGCCTATAAATACTCATTAATAAATAAAGTCACAAATCAACTGATTTTATTTATGACTAACACTTAATTTAAAAATCATTCTAAATATCCAATTAACAACCTAATAAATTTTATAATTATTGCATGTTATTTCTACCTATTGAAATAAAAAAGAAGACATATGAATGATAACATTTAGAGAGAACGAGTCAATTGTTCTCCGTTTCGCCACAATTAGAATCATATTTTTTGAAATGTAAAAAACAAATCTTAGGAGTGTAAGAATTTTTCCATAATGCTATAAATTTTAAATTGATATGAATTTATTTGTTTAATAGGTTTAAACAAAAATTCAATATTTTTTTAAGAAAAAATTAATGTTAAGCAATACATTTAAAAAAAAAGAAAGATAACATTGAGCCATAAAAAAATTGCAAACCATTAATATGGGATTTCTATATAATATTAATTGATGATTTCAAAAATCCATTGATAATTTAATAATCATAATAATAAAAATAAATAATAATTGAAATAATTCATCAATTCATCAATCTATATAATATTCTTATTGACATTGGTTGATGAATTATTTCCATTATTATTTATTTTTATTATTATGATTATTAAATTATCACTATCATTATAGCTACCACTATTATCAATATTGTAAATAATTAATATTCTTAGTCTTATTGGTATTATTATCATTGTCATTATCATTATTGTTATTATCGTTGTCATCATTATCATGATAATTATTATTTTTTAAATAATCATTACAGTTATTATCATCACAACTATAATTAATATTACCATTATGTTTATTTTTATTATTACCATCATCATTATTATAAGTGAAATCATTTAATTATTATTATTATTAGTAGTATCATCGCCGCCTCCACCATTGTCATCACGATTATAATCACTATTATGATTACTAACACCACTATTGTTATTAATAACATTATTATGATTGTTTTTGTTCTTATTGATATTATTAATATTATTTTATGAGTTATTGTTATTATTATCCTCACAACCATAATTATTAATATCATAAACACTACAACCATTACAATTGTTATTATCATTATCATTAGTAATGTCACTATTATTATCATGATTATAACAACTAAAGTTGTTGTTGTTGTTGTTATTATTATTATTATTATTATTGCCTAAATAATGAACACTATCAAATTATTCGAAGAATAAAAAAATGATAAAACAAAAATAACTATTATTAGTATTAAAACAATCATTTGATTTGAAGAACAATAAAAATAAAATAAAAAAACAAAGAACAAAGAAAAAAAAAAAAAATATCAATTTTAAAATGATCATCTATACAAATTAAAATTTAACTAAATTGAATAAAAATAAAACTTCAACAAAAGAGAAATAATGATAATTAAAAATCAAAACTAATAGTATAGACACATAAATATGAACAAAAAATAGGGAATGCTTCATAATGACTAAAAAAATCAAAGGAATTAAAATCAAAATATAAATTAAAAGAATAAGAGCCAAAATAAAAAAATAAAATATATGACCAATATCAATTAAAGGGCAAAATTGAAACAAATCAAAACTTCTATAGAAGAAATCAGGAAGAAAAAAGAAATAAAAAGACAAAGAACTGAAATGTACAAACCATAAACAAAGAGGACCTATATGCATAATCATCTCCAGGAGAGAGAAAGGAAAAAAAAGTCTCCGACCACTATGAGCCGACATATGCTCCATTATGGTAAAGAGGACATAGCGGCTCATCTGGTGAGATGGCGGTTGAACATTTTTGGCACCGCATTACACTTCATATGCTGCCTATATGGAACAAAACTGATGGCGCATTAGGCAGACGCACCAACAGTTTTTTAAAAAAAAACATTAAAAAATATGAAATCACCGAAACACCACTCGAAGATCGTCTTAAGAACAAAAAGAACACCGTCATACATAAATACCAAAATACCCCTTTGGATCAACTCTTTGTTTTTGTCTTTTTAGAGGGTAAGTTAGTGATTTCACCGATCATAGATTTGGAAAACCCAACAATACTCTTGCTGACAACTCTATTTTTTGTCTTATTCAATGGGTAAAAGAGTTATTTTACTATTCATAAAAAAATAAAAATGTCAAGAATACCCTTGTCCAACTAACAGTTTTTTAACTAAACCTAGGGGTAAAACCATAGTTTTACTATTTATAAGAAAATAAAAAAGACGCAAACACCCTCAAACAATTATTTGATGACATAAGGTGAAGAGGAAAAGTCTAAAATACCCCTAAACCTAAGAATAATTTTTTATAAGCTGAAGGGCATAATAATAATTACACTATTAATATGAAAAAAAAACAATAAATAAATATTTTTCATAAATTTCATAAATTTCCTAAGTACATAAGTTCTCTTAGAAATGAATATAACCTAAGTACATAAGTTCATAAATTTCCATACTAGTTGTACAAACTTAGCCCATTTCAGACATTACAACCATGCATAAAAATTAATCTATTTTCAACAATAACATTAGCATATTTGACAATTGAAACTCAAACACTTATGAACATATATGGCCATTAATATATACACAAACCATTATTCTTTTCCAACCATAATACACATATGCATTGTTTTTGTCATGATGGCTCACTCACACTCCTTCATGATTATCATAATAGTTTATAAGTACTTACAATTTTGTTTGTCACTTTTGAGTTATCATAACAACCTATATTTTCATATATTAATATTATCATAACATTCTATATTTTCACACATATGAAGGTGGGTCATCATTACAACCCTAAATTCCTTATATTTAAGTTATCATAACAACTATATTTTCAAAATTATTCAAACACAGTCTTTTTATTTCCACACTACCAATTTCATCTTCACAAATCACTCACATGTTACTTCAAAACATGATCTCCACACTCCTATATACAAAAAATAGTAATCAACAACTAATATTATTTTTGTCAATTCCATAATTTCCATTTCTTTAAAGCATAGAAATACCAATCACACTCATAACAACCCAATTTATAAAACTTGCAACAAGTATAATGCATTCACAACATTATTAGGAAATGCGAATACCTGTAAATTTATGAAAACATGTCAGTTTGCTAGTAAAACTAGCTTATATTTACACTATCAATTACCCATTAGTTCATTTCAAGTTTTTATTTGAATTTATCCTTCCTATATCATGCCAAACATTTAGGATGTGTTTAATTTCCTCTTTATATACATACATACATACATATAACTTTCCCAAAATATAACAACTCATGTTCACCTATCAAAACCAATTTACCATGATTGAAATCAAATTTAAGAATTTCTAATATCATTTAAAACATCATAATCCTACACATTAAACAAGTTTATATAAATTCCTCAATTTCCATTATTATATTCCAAACATGTAACACAACATGCCATCATCCATTTAATCAAGTATTGTAATTCTAATTTTTAATTTTCTAAGGAAGCATTTATATAACAAAATCACATAAATTGTCACATCCAATAATTTTTTTTTCCAAACACACATACAACATGGAAATTAATATATCTAAACAAAACCTATCTCTAATACAAATTAACAAAATCAAATATTGTGAACAATTTATTGCTAAGTTTGTTATCAAAACCAGAGTTGTGTATAATCCTATAAAACAATTGAGATTAATAATTATGGAGGATCAATGTTCTTTTTGTCCTTATGATTTGTTGTTAAGAACAGGCAGTGACAATCAAAAATGATGTTTTATCGTCATTCATCAGTGTGAATGCATTGTTTTTTCCTATATAGTATAGATTATGCTAGTTTTCCATTCTTGCTCAACCAAAAAAGCATTTTGTAAGTACACATCAAGTATGTCTTCATCTAATTTTTTTCCCTTAATACATCATAAATTAAATCATTGACCACAATTGCTTCAACTTATCAATCAATGGTTGAAGACAGACATTGTTGCCCAGAGTATAAAGATCGGCTATGATCATTAATAAAAACATGAAAGTTGGCCTCATACACATCCCCGGTGACAAGTTGTATATCGTGAGTATCACCGGCCAATAGGAATAAGAAGCAGAAAATGACCCAAATGGATTGAATCCATCTATACATAAACCAAGACCTACATTCTTTGCTTTCACTAAATATTAAGGATGCACATGGTTAAAGTGTTCAGGTTTCACCATCGAAAGGGCGCGTCATCACTCATTCAACTATATTATGTGAATAATATCATGTTATATGCTCAACAGTTTTTAGTGACATGAATAATCTTTACAGTCTATGTCTGACTGGAAAGTAACTAATTTTTTTGTGTGCGATAAGAGTACATCCCTTTCCAATTTTATGTTTATAACGAGGATTCCCACATGTCCTACACTCGGTCAACTTTGTATTTTCAAAATAGTACAACATGCATAAGTTTGGACACTTGCCAATTTCCTGGTACCCTAGCCCGAAAGGTTTCATTATGGATTTGGCAGCATAGAAGTTCTATTTTGGCTTATTCCCTTCTAGTAACATACCTCTCACTCATTCGATAATTCTATCATAATTGGCCTCACTTAAACCAAAATCAGACATGATGGTCAATACTTGTCACAACTGTAATTTATTGTGATTTGTGCAATCATCCCATAATGATTCATCATAGTCTTTTAAAAGATAAAAACATAATTGCATTTGTATTAGGTTCTCCATCTATGATTGGGCATTTACCTTCACCACTCTAATTCATTTTCATTGCATCCATAACCATATTTCTATAGGGATTATTTTTGGCATCTACAACTCTATGCACATTGCTGGAACTAGAAGTTGAACCAACCATCTTTTTTACCATGATCTTGTGAGGAACAAATTCTTCTCTATGTACATACCAACACATTATTTCATTCCTCTATGGACCTTTTTTATAGAAGATGCATCATGACAACATCTGGATCGATAACTTTTTATTTTTGCACCTTCTATATAGACAATCAATATTGTCTTCACGAATGTATCTCGAATTGTATATTGGGTAGCCTAATAAAATCCTGAACCTATTGCAATAATTCATCCTACGCAATCCTTGGGGTGATTCACAATACATCCATGAACGATCCTCCATTATTTATATCAAAACTATATATAATAATCATGTATTAATTAAATACATTAACTAAACAAATATAGTTTTACATAATCTAAAAGAAACCCTAACATGTACACTACAATAAATTTATATGATAAAAACATATAAGGAAACAACAAACACTCAAACAAAATCAATATACTTCAAAAATATACAAAAACATTAATACATTAAAATTAAATTTAAAAAATATATTGTAGATTTACTCACTTAAAGTGTATTTAAAAAAAAATCAAATCAGAACATAGATGCTCATAAATTTAGTGTTATGGTTGCTGGATTTGTTATGAGAGGTTGAACCATGATGAAATTAGGGAGAAAGTGTGGCTGGGGCTTGTAGAGAAAATATACAGAAACAAGGAGAGAGAGGTAAGGGGGAGAGGAGGGATGATGATCAGGTCATAAATTAAATAATTACAAACAGATTTATTGATACAATATATCCTTTGGTAACGTCATCAGTAGTTCTGCTGGTAACAATGTCATGTCATCGTACTTCATATATTTTTGAATTCTACTGTAATTCCATCCGCAAATCTGTCAGTATTTACCAATGAAATTATCAAAAAAATATATCTATTGGTAACTCTGTCGGTAATTATGTCAGAACTAATATCACGTCATCATACATCATAGATTTTAGAGTTCTACTATAATTCCCTTAATGTTTACTACCGATATTTATCGACGAAACCTCATTCGTAATGGTGTCTGCAAAATACCAATAAAAATACCCAATAGTAAATACATAGACGAAAACAGCAGTGATATTATTCCATCAAAAATATTATCAATTAATGAAAAAATTCCATCAATATTTCCATATGAATTAACGGTAGGTTGTTTTAACAACTTCTTGGTACCATCGCGAATTTACCAGCTATTACTTCAAGTGCATAAGAACCTCTAGAAACAAGAAATTGGGTTTTCTTCATGTAAAACAAATGTCACTATTGATGTATAAGATGGGTCGTTAGTCGTTGACAATTCCCTAACTAATTCGAGCTCTTTATTTGCCAAAGATTTTTTGTAGTAACGCAAATATTTTCCTATTTGAAAGTAAAGCATGGATCTCAATGAATGATTCATCAATGAAAGAATATGGGAAAGTGTGGATTTTACGGCTAATGGTCATACTAGGAAAGTTCTTCAACGTCCAAAACTAAAGTGGGTTTCAATGTGGGGCACGGTCTTCGTCTAAACTCGCTCTAAGGTTTGAAGTGGATGCTAAGGAGACCGTGACTTGGTCAAATTTTCCAAGTTCTAAATTCCTCTTTGTACCGTGTAATAGATTCATCAACACTTTGAATAATTACCCACTTTTTTCTCTAGGATGAAGCAGCGAAGCACTAACACAGAAACCACACCAAAAAGCTCCATTATTTCACCCATTTAAATTTCTTAGATTTTCCCATCAAAGATCATCCAAAAAACTGCTCAAAAACAACAAGAAACCATGGATGACACCATTTCTCTTATTCTTCATGGGTGCAAGTTAGGTGAAGAGCTTGCATTAAACCTGGCAAACTTAGCCAACCAGCCAGAAAATCTATCCAAGTCATGTGAAGAAATCATTAGGGTTTTTGCTGATGCTAAGGAGAGGCTAAGTTTCCATCAACCAAGCACCACTTTATACCCTCATCCTATGTTGTTTCGTGAGCTCAGGACTTACATCACCAGCACAATATTGATCCTATCTTACAGGAATGGCTAGGGTCTAGTTGCTCATCGGCCATGGAGACGTTGCTTCATCAAACGCCAGGAGTCATGGCTGAGAGGAGTGCCTTGGGATTGATTGAGAGCAAGGTAGGCGGAGGACTACAGATGGGATCAGGAGGTTTATTTATTGAATCAAGTAGCAGATCAGATGCTCAGGCAATGGATCCATCAGATTCTGGCAGAGGTTCTTCATCATCCTCAAAACGACCGCGCAAGAGGTGAGAAGATTCAATGCTTAATTATGTTCATTTTGATTCCTGAATATCATCAAACTTGAGTCACTGCAGCATTTTCCTGTTCGTGATATATATAGATTACTTGTGTTTTAATTCAGAATCGTCTTAATTTCTGAACCAATTAAACGTAGCTCAATGTGTTTTACACCTCACATGCCATGCCGAAAGAAAATTGCATGGAAAGTAAATCATAAAAGCAAAGCAAATTTAATCCTTTTTCCTTGGAAAAGAGGGTCGGTAGCATTGTTTGCACCTTACATATTTTTTTTTACGAAAATGTTGAATATACAGACCTAGGTATGTGTATTCATGCATACCATATATACTATATTTTTGTATATTCTGCTTTGGAATCATAAAAATAAAAAATAAAACTCATCTAGGTAAGGAGATCGATCAAGCGGGTCATTAAGAAGTTCGAATTCGTTTCTTATGATTCTAAACATGTAGGAATGATGATGCCGGGAAACGGACGGTGAGGGTACCTGCTCAGCTGTTCGGAAATACTGAAATCCCACCGGAAGATGGCTTCACTTGGAGGAAATATGGACAGAAAGAGATTCTGGGTTCAAAGTTTCCGAGGTAATTACAATATGAATGTCTGAGAGGAAATTTTATTCATTTAGATTTTCAAGAAAACATATGTTATATGACAAATTCAAACCATAAAATAAAATATTAAACTCGCTTTTTCTTCATGCTAGGTTTTACCATTCTTTCATCAGTAGACATTAATTGACTTGGTACACAGCCAACTAAGAGATTGAGTCATTGACTGCTTATTGGGAAATAGTCTTGCCCTCATCATTTTTCATGTAATGGGATGATGAATAGACTTGAAAGAATGAAATTTAGAAAAATCAAATTGACCAAGTTGATTAAAATCATATTATTTAATTAGGACCACTTATTGCCCTGACATATGTTCTTTATTTTAACTCTACACGTACTAATACAATCTGATGTCTCTTTCAGGGCCTACTACCGGTGCACGCACCAGAACTTGTACCATTGCCCGGCCAAGAAACAAGTTCAGCGACTCGACGACGATCCCTTCCAATTTGAAGTGGTTTACCGCGGCGAGCACACTTGCCACATGTCAGACACCGCGCCGTCATTTCCACGGCCAGCACCGGGAATTGCTCAAGAGATGGCCCAAGCTATGATCGGCCAGCCTCCACCATCTGCGGCGACTTCTCTCGGCAGATGGGTGGATTTCAGTCTGGGTCCTGGAGGCAGTGCTGGCAGCAGCAGCAGCAGCATGGCTGCAGGTAGCAGCGGCGGTGCGGCTGGTCCCTCCACTGGTGGTCGATACGGTAAAGAAGCTGATTACCCTATAGCAGAATTGGCCGATGCCATGTTTAACTCTGGCAGTAGTAGCACCAATAGCATGGAACTTATTTTCCCTGGGGATCAGCCAAGTGACAAAAACAATTGACAGGCTTAACAGGAGTGCTATTTAGTTAGAATAAATGAATTTCCTTTAATTTGTTGTATCTTCGAGTGGGATTTTTTTTTTAAATGTTAGTGTCTGGTCAGTTTGTATACACTTCGACTAATTTTACCGGTCCTGAAATTAACAGTCATGTAAAATTACAGTGACCATTATATTAAAAACTATAAGGCCGAAACCTGAGAAATATAATTACTTAAATTGATAGCAATTTTTTTGTTCGTTCAAATTGGTTGATAGCTTCATGTTAAGGCAAGAAATCCCATCATAGTTTATGCAATCATCCTTAAATGTGTAAATGTCATTCAGATGCTGATGTAGTGGTTGTCTTTACTGAAGAACAGTGTTGCTAGCCAGCCTATAAGAAAAAAGAATACTAAGTTTCTTTCAGGCTAAGCTTCTGTAAATTCTACACTGCCGTAACTCCACTTTTTTTGAGGTAGCACTACATACCTTGCTCATTAAGAAAAATGAATTTTCAATACACTGTTAAGACTAAACCAGGACTAAATTTAATATCTTTTATTATCTATAAATTGGTTAAATCAATCCCCCGTCGTAAAAATGTTTTTAATTGATTTAATCAAAGGATTTTTGTCTGCGTTCATCACTATTGATCACCCAATGACTGAATCGAAGGGTTGTTTTTGTTTTATTGGTATATGTTAAATAACTATATCATTTAAAATTTTAAATTATTATAATAAAATTTATATTATTATATAAAATGTTTTTCTAAGAAAAAATATGATTTTTTTATATAATTTGATTTGACTAGAAGTTGTTTTGATGAACAAAAACAATATGGATGATTTTGCTTTCTAGTTTTTTTGGATTTTAATATTAAGAAACTGAAGTGACCCAAACCAAAATAAATTTGGTTTGGACTGGTTTTTGATGAGATCTGGTGCATGATATCAAGGGATATAAATTCTAGACTCGGTTAGATTTTTTATCGAAACCATAATGAATCAGACCATAAACACTCCTAGTTTTAATATACATCAAGAGAGAAATTAAGCACCATGGATTTGCACAATGCCTTTTTTACTGTTTTATATTGAGTTTATTTAGATGGAGTTTGGTAATGTTTTTTGGTTAGTTTGATATGAGTGTTTTGCAATGTTGAAAACAATTTTCTTGCATTAAGTTTATGTTTAATTTAGCAAAATAAAATTTATTTTTATTAATTAAAACATAATTAAAGCTTTATGTACCAAGATCTATTCCAAAATAAAAATTAAACCTTTTTTCATTATACATGAGATGCTTTTTAAGTATTTTGGTCTCCAATGTTTTAATATATTATTTTTAGTCCATGTTTTCCAATGTCTTAACATTGTGATTTAAAACTTTATTTTGTTCACATTAAAGAAAGTGAAGAGATAGCCGATGGAAAATATGGAGGAGAGACAAAGTTGATGTTCATCCATACTCCAAAGATAAAAAAAAAATATTATTTGTGTTGATGGACTCCATTTCATGAGAGAAGTTTCATTTATATATTTTTTAACCCCTTATCATGTCGATGAAATATTATATGGGTCTGACATTATTTTGAAGGGTTTGTATATTAGGTCACCCAAGCATCCACACTTCATTTATTTTTTGCCTTTATTTTTAATTTCTTAGTTTTAGATTTAAATTAATAAAATATAAATATAATAGATTTATTATTTAATTAAATGCTTAAATTAATTTAGGACATATTTGAGGTCCTATTTTATTAAATATCATTCAATTTTTACTTTATTCTAAAATAAAATTAATTTTTACTTTATTCTAAAATAAAATTAATTTTTTTTATAATATCAGCAAGTGTTATTTTGATACAACTTTTTATAATATTTTTTAAAATTAGCAGCGATTTTCTTGTGAGCATCTACTTTCATTATCAAGTAATCTTCAAAATATTTTTTAAGAGAAAAAAACATTAAACCAAGTTGGGTCCATGACTCGAGTTGTGAATTTTATAGGTTAATTTAAGTTGACTCAAGTCAATCCAAATGTTGTTATCTTAATATTTAAAAATAAATAATTACAAAAACAATTGTAGTTTACTCATTTTTTTCATTGTGCTTCCTCCATTCTTTCAAAAATTACACTTTACATCCTTTATCAACTAAAGTTTTCCAATTAAATGAAATGACTAAATTACCTTCATAAATTAACAAACAAAACCTTGTCAAATACTTTAACTTCATAATACCAAGAAACAAACATATCATAAAACCACAAAATTAAAGAAACCATATCATTATTTGATCTAGTTTTTATCTTTCTTATTATCAATTTTCAAATTTGTTTGCTCTTGTTGTTGTTGTTTTGTTTTCTAAATGGGTTTGATCAACTTTGTGTTTTGGGTTAATGAGAAATGGGATTTATTAGCCTCAATTAAAGACAATAAAAGATGAAATAGCATTAGATGACAAATTATAGACAATAAGTTGTAGTATGCTGATAAAGTAAAAGATGAAAACAAGATAAATTTCAAAGAAAACTAAAGTATTTCCTCAAACCTTTTGTTGTTTAAAAATTATAGAACATCACTTTGTCAAGATTCATCAAATGATACACCCGAAATTAGAGATTAAAATTGACAAAAAAAACTATTAGAAAAAACTATTTTAATCTCACGATAGGTCAATTTTTGTTTTCAAAATACATGTATTAATTATTGTGTGTTGGGTCTTTGACAAAAAAAAGTTCAAGTTCCAAAATACTTTTAAAAACAAGTTTCAAAACACTTTTAAAAATGACATCTCTTTGGTTTCATTTCAACCATTAGACTTCCATAGACAAGATCTTTGAAATTTATGAGTTGATTTCAAAACAAAAAAATATTTGCAAACAAAAAAAATATTGATCGAGTTTGCAAAACCCTTGATAAAATGACTTTGACATTTCTTGATATTCCTTGAAAAAAATAGTAGTTAAAGGCAATGTAGTGGACTCTAAGAGAGAATATAGACAAAATTCAAATCAATCGGGGGCAAGGAAACATAAGCAAATGATGATTCTATAAAATTCATCAAATTTATGGTAATGACAAATGTCTCTTGATGATAAGAAGGAAGAACAAACATGTTTACATTACCTGAGGGTAATGTTCTCAGTAGAGAACCTATGATTTAACAAACTTCTACAACCATTGAGAGTAATGTTGCACTTCAAGGGCATTTTCATATTGTTTGATCATCTAAAATATTATTATGATTTCTGAAAGATGTTATCGCATAGTCTATGTTGATAAATGTTAAAAAGAATGTTCACCACCAAGACTAACTATGGAGCAATCTGTTTTGAAGCTCATCAATTCAAGGTGCATTTAACTATATGAAAATGGGTGATAAAAAATAACATCATTAATGATAATATTGTTTTTTTTTCACGGACCAAAAGGAATTTATTAGGAAGAACATTGAACATATAACCAAGAGCTTTTATTTCAAGCTACAATATATATGTTTGGATGACTTGACAATGTTTCAACTAGAGCACCTTCATAGATGATTAACAATCTAAAATAAGGTCAATACTAGAAATGTTTTTTAGGATTGTTGCCAGGATACACACATCTAATACAAGAGCATTATTTTAGCAAATCCAGAAAAGAAATGACTTGCAAAGCTCTTTCACGATGAATCAAATAACACTACACTTAGGGGTATGGTTAGACTTGATAAAGCAACGAGAGTAGTAATCATTGTGAACAGCACATATTAGGGACTTCACTTACTTTTGAGTGGATGGTCAACATATGATAAACTATAATGAGCCAATGAATCCAAGAAATTAACATAGCTTTGAAGAGTGATCAAAGGCACCCTATGAAGATAAAGCATCAAGCAAATGGGAATACCTATATTTCAAAACAGATAAGGATGCATGTCATCTAACCCTAAAACATTGTATATATGTTTTTGAATTTTCCGAAAAAACATTCATTGAAATCCAATAAGATTTTGGTGAATCAGAGCTGATAAACAGAGAATCATTTATTTGTGTTGGTAAGAAATCCAAAGTTCTTAAACCCCCAAATCAGTCCAAGATTTTTCCATGTATATTTTTCGTAAAAAATTATGTTGCATCTTTTTCATATTTTAAAATGAAAATTGGATATCGTAACCAATTTACAATTATCCGTTGGAATTTGACCAAAATGTCAAAAATAATTTGACAATTAGTTTGTTTTAGCTTTCGCGGTGTAAAATTACATTGTAAAGTACACTCGCAGATAAAAAAGAGATTTTAACTAAAGTGTAAAATTACATTGTAAAGTACATTCGTAGATAAGAAAAAAGGGTTTTTAACTGCGGTGTAAAATTATATCGTAAAGTACACCCGCAGACACAATTTTTTTTTTATTAAAATGCAGTGTGTGTATATATATATATATATATATTACCTTAAAAAAAACAATCAAACAACAATGCAACTTACCTTAGGTAGGGTGCACTAGGGGTGATGCGTCTTCTCCTTGCACAACAAGTCTCCTTACCCAGACTCTCGTACACCAATAGGTTCCTAGTGACCTTAATACTAGGTGGCGACTCCTGATATTTATAGTCGTAATTTTTACAGCTATAAAAAAACCCCTCCATTTTCATCGCGCGCCATTGTCTCCCAAATTTAGGAGATGGAGGGGCGCGAAGCGCGTAAAAATTCATCGTCACGACAAATGGCGACTCCGCTGGTACATTGCTGGACAGAGCATTATTTGTCTGATTATTATTTTTGAGTTCATTTTTTTTACTTGCATTCTTACTGCTTTAACTTGCATTTTTAAATTTCAGTCAATGCATATCATCGGGTTTGAATTAATATGTCATCATGAATTTTATTTCTTGAATAAACCCAATTCTAAGTTAGGTGGGGATTAGCGGTCTGCCTTATGACTTTTAGTCGGGATTCAGATTTGTGAAACGTCCAACTATGAACTGAGTGTTTACTTGATAATGGCGATCATATTGTTCCCTAACCATTTCTTGTAAACCCCTACACCACCTTCACATGTGGCGGTCACTGGACAGTTCATAGACCTTTTGAGACTAGATAGAAAGCTTATCCCTCATGTAATGATATAAAACTTATCTTTAGGTGAAAGCTCTCCAATAATTCACCTGATGTGTATATACATACATTTGCATACACATGCATCCATCACTGTGCATAACATATCATCAACAAATTGAAATATAGGTCCCCGAAAAGCTCATATCGCTCGATTCCAGCAGAGAAATATGGAGGACGAAGAGCATGCACACCGTGATGCTCATTTTCAAGAAGAATTAGATTCTCTAAAAGCTAGCGTGGTTAGTCTTATCAGCTTACTCGAGCAAGCACTGAGAAATACCTCTGGTGAGGGTCCTTCAACTAGACCCGCGCCGACTGCTCAAACACAAGGAATGAACCATCATGAAGAGGTGATAGGAGAAAGGGTTCAGGATCCACAACAAAACCTAGCTTTCGTACAATCAGCACTGCCGACACATGCGCCAACCCCAACAGTTATAGAAGCATTAGAGGGTATTGAACAAGATAAGATGGTGATGCTGGAAGCCAGGATAAATTGCAGAAATATAATTAACTAAGTCCTGCCTTTGAAACCTAGCCAATCCCAAGACATATAATGGAACTGTCGTCTACTGTATAGGGCTACTATATTCATTGGAACTCGTCTACTAATGCCGGTCGGATTAGCTACATCGGATCACCTACTACCCTAGGATTATAGGACCAGTTGGAACGACTTCTTCTATTTCTATCTACACATCTCGGAGCTCATACACCTGCGCATCTCCTCTCTGTCCCTTAAGTATCTATTCCTTCAATGGCTCTGACTCTCTCTTCTCGGTCAGTATATTCCCCTAATCTCTCTGTCATTGGAATAGCCAACAATAATAGGTAATTAAATCCTTGGGATCGAAAGAGAACTTTTGCTTTGGTCTCGAAGAATTGTTGAGCGAGGCTGACTTTAGAGGTGTAAGCACCGCGAGTCTCAATCCAGTCAAATTCCTGCTCTATTACAGGCTCCTAAATGAGCGAAAGGCATAATAGATTCTTGCTCTTCTTATGCCTCTATTAGACCATCAGCTCCTGACTGAGCAAGACGACGTGATCTCCTGACAGATTAGATTGTACAGCGCATCAAGAGCAAGGCTGAATGCAAAGCAAGTACATCAGTCACCCCATTCTTTCTATAGGCAAGAATCTTGTCTTTTCTTTGCCAATTAAAAAAATAGTCGAAAGGAGGCAACTTCTGATCATAGTTGTCCATTTCATTCTGTTTCGGTTGAAATATTTTATCCCAAAAAAAAAATGACGAAGTTTTTATTCCAGTTTTTATTTCAGCCTGTTCCAGAAATTCTGGCCGAAACACGCCAAAATTATACCGGCTATTCCGTTTTGGCCTCGGATAAAAAATTAATTCCCCGCCTATTTGGATTTTAGGCAAACTGTGGTTCAAGACATTCAAATCGAATTTGAATTTTTGAATTGCTTTTACTATTTACAACTGTGTCATTCCTTTTCATTTTATATATATATATATATATATATATATATATATATATATATATATATATATATATATTGTTTACTTAGATATATTAAAAATGTGAGAACCAAAATTAAAATAATAAAAATTAAAAAAATATATATTATAAAAAAATCAAATTATTGCGTCAACTTTGATTAAAAAAATAATTTTGTTTTTTTTTTTTGGCATCAAAAAACTAAATTGAAACATCTCCTGCATCTCCATAAAAAAAACAATTTAAAAACAAAAATTTAAATAATTATTTTTCGTGCTTATCTACACTTGTGATGAACTAAATAATAGATAATTTTTAGAGATGTTTCTAATTTTGATATTATATTTGTTTGACTTTGTGTTTGTATTATATAATTTAAAGTTCATTTATTTTGAATCTGAATTATATTTGTTAAATTAATATTTTAATTTATATATATATATATATATATAATTAATTAATTATATATGAACAGTACAACCCCGAAATGGCATACCAAAATGTTCCAAAACCACCGAAATATTTCGTACCAATAAAAAAATAAAACATCAACCGGAGTAAAACTGACAACTATGCTTCCTCCACCTTCCAGTCAATAAAAAAGAAAGGGAGGAAAGTGAGTAACTAGGGCGTACGCGAAAACTCAAATCCACGATCGTTTGGCTAGATCCATTTTTTGTTTTATGAACGCTTTAGTTTAGTGTCACCATACTTCAAGCATCGAAAAGTTGGTTTTTCAGCATTCAAATAAGCCAATTTAATTAATCGACCGTTGAATGTGACGTGGATACAGTCACGATTCATTCATAGGCCTTAGGTGATTAAGCTGGTCAAGTCGAAGGGGAATAACTTCCCAGTCCGTCCTTGGGGCCTCCGCGTCACACGTCCCGGCGATAGGCAGAGACCAAGATTTGAACATTTAAGCTAGTTCTGCTTTAAAGGGTGTGTTTGGTATTGCGGTAACTGTTGAGATTAAAAAAAAACAGTTTCATAAAAAACATTTTTACTGTGGTTCAAAATAAGCAGTAAAGTGTTTGGTTAAAACTGTGGTTAAGTTTAAGGTTGATAAAAAGTAGTTTTGAGGGTGTTTGGTTATCATGTTTTTCGTATTACTGTCAACTTGTAAAATTACCTTAAAGAACGCGCGCATATATATATATTGTTTTTTAAATATTTAATAATTATAATAATAAAATATAATTAATAATTCAAGTAAATTAGACACTTGTTTTAATTCTCCCATCAAACTACTTGTAATTTCATCACGAACTAAATCTATACGTGAAGGCCTCTGCGATCCCGAAATAACATATAGTAAAATATAATCTGAAACAAAATTAGGATTGCAAAACAAAAATTATACTATGATCTTCTTCTAATATATTTATTTATTGTAATTATTTTTTAGATTATTTTAATACTAAATATATATATATATATATATATATATATATATATATATATATATATATACACACACACACACACGCACGCACGCCAGAAATGAGGGAGCAGAGATGGATCTTTTGGTTTGGTTTGTAATTGTATTTGTCGGTGTGAATTGTATTTGTGAAAAGCAACTTGAATCTGCTTTACATAAAACGGTGGTTGGAACACTTTTATTGGTGGGTCATTGGATTGTGCAGCAGTTTTCGAGTGTATTTAGTGCGTTACCAAACGACAAGTTACTAGTTTATTTTTAAACGGGCACTAAGATTATAGAAAGTGGGTTGTAATTCAGTGATCTTTAACCAATTGCGATTCCGCGCATCTGATCTTTCCTGGTAATGGTTTATTGGCAGGCTGAGACTACACAGGGGTAGTGGCCCATGCCAGTTGTTTTAGAGATCCGACTCGTCAGCCAGTTAGGTGCCGGTAGGAGAGTAGGGGGCTATTGAGTTGGAAGTAGGAGACGATGATCAGACTTATCTTATAATAGACCGCTTAACGAGCCAGAAGATGTTGCCAATGACCAGGTCTCGAGAAGAGCTGGACGCGAACCCCTCCCATGAGAACGAAGCCTAGCAGCCCCGATACGCCGAAACCTCTTATTCCGGTCCTTAGTCTAACTACGACTAGTCAGGAATTGCGTAAGAGAAGAAAGGTAACCGGATCTCTTAAGGAAGGATAAAACCAAAATTAGAATGAATCGACTAGAAAGTTTGTTCCGTAGGCTTTCGTGAATGAGGCTCATGGCTTTCGAAGTCAGAATCACCCGAAAGAAATGACTCTAATAGTTGAATTTCTCTAAGGAAGGGGTTTTTTTTGTTCCCAGGGAGTGAAGCCCCTCTTCCCGGAGCGACAACTTTCTTTCTAGAAGTAGGAGTTTTGCTTTATTTTATTTCATCTTTGGAAATAACATCCGTCGGCGTGGATCTTCTTTTCCAATCTTTTCGATTTGATGAGTTGTTGCCATAGCCACTGCGGCTTTAGGCGAACCGACTTTAGAGGTGGATCCTGATGAAGTAATTGATCCATCATTATCAACCGGAAAAACCTTCATGGGAGTTTTCTTAACAGCCGGTGGAGTGACAGCAGGTTTATGGATTTATATAAATAAATAGTCACGATTTCATAGGATTTCCGCGCACTGGAGAATAAGGAAAAGAAGAATGGGATTGAAGTGCCCATACTATATAGCTTGGAATGGGCACTATAACTCAACGGGGCCTCCCTTACCACTGCAACTCAAACCCCTCATTAAAAGAATTTCTCTAGAACCACTGTTAAACATAAGGGTACGTGAAACAATAATAGAATCTTCTCTTGCCCTTTTTTCCAAAAAGAATTCTGCTTATTTTTTTTATTTTTTTTTGATAACCGGGGTGTTCGGGCCAGCTTACGCGCACCACAACTAAATCCTCGGGCCCACTGAACATCCTGCAAACCCAATGAGCATATAAGGCACCGCGGGGGTGACAGGCGTACGTGGCAAAGCTTGAACCTAGGGGTGAGAGGAAGGGAGAAGCCCTTCTTGACCACCAGGCCAAGACTCTGCTGGCTCAATTCTGTTTTCTTATCATTATGATATGTGCTTGGCTTAAAATATGCAGCTTACTTGTAGCTTTTCGGCAATAGAAAACTTCGTTGGCTCATTTGATAGAGCTGCTCTCACTCTTACTAACCTTATTCCCCTTGGATTACCCTTAGACTGAAGCTAGACGGTTATTCCACTGTAATAACATGCGCTTACCTTGGCACTCAAACTCCATAGAAGGCAACCTCAGGTAAGGCATAAATCTGGGGAGTCCCTTATGTTCTCGGTCTACCTATGAAAAAAGATATATGATAGATAGATAAAAAATAAAATAAACATTTTCCTCATTCCCCCTCCGGGAACTCGCTGTAACCAAGCGAGGGGAGGATTCTCGTTTATGAATAAATTGGCTAAGCTTATCAATGAAACTACTAGGGTTTAGCACTCACCACTGGCAACTGCCATTGAAAGTGGATAGCTAGAACCCCTGCTTTCGGCTTGCTTACTCCTACGTTATAAAAGTGAAGTTTCGAAGAGGGTGTGCTTTTAGCTGATTTTTGGATGTGGGGAGGGGGGCTGGGGCGCCATGCTGGGGTGGGGTGGGGTAATTATTTATTATATTTTCTTATAAAAATATTATTTTTAATATTAAAATAATATAAAAATTAATTAAAATATAAATAATGTTTACATAATATATGTGTATTAATATAAAAAATATTTTTTTAAACTAATTTCACAAGTTGAAAGCAATATGAAAAGTTTGGTAACCAAACACATTAAACTGTTTTTCATTAATCTCAAACTCAAAAGTAATTTTAACCAAACACTTCAAAACTTATTTTGAACCGCAGCTAAAGTGTTTTCATGAAACTGTTTTTTTAAAACCTCAACCACAAAAGCAAAAGCAATATCAAACACACCCGAAATCTGAAGCTCTGAAGAGCACAACTTTGATCGGTAGGTTTTATTGAATGTAGTGCTTCACTTTGAAAATTGCAATGGTGTTTCAAGAAAACACATCACCTAAAAGTTTAAGTATTTATATTATTTTTTAACATACCCCTTCAAGTGAAAATCTTTTGAGCTTGAAACTTGCATAAGTTCATACTATCTTGTGCTTGATTTTTATCAAATAGAATGATGGTGGTGAGATTTGAACCCGTGATCATTGGGTTAATAAGATTCTGATACCATGTTAAAAAACCATCTCATCTAAGAACTTAAATTGAACTGTTAGATGAAAATTCCAAAATATGATTTATATTATTCTCTAACATGGTACAATAGTTGATGGTACAACAGTTGATGGGAGCTCTACCTTGTTTGATCCTTGGCATTTCCACTCTTGCTACAGCGGCAAGGTTTTTTTTTTATCCAAATATATTCTGGTTTAATGTGTTTCTTGCTTATAGTTATTAAATTTAACTTGTCGAAGAGGTTACAAAGTGGCTCATTAACCTCAATAAAGCTCAACTTGAGTTTTATCTTGAATGATCTCCTGATCTAATAAATGCTGGTTTGTGACCCGATGATCTTTCAAATTTGAATAAAATCCAATTAGATGAACGCAAAAGTTTTTTTTTTATCCAAATCATCTTATTATTTTGGAATTGGCTCAGTTAATCCAATGACTTGTAGTTTAATTCGTAGACTTAGTAATATAGTAATATAAAATATAAAAATTATTTTTCTTTTGAGTTTCAAATGGTTTTTTTTATATTTATTTTTAGATTAATTTGATAAACTGAGTTGATATTAAAAATATGGATCAAAAAGAGAGAAATAGCAGCTGGTTTTGGTTCTGGTGTCTGCTGATGCTTCGCTTTTATAGGGTTTCTGTGAGCAGGGATTAGGGCAAGAGGGTGCTTCCAAGAAACAGAGGTCCAGGAAGAAGACGAACGGAAAAACCTGAGGATGACTGGACAGAATGAAAAAGGAGTTTTAAGGAGGAGTGACTTCCTTCCCATGTTTGCTGTGGACACTAACTAACTTTCTACAATATATGGCTGCCTGGATTTAGCAGTCTAAACAATTAATTAAAATAACACAATTATTGAAATACATTACTTATTTCGCTAATTAATTCGTTTCATTTTTAAGGAATATTTTTCTAATTAAATTGAAATTCAACCTAAATCAGAAGTGAATCATAAATCTCTTATCTTTTAAACAAAAATAGTATATTTTCAATTGAAAATACGTTTTTGAGAAGCTTAAGGACACATACTAAATATACAGGTTTTTTAAACTTGGTTTTCATTAAAATGATATTTTGTTTTGTTTTTTAAAATTATTTTTAATATTAAGTAGACTGAATTTGATCATCATAAATCGACAAATGTATCAATAACTTTTCCATTCAAATTCAAATTCAACTTAATCTAGAAGTTGAACCATAAAGCTCTTAAATTAATTTGTCAAAAGCGCTTTTGGAAAAAAAATTATTTTAAAGTAAAATTTAATGGTGTTTTTAGATCATTTTCATATGCTAATGTTAAAAATAATTTTTTTAAAAATTAAAAATATCATTTTGATGCATTTCTGAATAAA
>CM055444.1:4460104-4491204 GCA_029228465.1 Salix viminalis | reverse complement strand
AAACATTTAAAAAAATGACCTGAACCATGTAACAGAGGTTGAAGACAGAGCAAATACAAACACTTCCACGCAAGACTCCAACATGTCCAAGGAACCAGTGCTACAGTTAGAATAGGACTGTCTGCTTATATTTATCTTATCCTGTAAAGTAACCTTGTTTGATCTCAATTGTACAATTACTCAATATAAATATACACGTGAATACACAGCATAGTATCACGTTTTCCTGCTGAATCCATATTGTTTACATGGTATCAGAGCACTTTGGCTAACACGCCCATAAACAGATCCTTACTCATGGCTTCTTCCAGTGCAATCATTGAATCAAATACTGCCCCTATATCATTTACTTTTCCATCTATTAATCATCTTATTTCCGTCAAATTAGATGGATCCAATTACCTCAGCTGGGTATCTCAATTTCTACCAGTTTTGAGGAGCAATGATCTTCTGGGTATTGTTGATGGCTCAGATTCTTGTCCCAGCAAATTCCTTATTGATTCGCATGGGAAAGAAACACTCACAGTAGATCCAAAATTCATCGTTTGGACTAAGAAAGACCAGTACTTGCTTAGCTGGTTAAATGCAACTCTTTCAGAATCAATCCTTCCAACAGTTTTTGGGTTGAACACTGCGAAGGAAGTATGGGATTCAATGGCAAATCGATTTGCTGCCCAAAATCGATCTCGCATCTCACACTTGAAGAGACAACTTCAAAATTTACAGCAAGGAAATAAAACCTGTGCAGATTATGTTCAAATTGCCAAAGGATTGGCTAATCAACTTGCGGCTGTGGGCAAGCCAATTGAAGACGATGACTTGATTTCTTACATCATTGGGGGCCTCAGTGGTGATTACAACTCCTTCATCACTTCATTCTCTTTTGCAACAAGAGACATCTCCCTCTCGTTTAATGACTTCCAGTCCGAGCTTCTCAGCTATAAAGCTCTATTAGAAAATCAGATGAAATCAGTGCCTCCACAAGCTGGTCAATTTGCCTTATTCAACCAGTACCAACATCGAGGCTCATCTGGGTTTAACAAAAAACACAGGTATGGGCAATCTAAGTATTCTCCTCGCACACAGCACCCTTCTCCTTCCCCACGACCACAGCATCAATCCGGGACCCGACAACACCGGTTCTGAAATTTTTTCTGGGGAATAGGAATGGGAATGAGAATCAATCGTAATCGGCAGTCTTCAGCGAAATCGCACCCCATGCCAGATTTGTAACAAGCCCAATCATCAAGCACTAGATTGCTACCATCGCATGGATTTCTCCTACCAAGGACGGCACCCACCATCTCAGCTTGCTGCAATGGCAGCCCACACTAATGACTTCAACGCTGATGACCCATGGTTTGCTGATAGTGGTGCCAACAACCACATCACCACTGCACTGGACAATTTGTCTCTCCAACAACCATATCAAGGGGGTGAGACAGTGACTGTCGGCAACGGAGGAGGATTGCAAATCGCCAACACTGGTTCTGCACTTCTCCAAACACCCACTTCTACTCTTCATTTAAACAATGTTCTTCATTGTCCATCGGCTTCGGCTAATCTTCTCTCCATCCATCAATTTTGTGTTGACAATGATTGTTATTTTGTGCTGACTTCTAAACGTTTTATTGTGAAGGATTTGCGGACGGGAGAGATCCTATTGCAGGGACCAAGTAGCGCGGGATTATATCCAATCCATTTAAGGCACCTCTCTTCGGCAAATAAAAATCGAAGTTTAATTGCCTTTGTCGGTGTTAAAACTTCAATTCCAGTGTGGCATAATCGACTCGGCCATCCCTCTTCCTCAGTATTTCAAATTTTGCTACGACATTCTCAGTTATCTATTTCTGGTCCACAAAATAAAGACTCATTATGTGAACCATGTCAACTAGCAAAAAGCAAAAAACTCCCTTTTTCAAATTCTAGTCGTGTATCGAATTTTCCTCTTGAAATTATACACTCCGATGTGTGGACATCCCCCGTCACATCAATAAGTGGTTGCAAGTTTTATGTCTTATTTATTGATGATTTTTCCCGTTTCACTTGGCTTTTTCCGTTAAAACACAAGTCAGATGTTTTTGTCTGCTTTATTAAATTCAAGTGCTTAGTTGAAAATCTTTTATCTCGAAAAATCAAGCAATTTCAAACGGATGGGGGTGGAGAATTCATTTCCTCTCAATTTAAAAAGTTCCTCGAAGAAAATGGCATCTTTCATAGAATTTCTTGTCCATACACATCTGAACAAAATGGTATAGCCGAGCGCAAACATCGTCATGTGGTAGAATCTGGTTTAGCTCTCCTAGCTCATTCACATTTGCCGAGCAAATATTGGGTAGATGCATTTCTTACGGCTATCTACCTAATCAGCAGATTACCCACTCCAATACTAAATAACGATACTCCATATACCAAATTGTTAAGCCATAGAACCCGATTATTCCATTCTTAGAGTCTTTGGCTGTGTTTGCTATCCATTATTGCGTCCTTATAATAATCATAAATTATGCTTTCGCAGCAAAAGATGTATTTTCTTGGGTTATTGTTCTAATTCAAAAGGATATCGATGTCTCGACCCTTTCACAAACCGAGTCTATATTTCGCGTCATGTCACGTTTGATGAACAGGTGTTTCCAGCCAAGGATATAATCCAGCCTACTACCTCGCAACAGGACTCGAACTCTGCTTCTCCTAGCACACACGTGCCAAGTAAGTCTTTCTCCATTCCACTACAATCAACACTGTCTACTCCTCTTTTGCCCGTTATTTCTGACTTTGCAGACATCAACGGCCAAGACCCATTACCTTCTCCACCAATTTCTCCACCATCAAGGACACCGTTGGAACCCACATATTCAGAAACACCTTCAGAAACACCACATCCACAATTAGAAGAACCCATTCCTCTAATCTCCCAAAGCAATTCCATATTGACTACAGACCAGACATCTTCGCCTCTTCCCCGACAAATCATCACTCGCAGCATCACCAGTTCACTAAAGCCGAAAGAATTCCCTGATTATCACCTCTATTGCTCCACTAAACACCCACTCAAAGCACTCCACGCAAGACTTCTCCCTCCAGAACCCACAACCTACACACAAGCCTCAAAAAACCCAAATTGGCGAGATGCTATGACAGCCGAATTTGATGCTCTGATTTCAAATGCAACATGGACTTTGTGCCCACGACCTGCCCACAAGCATGTAATTCGAAACAAATGGGTATACAAAATCAAGCAGAATTCGGATGGTTCAATTGATCGATATAAGGCTCGACTTCGTTGCTAAGGGATTTGAGCAACAAGATGGGATTGATTATCTCGAGACTTTTAGTCCGGTTATTAAACCCGGCAACAATTGATCTAATTCTTGCTCTGGCAGTTCATTATGCTTGGCCTATTCGGCAATTGGATGTATCTAATGCGTTCTTGCACGGGCAATTATGAGGCGAGGTCTTTATGGAACAACCACAAGGCTTTGTGGATTCGTCTCGACCGGACTTTTGTGTGTCGTTTGCAGAAATCACTCTATGGCTTGAAACAAGCCCCACGTGCTTGGTTTCAACGCCTCTCTCAGGTATTGATTGATCTTGGTTTTATGGGTTCCACTGTTGACACATCACTGTTCATATTTGTTCAAGAGAAAGTGAGAATTTATGTTCTGATTTATGTGGACGATATTATTGTTACAAGTAATACACCACTTGCTATTACTGATCTTACAACAAAGCTTCAGCAAGAATTTTCAATGAAGGACTTAGGACCACTTACCTATTTTCTGGGAATTCAAGTCTGCCGAAACAAAGAAGGTCTTCACCTACATCAGTCTAAATATATTGTTGATCTATTACATCGTGCAAACATGGCTGGTGCCAAGCCCTATCAGTCCCCATGTGTTTCGGGAACAAAAATGTCAAAATTTGATGGGGATCCCCTGCCTGACTCCTCCCTCTATCGCCACATTGTAGGGGCACTTCAGTATTGCACACTCACCAGGCCTGACATTGCATTCAGTGTGAATCAACTCTGCCAATTTCTTCATAATCCAACAACTGCACACTTCACAGCTGCAAAACGAGTCCTAAGATACCTAAAGTCCACCGTCGAACATGGCATCTACTTTTCAAAGGGAAATTTACAGTTACAAGGTTATTGTGACTCGGATTGGGCTGGGAGCCCTGATGATAGGCGATCGACAACTGGCTACGGCATTTTTCTTGGTCCTTGTCTGATTTCATGGGCGGCGAAGAAACAACCTGTTGTTTCCCGATCAAGTACTGAAGCGGAATACCGTTCCATGGCAATTACTACTGCTGAACTTTATTGGCTTCGTATGCTATTCAAAGATTTACAGATTGCTTTACCAGCACCTCCAACTTTGTGGGTTGATAACATGGGTGCTCTTGCTTTGGCCTCAAATCCGGTGTTTCACGCTCGGACAAAGCATATCGAAATTGACTACCATTTTATTCGTGAGAAAGTTGCGATTAAGGATATTTCAACAAGGTACATCAACACAGCAGATCAAATAGCAGACATTTTTACAAAAGGGCTCACAACGAGCCGGTTCCTCATGCTCCGCGACAAGCTAATGGTTCGGTCCCTTCCCATCAGCTTGAGGGGCTATACTGAAGGTTGAAGGCGAGCAAATACAAACACTTCCACGCAAGACTCCAACATGTCCAAGGAACCAGTGCTACAGTTAGAATAGGACTGTCTGCTTATATTTATCTTATCCTGTAAAGTAACCTTGTTTGATCTCAATTGTACAATTACTCAATATAAATATACACGTGAATACACAGCATAGTATCACGTTTTCCTGCTGAATCCATATTGTTTACAAACCATACTCCAAAACAGGCATAAAATGTGTCATAATCATGTCATTTGGAGAGTAAACTATTTATCGTCAAAGATATGGTTGACAGTATATGGAAATCTAAGCTTAATGTATTCATAATAAATAAATAAATAAATAAATGAATATAGTGGTGTTGTGTATTAACTTGGAGAACAAATTTAAGGTATCTTTAACAATTAATTACGTGTACTCGTTGTCCTTTGGATTATAAATGTAACAATTGTCTTAAAACGACAACATTTTCTCCGTGGCTGTTAATGTCCAGAATTTTCAACAAGAAGGAAGTTGCATGATTGAGATGCAAGATTGGTTATTGATTTGATATCAAAGCATTCATTATGTTTAATGCTTTTTTACTTTTCTTAGTACAAATTTGTACCATTTTCCCATATATACAAATTTAATTTTATTTAATTTTTATTCTAAATTAATTATTTTTGTTTTTATATCATTTTAATATACTAATATCAAAAATAATTTTTTTAAAAATAATAAAATATTATTTTGATGCATTTTTGAATAAAAATACTTCAAAAAATAACTTCAACCACATTCTCAAATAGTCAATCCATGGGGCGGCACTTGCGGAGCTTTCACGTGGTCAAAAATTAACTTCTGTCATGTCATGCGGTGCGTCTCTATGTCCTCTGTCTACCATCGCGGCATGTTCCGGTCATAGGTGTTCGGGTAAACTCCGGCGAACGGTTTTGTGTCGTTTATATGTTTTCTCTCTCCTGCCGCGCGCAATTATGTCCAAGTCCTTGATGAATGTAAGATGTTTACTTTAGTCACTGAGGTTTTGATTTCGAATTTATTCCTGATTTCTTTGATTGAAAGTTTGATTGTTTTCAATTGTGCCCTTCAATTAAAACTGATTATATATGAAAGTTTTTATTTCAGTCCTTATTCTTTTGATTTTTGATTTCTTTATGTTTCCTTTAATTTTTTCGGTACGGAGGTTTTGATTTGTTTTAATTTGTTTAAATTTGGTCCTCCAATTGAAATTGGTCATATATGCTACTTTTCATTTCAGTCCTCCATCTTTTAATTTTTTTATAAAATTACACAACAATTACCTTTAGAAATGTCATTATTTATTTTGGTCCCAAGGTTTTTATTTGTTTCAATTTTATCCTTCAATTCGAATTAAATATATATTTTATTTTTCATTTCGGTCCTTATTCTTTGAATTTTTTATTTTATATTAATTCCTTTGGGTTTTTTTAATTCTTGGACAATATTTATTTTTTATTCGTATTTATGCATCTATGCTTTTAGTTTTTCTTTTTAGTTTTGTCTTTTTTTTATTGGGGTTTTATTTTTAATCGGTTCAATCCTGAAATTTTAATTTATGTTGGTAATCATTTTAAAATTAATATCGCTCCCTTTTTCCCTTTATTCGTTTTTTTTGTGTTTTCTGTTATTTTTATTTGTTCTTTGAATCAGATGATTTTTATGATTTTATTATTTGCGCAATAATAATGATAATTTTAGTGATTATTTTTTTATAAAAATCTTTTGCTTTTTTTGAATGATTTTTCAGGGCAATTTAATGATTTTAATTGTTTTGACAGCAATATTGATAATAATTTTAACTGTTATAGCAATGATAATGACAATAACGTAAGGATGGATTTTCAATTTATGTTTTCATCTTTTTATGGATAAAAAAATAACTATTTATTTTTGTTATTTGATTATTACAGATATTTTCATAATTTATATTTTATTTTTATTTGATTTAAATTGAATTATAAAATGAATAAAAAAAGACCCCTCGACAATAGCGTAAAGTAAGTAAATTCAAACTTGTAGACAGCCTCTTACAGACATGCTTGGATTGCACGGCATCGAAATTTGAAAGGAGTGTCCAGCGTCTCTGTAAACGGTGATTTGGTAATAAAATGAAGAAAAATATATGAAAGTCTTCCAAATTTATTCTGTTTCGGGTTTGAAGTGTTGTTTCGGGTTTGAATTGCTTGTTCGTCTTAAAGAGAAAATTACTTAAAATTCAACCAGGAAAAAGGGGTTTTTTTTATAAAATCAGTTGTGAACACCACATTCATGCAAGCTACAAAGGTGTATTGCTTTCAACAATTTATTATGGAAGTCAACACTGTCAACGTCTTAATTGACGAATTGGGAGTTTAGTTTGAGAATGGCAACATTAAAACCTAATGAAATTATGAAAAAACAAAAGATTACATTGTTTTCCAACACTGTCAACGTCATAATTGACGAATTGGGAGTTTAGTTTGAGAATTGCAACATTAAATCTAATGAAATTATGAAAAAACGAAAAGATCACATTGTTTTCCATTGTATAAAGAGCCTAGCTAGGGTGTTCATCTACCACAGCAAACCCTAATCTATACCATGACGTTCTTGCTACACAAACCATTCTTCTCAGTCTTTCTCCACGTCCTGATTTTCCACATATTAAACTCTCCTTCCTTCTTAGCTCTCGCTGATCAAACCTCCTCTGCAACTTCAGTGTTTGGTAACATTACAGAAGCTGAGGCTCTTTCGAAATGGAAAGCAAGTCTTGACAACCAAAGCCAATCTCTGCTTTCTTCTTGGGTCGGCACCAGTCCATGCCAGAACTGGGTCGGAACCACCTGTGACAATTCCGGGAGCGTCACCAACTTGACACTCGAAGGTTTTGGTTTGAGAGGCACGCTTCATGATTTCAGCTTCCCGTCCTTCCCCAATCTTCTCATTCTTGACCTTGCGAATAACTTTCTTTATGGAAGCATTCCGCCACACATCGGTAATCTATCCAGAATCACCATCTTTGATCTCTGCTATAATGATTTCACGGGAGGCATCCCATCTGAGATAGGCTTGTTGAAAAGTCTCGATTTGTTAGGTTTATGCGAAAATCACCTTTCTGGTTTGATTCCTCGGTCAATTGGAAATTTGAGCAGCCTATCCATTCTCCGTCTTTGGAATAACAAAATCTCAGGTTCTATTCCTCAGGAAATTGGATTGCTAGTATCTCTTGAGGAACTTCTACTGGCAAACAATTCCTTAACCGGTGAAATCCCTTATTCCATTGGAAATTTGAGAATTCTATCCAGACTCTTTCTTTCGGTCAACAAACTCTCTGGTTCTATTCCTCAAGAAATTTGTTTGTTAGAATCTCTAAATGTACTTCAATTGGCATCCAATGTTTTGACCGGTACTATCCCTGATTGCCTAGGAAATTTGACAAACCTCACTTTTTTTTTCCTTTCTGTGAACCAACTCTCTGGTCCCATCCCCTCTTCCATTGGACAGCTTAAATCTCTAGTGCGATTGGGCTTAACTGGAAACAAATTTCATGGCTCATTGCCCCAAGAGATGAACAATCTCACCCGTTTGACATTATTTGGTTTGTCTGACAATGAATTCACGGGTCCTTTGCCCCAAGGGTTATGCCTTGGAGGATTGCTAGAAAACTTTACTGCTTCCTCCAACTATTTCTCAGGTCCCATACCAGAAAGCTTGAAAAACTGTAATAGTTTACACCGACTAAGACTTGATGGGAATCAATTAACGGGAAATATTTCTGAAGATTTTGGCAGTTATCCGTCTCTGTATTATGTTGATTTGAGTTACAATAATTTTTATGGTGAGCTTTCTTCTAGTTGGGGAGAGTGTCCCAACATGACAAGCCTTCAAATCTCAAACAATAATATTTCTGGTGAGATACCACCGGAGCTCGGGAAGGCTACCCGATTACAATTGATTGATCTGTCCTCAAACCACTTGCAAGGAACCATCCCAAATAAATTAGGGAGGCTGAAGCTGTTGTACAAGGTTACTCTTAACAACAACCATCTTTCAGGCACCATTCCCGAAGACATCAGGATGCTTTCTTCTCTCCAAATCCTCAATTTAGCTTCAAATAATCTAAGTGGATCGATTCCAAGACAGCTTGGGGAGTGCTCAAATTTATTATTGTTGAACCTCAGTAGTAATAAATTTACAGAAAACATTCCAAATGAGATAGGCTCTCTGCAGTCTCTACAGGATATTGATCTTAGTTGCAATTTCCTAGCTCAAGGGATACCATGGCAACTTGGGCAACTACGAATGTTGGAAACTCTGGATATCTCTCACAACATGCTTTCTGGTGTGATTCCGAGCTCTTTCAAAGATCTGTTAAGTTTATCAACCGTGGATATATCGTACAATGAGCTTCAAGGCCCTATTCCTGATATCAGAGCCTTCCACAATGCTTCATATGAGGCATTAAGAGATAATATGGGTTTATGTGGCAACGCCAGTGGTCTAAAGCTATGTGATCTTACAGAAAGAAGCAGAACGTCTAAGAAAAAAAGCAATAGAGTTGTGATTTTGATTGTACTCCCTGTTTTAGGAAGCTTACTTTTAGTGTTTGTTGTGATTGGAGCTTTCTACATTCTCTGTAAAAGAGAAAGGAAGAGTGAAGTTGAGCCATGTAATGAACAAGATCGAAACATGTTCATGATACTAGGCCATGACGGGAAGAAGTTGTATGAGAATATTATTGAAGCTACGGAGGAATTCAACTCCAACTACTGCATTGGTGAAGGAGGATATGGAACTGTTTATAAAGCGGTGATACCACCAGAACAAGTGGTTGCCGTGAAGAAACTTCACCGGTCACAAACAGACAAGTTATCTGATTTTAAAGCTTTCGAAAAGGAAGTTTGTGTATTGGCAAATATTCGACATCGAAATATCGTGAAGTTGTATGGATTTTGCTCACATGCAAAGCTCTCTTTTTTGGTATATGAGTTCGTAGAAAGAGGAAGCTTGAGAAAGGTTCTAACCAGCGAGGAACAAGCAATTGAATTGGATTGGATGAAAAGGCTAAATGTTGTAAAAGGGATGGTTGGAGCTTTATACTATCTGCATCATTCTTGCTCTCCTCCGATCATTCATCGAGACATTACCAGCAATAATGTTCTTTTGGATTTGGATTATGAGGCACACGTCTCCGACTTTGGCACAGCTAGGCTGTTGATGCCTGACTCATCTAATTGGACCGCGTTTGCTGGTACTTTTGGATACAGTGCTCCAGGTGCGTAACTTTATTTCAACATTAAATTCCCAAAGTGCTTCTTTAAATTTTCATTTCTATCAACTTTTTAATTGGAAGTATGTCAGCTGGCGGCTGCAACTTTTGTGACTTGCGATGCAAACAAAGCATAAAAATTTCTAATAAAAACAAAGCATAACAATTGTTTTTTGGCAGAGCTAGCTTACACAATGAAAGTGACTGAAAAATGTGATGTCTATAGCTTCGGAGTGGTAACAATGGAAGTGATGATGGGAAGGCACCCAGGTGATCTCATCTCCACACTCTCATCACACGCATCTTCCTCATCATCTTCGATATCACTGATTTCTCAACAGACATTGTTGAAGGATGTGCTTGACCAGCGCATCTCGCTTCCTGAAAAAGAAGCAGCAGAGGGTGTTGTCCATATCATGAAGATAGCACTTGCATGTTTACATCCCAATCCCCATTCTCGGCCGGCAATGGGAAACATTTCTTCAGAGCTTGCAACTAAGTGGCCTCCATTGACAAAACCATTCTGCACAATAACTTTGGAAGATATATTGTCACACACATGCAGTTAATGTGATTATATTATCAGCTTTGTAAGAGTTATAGGTTACCTGGGCGGGCTTTGTTGGGTTTTGGCTTACTTTCTTTTACTGTTTGCTTGAAAAATAAATGTTGTAATTTGCTATAGATTGTGTTCATGGGCTGTAAGTGCATGAAAAAAAATATTGTTTAAAATAGATGATCATTCAGTGGATTCAACTTCCTAAGAACTTCAGTAATTGTGAAAAATATTCATTGGTCAATGTTGTCTTTGTGAAAAACAACTTCAGTTTTTTTTTTATTAATGCCTAGTATGTTACCTTAATTCCACTTGAATTTGGATGCACATAGAATATGATTTCCATAAAAATATTCAAATTTTGATTCAATAACTTTTTTTCACGAGATATTGAGACCATATTTTGAAAAAGAGTGGATTTTTTTAAAATTAAACTGATGATTAACAGGTCTCTCGAGATGAGTCTATTTTTAGCATACCCTGGAGTTTTTCTTTAATAAAACACTGAATATGAGTGGGTCACACGATATTCAAACCCTTTTTAGAAAAACAAAACATGGAGTTTTTCTTAAAAAAAAACACTACATATGACCTGGTCACCTATTATTGAGATGATTTTTAGGAAAAACATGGAGTTTTTTCTAAAAACAAAACTTAAGATGAGCATGTCACTCAATATTGACAACATTTTTTTCAAAAACATGGAGTTTTTCTAGAAAAAACATTGAATATGAGCAGGTCACCCGATATTGAGACCATTTTTAGAAAAAAAAAACATGGTTTTTTTTTCTAAAAACAAAACTAAAAATGAGCACGTCACCAGATATTGAGACCATATTTTGAAAAGGAGTGGATTTTTTCAAAAAAAAAACATGATGCTTGACAGGTCAACCGAGAGGACTCTATTTTTAGCAAAGCCCGGAGTTTTTCTTTTTCTTTAATAAAACATTGAATAGGAGCTGGTCACCTGATATTCAAACCCTTTTTAGAAAAACAAAACATGGAGTTTTTCTTTAAAAAAAAAAACACTAGATATGACCTGGTCACCTGTTAGTGAGACCATTTTTAGTAAAAACATGGAGTTTTTTTTCTAAAAAGAAAACTTAAGATGAGCTTGTCACCTGATATTGACAATATTTTTTAAAAAACATGGAGTTTTTATGGAAAAAACGTTGAATATGAGTAGGTCATCCGATATTGAAACTATTTTTAGAAAAAACATGGGGTTTTTTTTCTAAAAACAAAACTGAAAATGATCACGTCATGAGATATTAAGACTATATTTTGAAAAGGAGTGGATTTTTTCAAAAAAAAAATGATGGTTGACATGTCAATCGAGATGACTCTATTTTTAGCAAAGCATGGATTTTTTCTTTTTCTTTAATCAAACACTGAATATGAGTTGGTCACCCGATATTGAGACCATTTTTAGAAGAAAAAAACGTGGGTTTTTTTTTCTAAAAACAAAACTGAAGTGGATAGAAAACAGACCTCCATCTGTTTTCCTGTTTCATCCTTCCCAACAAACTTTAAGCCATTTTCCTCTAGGACTTCAATTACCTCTAGGTTTACCACAACTGACCCTTATGAGATTTTTTTTATTTTACTTTGTACTTTAAATTTTAAAAAATTACCACGACTCCTCCACTTCCCTGTCATCAATAATGAGCTTCTGGTCGCACATCAGCACTCCGTTTTCAGTGGTTAAACTCCATTTTTCACTTGCTCTTTTGCAATTAAAATTACTAAGAAAGATGAATTGAAAGATAACCCTTGGTGGTTAAACTAAATTTGCTTTATTTATTTATTTATTTTTATCCAAATACAATTCTTCAACTCCCTTTTCTTTCATGATTACTCCTTTGTGAATAGTTAATAGCTAGAATTTCATTTGTGTTCTTCCCACTCATGGGTTATAAGACACGTGATCACTGTTTCAAAATTGATTGTTGTTTTAAAATGAAAAAAAAAATCATTTTTTATTACTATTGTTTTTCACTTGAAAGTATATTATAATAATATATATTATTTTTTAAAATTTATTTTTTATATCTATATATAAATATCTAAAAATATAAAGAAAACAACTAAAAAAAACACTTTTTAAAATTACTTTTCCACCATAAAATAAACACGCTTTTAATAATATAATAACTTTAATTATCGGACCCTGTTCAAGATCTCTATTTAACCTAGTATAGGCATATGATCCAGGACCTCTATTTACACATGCCTATATTTTAGAAATATATCATTTTTATTTCTTGGATTATTCTTTACAAAAATCATATTCTACTTGCATCCACGCGCATTAAAAATTGACTAACCCTATATTTTTTTGTGCATAGATCTGCTGCGTTAAACACTGGCCACTATGATTTGTTGGTTTAACAGAGATTTTTGTGCTTAGATTTATGTTTACAACGATTAAATGACTATTTAGAATTTTTTTTTTCTTAAGATGATGAAAATCTTAATAACTAAGTTCATCAAATCATGATTTTCCAGGTTGTCCATGTCGACTCGGTAGGATTTAGCTCGCGCCTTCAAATTCTTACAAGTACTCTACGCCATTGTGTTAAAACTCGATATGGCTGGCGGGTCATCCCTTTCTTTTTCTTGTTTCATGTTTTTTTAGTTCAGTTTTTTATTGTGTTGCTTCTCCTATCTTTTTTATTAAAACTTTTAGCGATTGTTTTTTTTTATGATTTCTGGGATGGTGAAAGATCTCGCATATACATCTTACTGTCAGGTGCCTCCATTTATTCTCTGGTTTCTTGATTAGTTTTAATTCATTTACATTTAGAATCGGACAACTTTTGTTTCATTTCTTTTGAGTTGCCTCTGCCCGCCATTTTCTTAGGCTTGGCTTAATGCGCATTATGTGCTACCTGCAACAACAAAAAAAAATCTTCTGTGGTAAATTTTGTTTCGTGCTCCTGTTCTACTTTTCTACTTTCTTTGTTGTTGACTTCTATTACATTGATGCCGCATTTTCACTGCATTATGTTCAATATGTTTTAAGTGGAGATTGCGGAGTCGTCTCATTATTAATCAAGATTCTACTTTGGTTGGTTTGTCTGTTCCTCACATCTTATTTTGTCCGTCTCTGTTACTAATAAATCTTGTTACGAGTTTTTTAGTTTTTAGAAGTCAACTCTACAGTGTTGCTGTCTGGTTTTAAATTGTTGCTTGGACGCATATCTACTAGAGTGTGCTGTAAGAGTTTTTTCTTTTTAAAAAAAAGCTTTTTCTACACGATAAGTGTTGCTCGTTTTCTTCTCTTTTGTATGCCATTTGATTTTTTTCTTGTTACGTGTTCTCGCTTTCCTTTTCCTTTTCACTAACCCTATATTTTTTTTGTGCGTAGGTCTGTTGCGTTAAACAATAGCCACTGTGATTTGTTGGTTTAAGAGAGATTTTTGTGCTTAGATTTATGTTTACAACGATTAAATGACTATTTAGATTTTTTTCTTAAAATGATGAAAATCTTAATAACTAAGTTCATAAAATCATGATTTTTCATGTTGTCTGTGTTGACTCGGTAGGATTTAGCTCGTGCGTTCAAATTCTTAAAAGTACTCTACGCCATTGTTTTAAAACTCGATATGGATGGCGGGTCGTCCCTTTCTTTTTCTTGTTTCATGCTTTTTTAGTTCAGTTTTTTTATTGTGTTGCTTCTCCTATCTTTTTTATTAAAATGTTAGAGATTGTTTTTTTCTGATTTCTAGGATGGTGAAAGATCTCGCCTAAACATCTTAGTGTTAGGTGCCTCCATTTATTCTCTGGTTGCTTGATTGGTTTTATTTCATTTACATTTAGAATCGAACAGCTTTTCTTTTCATTTCTTTTGAGTTGCCTCTGCTCGCCATTTTCTTAGGCTTGGCTTAATGCGCATTATGTGCTACCTGCAACAATATTTTTTCTTCTGAGGTAAATTCTGACCCACTCACAGTAGCTAGATTATTTACATTTCTGAATTAAGTCTTGGAGGTTTTGGATTCCTCAAAAATCCATTTAAAATTACTGGAACTGTGACATAACTTAAATACACTTAAAATTAACAACTTGCGAATTACAAGTTCCCCCCACTGAGCTTATCCCAGAATTTAGGGATACTCAGCTAACAACCTTGACCAGTCCCAACACTAATTTATTGACCCATTATTCAACCCATAACTTAATTAAAATAATCTAACTGAACTTAATCAACTAGACTCAATCAAACTGAACTAACTGGACAACTTGGACGAAACCAAGCTAACTGGACTAATCAAACTAGACTGACCCACTGACTTGCATTCCAGAACATTGCTAACAGTGTTTTATTAATAATCTAGCTACTAAATGTGCTCCTGTTCTACTTTTCTACTGTCACCATTGTCGCTTTCTCTTTCATTGATGTTGCATCTTCACTGCATGATTATTATCTTGGGCACTTGATCATTTGGTCAATATGTTTTAAGTAGAAATTGTGGTCTGTCTCATTAGTAATCGATAATTTATTTTGGTTGGTTTGTTTGTTCCTCTTTTGTCCATCTTTGGTACTCATGAAACTTGCTTCGAGTTTTTCAGTTTTCATAGATTAACTCTGTTGTGTTGCTGTCTGTTTTTAGATTGTTGCTCTGATCTTGGACAAGTCTCTGTTAGAATTTGTTGTAAGAGATTTTTCTTTTTTATTATTAAAAAATGTTTTTTTTCTACACTATACATATTGCTCTTTTTCTTCTCTTTTGTATGTCATTTGTTATCTTTTCTTCCTTTTCCTTTTCCCTAATAGTTTATTCTTTTTGTGCGTAGGTCTGTTGCGTTAAACATTAAATACTGTTATTTGTTGGTTTACGAGTGATTTTTTAGCTTAGATTTATGTTTATAAGGATTATATGATTATTTAGATGTTGTTTTCTTAAAAAAGAAAAAATTCTTAATTTCTAAGGTCATAAAATCATGCTTTCCCTGGTTGTCCATGGTGACTCGGTAGGATTTAGCTTGTGCGTTCAAATTCTGACATTGTACGCCTTTGTTTTATAACTTGGACTGACTTGCGCGCCGACCCTTTTATTTTCCTTGTTGTGCTTTATTTCAGTTTTTTATGTTGCTTCTCCTATTTTTTTTATTAAAACTATTAGCGATTGGAGTTTTATTTAAGCTTTGCCTCCTTATACTTTAGCTCATGTGCAAACCCTTGTAGTTTTGGATTTGAGAATTTTAAGGTTATTATACGTCCATTTTTTCTTAAATTATCTGAAAAAATAAATTGATTTACTTACAATATGGTTTGATAATATATTTACTAAAAAAAAAAAAAAACAATGCATGAAGAAAAGTTTGTCTATTTCTTCATTTCAGACTACCTTGGAAATCTGAAATTTTGATGGACTTGGAGTTGAAATAAATGTTTTAGATTGTAAACTTTCATGTTCATTCTTTCATGGCAAATAGATTTTGTAAATACAGGTGTCCATTGTGATTCGTTGGTTGCCAACAACAACCATCTCGTGAACCAACTTTGAGCTCAGTTTTCTAATGTTTTAATGCATATGAAACGACATCTACCCTATAAACTAAGATGTATCCACCCATGAATGCACAAATTTAAAAAGCGAAAGAAACCCATACGTTGAAATGGGTGTTTTACTATTGGTAAGAGATTTGGGTACAGAATTGAAGGAGAAGGCTAAAGTTGATAATCAAGTAAATCTTGGTTTCTGGGGAATCGAGGAAGAGTCTGTCAAGGAGAAAATGGATAGATGTTGCCATTTGAAGCAGTCAAGATGTTCGAAAATGGTCATTAATTTGTTTGTCCGAGTCTTTCTTCAAACGTTGTATGCTGATGGTTGTGATGAACGCGATGTTCCTACACGAAAACAAATAACTGGGCAAAATGCCAAAGCTACCAGCAACTCGTTTTCCAATCTTCTGTTGAACCCTGAGATCTATAGTACTGTTTCTCTCTTCCCATTTCAAACTCAACAAGATAGGTGCAAAGAAGTTTACATGAATTTGTATTGATTCCTGATCAAAATATATCAAGAATTTCCGAGATGAAACCATTGCATAGAGGGCAATTACCCCTTTGAACCCAGAGCTCTCTTGAACACAGCCTGCAAAATGTATGCCCACAAGGAATAAAGGCTGCACCTTTATGCCTAACCATGCACACGCAGCAGGTGTACTCTATAGCAGCGCCGCCATCACCACGGTCCTCCTCCTCCTCCTCCTCCTCCTCATCATCATCATCATCATCGCATGCCTCAATATCCCCCATTGTATATCTAGACCCCTCAAACCCCATCTGCCTATCTGTCTCCTCTAACAGATCCATCAATGACATCCTCAACGGCTCCTGCGTCTCCATATTCCCGGGCATGGGCATTGCCCCTTCCTCGGCTGCTGCCGCAGCTGCAGCTTCCGCCTGTGCAGCTGCTTCTGCAGCCTCCTGTGCTGCCACCGCCTCCCTCGCCGACAACAGTCTCTCCTCTGCCAATGCAGTGCCCAGGCGTGTCGTGCCTTCAGGTGACGAAGGATCTGAATCATTCTCATCCGACTGGGTTGGATCGACAGCCGGGAACCGAGTCGAGTTGTGCCGCGAGATTTGAGGTCGAAATCTCCGGGAAGGCGGGCCATCGTCCACCGCGTTAATGTTCGCATCCGAGTCGCCAGAGTGAGTTGACTCAGACTGAACCTGGGGAATGGCTGAACCAAACCGAGTTGAACTCCGGCGAGTCATTTGCGGCCTCGAGCTCGGACCCATCCCCGAGTTATCATCCGATTCCTCCAACTCGGGTGGTATAACGGACGACACGGTGGTGAACCGCACGGAATTACGGCGTGCCATCAAAGACCTGGAGGAAGCGTTATTGATATTAGAATTGCGAAACCTGTTTTCCACCGGGATAGGGATATCCGAAGTGGGGGTATGAACCGAAGATGTCCAAGCAGAGCCAGCACGCTTCAAACGGAGCTTGTCCCTGAAAGCTTTCCAACTCTTTTTGTCTCTGTGTCCAAATAACGAGCCGCTCTCTTCATCCCGGATTATATCCATTAATGTCTGATTTGCCTGGCCCGGCTGTTTTTCCATGCTTAATATCGTCTCAAGGGTCCTTCTATCTCCGCTTTTCTCAATTGCATCCAACAGCGTTATTCTCTTGCGACCGCCGTCGCCGCCGCCATTGCTGCATTCAACCTCCATTAAAAACCAGTTGCAAGGTTTAAAGATACTAGAAATGACAAACAGGAACAGCTCCTGAGACGATCAAATCAAGAAAATCACCCCAATCCCATGTATGTGCAGAGCAGTGGTTGGCTGAATTAAAAAATATTGCAGATCATAGTGCGGTTACTTGGGAGAAGAATTCAAGGATTAGAAACATCTTTTGTTTTGGTTTCTGTGCACAGTTTATCGGGAATTGTAGAATAAAGAAACGCCGTAAGAAACCACCGCGCGTCAAAAGGCATATATTTAAGTATTTTATTTTCATCATTAATTTTCTTGATTAGGGTTTATATATTATTTTCATCATTAATAAATAAATAAACAAATAAAAAGTGAAGCAGCAGATACCTTGCATACGTTGGGTTCTGGCAGTATACGGAGCAGAACAATGTCGTTTGCTGACAGAAAAAAAAAAAAAAAAAAAACTTCAATGATTCCATCATTCAAGACAGAAAAATATATTTCTCGTTAAAATAAAAATAAAAATTAAAGAAACAGATAAGATCACACATACCAGCAGAAAAGTCTAAGAAAATGGCCTTCCTCCCTTTTCTTTTCTTCTTTCTCTGTCTTTGTCATGTGAGATTTCACTTTCTTTGGGTTTTTTTTTTATTTTTAAATATATTTTTTCTGTCGCTTTTTCTCTCTTTTTTAATTTTAATTTGTATGAAAAATGTTTGTTTTTAATTTTAATTTGTATGAAAAATGTTTGAAAGAGAGAAAAGGGGAGAGGGTGGTGGTGGTGGAGGGGGGAGGAGAAGTGGAGCGGGTCTTGTGGAGGGGAGGAAACATAGGAATTCTGTGGTGGGGATCCCTTTGTTTGAGGGGAGATCCATTTTAAACCTCATAATTGGTACGAGTTGCTGGCATAAATTGACAAAGCATGATAAAAAAAATTGGCATTTTCTATAAAGCCCAGCATTGATGATCTCTCACATGTATTAAGGCTAGTGTTGATTCCTTGGACCACTCTCTCTTTTTTATTTTAATTACTTATACACACACACACATATTGTGTGTGTGTATATGTGTATATGTTAGGATAATTATCAGGGTTTGTCCGCGATTGACCGAACACCAAAACCAGACACGCGCAACGCCGGTGGACAGAGGACAGAGAGGCAAACTAGGTGACATGACCGAAGTTCAGTTTTGACCACCTAAAGACACCTCACACGCCGCCTTAGAGGAGCGTCCGTGTGGAACACTGTGGGCGCGTCCGAACGACACGCCTTGCAATGTTTCAGTAAAAAATAATAAAATAATGGTTAATCACGTTAACACCCCTGAACCTAGTCAAAATTACAAAAAAAAATCGGAGAGGAAAATACCACGCTGCCCCCCGCTACAATGTTCTATTTTGTTTTTTTGAGGGGTTATTTCAATAGATTTATTCTGCGAATAGGTTGGAAAAACCGATAACACCCTCTGTCTGACCTTGCTTCTAGTTTACGATTTTTAGCAATTTTCTATTACGAAGCAGGCTTGGATTAGGTGCGTTAATGTTATGCAGTTGTGGCTAAGAGCAGGTGTTAGGAATCACAGGATACAAATATTAATTAAATGTGTGTTTAGATTTCTTAAAGCAGTTGATTTTTATCTAAAAATATATTCAAATAATATTTTTTATAAATATTTAGTCTTATATATTTTTTATATTCTATATTTTTATGAATTGTATTTTAATTTTTTGATATATATATATATATATATATATATATATATATATATATATATATATATCTGTGTGTGTGTGTGTGTGTCTGTATATATATATATGTATATGTATATAGCCTACATTCGTATAAATTTGTTAACATTTTAATGTGAGATAATTACACTACGCTTTATGTCTCATATTTTTTTATATTGTTTTTCATTTTTTTTCAAAGTGAGATAAACAACATATAACTACATCCACATGAACTGCTTTATAAAATTTCAATATGAAATAAGTATATTATATTTTTCATGTTTTTTATTGTTTATATTCACATGAATTTTTTCTTAACTTTTTAATTAAAATAATTATAATCCAAGCCTTGTATTTTTTTTATATAATTAAAAAACAAATCAAAACTTATATAATAGCAATAAGGACCATACCAAACAATCGAAAGAGCAGGGACTAAACTGAAAACTACAAAATCAACTATGGCGATGATGTGTGCTTGCACAGACAGGAGAGAGAAAGAGGGGAAAATTCAACCGGCCATTGACGCCTCTCCGGCCACCTTGTATGTACACACGCCGCACCAGGAAGAAGATAGACATGGTTGAAAGTCATTGTAGATGCCAGCTGGGCATCTTTTGAAGCCGGAATATGTCGCACATGCCATTCGAAACACTCGTGAGGACGAAAACGGACGGCCATTTGGCGACGCGTCAAAAGTAATTCGGCAGAAAAAAGAATTAAAAAATAGTAAATTACCATCACACCCCCCACAGACAATTCTTGTATTTTGTCTTATATGAGGATATTAACGTATTTGACCATTTAAAAATTTTGTGCATTTGCCATGTTGTCCCCGAGATTTACTGTATAATTTTGTTTTCTTAGAGGGCAGTTTTGTATTTAGACATTTAAAAAACAATGTGCAATAACGGTTGTGCCCCTATACATTACTATGTTGTTTTTTTTCTTATTTATGGGTAACATGATTATTTTACTATGCACAGAAATGTCAAAAATCGAAAATAACCCCAGATCCAAGTCCAATTTTATTGTGCATCGAGGAGTAAAATAGTAATTGCATTATTCATATCCACAGTGAATTTAAGTCTAGAACTACAGTGATTTGCTACAATAAATACACAGTAATTCCGCGAGTTGATTTAGTTGTATGTATAATGTATGATATAATTAACACTGTTATGGGCTTAGTGCATAAAACATCCAATGGGCCAATATAGATATAAATAAAATAAAGTAAGAGTGGAAAGCAGCAGCCTTGTACTATGCTCAGGAGCTATTCACCTCCATTTCTCTTAATGAGGATGCTGTCATCATCACCTCATACCTTAAACCCTAACCCAACATTTCTAACTCCCATGAAATCAACCACCCAAACCCTTAATCCATCGCAAAATCATAACCACCCTCTACTCTTCTCTAATAACCCTAAGGTCTCTCTTTCAAATTCATACAAATTACCTCAAAACATGACAGTCCCCAACTGCTTCTCTGGGTCTGCTAGCACGGACCAAGTTAGCATTTCGGGCGCACCCGGATCCAATAACTCGAACCCAGAGTCAACTCTTGTAGTGGTTTCTTTCTACAAATTCGCTGACTTTCCTGACTATGCTGACATGAGAAAGCCCTTAAAGGAGCTCTGTGAAGAACTAGTAATTTGTTTCTATCATTATCTTTCATGTTTTTTTTTCTTTTTATTTATTTAGTATCTAATTTTGACGTGTATCTGAATTGTAATGCCGTAAGTTTGGGATTTTTCTTTTTAATTGTCTTGTTATAGGCTGTGGTTGCTTCTTAGTTTACTTTCCAAGTGAATGCGGCATGAAGAAAGTGGGTCTCTGGGATTTTAGGAATCATTAATGTTGGCTCATAAAGCATTTTTATTTTTATTAAGAAATGGGAACGCATTCAATCTTAAATCTTGCAGTAATTACAGATATGTGCTTCTTTTTAGAAAAAATAAAAAGAAAAGCATTTTTTTTTCTTTTTAAATGGAAGAATAAACGAATTTGGAATAGGACATAGTAGCCAACCCTGTAGTATCCGTGACTAGCCTTTTGTTGCTTTCAGTTTAGCAGATTTTAGATTTTTGTTTCTAGGCTGGATAGTGTTTACTTGTCTGACCTTGTAAGTTGCACTTTCTTTACATTGTTCTTCTGGTGGTCAAGTTCATCCATTGTGTTCGCACCTTGCCAAGCTGATGCTTTTCAGCGTGTTTCAGGTGGGATCATTCTTGCACCAGAGGGAATTAATGGCAGTATCTGTGGGACTTGGGAATCAGTGGTGAATGTTCTTGGATTCATCCAAAGTGATGACAGGCTAAAGGGGTTAAGACAAGTGGAGTCACCTGTTAGTCCCGAGGAGGAAGCTATCCATCATGGACACACAAGCGGATCTCCTCTTGCTGCAGGGGAAGATGCACCCTTCCGCTGGGATCATGTGAGGATCAAGTTGAAGAAAGAGGTATTGCTTCATGCAAAGGATAATTTTCATTTTGTATGGAGAGATTCGTGATTATGGGAAATACCTCTTTTATTGTATAGCGAGGCTATTCTTATATTGTTCTTTCTTCATGAATAAGCAGATTGTTACTCTGGGAATGCCCTCAGTCTCACCTAATGAAAGGGTTGGGAAGTATGTGAAGCCAAGGGACTGGAATGCATTGATTAGTGATCCAGATATAGTGAGTATAATATAATACTATTTGGGTTTTTCCTGTTGCTTGTTAAAATGTTTTAATCCCCTCTCGTAAGATATTTCATGCGTCTCACACCATGTGCTTCATTTCCTATCATTTAAAGAAAGAGCTTGAGTTTAGATACTCTTTTAAGACTTACTCCCAAACTAGTTCTGGTTGGTTGTGTTTCTGAATTGATGTATGACTAAATTATATTTCTGTTAATCCTCCACAAACTTTCATCTTGACAATTATCTAAGCCATACACAGTGCAAGTTTTTTTCTTTTTAATCTCTGTTAATCTATCTAAATTTTTCTGTGAGTTAGATGATGCCATTCCAATTTTTTAGATTTTGACATGTTTAAGGCATTTTCTGTTTAAGTACTGTTATTAAATGGATGGATTTGATGTTTACTGCTTTTTATTCCTTAACAAACAGATAAAAAGCCTGACAATCTTAGCAGTGCATGCTATGGTTTATTGTTCAGAAGCTGTAATTATAACTGCAGCAGTGCTTTTTTAAGCTGTTGACAGATGATGTCAGGAGGCTTTTTTTTATTTAAATTGCAATAGTGCGTTCCAACCATGTTAGAATTGATTATATTATGCTAATTTTACAGCATTCATGCAAAGCTTAAATTTCCTACAATAAAAAAGATGTTTCTGACTTTCAATACATAAAATCATACATAATTGATTTTACAGTATTCATGCAAAGCTTAAGTTTACAACAATAATTTTTTTTTCTAAACTTTCAATACATCAAATCAAATATGATTGTCAAAATTGGATCTGGAAAGCTCCATAAAAATTAAGTTTAGAATTGAGTTTGGGTGTTTTTCCCTTTCTTTCTTCCTCTATTTTTTTTAGTTTGATGTGATTGAGGTGTTAATATACATGGGACATAGTTGGAGTTTAATTTAACAGTGTTTTTCCCACTTTCTACTGTCCGATCTTGTACTTCATCCTATGCATAGGTGGTGGTTGATGTTCGAAATAACTACGAAACTAGAATTGGGAAGTTCAAAGGAGCTGTTGATCCTTGTACCACAGCATTTCGTGAATTTCCATCTTGGGTGGAAGATGAGTTCCAACATGCCGAAACTTATGAGGTGAACTGTTCAGGTGGAAGCACTGATAAAGAAACAAAGAGTCCAAACAAGAAAATGCCTCAGAAAGTTGCAATGTACTGCACTGGAGGAATTCGATGTGAAAAGGCTTCAAGTTTTCTCCTACGTAAAGGTTTCAAAGAGGTGATTTTCTATTTCAATTCTTTCTTCTGCCATGCTTTTTGATGAACCTACTGGTTGATTGTATGGTGTTTGATAAACCTGATCTTGTACCTTGTGGTCACATACTAATGGTGATCTTTAGATTAGTATTATAGTGTGTTGCGGTTTTGATTATTAATGAATCCTCGAGTCATGCTTTATAATAGCAGACGCTATTTGGTTTTCTAGATCCAGATTTCAGACTTAATTATATATCTAGTACTATTTTTTGCGCGCTGTTGAGATATATAGTTAGCTGTGTTCTTCACGAAATGTACTGCCACTGCCAAGCAGCATTAAGTGCATCTATTTAACCTCAGTTTGCTTGTTGAGATTCTTTTTTGCATTTCTTTTTGGCTTTGAACAGTGTTAGCGTTTTTGGTTGGGTATTGATATTTTGATCCTTCTGTTTGCCAGGTTTATCATTTGGAGGGTGGGATTCTGAAATACCTTGAGGAAGTTCCAAAGTCAGAGAGCTTGTGGGAGGGCGAGTGCTTTGTTTTCGACAAACGAGTCTCGGTAGAGCATGGTTTGGAACAAGGAACTTTCAAGCTTTGCTATGGATGTAAGCAACCAGTTAGTGATGCTGACATGGAAGCCCCGGAGTGGGAATATGGAGTTTGTTGCCCGTATTGTCATTCATCAAAATCTGAAGAAGAAAAGGAGAGGGCGAGGGCTCGGCAAAGGCAGTTTGAAACTTGGGGCGTTATCGGGGGTCCGGACAAGGGTCGCCGGCCCGTGTTTAAACCAGATAGCAACATCAGTGATGATAAACAGCAGCTTTCAAGTACATTTTAGCAAGTGTGGAAGATGAGATATAACATGGAACATGCTTCCAAAGTTTCTATATTTTATCCCCTTGCTGAGGGTTGTCTCTCTTCCCTTTCGAAAGCACTTCGTTTGTCCATTTCACCATGAATAAATATGTTTATGAAGAGGTGGCATTGAGATTTTAGAGTGACCATTTTGCTTTGCTGAAAGTATACCAGGATGAGTTGAGGAACAAAAGGCGAGGAAGAAGATAGAAATTGGCGCAATCTCTTGGGAATGGAGAAAGATGAAACCTATGATGAGGGGTTAGTTAATTACTGCAGCTAATATATTAGGCCTATAATTGTTTCTTGTTTGGAAGGAAATAAATTTTAATTTTTAAAATTTGTTTTAACTCATTGTTAAATCTGTAACTTGGTCAATGCTTACAAGCAATTTGATAGAAAGTACACAGTTGCATTAAACCCTAATGGCTTTGGATTTAAGAATTAGGTTGACTAAGTCCAGGTCTTTTTCGATAAAATGTCTTTGATTATTATTTCTAATTAAGCCTAAGATTTTAAATTGATTCCGTGTCTCCTTCCTTTTTCCCTTATAAGGACTTGAATTCTGTGCTTATATATCCACACGATTGCAACCGCCTTCTAATCAGCTGGTCCCAATTTGAAAAGTATAGATAGTTTTTCTTTATTTTGTTTATTAATGAGTTTTCTATTTTGTTTTATTAAAAAAGTACATAAATACCCAATTAACAATGAGACAAAATTGTAATTAGATTCTTCAAATATTTCAGGATGTAATTTTTGGCTTTTATATGCTATAAAATTAAATGTTTTTTTTTTTAAAAAAAAATGATCTCCATCATTTGCCCTTGAAAATTGACCACTTAATTCATTATTAATAATGAGGAAGATATATTATCGAATTCTTATATTTATAATACTATTTATTATAACAATGTTCCTAGTAAAAAAAAAACATCTAGTTAGGATTTGAGGGCAAGATAGTCTTTTCACTGTGATTCAATGTATTTCCAAATTGTTCAAGTATAAATTAAGCATTTTATTTTTTTAATAGTTAAATTACAAGGAAAAAAATTGCTTACTAAGCCACCGTGCATTTATATTCTTTTCAATTTATTTAAAAAAAATAAGTCAAAATAACTCAAAATCAACAAAGCTATCGTTTTCTTTTTTTTATCTTTTCATATTATATTATTGTTCATGTCAAGTTAAGCAAGGTGCATTTTTGTATTTGACATATATTAAATATTTTAAAAACATGTTTGGCATGTGTCACACGTGCACTAGAAGGTGGGCGGCTCATATAGGTCATTTAATCATCAAACACTTATTTTTGTTACGACGTTTAATAGGTCTTAACATTTATTCGTGATGCTCCATATATATCTCTAATTTCGTATTGATGACTATTTTTTTATTATTTCCTTCTCTCTCTCGACCTAAAAGTTAACGCAAGCCCATTCAAAATTTAATAATAGCCCTTTATTTTTGTTTAAGTATAAATTAAGCATTTTATTTTTTTAATAGTTAAATTATAACAATGTTCCTTTTAACTTTTGATCTTTGTCCTTTAATTATTATTTTTTTATTTTGAATAATCTATAAAATCATAATTGTTTTCAATTTCACCCCTTTCTATTTTGTCTTTCAAATTTAGCCCCCATCATTTTAATGGCTATTTGTTTTTGTGTTGAGATCATTTTTAAAATTATTTATTTATTACAATTGCATCCTCCTTTAGTTTTTTTCCGTTCAAATTTGATCCTTTTTTTTTATTGTTATATTTTTACTTTTATGATTATTTTTTAAATTGATTTTTTTTATGATATATCCTTCAACAATAAATTGGTTGAAAAATAAACTTTTTAGTTGAACTAAATCAAAGATTTTATAGATTGTAAGTCTTAGAGAATAGTCTTAGTTTTGTTATATGCTTAGATTGCAACTTGTAGTTTAGGAGGTTTACTTCCATATTTGCTTGGTATTTTATTATCTTTTTTTGAGTTTTTTTTGTAGAATTTCTTTCTAATCTTGAAAATGACCCTATTTATATTGAGTCTTTTTATTTGTTGTTCTTTTTTAGGTTTTTTTGGATAATCATTTAATTTTTCTTCTAGTTCTATCCTTTAATATTTGGAATATGTTTTTAGAACAATTTATAGAATTAATATTCTATTTTTATCCCCTTTAATATTTTAATTTTTCAAATTTAGTCTATATTATTTTTGTTACTATTTATTTTATTTAAGATATATTTTTGAATTTATTGTTATTATCAATTTTATCCTCCTTAAGTTTTTTTCCTATCAAATTTGATCCTTGTTTTTTTTATTACCTTTTTCGCTTTGATTTTTTTCCTACCGATTTTATCCTCATTCGACATTAAATTAGTTGGGAATTAATATTATTAATTGATTTTGAGTATATGATTTCAAGGGCTTTGAGTTTTAGAGATTAACCTAGATTTAGGAAATTGTCTGGGTTGCTAATGCTCATCTTTTCTCTTATCCTTTTTTAATGCTCATTTTTTTTATAACCTTCATCCTTAAACATTTATTCAATTGATTATTATTTATTTGCATCATGTAGATTTTTTCATTAATTTTGAAGATGACTTGGGTTTTCTTGAGTCTTTTTAATTAATTACAAATTTGAAACTTTAGCTCAGGTTCTGAATGTTCACACGTGTTTACTTGTTTTTTTAAAACTGATATTCTTCAATTTTATCATTCACACATTTTTATTATTAGTGATTAGATTTTTTATTTTTTTTTAACCTCGTTATCTTTTTCTTAACCTTTTTTTTTTTTGTTCTTGTCATTTTTATTTTTTTTAAAGTTTGATCCATGCATCACTTTTTTTCTTTATTAGTTCTATATCCCGAGTTATATTTAAAAAAAAAAACTCTATAATCTCATAAATATTTTTTTACCAATAAAGAAATATTGTGGGCTTGATATAGTGCAGTCCCACAAATCTAAGCATATAATAAAACTAAAATAAGGGGAATGCTCACAAGCCGCAAGCAAATCAAGGACTTAAAGGACTAGAATGATAAGGAAAACGTATACGAACCATAGTGAAACAAAATGTAAATAACGAGGACCAATTGGGATCAATTTCCAAATACAGAGTAATCCAACGGCGTTAATATAAAGCATGGCTACAGCGAAGAGACGCAGACAGTGAGCGTGTTGACGAACAATTCCTTGTTTCCAAAACTGAATTGATCGAAGAATTAATGGCTGGAAAAGCTGCAATGTCCAAGTTCATAAGTCCCAGACTCCGTCTCCAATCCATCCAAACTGCCGCCTGTTGGGGTGTCGCCGCCGGCACCACCGCTCTATGGGTCGTCCAGGTATAGATCCATCTCAACTTCGATACGATATATCTTCTCTTTCATAAGTTAACAAATTCCGATTTTTATTTTTGGTTTTTTATATTTTTGGTGGACAAATATCAAAAAAAGTAATTATATTCAAGGTGGATCTTTTTATGGATCTGTAAGTTGATTTTCTTTTTAAGTGGAAGATTGGAGAAATAATAATATTAATTGGGTGTTTGGAATTACATGTTATTTATAGATAGAAGATTGATTAGAATTATGTTGGAGATGTAGAGCCATGTTTTTCTCTTTGGTCATTCTGGTTGCGTTTGATTAGTTAGTGTTTGGTTATCGTTTATCTGTAATTATATTTTGAGAAGAAATTCATTCGAACTCCTTCAGAGAAAGATTTATTTTATGTCCTTGGAACAGTTTTGGACTGAATTTTGAATTTCTGTGCTTGAAGTTTTTTGAAACTGTTTTGGAGCGAATTTTGGAAGTACTCTGACCCCATTGTCTTTCTCCTTACCACATGGTATGCTATGTTCTAACATGGCATCAGAGTGGTAATAGCTTCTATTGTGTGTGTGTGTGTGTGTGTGTGTGTGTGTGTGTGTGTGATCATCATATTAAATTTCAAGTATACATCACTACCCTCTACAACACTTAATATCCTTGTGCTCAAAACTTTTGTATGAATCTAAGGTTTTGATGTGGAGATTAGAGATATCAGGTTTAGATTACCTTGAATTAAAGATTAGTAATCTATGCATAAAACATAGAACAGAATAGAAAAGAAACACTCTGAAATTGAGAAAAACTTTGAACAAAGAAAAATGTAGTGAATGGGATTGTTTTCCTTCTTTGGCTTGGCATTTACGGGCAACTCCATGTTGTTAGACTAATGGGGCTTGTTGGGTCAATGTCATTATGCTTGATTATTATAAACTCGTCATCTTCTTGAACTATCTACATCACTTCATTTTTTATTGTAACTAAAGGTTTTGCCTCTTTTTTTTGTTGAAAAGATTTGTATCAAGAATTATGATTTACACATTGACAATTACTTAACTAGATTTTTTTTTTATGAGATACTATTTCATCTATGAAGTGACAGATATCTAACATATTCACACATAATAATTTTTTTCATAGTGGTGGAGAGCTTGTACAAACTTTTCCATGTTCCAATTCAACCTGATCCATTTTTCTTAGCAGAAATTGAGTCTATGATAGAAGTTACATGCTCTGTAAAATTGGTCTTATTCACATAGAGAACACACAAAAGCTTTAGTGTAATCTTTTCAGGCATTAGAATGACATCCTTTCTTATTCTATGCTTTGAAAAATTTGGCTGTAATTTGTCATTATGTGTGATTATCTATATACCACACCATACTATAGAAAGAAAAAGGATTTGAGAGAAAAAAAAAATCTACTAGCAACTGTATGTTGAGTTTGCTTTGTCATTTGTTTGTTTGTCACCATTTTTTGTTTCGTTACTAGTAGCTTCTTGTGGAATTTTTTTTGGCAAATGGCGCATAGTACTTTTTAATCTGATTGTCTGCTTGCCCATAAAAAAAGAAATGCTCTTTTTTTCACATTTTTTGCCGACCATGGATGGAAATGTGCTTGAACTGCTGATTTAAACCTGGGAAATCATGTATCAAACATAATTGTTGATTATGTGTAGGCTAAGTTAATATCTCAACAACAGCACTGCAATTTCCTAAGCAAATATGCTTTATCTACTCCAACAAAAAGAAATTTTTTTTGCAAGCTATGTTTGTCCATAGTCTCTTTTCCTCATTTTATGAACATGAACCTTAAAATTTTAGTTGTTTCTTTTTCAGCCATTTGATTGGATTAAAAAGACCTTTTTTGAGAAAGGAAACTCTGAAGAGAAGTGAAGAATCAACTTTCTGGTAACAACTTTCTGATTTCTTCTTTCAGGTTGCTGAGAAAAACCATAAACAAAGTCGATATGAATAATGTTGTTTAGTTTCTTACGTTGTTGATGAGGCCTTGTTGGCATTATTCATGACAATGATTTGAGAATTAAATGCTTTTGTTTCTTGTTATATACTTGCCCCCACCACCATGCATTGCTTTCAGCTTCTAAAATGCTGTGAAAGGTAATTAGAGTTAAACCTCTCTGAATATGCCAAAAGGAAAAGGGATGGCAAGTACTTCTTAAATCAAGAGGTTAAGTGTGTTGGTGATTCACAGTGGAGAAATTTTGAATTTCTAATAAATTAAATGGTAGATTACTTCTTCACGGATTCAAATAATGATGGTGTGAAATTTTATCGCAGTGTACTTCCTTTGCCTTGGTTGGTGGTAGATTAATCAATGCATTCAAAAAAATTTAAGTGGCTTCACTTTTAGAGACTAAATTTGTTCCTTTTTATTAATTTTTTGTTTTCATACTTAATAATAAAAGTCTTTATTATATTTCTTTTCTAGATTGAAAAATTATTTTCTCACTTTCTTTTTCAACATAATTTATATACTCTTCATGTCTTCCATGCTGGATTATAGTTTTTTTTTTTTTTGCACTATTAGCAATCAGCTTTTCCTCATAAAGGACTTTAAAAGTCAATACACGAATATACCATTTATTTCAACATGGATTATCACTTTGAACTACGTGATGTGTACTCAGGCATTTAGGGTTCTTGGTTTTTTTTTTTTTGGTAATTGTATATCTTATATATGAGACATAAATGAATTGTTTTTTTTTTTCTTGTGTTACTCATTGAAGAAGTTAATCCGTAAGCAAATATTTTAGAAAAATAAAAGGCTGTGAAGACCACCATAAAGAGATCAAAATTATTTGCATAAAATTCTTAATTGCATGAGAGAGCTCTATTTACAGTGCCATGAGAAGAGCTTCTTTCAGACCTTTGATTTTTTTTGTCGTCGTCCCTCTCCCGGAGTTGTCTTCTATTATTACATTTAAAGAAGTGGTTTTTTTTTGTTGTTTGTTTGACTTGCCATAATTCTCCAATCCACAAATGTGACGTGGCGATTATCTTGGGTGCAATAAAGAGGTGTTTAGCATGCTTTTTTTTAAGTATTTTTGAGAAAAAAAATTAAAAAAATTTATTTTTATTTTTTATTTTAAATTAAAAAAATGATATTTTTTTGATTATTTTCATCTTAAAAGTATTTTTTTTTTAAAATAAAATAAAATAAAATTATTTGAATATATTTTTAAATAAAAATTATTTTTAAAAATAATATCAACTTCATTCCTAAACATTCAGAAAGATATTCGTGAAGAAGAAAAAACATTAGTTTAATGGGCCTAAAAAACTAAAAATAAAAAAAAGAATATTTTTATAATCTCGAGCGATCATGTCTAAGCCCAACTACTACCAAGGTACCTGGACTTGAGATGGTAAGTGCATGAGCCTATTTGGACGTGGCATGCTCACTATCTTTATTGTTGGCACCTCAACACTTACATGAGCTTTAATATTTTTTATTTTAAATTAAATTTTTTTTTTTTATGTTATTAGATCATTTTAATATATTTCTGAACAAAAAATATTTTCAAAAACAACTTCAATTAAACTATCAATCAAACATTAAGTCTGATGTGCTTCTGTTCAAGAAGAATGTTCAATTATTTTTTATTTATTTTTTCTTTAAT
>CM055444.1:4366524-4459604 GCA_029228465.1 Salix viminalis | reverse complement strand
GGTTCAAACATCTTCTTTGAGCCCGTCACTCTTTTAAGAATCTTTTCAAGAATCTACACAAGTTTCTTAATATTATTTATATTGATTTAATATATACTATTTTGGAGTAGAATACAATTAAAAAAAATTTCAAAATGGTGAAATTATGCTTTAGCATCTCATATCTAAAAATGACAAAAATTCTTGTCTATAAATACTCAATGAATCCTTCAAACTCCAAGTTCATATTCTTTTCATTCTTAACATTTTCAACATAAATATTTTCAAAGCTTATCTTTCTAAATTATCATTGCACTTTCTCTCTACAAAGCTATTGATTTAAGCATAAGAAGTTCTCAATATCCATCAAAAAAAAAGTCCTTTTGCATGTACTTGTTATCAACCACATTGACTTTACCACATATCACTAGCTACCCGAGCTTTTCATATCAAGTCATTATACACTTTGGCTAGAGATAACGAATCAAATTGTTTGAACTAAGATATTAACTGATTATCCAACACATAATTCCTCATTCCTAAGCACATTGGATTATAGAACCTCATTCATTTGTGTCGTATATAGAAAAAATGATAAAAAAAAGAATACATTAGTTTTGTAAACTTGCTTTTGATATTTCGAGGTCATTTTATAGCGCACAACCAATACAAATATAGGCCAAGACACGATAAATTTACCAATTATCACAATAATTTTTATAAAATTAGGCTTCAACAACTCACTAATCCAATGCAACTTTTTATTCGGACCATGTTAGCAACTTAAGAAAAAAATCCTACATTGTCACCCCCAACAAGCCTTGACACTCAACAATATAATGCCTTAGCAACATGATCACTGGCCACATCAAATGTCTATATACAATTACATTATCCTTAGGAGACTTGATAAAAAAAAAAAAACATTCATGAGAGTCCTTCAACTGGTCACTCGTGCTATTGCGATATACTCTAAACATGATCCTCCTAGCTATTATGGGATGGGTACCAATTACCATAGCAGTCTTTCCTTGCCAAACTACTCGGGCTTCCAAGAAACTAACAAACAAAAACTAAAAGACATCCAGACTTTTTTTTGTAGACTATGTTATCATAACTTATCGGAGTCAAGTTCTTGAGATAGCTGACAATGGATGCAAATTAGAAAGATGTCCCTTCAAACATGGGGGCTGCTAGTGGACATGGAGATTTCTACTGGGCAACGAATTTCTCTGAGAAGCATATTTTATATATTTAAATGTTTCTATTTTCTTTCCTATTCAAGTCAGTATTTGTTTCCTTGTTTATCACGTTGTCAGTTTCTTTCTATTTTGATCAAAATAGCTGAAATGTTTCATACCAGTTAAAAAAAAGATAAAATGGTGTCATTTTTATCTCGATTTATATTCCGGTCCATTCTAGTTTTTTCGGTCAAATACCGGCCGGAACGTTCCGGTTTCGTCCCGCCCGTTCTGTTTCGGCCAAATAGTGTTTTTTTTTAAAATAATGAATAATTTTACAATATCAATTATATCTTTTAATCCGACCGTTAGATTGAGATGAAATTTTACGAGAAGTCTCTTGATATATTTACGTATATTATGTTAAAATTTCAGAACAATCAGAGAATGTAATAGCCTTACAAGATTGATGATAACATTCTCGTAATATTATCAATGTTCATAATTTTGTTCAGAAAAATCATTTTATTGTTTTTTTTAAGATTAAATTGCACAATTCTAAATAATTTTATTTTTGGATTTGAACTTTTTTTTTAATTAATATATTTAATTATATATACACACACACATAAACAGTACACCCTCGAAACGGCATGCCAAAACACTCCAAAACCAAAACATTTCGTTCTGATTGAAAAAACAAAGTATCAACCGAAACTGAAACAACAACCTTGAATTTATCTCCTGGATTGTAGTGTTGTGGCTGGACAGTTAATTAGAGATGAAAAAACAAGGACAAAACTAAAGAATCTGGAATGATTCCAATATTGTTTAGAGATTTTGTGTTTCTTGAAGGCATAAAACTTCGACAATTCATTTTAAAGCTTCCCCTTCACGTGGTTGATTGTAAATCTGAGAATTATTTGTCAAACACAGAGACATTGAAATGGGAATTTGCAAAACAGAGCTAGTTGTTGTGATGAAGAATATGGCGATGTGTTTCCATAAAAAACGGAAAAAGAGGAGACATTGACGATCCAATTCTTTGAGCAAAAGTCGACAAAGAAAGACTGCAGAGATTGAATGGAGTGTCTGATATTTACCGTTGGACATAGCTTTTCTTAGCTGTGTCCTGTTATTTTTGTTTAACTAGTCTTCGATAACTACACAGAGAGTTTAAATAATGGCTAAATGAGCTAATCTACAACCAATTCCTCTCTCTGCAACAGAAAGAGGGCTACAAGAATGGCATTTTTCATAAATACACCAATAAAAAAAAATATCATAGACGAATACGCTACCTCCGGTTAGACAATCTACGGCGTGCTGGGGAGACGTTCTTCCTCATCGGAGATGAACAACAGCTGCCTGTTGGAAGTGACATGGCCTGAAGATTGCTGCTGCTGCACCGCAATTTCATTCGGAGGTTTGGTGTCCGACGAAAAGAATGATTATCGCACGGCGGAAATTCCTGCTGTATTTTCCTTCAGTCTCCTCTCAGCTGCTAGAGCAGCAGCCACAGACGGGGCCAGATGTCTTAGACTTTCAGTTGGCTTTCCATCACCTTCCGGTACAGTGGATGGCACCGTTGCGAATAGGGACTCAACATCCTTGAGAGTCAACACAGGCTGATCCTGATTCTTGGTGTTCCCACTTATGAATGAACTGGTGCTTCTACTTCTGTTCAGTTTATATATGCTCTCTTCCACGGTGTCTTTAACCTAATAAGATCATAGAAGAAAAGGGAGGAATTTCATCAGAACAAACAGAGACTTCAAGCAGAAATTCTAGCAGATGACATGAATTTTCAAAATTTTCGACGACAAACAAACTAGAAAGCATAAGGTCTTTGTAAACTAGTATTTTGAAATGAAGGCTCAAACCTCAGGGTACCTGAACAAGGTAAATATTACACTTGCACAAATTCACAAAAAGGAATGGGATTGAATAATTAGTTAGTTGAAAACCCTCGCGCTAGTCCTTAAAAAGAAGGGAGTATACATTTAAGTTCTGAAACAAATATAGAAGGCTCCGTTTGAGCAACAATCAGATGGTTGACATGATATTTCCCTAAGATTATCATAAGTCCAGTCTAATTACATATAGAAATTGCATAGATAAATGAAGAGCTAGATAGAAATGTAAATTATTTAAAAAAGGAACTCAACCAGATAAAATGTGTTTCCCAGAAAATAACCCATGCTATCTTCAGCGTGTTGAGGTTATGTATCTCAAACACATGTCTACTATATGCAATGTTCAAACGAGAAGAAACACAAGTATATAGCATCCAAAACCAGTTTAACAAAAAGAAAAAGGAAAAGGAGCATACTATAAAACGATGGACTAATGTCCTCTTTTCCTGCCCAATTCGGTGCACCCGGCTGACTGCTTGAGCCTCAGCTGCTGGATTGAGCAGTGGCTCCACAAGAACAACATGCTGTGCTTCTAAAAGATTGAGTCCATTGGCTCCATGCTGGATTAAGAGCAGCAACACTTGAACAGATTTTGTTTCTTGTTGTTGGCCATGGGTTCTTTTGGGACTGCTATTCTGCGCTCTGAATTCACTGATGGCAACATGTGATTTCCTGCATTTATGAAGTCACAACCAAAAGACATGATAAAAAAATAAGTTGAAATTTACAAATAACTCGATCAACATTAAAATACCTGAAGTGTACTTCCAACAATATATTTGGCACCGAGAAACCAAAGAGGTATGCATGCATTCAAACTTTTAAACTTCGCACAATACCAATTTTTACCGAACACCAAGTGTTGATCTACTATAATTGGATCTCTCTCTTCCCTCCCCAAAGTTAAATTACAAGATTTCAACATTTGCACAGATTATGCAAGCATTATTTTTCATCCCCAATCTCCTTTTATTTTGTTTTTGATTGCATAAGAATGCAAAAAACAGAAGGAACCACTTTTCTTGGATGATGTGGTTTCTTGATAATTTTGTTTGAGTTGCCATATTAAGAGGAACTCAACAACTATCTTTTGGCAAACCTGAAAAGAAAATAAAAATTCTCCTGGATAGCATGGCCCTTTTCTTTTGGCCCATCAAGGTCCATGAGGATCAGTTGAACTATAAAAACATAAATAAGATGATCAAGAGATCTATCTACCTTCCTCCTTTCATCCGGATATAGCTGATTTCATTAGCATTGAAAGCATGCTCTAACACATCAAGGACATCATTCCAACTTGAGAATACTAGAACCTTTGCTTTAGGATCTGAAGACTTTATCCACAAGATTCTTCTAGTGATTGCTTCAACCTTTATGGTGCCAAAAAAGAAGTGAATAAGGTTTATACTCTGGGAAAAGGAGAAATACCTTGTATATAAATGCAATAGTAACATGCTGTCTTAAGTGCAATATGTGCATGTTCCAGACTATAAATTTGAATTTAAATTTGCTCAAGGCATTAGATCAAGAGGTAAACCTTTGTTCCATATGAACCTTGAACACCCAAAGACGCCTCAATTATTTCACAGCCTTGAATTGCATCCAGCATAGCAGAGCTACAAGATTTGTCCTGTCTATCATCAGCATAAGCTATATTCCCAAAATCAGTATGCTGTCGACATGTTGGGCACATTACCCATTTACGTTGGAACCTGTTATCATGCATTTTTCGCTCAGTCATTGCAAAGAAACCTGCAAATAAAAGCATGAAATGAAAATTAAATGGCACTTAACCAGAGTGAAATATTTCATATGAGAGGAATCAACAGGCAATAAAGTAATCTCCAGTATGCTTAAGATGGCTGAGGACATCTAGGAGACAAGCAAGCATGGATATCTGAGTCAATGCATGCAAGCAATCATGTCCGTGCATGCACACACATGAAAAAGAGAAGTCCGAGAAACTGATGGATCAGGGATGCTGTGGACAAAGTATTCATCAACTGTGAATGCAGTTGACCCATCATATCGAGGTAGAAAAATTGCCATGGTCTCTCTCAACTTTTAAGTGAAAAAATGCAGATATAGGAAGCATCAATATGTTGTGTGTCAATTAGCAGAAAAGGTTGTCTTTTATAAGATGGTTTCTTATCATGGATCAGCCTTTTCACCTACTATTACTGGCTTAAGAGGTCAGATGCCCGGTTTTAGCTGCATCAAGACTCCATATGTAGGATTATTTGGTTTGTTCTGTTAGGGATGCCTATTGGGTCATTTGCTTCTTTTTACCACTGGTGGCTGTATTAAATTCACACGAGAGAGCCAGGTCTAAGTCGGTAAGCTGAATGTTTGTTGTTGGACACCATAATTATTTCATGAATGGATTTTAGGAAGCTGAAGAATCATGTAATGGAAACAGGTAAAACTCACATTTACAGCAAGTGACGTGCCCGCACGGGAAAACCATCTTTTGATTGTTTAGCTTCTCTTGACAAATAGGGCATGCTTCCTCGTCATCTTTTGGCAAGTATTCACTTATCTTGTCTGTTTTCAATGGCATGACATCCATTTCTTCAGTTAACAAGGAATTATCTGAACTTTCAGATGTTGGTTTCTGTTTTGATACCAAACCCTGAAAGTAAATCAGATGGTAAGAGCAATGAAGAAAAATAAATATTTAATTCATATACATAGAAAAACAGTAAAAGAATTGACTGACAATGTCACCCAGCCAAGGTTTATTGACAATCATGCTGGTTAAAAAGCCAAAGGTGTCAACACTTACAATATGATGAGTAGAACAATTTAAAAGTATCTCTTAGAAAAGGCTAACAAACAAAAAGCAAAGAGTAAGGCATAAGGAAGTAACCAGTATTTATTTATCTTCAAACTCTTAGTTTCTCAAAACGAGAAACTAAAAAATATTTCAAAAGAAAAATAAGAGACAGTAGAGCCAAATCATTTACTTAGGAAATGGTTTCAGACTTTGTTTTTGTTTTATATCAGCATGACATAATTGATAGTTCATAATACTTCAATTGAATGCCAGATCACGGCCATTTTGAATATGAAAAGAAACACCAATAAGGCTATATATGAAAGTTAAATAATGAAAAGATGTGGACAAAGACTTCAGAAGCTAAGGTCATGTTTTCACGTTTACTTTTAGAAAATGGTTTTATGGTTCCCATATCTAGTTTTTCACAATTATTCTAACATTTCTCAATGGAAAATTTAGGAAACATGTTCCAAAATTAGAAAGTCTTATTTGGCTTACATTAGAAACAATAAAAGAAACAGACATAAAATTCAGCAAACCAAACAAGTCCCAAAGGAGCATTTGGAAAACAACTTTTTTGTGTTTTTCAGTTTTCTAAAAAAGTGTTTCCAGGAAAATAATTTTTATTTTGAATTAGTAAACACAATTGTTTTTCCTCAGAAAACTGAAAATAATTCCACAAATAAACATGATACATTTTTTACTTGTTATTTTGTAAGTATCATGGGAGATGAGAAATGATGGATTTATAAATGAAAGTAGAGACAAATACTTGTGGTCATGCAAATTCAAGCAAACTTCATCGAAAGATTTTACCTAGAAAAAGACCACTTAAAAAGCATAAGAAATAAAGAAGACAAATTCTTTAAATTTAATTTGGGAGATGAACGGTACAAAACAAATCTTCACAAAACCATCAATCTATTTGTGCAAATACATCCCTTCCAGCATAGAAACATAATTTAGAGAAACATAAAAAGTTCTGATCAAAATCTAAGACATTGAAGGAAGGGTATCAACTCCTATTAAAAAAACCACTGTCTTCTCTGGTGGTGAATAATGACATATAGTCAACACATAAAGGCAAATAACAATCTTGGAGTATGAGTTTTGTCTCACCATTTCTGAGAGGGAAAGACAGAAATGAAAAATACTCACATTGATATTGCTGTAGTATTTTTGCTGTGCATATGTGTGTGGAGTAGTAGTAGGGAAGACATTAAATGGAAAATCACATTCCATTAATATCACTAATTCAACTAAAATGCGTCAGTTTTACTTTTTCCATAGGAACAGGACTAACTTTGATGGCTTAGGCTTTTAAAAATTTCACAACATTGGCAATAGTAACCTCATTAAGGAAGATGAGTTCATAGAAAGTCAAACTAGAAGGAGAACAGCATTGAAGCACCTTAAAGTATCAAAGAAAGCACCAAATAATAGCATATGACAATTACTTAAAATATAAAAATTTACAAGGCTATGCTGGTACCTTCAGATAACGAAGTTTCCCCTTTGTATGAGACAGCAAGTTCAAGGACATGAACTTATCATTAGAGTGTAGCACGCTAGCAGACTCTAATTCATCTTCACCCAAAGCATCCATAGATGTATCGTTCTCATTTTCTCTCAAGTGAAAACGTGATGTTGCCATCATAAGTTCATCATGAGCACAAAGAAGTTGAGCTTGAGAAACTGCCAAGGACCTTGCATGTCCATACTCCTTCCTCATTCCCTTGACCAAATAGAAAGAACTCCAGTTTTAAAATACTTGCATTCAATATTATTAATGATTTGTTCATTCAATAGTCATAGTTTAGAAGTTTCCATGACAAAAAAAATAAAAATAAATGATCGAGCATACCTCCAGAATGTGTATCTGCAGGCTGGCAGCAGACACAGCTTCATTTTCTAACTGGGCCTTGCAATAGCTCTTTATAACTCCAAGAATAACCTCCAATTCAGATGGCGATTTTGAAACCTACCAGCAACAAGGGAATATATAGTAATTATTTGTGCTTGTTTCAGCATCATGTGTTATTTTCCCACAAAAGAATTTGACAATACTAATTCCTGAAGTGCTTGCACTGAAAACTAAGATTATCAGTTGCCCCTTGTGTGTAAAATCTAATTGTGTTAACATAGAAGTAGTGCATGCTATTGAACCCATATGCCCACTATATATGACATGATTCTGCAGCACATTTGTGAGCGTCAGTTTTAGTAAAAGTAATTAGGAGCGTGGAATGTACTAGAATATCCTTTACATCCAATAACTTAAAGCTCTGGGTTGGACTTTGTAATAAAGACAGAGTGGCAACAAAGATCAGTTGATTGCACTGCCCATTCCTCATTTTAACAATTATGAAGGACTGATTAGGCATCTGACAGAACCTGATAGATGACAAAAACAAATATTTGATGACTGTTACTATACTTGTGACAGAATTTCACTTGGTATCCAGTAAATTTAATCCTTAAGCTACTGCCCCTCCCTGCATGTGCTGTGCCCCAAGAATTGTAGAGAGGGGTGTCTATAAACAACCCAGCCCGTTACCACTGGTGATTAAATTTGGCATTGCTAAAATGAGATGAGCCGCCTATCTGTTGACTTGTGCTTATATGTTTCCAGCTCCAATCAAGTGATAAGAGTCATACAAAATATACAGCCATATATACTCGAGTAAGATTCATATAAGATAGTAATATACAGCCATAGGCTAGTTCACATAAGAGCAGCCATTCAGTCTTTAAACATCTGGTAGATGAAAGATGGTTTAGTTTGACCTATTGAGGTAAGGAAACTTACCACTACTGTTTCTCCGGTCTTTCTTTTCTTTGATTCTTCATTAAAATCACTGGATGGCAGTAAATTTTTCTTTTGGCGGTCTAAATTCCAGTAGTAACGATTTCGCTCTGAGTTCCTTTTCTGCAGATCCACTGCCTCTTCAGCAGATGTAATAATGTCTCCATGTAGTTTGTTAAGACGAAATAGCCTTGCCTCATATTCCTGACAAACGGATATCAAAATGTGATCACAGCGAATCCCCTCTCCCCCTTCTTTAATGTACTAAATAGTCAAACATCAAAGTAAACAGGGAGTTGACTAACATACTTGAAATGACTTCTCCAATTCACAATGAACACATGTGGGACCATCATCAATAGCTTGGCAAATTCGACAATGTCTCACACGTTCAATATCCTCTTCCTTTGGGTTTGCCATTGTTTGATCAATTTCCAAAATTCGATCAAGTAACGTTTGTCTAGAAGCTTCCAATTGATCTAAACGGGTCTGGATGTGGTACTTCAGAGCAGTAATGCTTTGTAAACTGAAGTGAAATCAGTATTAGTAAACTACCATAATTAGAATTGATATCTGGACCAAGACTGCATACTAGGTTTTCTAACCTAGCTTTGAAGTTCAATGGGGAGTATAAGTTGCCAAAAATACAAAGCAATTGCATATTAAGATCAAAGAAGTTGAAATAGCATGATAAATTAGTTCATTGTGCATATTTTAGACAATCACAAACCGTGATGCAATTCTTGATGATCTCGAATTGTTTAGAGTTCCTGAGACAGCCTCTTCAATCTTTCTTATCAGCTCAACTGTGGAATCCTTGTTCTGTTCTGCATGATTGAGAGCATCCAACCACCAAACTGTATGTAGATTTTCTCTCTCACCAAATGCATTACAAACCTTCAAAAGAATTATAGTCTTGCTTAAGACTGAAAGGCTGAAAACAAATAAGAAATGCAGAAAAGATACAGTTTCTAGTTATGCCACCCCTTAGAATATGATAATCAATTCCTGTGAAATAGATGTGCCATCTTTGTTTTAGGTTTTTTTAATGAAAACAGTAATCAAGTTGTGGTCATCAACCTTAACAATGTTATACTTACCTTTGACATAGCACACTAGAACAGAGTGAAAAGCAGGCAGACCAATGAAAAGTCTGGTTCTAATGACTAAGTAATACCTCACTCATCCAAATAGATGACAGAGGGTTCAACAACCAGAAAATAACAGATTACGACCTATTTTTGTATGAGAAATACTAGCATGCAAGGAAACCTGGTAGACAATGGCAAACAGCAAGGGTTTGAGTTAGAATCCTAAACACTGAATCATGATATACCATCATGAAAGGGAATTCCTATTATTCTCTTTGACGGGGAATGGGTTTGAGGGGGGATTCTTTAAGGGATCATATAAGCAGGCTGTTACAGATTTATTTCTCCTATATCAATGCTAATTTGTTTAGGAACCAGCTAAAATCAGAGTAGGGTGTCTGGGCTGAGAATGTGAGAACTGCTAGAAAACAATTCCTACTGACCAAAAATGCAGAGAACTTCTACATCTTGATGAAGTCCAATGAGCATAGGTTTCTGCTAATGAAATTTATGAGTAGGGTGAGGTTCCTGAAGTTGCATAAATCTATCCTGAAACAAATACAGCTCCTTCACTTTGGTTACATTATACAGATTTGGATTGGCTGCAATGTAATCCAGCACGAGGCCAGTCATGGAGGTCTAGGGTTGCATGAGCTAATTGTTATACACATATATATAGTTTATCTGATTATTCAACAAAAAAAAAAGGATTTCGAGATCAAATATATGTAGTCATAAGATATAATATAAATGTGCCATGTTGTCAACTCTACATTCAATGAAATAACCACATCAAGATAAGCATGGCTCTATTTATGACATAACATTGCATTATGAGAAAGTTTATATCATGTTCCAATATGGAGGAAACATACCTGTGTGTATGATTTGTTAAAGTCTAGCTGAGCTGCAGAAAGTTTTGAACTAAACACAGACAAGTATTTCTGTTTGAAGTTCTCACACGCTGTTCTCAAATATTGAATACTGAAGGATGTGGATGACATGTCAAGATCATTGTTGCCTTTTTGATTACCAATTGAACAATTTTCTGATATGTCCAGCGAATTCCCAGCATCAATGGTGAAATCTGAATCTTCACCACTGACTTTTTGTTTCTTTGCATCATTTAGGTCACATGTTTCAGATCTGTTCAACTTGGAAGCCTTTTCAGAGCTTCCATTCAACTGTTGTCCATTAGATGGGACTTCTGTTGAGTGGTTCATCACCAATGCAAGTATATCAGCAAGGTTGTGATGGATGTGAATATTCAATAAAGGATCTAGGCGGAAATCTTCGGAGTGTTCTTGAGATAGCACCAGCGCTTCTTTGTACAATGATACTGCTTGAGGAAAGTTTTGCTCAAGTATTGCTATCCCCGCAAGGGCATTTAAAGCAACAACTAGCTTCCTCAAAGCTTCCTCCCCCTCTATCTTCGTCTTACCTACAAGAACCTATAGAAGGTCTCTATGAACAATAACGATGAGAAAGAGAAAAAAAAACCACTAAAAATTGTTAGAAATTTGATGAACATTTTTTAGTATTTAAACCCACCATCAATATTTCCTCCATAGTCATGGGGGATTGTTGCAGGGAGCGAAGCCCGGAACTTCCTACTTGCGGGTGGCAGCAAGCTTGGCGAAGCTTCAATAGCGAGTTGAGTAGCTTCGCAGCTTCTGCATGGGTGATCAAAGGATCTGTTGAGGCATCAGATGATACACAACCTGAATGAAATAAGCATGAAGATATTATACATATGATATTATCAATACTATGTGCTTCAAAGTGATTTCAAGATGAAGATGCAGGATGGCCATTAACAACCTGGGACCTTTCTTTTGACAATATCATCTTTAAAACTTCCAATAACTTCTCGAGCATAACTCACACAGGTTTCATGTTGCATCTGGTAAAAGTGTTTTTCAATTGCTGAAAAGGTGAGCCAAGAGACACACTCCTCCTGTGGTGGTAGTTGCAACTCATCTGCAACATGTATTTTAGAGGAGCGCCACATGATTTGTTTGAAGAATTTATGTGTAAATTCCATGGCATTTGCATCCCTCCTCTGCAAATATGAAGATGCAACATTAAGAAGATCACTCAAAACAAAGATATCTGCAACTCAAGGACTGCAATCAAAGAAGTTCAAGGAGTTAGAGAATCAACAGTGAGTAGTAAAATGGGTTGAGACTTCAAGAAAGAAATGTTTCATTTCTCATCCGTATGTTTTCTTACATGGTAAATAATGAGAAAAAAGGGTATGTCTTAATACTCAAAACCATAAAGTCACTAGCAATCACTTGATTTTCAAGAATCTCATACCTCATATGGATCCCTTATAACATCAATCCACCACCTAGAAACATTGAAGGGACTTGCTTTCAAGAATCTTAGAAGTCCATATAAGTCATCAAGTTTACGTTGTATAGGAGTCCCAGTAATGCACCAGCGATGTTTAGTTGACAATCGAAGAGCCATTTCAGTGGCAGCTGCAGCATTACTCTCCACCATTTGAGCCTCGTCCAAGCAAACCCTCCACCAAAATATTCTTGTTAGAGGAGTTGGAGTAACAGGGTACCTACAACAATATGGCAAGTAGTCATACTCATATACTCTGTCCAGAGAGCACAGCTCTTACCTACCAAGAGCACCCTCACCCCCTTGAAATTTGAAGAAAGTTCAAATCTTTAAAACTTCAATAGATATTAAAAAACCGAAATCAATCTAGCAATACCATAGCAGACGTTGATGCAAAATACTGTTTGTAAGACATGTTTAACAACTAAACTTCAACCATTACTGCAAGCTACAGATAAGAATTTTGTAAAAGATATAATCTAAGATTGAAAAAAACTGTGCAAAGTCACCCCTCTCTAAAAAAACAAGAAGAAAAAATTGAGAAGAAAAAAAATAAAGGTCACAAAAAACAAAATTACAGAGTTTGTAAGAACCTCTTCTGGAATCTCAGGGTGTGCCTATCACCTTCATGCCTATCAGAGTCATGCGAGAGGTCCTCTTTAAGCACATCATATGTTGTCAATACAATGTCAGCGTTGACAAGTTGACCAATATCTGCTACAAATGTATTTGAAAGAGATGTATCTCGTACGCCTTCATACACGCAAGTCTTTAAGGAACCCGGACGTGTATGCCTAAGAAAGAGTAACAATTACCTAGTCAGTCCTACAATCTTGCTGCATCAGAAAAAAAATGTCGCAATTCAACAAATTTCCAAACGAAAATGAAATTTTCCGCATCAAATATTCACCCCATATGCAGGTGGTAACAGATTCTTGAGTCTTCATCTAAAAGAAGTGAAAAGTTGAAAAAATACAGAACGCAGCCCATAGTTGTCAATTTAGATTCCAATCTTGAATCATACGTTACTACATAAGTTCGTGAATCCAGACATAAATAAGTAAAGTATGTCTACAAATCTGACATAAATGTGCAATTATGTACTTGAAAGCAAAAACACGCACGAAGGTTAGACTACCATAGGGACAGTTAAATCTTTTGTTTAAAATTTAAAAAATCTCGTAACTACAGCTCATGATCAGCACTGGATTTACATGTCTCAGTAAATCTGTACCTAATAGATATTCAAGTTTTATTTTCTCATGGAACCCTGGGAGTAATGTGGCACTTGGTTCAAGGTTGAAATTTCATTAAGATATAACTAATAGCAAGGAAAAATCATCACAAGCTCACAAGTTCCAAAAATTCAGTACACCACTTGATGTTGAAAAAAGATCACTTGCATTGTCAATGTGATTAGTAAAGCCTGTATTTCTTTTTCTTCCACAACCCAAAGAAATTACGGTGAAAATACTGAGTGGAAAAAAAAGAGAGAGAAGAAGAAAGCTCACATCCATACATAAGATAAGCTAAGAATTTGGCAGCCAGTGCAATAAAACAGGAAGGAATGCTGAAATTTGCAAGGTGCACAAAAGAACAAAGTAAGAAGTTATACCTTGTGATTTCAGAATGCCATTGAGGCAATATAGGAGCAGGACAGACTATAAGAGTGGCACCAGTAGCTATGGGATTGTCAGCCACTTCTATGAGTTCAGAGCACATCAGGCAAACATGCTCCCCATCCCTCTCAACATAGCTTATTGTAGTCTTGTTTCTGTGCTTTTGTACATCATCCACTGACCTCTTCTTTTTCCCTCTAGGAGAATAACCAACACAATCTGCATGTTGCCAAGCATCACAAATGTCGCACTGTACCCACAGTCCTCTATATTTATAGCTTTCACTCACGGCTCCACATACACACTCAACTCGCTCCCTTTTCAATCTTTTAAGATTAATCTGTTGATTCCCAGTATTTTGCCATGTGGGAGAAACGACCGAACCATCATCAGAAGTAGACTTCCGATGAGCAAGTACGCAAGCAAGCAATTCAACTGTTTTCCCCAAACCCATCTCATCTGTGGTAGAAATAAATGATCAAAGTCAATAGACTAACATCACATCATTCAAGTGCTGACACAATTCCTGGAAATCTGTTTCGTTTCTTTTTCTTCTAATGATGTTGAGCATATATGTCTTAGCCTGATGATATGTTGTTGTCAGTTTTTTTCCTAGAAGGATCGTTGTCACATTTTCAAATAATAACAATTGAAACATTTGGGTTAATTGTACTCAGCAAGAATTAGGAAGAAAATGCTCAAGCAGAAACCAATCTTTAGAAACTAGTAAAAAGGGAGCTCATGTAATTCTCCACCCTTAAAAGATTCATGGTCCTCGTTCAGGAAGGGAAGGATCAATTATAACAAGAAGTTGACTGGACTCAGAATAAAATCATGCTGGGCGGGGAGCATTTAAAATAAAAGTTATAGCAATGGGCTTACCAGCAAGAATTCCACCAGAGACATAAGGTGACGAAAACTCAGGATGGAACGAAACATTTCCACTGTAGACAATTTATAATAAAAGTCAGAGCTTTAAGTGAGTGACATACAAACAGAGACACAACACAAACACAAAGGGGGTGGAACTCTGCAATTTCGTCCCCTTAAGTACCTATGCTGCTTTAAAAACAACATACCTGAATGGATTATAGAACATTTTTGAGCAAGTGTCGAGAAAATCCATGGGCACACATAATGGAGAAAAGAACTGGCTTCTTTCCTTATCACCCGAACTTTCTCTTTTCTCTTGCTGTACCATCCAGTGAGCAGCACGACGCTGATACGGTCTCAATGTGGGGAGCAAGTCAGGTAGGTCATCTTCAAGCATAGGATCCGATCTGCTCAAAAAGATGCATAAGTGATCGAAGTCCAGAATGTGCAGTACATCATGAATCATTATGCTCTATAGAAAGAACAGGCACTCACTTTGAAGGTTTAATGGCTTCATATAACCCAGAAACATCAAACTGGGCACGTTTCCCAGAGTTGGAAGTATCATCCCCTATCTCTGCAGCCATGTTGACTTCCATTTCTGATGACTTGGCATCTCCATATCTAGCCTCTGAAGTCATCACTTCTGGCCGTAACCAAACCATAACATTCATCATGCTCTTCTTCCATATTTGCCTGTTACTTTCAAGAAGTGATTCACAGGCATCAAAAGCTTTCTCAAGTATTTCAACCCTCATCCTCAGGGACGTCATCTTCTCTGAGAAATCAACCCCGAGAACTGGCCTCAAGGTCAAAAACTCCATATTTGTCAAGTGAACAAGGCCAGTGATACCCTCATCAGGTCCATCAAAACTCCCAGAAAAAACCACCGATTCCACCTTCCTATCCTCCACCATGGATTTCTCAATCAATTCCAAAGATACATCACTAGAAGACAACACAGGCCAGTGTCCTAACTTAATGCGAGCAAGAAAAGACTCCTTGACATTGGACAAACGAAACCTCAAAGAATACTTAGAGTCATGATAAAAACCATCAGTTATCCGAAAGCTAGAATACTCTTGTCTTAAATTCAAACCATGTAAAACAAGTTCAGAAGCATCACGGTGGAGATTCGAAGCCCAGCTATTCCGTTCAACTTCGACAAAGTAAGGTTGTTCATCTGTATCAACTAACTCTGTTGGCTGAGAATCATCGGATGATGCTTTCCTCTGATTCTTCAATTCAGTTTCTGCAGCAGCAGCATTGTTTTGTATAATCAACCCACCAGAGCGGTGAGGACGGGCTTGCTTCCTTCTACCCATCACTCCAACCAACCAAACTAATATAGAAACAACCAATTCATGAAAGTGTAATTGCAAAACACAAAGTTCGATAAATAAAACGTGAAGACTTACTGAATTGTCCTCGTTTCCTTTAAACAGATTAAGTAGTAGCCATACACAATATGAACCTGATGAACCACACCATTAATCAATCAACCTGTGATGTTTAAGGTATACGTCTCTCTCCCTCTCTCTCCCCTCCCTCACCTCTCCTCTCCTCTCCTCTCTCTTTGTACTCGAATAAAAAAACACAGAGTCAGAGAGAGAAGCCAAGCCTTGTCTTGCCTTGCCTTCTGTTCGTTCTCTAGGTAAATCATCACGCGCGAGTTCATTTATATATATGGACACTAGCCGACATGTCGGTTTAAAAAGACAGTAACTTTTTTCCGTTTCTACCCTTCAACTGTACTACTAGCCGTTCCTTTCTTTTGCATGTATGCATAATTGTTTTTGTTGGAAAAAAATATATTTGTTTTGAATAGTTTTTGTATTTGAAACTACTATTCGGTCAATAAAAAAAAGTCAAACATTATGAAACTATATTAGTGATGACACAAAGGGATCAATTATACAATAAGCTAAAAGAGCTAGGTAAATCACTGTAGCATGTGAGTGAAAACACTGTGGATTTCAATAGTGTTTTTCGTTTTTGAACAATACATATACTATTTATATAGTTTTTCACACAAAGAAACAATAACAATCATGTAGCTTATTGGCAAACACATGGCCATGTGGGGGGAGAGGAGGCGCTGGGCAGGGGTTCGACCCCTGCCAGCGCTAGCGTTTTTTTTTTTTTTCATTTTCCTCTTTTTTTTTCACTTTTTTTTTCATTTTGATTGTTTTTTTTTGTTTTTTTTTATGGATTTTGACGTTTTTTTTTTTTTTTTTCACTTATGTTTTTTTTTATTATTATTTTGATTGTTTTTTTATTTTTTTATTGATTTTGATTTTTTTTTATTTATTTCGTTTTTTTTTTCACTTATGTTTTTTTGACATTTTTTTATTGAATTTTTTTCCAATTATTAACTTAATAAGAATAATAATATTATTTTTTTTTCTTGCTTTCTTTTTTTATGTTTTTTATTTTTTCATTATAATAATTTAATAATTTTTATTGTTTTAGTTGTAATAGTAATAATATTCTTATATTTTAAGACTTCAAATGTTTCATTTCAGCCCTTATACTTTTAATTTTGGATTTTAATCCCTTTATATTTAATGTTCATTTCAGCCCTATTACTTTTAATTTTTCATTTTAATCCCTTTATTTCTTTTAATTTCAAGAATAATCCTTACTTTTGTCCATATATATATATATATATATATATATATATATATATATATATATATATATATATATATATAATTGTGGTTAGTTTTCATTTTTATTTTTTTTATTTTCTTATTTGTTGGGCTGGTATATTTTTTTTTAAAAAAAAACAATAGTTCTTAAATTTTATTTTATATCTACGATCATTTGAAAATTGATATTTGTATTTTTTTTTGTTATTTCTTTTAGTTTTTTTTTCCTTTTTTATTTGTACGTCATATGACTTTTTTTACCTGATAATTTTTACTTTATTTTTTTGTTTGATCTTTTGTTAAAGTTTTTATGATTTTTTTAGTCTTTTATTTTTTTTTCATTGTTAGCATAATAATAATAATAATAATAATAATAATAATAATAATAATTTAATGTTTTTCTCTTACTTACTCTTTTGTTAATGTTGTTAAAGTTTTTATGATTTTTTTAGTCTTTTATTTTTTTCATTATTAGCATAATAATAATAATAATAATAATAATAATAATAATAATAATAATTTAATGTTTTTCTATTACTTAATCTTTTGTTAATGTTTTTTAGGGTTTTTTTTCTCTCGGGATAATTTGATAATTTTTATTCTTTTAATAGTTATACAAACTTTTTACTCAGCCCGCAAAGTAGTGTAATATTTTTTTATAAATTTTCAGGTCAAATAATTTTTTTTGGAGTCAATAATTTTTATTGTTTTTTTCATTTATTTTATTTTTTTCATTATGTTTATTGTTTTGACAGTAATGGTGATGATGATTTAAGAAGTTAAGACTTTGATTTAATATTATTATAATAAAAGATGTTGATCTTTTTCATAATATCAAATTTTATATATTAGAATATTATATTGTAATCTCAACAATTATGAAGATTATTTGTTCTGCCCGCACTATGCCCGCAACGTAGTGCGGGCAACCCAGCTAGTTAACACTATTTATTTTGGTATTTGTTTAAAAAAAAAACATGTGTATACAATTTTGTATTTTTGTTTTCGTACTATTGTTTTTTGCATTTTCTTTATAATTATTAGGAAACTAAAAGCATTATACAATAAAAAAAACCAATGAACTACAATATTGATTATAATAATGATAAAAGTATTAAGTTATAATTTCATTTAAAATATAAGGACTAAATTTGCACCATAACCATTTAATTATTATTATCATTTTACTATAGTAAATAAACAATTAAATGCTTTGACTTTTTACGTTTTAATCTTTAAGATTTACTAATATATATTTGCATTTTGTTATAGCAATGAAAAATTTGGGTTGACTCGACTTATTTTTCTAATTAAATTTTATTTTGAATTATATCTTTTATTATTAGATTGAATGAGGATTGAGTTTAATGATTCTTTTTTTTTACTTCTTACAAGGTTATTAGGGTCTTATCACTTGGGTTGAAATTTGGCAAGGTAACTTGATTTTGATCCAAGCGATTATAAGTTGATCCAAGTTAATCCAAGTAGATATAATATGTTGTCACCTCAATATTTGAAAAATAATATTGTCTTGTTTTTTTACTCAAGTTACATTTTTACTTGGTATTCAAGTTGTTTTTATACTTGTGAAGTTGATTGTGTCATAATAAGTCAACATCCGCATCATTTATTTACCGATAGAAAATATGTCAGCGACACTTGGATATTTTTTTAATTTCAATAAAAAAAAACTTGATTAGATTCGCAACATAGCACAAGAAATTATGTAGTTAAAGCTATAGAAAAATTGTTGTTAAACTTTATCTAGTAGCCTGATGGATTATCACGAGACTTGACTGATTTGGAATTGAAGGGAGCGTTCGAGAGTGTGATATTAATTGCTTTTCAAAGTGTTTTTTGTTTGGAAATGCATCAAAATAATATTATTTTTTAAAAAATTATTTTTGATATCAAAACATCAAAACAATTTTAAAAATATAAAAAAATAAGTAAAGAAAATACAAAATTTGGTGATAAGGGGTTGCATTGCGACCCCACCATGTTCTTAAACTTAGTTAAAACAATTGGATGAGAATTAAATTTGATAAAACTTGAATGATCTTATAGATACCTAACTCTTAAATGTTTTTACTAACCTTATTTTATTTTTTATAAAGCATATAAAGAAAGCGAAATGGTGTGGGGTATTCACTATTTACAAAAATATTATTCACTCTCTCACATTTTAGTAAGAAATACAATAATGCATTAAAAAAAATCGATTTGGATCTTGATTATTATTGTTTTGCATAATAGAGCCCTTTTGAGAATAAATTAAAGTAATATTGCATTTTATTTTTTAAAATAAAGGTTTAATTGAAAGAAATGTGACTGAAGTGAGAAAAGATGAGTAATGTAGGTGACAATTTGACAATTTATGTCACAAATTCATTTGAGTTTCCTATATTTTTTTTTAGCTATTAGAAGACCGGTACATTAAATTTTACAAAATTCAATTTTGGTGCTGAATTTTATTTTTATTTTTTTTTGCAGTTTTTTTTTTTTTTGAAGAGAGCAAATATATCGCTAGATTTTAGCTTGGAAAGAGGAATTGCCCATTGTTGAGGAATTTCTAGTTGCACGATGGCCGGATTTAGGTACACCAGACGACACGTTTTTATTTTCAAATTGAATTGGAGGACTTTTTTTGTCACGGGATAGTAATTAGGCCTCGCCTCATTCTTTTTTTTTTCAAGTTTGCTTTTGTTTTTATTGAACTTTTTTATATGTTTTCTTTAAAATAGTTTTTAATTTTTTATTTTACTTATTTGTGATTTTATTTTGCTTATTTATACCTTTTAAAATAGTGATTTGTTTTTAATTATATTTGATTTGTTTAATTTTTATAGAAATTGGTGTTACTATTTTATAGTTTTTATTTATATTAAATTTATTTTTAGAAATAAAAAAATATTTATTATGGTACTTTTAATATGTGCAGCCTTGTATAAATTAACTCATAAATACTTTGATTTGAAACAAACCTCATTAAATACAAATAGATAAATTATTTATATTATAATATTAAATATCTTGATCTATATTTATCTCTCAATTTTTTTAAAAAAAAAATCCTTAAGAAAAAAAGTACATAGTGTTTTTTTCCTCCCTCCCTCCCTCTATTTTTTTTTTACTGAATTTGACTCTCTTTTTTTTTCTATTTCTATCTTGTATTCTAGAAAAAATAATTTCATAGAAAAGGTTTGATGAGTTTAGTTTTCTTTCTTAATTTTTTTATCATTACTGTTTTTAGAATCTCATTATTAGATTAGTGTTTGATTTTGCAATTATCTATTTTTTCTATCATGTATTTAAATAAAAAAATAAGTTTTTTCAAAAAAAAATTATAATCCCATTTAAATCAATAACTTGATTCAAAGGTTGGGCGTGCTAACCCGAATTCATTGAAGTCAATAACTTGATCAGGTATTTTTTTTTCTTGTTGCTCCTTTAATTGTTAGCACAATGATGATGATAACAACAATTATACTTATTTTATCTTTTTTGTAATTGTATTCTTGCTTGCTTTTCTGTTACAATTTTTTATTCTTTGAAACAATTTAATAATTTTATTATAATCCAAAAAATTATAATAATTATATTCATAATGATAATAATATTAATTTTGATTTTGTCCTGTAATTTTGTCCTTTACTTATTTGCATTTATTATTTAAATCAAATTATTATTTTTATGCTGCCAACATGTTTTTGAATTTTGACTTCAACCATAATAATAACAATGAAAATAATAATTCAAATGATTTCTCATTCGATGTTATATTTATTAAAAATTAAGTTTTGCAACATATATATATATATAGTTTAAATCTAATATCTCAGATTAATGATTTTAAAAAAATATATATATATTTTTGTAATCTCAATGTTCTGAAATACTTTTAATATAATAATATTAAGAATAAATATTAAAAAATAAAATATATATTTTTTTTTAAATAAAAATTACTTTAAACTAAAAATATATCAAATTACACGTAGATAAAACAAATGAAGAAAAACACAGGGATAACATATCACTAACAATATAATTTTTCCCTATACATGTATAAAAGAGAATTTCACACCACTAAAATTAAACTTATTATGTTCTTTAACGCAATGTGTATTTAATATAAAGATAAATTTTAATAAAAAAAATAAAAAATCGAAACTAAGATTATAAATATATAAATACAAAAAAAAATCCAAACACGACTCTATTCTCTTTAACTCCTCCAACCCTTCGAACTTGTGAAACCACCATAGGTAGCCAAAACTACTCGCACATCAAGATCGAGAACGACAAACCCTCTCCTGAACAGCGGCCATCACCGTCGCAAAACCCTATCTGAACAGAAGCAGCCAACGGGAACAACGCCACATATTATTTTGAGTTGTAATTAAGAATCAGAAGAATCAGTAATTAATTAATTTAAGGAGTAAGAAGAAGATGAAAGGAGGAAGGAAGAATATGAAGAGAGCAGCAGTAGCAGAGGAGCGCATTTTAAACCTTGAAGATGGGAAAAGCTTCATGCAAGTTGTTTCTCTCAGAGGTTCCAATCTTATTGAGGTATGGTTTTAAATCTATCTTAGAATTGTACTCATCGAGGAGTCCTCATAACACCAGAGTAATTTTTCAGGCAAAATCTATAATGACTTTCAAAAGTTGAGCAAATCTAAATACTTCACTTAGTATCACGGTTTCAAAGTTATTTATCATTATCATTCTCCTGGAGCTTATTACTTTAGTGTTGTTGTTTACAACTTCATTCACCTTTTAAATTATGCATCAATTCCTGATGTAAAGATTTTAGGGTTTTGTCAGACTGTGCCTTGATTTCACAATGGAATTTTTTTGTGTAGAAATTTATAGACTGTTAACTATAATAAACTTTTTTAATGCAAACCTTGTGTGTACACGGCTTGTTTAAATTTTCATTGGCGTACCTGAGCTAACAAAAACCAAAATTATTTATGTAATTTACCTTAGTTTACTTAACCTTCTTCTCCCTCGCCTCTTTTAGACAACCAAATGGCCTAGTGTTACGCTCTTGCATTGCCAAGCCATCACTGTAGCGGCCATTGCTAAGAGCAATTCTGCAAGGTCAATAAAATTACAATAATGTGGATGTGATTGTAAATCTATGGAGTGGAGCAGCAATATCAGGTGCCCTACTTGGATTGGTGATGGGGTTTTCTTTTTAATTACTATTATGTAGGATAGATGATGGATTGCTGCTACTATGTGAATACAACTTCGAAATTGCTTAACATTTGCTTTTTTTTCTTGTTTTAATTCCCCCTTCAAAACGGTGTTCCTTTTTTTTTCCATAGGAAGAGGAGGGTTTAAGTGACCTTTTGTGTTTGTTTTAAGGTAATGGATGCAAGAGGTGGGAAGTCACTGGCTTTGTTTCCGGCTAAATTTCAGAAGAGTATGTGGATAAAAAGAGGTTTGTTTCCAGTCATAGTTTGACATCCATTTGGGCGTTTTGGTGAATTGGGTCCTGGATTGCTTAGCTCTGATTTGACCTCCATTAATTGTTTGCAGAAGTGTTGGCAGTACTTTAACTGCTTTGTTGTGCATGCAGGAAGCTTTGTCGTGGTTGATGAAAGTGGTAAGGAAAAGGCTTTGGAGTCAGGCAGCAAAGTGGCATGTATTGTTTCGCAAGTTCTCTTCTTTGAACAAGTCCGTGCACTTCAGAGATCTCCTGAATGGTCACTTTTCTTCACCAAATACTGCTAGAAATTGCTGAGAACAATAACCTCTATGATACCACTTCTGCTTTTTAATGAATAGTCAATTTTACTTCAAGAGTTGAACTCAAAAGTACAAGCATAGATAGAGACACACGCAGCTTTTAATCTGAAGCAGCTTGTGTCTCCAATAGTTTAAGTTCAAAATATACTGCAAGCTTCTGCACACTGTTTTTTTGTGCCATGTGCTTTTCTTTCTCTTTTTATTGTTCCTGTATCATTCAGTTTTTTTTCACTGACGAGCTCCCGTCCAATGCAGGCCAGAGATTTTCAAATCTACAGCTGTAGATGATTCTAATGGAAGTCTGAACATAACCAATGGCCAACTTGAAGAGAATGAGCTTGAATCAAGTGATGATGATGGGCTTCCCCCATTAGAAGCGAATATGAACAGAATCAGGCCACCAGAATTGGAACAATCTGATACAGAGAACGAATCAGGATCAGATACGGATTCTTAAGCTTATGACATCTGAAACCCTTGCAGCAATAGATTCTTGTCCAACATTTAATTACATGAAATAGTGATGACGAAAGAAAATTGTGCCCTTCTGAAAGTATTTGTTGAAATATTGATTATTATTGCTGGCAATTGAGTTTTTTAAGCATGGCATGATGCTCAACATTATGTGAATTGAGCTGAGACTCGCAGCCTTCGATTCCAGCTACTTTTCCATGTGAACAATCCCTGCAATATGTGTGGCACGGTTCACAGTTTTTGTCAAAATCTGGTGCTGGGTTCACAGTTTTTTTTTTTTTAATGTACATTAACTGTGTGGGATGTTAATTGTAGCAGTAGACATAGATTACTCTGGATTGTGATAGTATAATTACTCTTTTACCCCTCAGTGCATTAAAATTTAAGCCTTGGCATTAGGGGTGTTTTTGCCTTTTCCATGAGACCGGTTGACATTACCTGAATGTTTGGGGGTATTTAAGTTTTTTCTGGATATTTTTGCACAATAAAAATATGTTTTTATTCCTATCAGTAAACAACAAATAGTTGGCTATCCAGAGGCATCTCTGATTTTTTACTCTAATATGTTAACAATAAAATAATCATATTACCCTCACATAAGATAAAAACTCAAGAGTTGTTGTTGGGGGTGTTTTTGAAATTTCATATTTTTCTAAATAATACAAACGGATATGCTCTAAGAAAAGACAATCCAAGAGTTGATTGTAGGGGTGTTTAGGTAAAAAAAAATTATTTTCTTTTGCAGAACATTATTGGCGTGTATGACTAACATGTTAACGGTTTTTTTACTTACGCTCCTTTCAGACAGCGCGTGGGGTGATGAAAAATGTTCATTCAACGTCTCACCGAATACGCCACCATATTATCTACCACATGGTGGTGCACGTGTCGTTTCATGGTGACCGAAAACATGATGACAATTAGTTGATTTCCCCCCTTTTCTCTCTCTTGTAGCCTAAATTACACGGACATCCTCTTGATTTTATGGTGTTTTCATTTCAGTTGCTGATCTTATGATTGTTTTGTATGCTCCTGATTTCTATTGTAGAAGCTTTGATTTGTTTCAATTTTGTCTTTCAATTGAAATTGATTATATATTTTGTTTTAATTTTGGTCCTTATTCTTTTAATTTTGAGTTTGGTTTTAAATCTCTTTATGTTTTTAGTATAGAAGTTTAGATTATTTTTTTTCATTTTTTTCCTTCAGTTGAAATTGATTATTTATTTTGTTTTTATTTTGGTCTTTATGTTTTTAATTTTTAATTTGATTTTAATTCCTTTATGTTTTTTTTAATATATATTTCTGAAATATTTTCTATTTTATCCATGTTTATATATATATGCTCTTGGTTTTGATTTTTAATTTTTATAATTTTGAATTTTGTTGAGGTTGTATTTTTATTTAATTTAGTTCTTAAATTTTGATTTGTATTGGTGATCATTTGAAAATTGGTCTCTTCTTTTTTCTCTTTTTTTTTATTCTTTAAGGGAAATGATTTTTTAAACTAATAATATTTATTTTTGTTTTGTCATTTATTTATTTATTTATATTTTTTTCTCTTTTGTTAAAGTTTTTAGGTTTTTTTTATTCTTCAAGGTAATTTTGTTATTTTCAGTATTTACAGAATAATAATTTTAGTTCTTTTTTTTCTTATTTGCTCTTTTGTTACAATTTTTATTTTTTTTTATCCCTCGAGATAATTTAATAATTTATTATTTTAGTAGCAATAGTAATAATAATTTTAGTTGTTATAATCATGGTAATAATAATGACATTATTAATCATAATGATAATATCAATTGTAATTTATTGTAATGGTTATAGTGCTTATGGTGTTAATAATTATGACTTTGATGGTAATAATAACAATAACTCATAAAATAATATGAAGAATATCAATAATTTAAAAAATAATTATAATAATACTAGTTATAATTTAAATAATATTAATAAAAATAACGGTGTTGGTTATCGTAATGATTATTGTCGTAATAATAACAACGATTATAACAATAATGATGGTGATAGTGATAGTATTACCAATAATAATTAGAATATTTATTATTTTTAATAATAATTATAATGGAAGCTATAATAATTGTGATAATTAAAAGTTATGATAATAACAATGAGAATAATAATCAAAACAACTCATTAGTCAATATTATTTTTGTTAAGAATTGACTTTTGTGGTTTTTTTATGTATGATATTTAAAGAAAGCATTAAATCGTGTGGGATTTTAACTGTAGCAGTAGACACAGATTATTGCGGATTATAATAGTGTAATTACCGCTTTACTCCTCAATGCATTAAAATTTAAGCCTTGACATCAGGGGCTTTTTTGGCTTTTCCATGGGATCGGTTGACATTACTTGAATGTTTGGGAGTATTTGAGTCTTTTCTGAGTATTTTTGCATAATAAAAATATGTTTTTACTCCTGTCAGCAGACAATAATCAATTGACTACCCAAGAGTATTAGATTTGAAACATTACATGTATAGGATTTGCAAAACTTAATTCTTAATAAATTCAAAACCAAATGATAAATTGTTTGAATTATTATTCTTATTTTTATTATCATGATTGAAAATAAAACAAAAAAATAAATTACCAGCATTGAAAAAAATAAATAAAAAACAAATGAAAATATTTGAAGAACAAAATTAAAGAATAGAAAATATTATTATTATTATTATTATTATTATTATTATGAGACATTATAGACTACAAACACAATCTAAGTTAACTATTCTAAAAAAACATATATATATATATATATATATATATAAACATATTATTGATTCTAAATTAGTAAACAAATACTATCTACAATATTCGCATAGGAAATATAACTAAAATTAAGTAAATGTATTTCATTAACAACCTTCAACTTTGAAGCTAATAAAAAAAATTAATTTTTATTTCAATGCATTAAATTTTCCGTAAAAAAAAAGTATGGTGACCAAAATAATAGAATACCGTTTTATGAATATCAAATTTTTAAACTTAATTAAGTAAAAATTAATATTTTGTTAAAGGGCAGCGACTGTGCCGTTTAGCAACACGCACGCACAGATATAGTGGTGGTGGGTGACATCTAAAACTAGGCCGGGCTAGAAATTTAAAAGCCCACTGATTGGTTAGTGGTGGTGACGTAATCCAGTTGAGAGCCATCCCAATTCCCAAGTGAGAAAAACACGTGGTCGCAAATGGACTAGATCTCCCACATCGTCTGGTTAGAAGAAACATAAAGGCTTGATATTGGTGAAACTAACACCTACATCTCGTCCCTTCGGGGACATCCGATAAAATTGGAACGATACAGAGAAGATTAGCATGGCCCCTGCGCAAGGATGACACGCACAAATCGAGAAATGGTCCAAATTTTTTTTATAATCTCCGCCCCTTTGCTTGCTTCCTTCAATGGCTTCCTTTCTCGTCTGTTTTTTTTTTTTTTTTTTTTTTTATAAGTTGAGAGCTTTGACGAAGTTCAGTTTTCTGAGGGGTTTGGATGCTCTCCTTGACATGTTCACCGATGTACTAGTCAAGCTCTTTCCTGCCAGAGCTCGCAGAAGGTAATGAAACTTTGGGATTAGAAAGTGGACAAATTTTTGATGGATTGTTTTAGTTCTCATGTTTTTATTTTTGTTGATATTAACTTGTTTAGGGTTTTGGGTTTATTGCAACGATAGGTTCCAGGGAGGGTGGAAGAGGAAGCCTGTGACATTGCTCGAGAAATTGCGTGAAGCTGTAGGATAATTTCTGATCTTCTATATCTCCCCGTGTTTGTTTATAAACATGTAAAGGAAGAAGAAGAAACCAGCAGCAGCAGCATATTTATCACATCACCAATCAGACACAAATCGCAATCTCGACCGCCATGATTGCAATTGCAGATCAAACTTGATAAACACAAATAAGATGCAAAGAGTGAAGACATTTTTCTTGGTTTTCTGCTCGAGAAAAGTGATGGTGTTTCTGGGTGTCTGCTGTTGGCTATGTTTCTTAAGAGTCATGTGTTCCTGGATGGATAGGAGACATTTCCAGATGATTAAAAGCTTTTCAAGAGCTTCGAAAAGTCATCGAAGAAGAAGCTCCAGAGTTTATAGCAGAAAGGCCAGATGTGAGTTTACTCTTTTGAAATTGTGTTTTTATTTAGAAATATATTAAAATTAAAATGTTTTTTTTTTAATTTTTTAAAATTTATTTTTAATATTATTTAAAAATATTTTTTGAAACGCTTTCATCTTGTGATTTATCATATTTATTGGTTTATTGGGCTAAATTGCAAATCCACCCACTATGAGCTTAGCTTCAGAAAAAACAAACACACGTACAAGTGAATAGAAATATTTCTGATTTTCCACCCTAAACAATATGAATTTTTTAATTTGCCCCAAAATGACTTCGACCCATCCATTCGTCTCTCTTTATTGTAACTCATAATAATAATAAGAATAAGAATAATAAATTACTTTTAGCAATCAAGTTTGTAACTAAATTTTTGAATATTAGACTTTACAATAATATTTACAACAATATCGATCAAAATAAATTTTGAAAAATAATAAAAAGACAATTTTGAAAATCAATAAACAAACAAGAATGCCCTTTAGTAGACAACTTTTTTACCAAAAATCTTAGCTTTTGTTTTCATCCTGTTTTGTACTGTGTTTTAAAAATATTTTTTTTAAAAAAATAAATATTTTTTATTTTAAATACAATTTTTTTTAGTGTTTTTAGATTATTTTCATGTATTGATATCAAAAAAACAATGTAAAAAATAATAATTATTTTGATGCATTTCTAAACGAAAAACACTTTAAAAGGTGTGATTATGTAGATTTTGAAAATATTTTTCGTTCATAAATGCATTAAAATAATATTTTTTTTTAAAAAAAAATTAACAATAATTTAAAAGTATCAAAAAAAATAAAATAAAATAAAATAAAATAAAATTTAAAATTTTTAAAACCATTTTTAAAAACAACAAACAACAAACAACAAACAACGCTTTTAAACTCAAAAAATTCCAAGTTTTTTCTACACAGCCTCAACAAAAAAAAGTCAAGAGCCCATATGGCAACCAATGCTAACACCTCTTGTCCATTGTCATTGAGCAACTTTTCTGTTGATAACATCAGTGGACTACGGAGAAGACGATAAGACAAGTACTCGTAGCAGTGTGAGGGCGAGCTACTTCCTGCCATATGGGATTGTAATTATTGTGGATTGTAATTAATTATTGTTTTGCCTCTCAATGCTAAAATGTATAACGGGTATTTTCGGTTTTTTTATGAGACTGGTTGACATTATTTGAATGTTTGGGGGTATTTTAGTATTTTTCATGTATTTTTGCATGATAAAAATATATTTTTTATCCCTTGCCGGCAGACAACAAACAATTGACAACCTAGAGTATTTTTGATTTTTTACTCCAGTGTTAACTATAAAATAATCATATTCTCTTAAATAAGACAGAAACTAAGAGTTGTCAGTGGAAGTATCTAGAATTTCATATTTTTATAAATAATAAAAATATGGATATGTTCCTAGAAAAGATAAAATTCAAGAGTTGATTTGTAGGGGTGTTTAGGTAATTTTATGTTGTTTTATTATATTTCTTCTACAGAGCATTGTTGGGCGTGTCCTGACTAATGCGTCAACGATATTTTTCTTTACGCTCCCTTCAGGCGGCGCGTGCGGTGGTGAAAAATGTTCATTCGACGTCTCACCGAATGCGTCGCCATGTCATCTTTCACATGGTGGTGCGCGTGTCATCTCACAGTGCTCGGGAGGAAACGTGATGGTAGTCGATTCATTTTTACTCCCCTCCCATTTCTCCCTCCTATATCCTAAATTACATGAAAGTTCCCTTGGTTTATGGTATTTTCATTTCAGTCCCTAATCTTTTGATTGTTTGTATGGTTCTGATTTTTGTTATAAAAGTTTTAATGTGTTTTCAATTTTGTTCTTCAATTGAAATCGATTATATATTTTATTTTTATTTCAGTTATTATTCTTTTAATTTTAAGTTTGGTTTTAAATCTTTTAATGTTTTTGGTATAGAAGTTTGATATTTTTCAATTTTTTTCTTTGATTGAAATTGATAATATATTTCTGTTTTCATTTTGACATTTGTTCTTTTTAATTTTTGATTTGATTTTAATTCCTTTATATTTTTTTTTATATTTCTAAAATAGTCTTTGAGGTTGTCTTTTTTTTTTTTTTAATGTAGTCCTTAAATTTTAATTTGTGTTGGTGATCATTTGAAAATTGATATTTCTTTTTTTTCCCCTTTGTCTCTTTTTTTTTGTCTATGTTTATATGTATATGTCTTTTTTTTTAATGTAGTCCTTAAATTCTAATGACTATAAGTCATCATATGACCAGTGTCTTAAAATAAAAAAAATAGAAATGAGGGGAAAAACATGTTTCTCTATATCTTTTATTTTAAAAATAGGAATATTCATTTTAAAACTATTCTAAAAACACATATAATTTATATTTTTTTAACTAAACATACTATTGATTCTAAATTAGTACACAAATACTATCTACGATATTAGCATAGGCAGAAAATATAACTAAAATTAGGTAAATGTTTTTCATAAACAACGTTCAACTATGAACCTAATAAAATATTATAATTTTTTATTTCAATGTATTACTTTTCCGGAAAAAAAACAATATTGAGAGAAAAATAATAGAATATCTTTTATGATCATCGAAAAAACTTATTGTTTAAAATTAATTTTAATATTTTTTAAACTTAATTAAGTAAAAAATAATATTTTGTTAAAGGGCAGCGACACTGCCGTTTTGCAAAACGCATAGATAGTGGTGGTGGGTGACATCTAAAACTAGGCCGGGCTAGAAATTTCAAAGCCCACTGATTGGTCAGTGGTGGTGACGTAATCAAGTTGAGAGCCATCCAAGTGAGCAAAACACGTGGTCGCAAATGGACTAGATCTCCCACATCGTCTGGTTAGAAGAAACATAAAGCCTTGATATTATTGAAACTAACACTTACACTTCGTCCCTTCGGGGACATCCGATAAAATTGGAACGATACAGAGAAGATTAGCATGGCCCCTGCGCAAGGATGACACGCACAAATCGAGAAATGGTCCAAATTTTTTTCCTAATCTCCGCCCCTTTGCTTGCTTGCTTCAATGGCTTCCTTTCTCGTCTGTTTTTTTTTTTTTTTTTTTTTTGTCAAGCTCTTTCCTGCCAGAGCTCGCAGAAGGTAATAAAACTTTGGGATTAGAAAGTGGAGAAATTTTTGATGGTTTCATGTTTTTATTTTTGTTGATATTAATTTGTTTAGGGTTTTGGGTTTACTGCAACGATAGGTTCCAGAGAGGGTGGAAGAGGAAGCCTGCGATATTGTTCGAGAAATTGCGTGAAGCTGTAAGATAATTTATATTCTTCTATATCTCCCTGTGTTTGCTTATGAATCCATTGGTATTATGGGACGTGTTTTCTTTTCTTCACTTTTCTTTATCTCTTCACTTTTTGTGTTTATCAAGTTTGATCTGCAACTGCAATCATGGTGCTCGATCTGAGCTCCCATGGCGGCGTGATGGCAAAGGTCTCGAGTTCGAGCTGTAACCACGCCCATAAAATACATTTTCTAGGGTGGTTTCCTGGAAGAAAAAAAGAAGTCTTCAACTCACATCATGGGACGTGTTTTCTTTTCTTTATCTCTTCACTTTTTGTATCTTATTTGTGTTTATCAAGTTTGATCTGCAATTGCAATCATGGCGGTCGCGATTGCGATTTGTGTCTGATTGGTGAGGTGATAAATATCCTGCTGCTGCTGGTTTCTTCTTCTTCTTCTTCTTCTTCTTCTTTCATGCTGGTTTCTCTCAGCTATAAATGTCTGATAACATGGGAGAACAGGCATTCATCTTGGTTTCCTGCTTGAGAAAAATGATGGTGTTTCTTAAGTCACTAGCTATATTGCCCGCGCGCTGCCGCGGGCATAGTTGTGTATATAATATCATATAATTAAATCCATAATGATAAACTTATGTTATATGCTGAATAAAAAGTTAAACACCAGGACATAAAAGAGTTTGCTACGCAAACATAGGTTACATCTTTTGGAATGTACGCAGTGTGTTACAAAAGATGACAAAAAAGCGCAAACTATACAATTTGTGCATCATTGCAAAATAGAGGGATGTTGAAGTGAAGAACGAAGCGAAAACCCTCTTCCAAATGAGTCATCTCATTTTGTTGTTAATCTTCCTGTTAAAAATAAAACATTGCAAGGTAATAAATCGAACGATAAAAAATTCTTGTCATGTAATAGAAAAATGCAGCAAATATCTTGAAAGAACTGCATGAAAAAAACAACCATATGTTGCAAAAATCGTTGCAACTACCAAAAAAAGAAGAGGAAAAGAATGCTATAGTTGGGAAAAATTTGGAGCCTTGGAAAACCATCAAGCCAAAATATAGCAAGTGAACACATGAATATGTAGTTCCAAATGAAAAGCTCAAGATTTTGAACAACATTAACCTTAACAATAATAGAAACAATCTATGCAATAATAGCAACAATAGAAGCAAAAAGACCATCAGTGAGCAATTATAAAGAAAATAAACATCAGCATTAAAAAAAGTAGCAACAACATTTAAAACAATCTATGCATAATCTACAATTTATTAATATAATAAGATTCTATTATTGAAATTTACTATTCAATTTCTTATCCAAGGATGTTAAGGAGCTCACGTTTTTTTTTTTTTTTTTTGATAAATAGATTGGCCAATGTTATTATATTGGCCATGAGTCATTGAAGGAATAGCAATTTGATGATCTCCAACTTGATGGGTTGATGTTAGAGGTGATAAATTGTTTGAAGACGAAGGATCCGTAATATGTATCATTAAGTGGAAGTCAATGTTGTATAGCTCAAAGGATTAGACTGTCTTCCTAGAAAAGATATTTGAGCTTTAATCTCTAGAGTTACTACAAATTAGAGCAATTTCTAGTGTATGAAGGGTCATCATCTGTCATTTCCAATCATCACTGGCTGCATATAATTGTTTTAGTCGAGTAACCATGGCATCAACTGTGGAGTTACCATGAAGTAGATTTAATGAGTGGAAATTTGGAATAAAGCACATGAGTTGCTTTTAAGGTCTGATTTGGTCTTTCAAACCTGATGGTTTATTATTTGATTAACTCTTTTTTCTAAATTTAGTAAGAGTGAAAATCGATCTAGTAAATTTCACCTAACCTAGCTATATTGCAAAAGGCACGACTGTGATGGTTTGAAATATGTATGCTGTCTCGAAGATGATGTTGATAAAGATAATAAGAGAAAGCAATAGCTAAATTTTGGCCATACACATCAAACAAAATCCCAATTGTTCCTTGTCATTTAAAGCCGAAATGTTTTCTAAATATATTAATCAAAACAGGAAATTCACAATAGCATCTTCCACAGAGAATGAAAATGAAGGCAAGAGAGCACTAAGAGTCATTAATGTTTTCTAAATATATGAATAAAAACAGGAAATTAACAATAGCATCTTCCATAGAGAATGAAAATGAAGGCAAGAGAGCACTAAGAGTCATTTGTAACCGAGGGAAAAAAAACAGCCCCCTATATATGAATGAAAACAGGAAATTCACAATAGCAACAGTATCAAAAAACCAAACAAAAAATCAGCAAACAACCACTTAAGACCGTAAACAACTAACCTCAAAAGTTGCACGAATAATAGAAAGGATCTTACGCAGACTTGGCAGCAAAAGGTGACAATCAACAGGCAAGAGCTTCACAAAACAACAGCCAAGGAATTAGAAAGAATTATTTAACAGATTGCATGCAAAAATGAAAAGAAAAGTTTTTCCTAACTGAAAGAACACTCCTTTTCCACTCTAACTGAAATTTTAATCCTCCACCGATCACTTCTATCCTCTTATTTTTTTCTTATAAAATATTCAATCAGGCCTTTTCTAAATCTGGTCACTCCAGGTTTCATGATTTCAATATGATTGCACCACCACCATTCTATGCAACATAAAGATAAAACTTGAGAAAAATCAAATATGTCAAAAGATAACTTACCACGCTCTCTGAATTATGTCGGCACCTCCCAGCACAGAAATCAAAAACACTTGTATAACTCACTGCTAAAAAAGAAATGTAAGCACCACCTATTGTCAAATGATACTCGCATAAAATTGAAGAAATCAAGGGCATCTTTGCAACCCGGCACAAAACCATTAGACTGAGAGTTTCATGGCATTTGATAATTCCAAAACTTTTGAAGATCAAATAACTAAAACCAATACCAAACCAAGCATTAAATTATTGAAAAACTTTCAAGTTCATCCAGAGGAATGGAGTAATCAAGATCATGAAAGTTGAAATAAATTCAAACCAAGAGAGACTACCATCTAACCCCTTACGATAGTTATTTGTTAATACCTGCAAGTCTTTGATTGAAACCTCTGCAACACCTGCAGCATGAAAAAATGAAGCTAAAATCTGTCTCTGGCTCCCCAACTTACCAAATTCACATAGAAATCGAGGAACTTGAAAGATGCTATTGTGAAAGGGCCAGTCCTGAGAAGCCACCACCTGCAGGCAGTCCCACATATATCAGCAACCAGATCTTTATAAATTTGAAGAGCAGGTTCAGAAATGGAATTTGGTAAAGAAATTCTACAGCAGCTATCGAGGGGCTTGAGTCCTCTCCATTCTCTAGGTGAGTCACATCTGCTCCAAAAATAATGGTTGGTATGTCGCTAACTAATGGTATTCTGCAGCTGATAGCATCTAAAAGAACAGTATTTCTACCACCCATCTGTGCCATGGACATGGAGGAGAAAAATAAGTGATTAAGGAGATAAACATTCAGGAAAACTTAAGACGCTGATCAGAAATTAAAGAGCAAAGTAACTTCTACCCGCCTACCAAGTTAAACCGAGAATGAAATCAGCTCCAAATCGAAGAGAAACCCTAACCCGAACCCAATTCAACCAAAAACCCACTCCCCAACACACACAAAATCAAAAACGCAAGCAACCCGAACCCAATCAAACCCAATCCCAAGCACCGACAATGAAAAATCAAAAAAACCCAACCAAAACGAACCCATTACAATCAATCAATGAACACCCAGAGCAGAGAAAACATGAATCGAGGGAGAAGATGGGAAGAAATGGCAAAGAAACCGAACCCATGAACCCACTAAAATAACCGAGCAAACGCAGAAATTGAAGCAAAAAAGGGGGCAAAAGCATACCTAATCGAACGCAGACCCGAGAAATCAGTGGCCCCGACAGCAACCAAAATTGGGGAAATCGCTAACATCGAATCAATTGCAGAGAATTGGGTTAAAGTTGTTGACTTGTTCTGCAATGACCAATCAAAAGACGTGATCTTGCTACCGTGAGACACATGCAAGGCACCATGCGGCCGAAAGACCTCAGCAAAAGAGACCATCGTTCTCTCTGGGCGAGAACATCAGACCGTGCAGATACAAAATGAACAAAGAGAAAGGAAGAGACGAAAAACGCCCCAATAACTTACACCAGGCGCCGGCTCATTAAGGGCAAATGCGCCCTTACACTACTTGAATCCACAGTCACCTGAGTCTGGTGCTACAGGGATTTGTCCACACCTTTTATTTGTTTTGTAATTTGTTCCTGGATGGATATAATTAGAGAAATAGCGTTTCCAGATGATTATAAGTGATGATGTTCCTTGATGTTTTCTATCCATCAATTTTGGTCCTCATTCTTTTTATTTTTATTTGTTTGAAATAATTTTTGTAATTGATTTTTTTAAGCAATTTTATTCTCTTCCAGATTTTTCAACTATTAAATTAGATCCTTATTCTTTTAATTGATATTTAATTTATTTTATTGTTTTCTTAAATTGATATTTTTTTTGGTTCCATGCTCGATAATTAAATTGATTAATAATTGAACTTCTTGATGGAGCTTGATTTTAGGATTTCATGGGTTGCAATTTTAAAAGATTTTTCCAAGTCCTTTCCCCCCTCATTTTTTTAAACTTGAGTTTTTTCAATTTTATCTTTTAATATTTATTTAATTGAAGATTAAGCTATATTTATTTATTTATTTTATGCTCATATTTTTTCAGTGTTATCCTTCAATATTTATTTTGATTTTTTTACTTTAATTTTTTGTATACTTTTAAATAATTTTGATATACTAATATCAAAAATAGTTTTTTGAAAAATAATATCATTTTATAAATCACTAAAAATAATACTTTTAAAAAAAAACAACTTTAATCATTATTCCAAGTACCAACAAAGTACCATCATCTTTCAATAAAACCCAACATTAAGAGCTTGTTATAGATGTTGTTCATTTTTTATTTTAAAAAATATCAAAAAAATTATATTATTTAAATCAATTTTGACATCAGCACATAAAAACAATCTAATAACATAAAAATATATTTTTTTTAAATTTGTTTTTCAAAAGAACAACTCCCAAGCTTATTTCCAAAAAAAATATTATAAACCAGAGCGTAATTAGTTTGGGAGGGCAGTTGTACCGCCGTTTCTTTTTCTTTTTTTTTTTATTTTAAATTATTTTTTTTGGCCTTTTTAAATCATTTTGACGTGTTGATGTCAAAAATGATTTTTAAAAAATAAAAAAATATCAATTTGATGTATTTCTAAATGAAAAACACTTTCAAAAGCAACCACAACCGCCCTCCCAAACAGACCCTTAATATAGATTTTGAAAGTGCTTTTCATTTAGAAATACATCAAAATAATATTTTTTTAAAATATTATGAAAATGATTTAAGAATATATATATAAAAAAATAATTTAAATACTTTTAAAAAAAATTAAAAATATTCTTTTTTTTTAAATTTAAAAATATTTTTAAAATACAATAAACAACACTTTTAAACTCGAAAAATTCCTAAGTTTTTCTACACAACCTCAACCAAAAAAAAGTCAAGAACCCATATGGCAACCGATTCGAACACCTCCTGTCCATTGTCATTGAGGGACCAAAATCTTCACAGTTATGGAGCCCAAGAATCGATGTTCGTATAAACTTTTCTCTTGATAACGTCAGTGGACTACGGAGAAGACATCAAGACAAGTACTCGTAGCAGTGTGAGGGTGAGCTACTTCCTGCCACGTGGCCTCCTCCCTTTCATGCTTTTTTTCTTTTTTCTCCTCCTCAACGAAGCATAGTTGGGCTGCTGTCCATATTTGCTGCCGAATAGATATTTCTGCGAGAAGGAAAGAAAGAAATGGCGATAATTTACGTGTCAGCACTAAGAGGGGCTCGCTTCCCTCTCTTTACCAATAATCCACACCCATTTCCTCAGGTGATTGGATGTTTCTCTTGATATCTAATTTATTGATTGTTTGATATGTGGGTTTTTCTCTTACCAATCATTATTGTCTTGTCCTGATAAACTACTTTTTTTCGTTTCAAAAGTTACCAATTCCGAGCAGGAGATCAAGTAAGCTCAATTTTCGATCAAAGGGTTTTACCCCTTTTGCCCGATATGCTCAGTCACAGCAGGATCTTTTCTCCTCTCGCCTCCAAGGTTGGTTTCTACTACCTCAATGGTCACATGATGAAATTAGGAGTGTATCCATTTGCGCTTACCTATATATCCCACCAGTATATAAAGTTTTAATGAACTTGCTTTCAGTTCTTCTGGTTTTGAGCTGTAATTATACTTCATTATTGAAAACTAATATATGTTACACTATCAGATGGTATTGAAAACTTTCCCAAACTTGTGGATGATATTGTTCAGACGTCTATCAATACCGGTCCACGCGGACCCCTGAGGCTGGCTCAAGGTATTCAAGCATTTCTTGGAGTTGGTGGCGAGTGGCTGGCAGATGCATCAAAGGTAGTTTGCGCCTCAGTATTTTTTCCTTTTACTCAGACACAAATAAAACACTTTCAGTTTTGCATACAATGTATGGATACCTATCTCGTTTTTCAAGCACTTGTGCTTTTCCTGTAGCATGCATGGAAACTCATCAGAGATGGAATTTAGTCAATTGATTACATTGTGAAGATTGGTTAAACCTATGAGATTGTAGAAAATTGAACGATTATTTCTAACATGTTTCTTTTCCTTTCGACAAGACTCTGGTTGTTGAGGTTGGAATTCCTCTCTTCTCCTGGAACAAGAGTTAATTTTTCTGACTGGTAGCAGTATTGCTCCTGCGAACTTGACTGCAAAACTTTTCCTTTTACAACATATTTATCTTTTAAATCCCATGAATGACCTCCAACATAATGCAACCAAGTTCTTCAGTGATTCCTGTGGTCAGGACTGAGGTTGAAGGTTAATTCACTTAGTTGAATGTGATCAAACATGGTTTACAATTGCAGTGGGTGATTAAAGAGTCAGGGGATTCTGTTTTAACATGGTATAACCTAGCTGAAATTTTTTCCCAGGTTCAGTTCCTTCTGGTATCACATCATTTAAAGCGAAAATATGATGCAGAAAGAAGGTTGAAATTCTTCTTTCAACTTACATCATTGACAGTTGCCATTCTCTCTCATATGATGATGGTTTTGGGACTTCATTTTCCAGTCCTATTCTCAGAACTTTTACTATGAGAGATCCTTTTTCCTAGAAGTTTTTTCAATCAGATTTTGGGTGGGCCCCAGTAAAAAAAACTGTTGCTAGTTTCTTTCTCTACTGTCATAGGGTATAACTTGGATTCTAATTTGTTTTTCCACTAGTGAGAATGACTGTAATTTTGAATGACATCTACATTTAGAACTCAATGCTTGCATATTATATTGTCAGTAGATGCTAATGCATTAAACCCGAATAAGTTCTTATGCTAGCTCTATATTGATGTTTCTTTGCATTTCATTTTGGAACTCCATAAGATGCTTCCTTAAGCTAGTGCCCATTCTTTGCAAATCCTGTGGCAATATGCAGATTGTTGTTTCTTTCATTGGCTATTTCTACGGAGTTGCAGTTCCTCTAGATGGCTACTGGAACAATATTATTGTCATTGTAAAAGAAAGGGTATACATGCATCAATGGTTTTCTGATGGCAACAGGGAATCTTTGGAAGCAATTATAGTGTAAGAAGCATGACAGAGTAGAGGATTGGTTGGCATTGTAGAGATATTAAACCTCATGGGTATATCACAATTTCTTACAATTTTTTTCCTTTTTGAACTTTAGGGAACAGAACAATGAAAAAATGAAAATTTTGAGGAAGAGTAAATAGGTGACTATCAGCGATAAGAATGCAATTTAGATGAGCATCTATTTTAAAAAGGGTCTGATTTCATTCAGATCAGTTCTTAGAAGAGAGCTGGGGATGTAAAATTTGTTCAGTTTGTTGCTTGCTTTATATATTCTTTTTTCTTTAGTTTTCTTTCTCCAAATCCCATGGAGGACATCACTATTAGTTTAAGTTCTGATAGAAGCTACTTTTCAGTATAACAGGTTAAAAAAAGTTGTATAATTCTTACTCTTTTTTTTACCTCCTCTTCCCTCCACTATTTGCAGTCTACAAATTCTTCTGCTGGATTACCAACCCAAATGCGGCTTGGATTACTTTCTCCACAATATTTGAGGAGATTGTTTGAGCGCATGGGAGCAACCTATATTAAATTAGGTCAGGTAAGTCATGGTATATTTCTCTCTCTCTCTCTCTCTCTTTATTTTTTTTTTATTATTTCAAAAGGTTTCTTCTTTTTAGGTTGTTCAATGCTGCCTGCTTGAGTTTGTCAACAATTTTACTCTCTTATTCAATAAAAAATTATATCTTCTATCCTTGTTTCCATTGCACTTGTTTTTAATCTTCCTGGCAGTAGCTATTGTTCCACTAATGCTTTCCTATCATGTGTTTTTGCTAGTTCATAGCATCTGCACCTACATTGTTCCCAGCCGAATATGTACAAGAATTCCAGAACTGTTTTGACAGAGCTCCTGAAGTTCCTTTTCAACAAATTCAAGCAATCTTGCGTGAGGAATTAGGAAGACCAATAGAGAGTGTGTACGAATATGTTGACCCAACACCAGTTGCCTCAGCTTCAATTGCCCAGGCAAATACTCTTCTTCCCTTTCCTGTTTCACAACTATTTTGTGTATTTCTTTGGCGTGAACATATTTTTATTTCTTACTCGAATGTTCAACATGCTAAAAAATTTGAATGTAAATCAGGTTCATGCTGCAAGGCTCAAGGGCTCTCAAGAAGATGTAGTTATAAAGGTCTTGAAGCCTGGAATAAAAGATATCTTAGTGGCAGATTTGAACTTCGTTTACATTGTTGCTCGCATATTGGAGTTTTTAAACCCTGAACTCAGCCGTGCATCGCTGGTATAATGTTTGTTCATTAGTTTTTGCAAGTGATAAAATTAAATATGCTGTCTTGAGAGTAAACATCTACACTTCCAAGTCCCTTTTATCACTATATTTTCCTAATGTTGAAATCCTGGAAACTTCAAGTGTTTATCCATCTTAATGACATACAAAACATACTTATTCGGGTTTTGCATTTATTGACTTCCCTGATGCATTATTGTGGAGGAAGCAATCATATATTTGTTTCTGAGTGTGTGTCTGTTAATTAAATCCTTTGAAAGTTTCTTTTCTCTCATAAGTCATGTCTCCTCTTGGTAGGTAGGTATTGTCAAAGACATAAGAGAGTCCATGCTTGAAGAAGTCGACTTTTATAAGGAAGCCGCAAACATCGAGGCCTTTAGGAATTATTTGGAAGCTATGGGACTTACAAGGCAAGCCACAGCTCCAAAAGTATACCAGCACTGCAGTACCCAGCGAATTCTTACAATGGAGAGGTTATATGGAGTGCCTCTTACTGACCTGGACTCTATAAGCTCACTTGTTTCTAGTCCAGAGACCAGTCTTATAACTGCCCTCAATGTGTGGTAGGGCCTCTGTGATTCACATTCTTGTGAGATTTCACATCAATCTTAAGAATATTGTATCAGGTTTTTGAAAGTAAAACTGATCATACAAAATTTCTTTTTCAGGTTTGGTAGCTTACTTGCATGTGAAACTTTCCATGCAGATGTTCATGCTGGCAATTTGTGGCTGTTACGTGATGGCCGCATTGGGTTTCTTGATTTTGGTAAAAAATTTATGTGCACGAAGTTGATTCATGATTTAGTTTCCAAGAAATACAGTTTTATGCATCCTTTTTACTGAATGTTTGCGCATAGCTTGTTATACTCTAAATTGAATGACTGGATTTCCAGCTCATTATTGGATTTGATTACTAGCCTATACGGGTTTCTTAGAGGACTTTGTTATTACAGCATATGGTTACCCAAGTAGGTTTTCTGCTAATCTTGCCTCTGCTAAAGTGGCCGCATCTGCTACAGCAATGATAGAATAATAGTTGAGAATTTTAATATCACTGCTGACTTCTCTCTTTCTGAATTTCATCAGAAAAGTAAAAATGGAAGTTCTGTTTTTTTTTGGTTTAGAGATGGATTGATAAAGGTGGGACCCGAACTAAGACCTTGCCCCCTTGTGCTTTTTGTAAGAGTGCTACTTGTGCTTGTGCTGCAAGCTCATTGGTGAAATGGAAGTTAATCTTGTATCTTTAACCTAGTTTCTGAAAAGACATGTCTATAATATTGATTGGGGCCAAAGGATCATTAACAATCATTAGATGATATATGTACTGTACAGAACTATTTCTTCAGATTCATGGTGCATCCCTTCATTGCAGAACCTTTTTAATGGGTCATCTATACCACTTAGTGCTATAGATCTACTGTAAATGGTACCTCAGGTTGGTGATGGTATGATCTGGAGCATTTACAGCATATTTAATAAGAGCTGGCCAACTATTTACATGAGATTAGCCATCTGTCATGTAACTCAAGTAGAATCCAATCTACAGGAATTGTTGGTCGAATATCCCCAAAAACATGGACTGCTATGGAAGTGTTTCTTGCGTCAATTGCAACTGAAGAATATGTGTCAATGGCATCAGCCTTGACTGAAATGGGTGCCACAAACAAGGATGTGGATGTTATGGCCTTTGCCAAAGACCTGGAAAAGATATTCTCATCAATACAGGCATACATCAATACTCTAAAAACTCTCATTTTTTGAAATATATTGGAATTGCTTTAAAACGCTCTTTATTTCTCTAATGCAGGATTTGGATACCGAATTAATCGTTGCAACTGCCAGGGATACAACTACAAATGCAACTGCTGTCTCTGCCAATGTTGTTGTTGATGAGAGGCAGATGAATGCACTCTTTCTTGATGTGGTAAGCTGATCTCTTTAATTTCTTCAACCAAAATATATGACGAGTTAAGTTTGAACATTTTCTAAATAGATGCAGTGTAAACTTAATCAATGTGTTACATTACAATTTTACTGCCAGTTATCTGGTTTTTATCTACTGTCGTTATCTGGTTTTTATTATTTAATTAAATTATACCGAATTTTTTCTTAGTTGGGTCTATGCCTTGAGTTTTTTTTTTTTTTTTAAAAAAAAACCATGCTTGTGTCACCCAGGTGACAAAATAAGTTATGTCCCAAGACATGGTGCGACCCACAAAACTTGTTATCTCTATAAGAGGATGATAAAAAAAAGTATACATAAACCATCAAAATGCTCACTTTTTTGTCAGCAGTCAACAGGCCTGCCGATCTCAGGATTTTGTTTAATTGCTATACCCGTGAACCTGTATGTGGTTTTTGCAGAAGGATGGTGTTAGGTCAGGTTAGATCTTTAGTTTTAACTATTTACCTATGGATAAAAAAAGGAGTAAAATTTCATTTTGTGAAATCAAAGGATGGGATAATTTTGGACAAGAAAATGATTCTGGCTTACGATAAGAGGCATCCCCAGAAACAGTTTACAAAGTTCAGTATAGACTGGTCAGTGGAGCTTGCTAAATTTGCAGAAAGTTCTGAAGTAGTTGCTGAGTGTAGTTACGAGTACCAATTACTGAAGCAATCCTGTTCCATGACACTCTTCTTCTCTCAAATCATTTTTCTCTCTTGTTCTATCACCAATAACTTATGTTTAATATTTTTTGCGGTGCAACAGATTCGGGTTAGTGAATCATATGGACTCAAATTTCCCAGGGAGTTTGCACTTCTCATGAAACAGCTTCTGTATTTTGATCGGTACACCCGATTGTTGGCCCCCAACTTAAACATGCTTCAGGACCAGAGGGTTTCCATTGTTTCGAATCGAGGAAGCAGATCTCGGAGCAGCTTCGAATGAATTCTGCCAAGGGCCTTGTGTTTGCTGCAACTTGTTTTCATTTCATTTCCCTGTAAATACAAGAAGCAGAAAAGCTGCAAATCGAAGTTGAAGTTGCAGACAATCAATGGGAGCATTACAGTATAGGAATTGGATCTCTCCACACTGCAAATTTACATTTTCAATGTTTTTGGTATTGAATTCCGAAGGAATGTAATTCTTTAGCTGATCTACTTCATGATCATTTTTCAGTATTTTTGTCTCCTAAGAAGCCCAGCTGCCCTGCTTTCAGACTGCAAAAGGGTGATAAGCGTATAGAGTTCTTCTTGGTACGGCCATGCATTATCTTGATGGGGGTAATTAAAGGGCATTGGGTGGTAATTCTGAAGTGCAAGCATGCACTTCAGTCCGTGAGAAAGAAATAAAAAAAAAAAAAAATGATTGGCATGGAGATGTGTTAGTTATTGTGGGATTAATCAGTGATAGTTTGATTATTTTTTTATCCTTTTAAATATTTAATGTAAAGACTATATTATATTTAAAAGTAAAATTTGTTAAGAGTCTAATAGGGGTAATTTGGTCCTTTAAATTTTCAAAACATATTGCAAAGACTGTATTACCGTTAAAAGTAAACCACTTAAGCTTGCATCCATTTTTCAAACTAGTGTGTTTTAGGTGTTAATAACTTCACCGGGAAGCTCTAACGGGTATAATGTGATGATAGAGAACTTTATAATTTGTATAATAAATTTTGAGTTCGAGTTAAGATGTTCATTCTTTGCAAGAGATTGAGATAAACAGGGTTTTATTAATTTACATCTATTTTTTGAAAATATATTTTTTAAAATAATTTATTAGAAATTAATCTTTATGGTTTCTTCTCTTACGTTCTTTTCTATTGGATCATCTTAATTTTGTGTCTAGTCTAGAGTCACAAGGTTAGCAAGTTAGGTCGTGTTGAATAAGATTTTTTTTTGTTTTTTTATTTCTCCCTTCAAGATATGGTTATTTGATAAATGAACATCATCATAGTTTTATTCCGTTTGCTTGAAGTCTTATAATTTTCTTACCTTGTCAATTTATTTAATGTCATCGTGTTTTTTTATTCATATCATGTAAATTAACATAATTTATTAAATGCTGTTGAGCTAATCAAGGTAATAATTTAAGTCTAAGATTTTTTTTAATTAAAAAAAGAAAAAAGCCATCACTGAACGTAGGGCGCCCCCTATCCAGTAAAAACCTGCCAGAGGAGCATATGTTATGAGGTTAATGTTTAGTAACACGGTTGGAACTATGTTTTCAAAGTATTTACAGTCATTGATGGCAGTTTGTGATTGTTTTTTAAAATGTGTTTTATTTAGAAATATATATTTTTATTTTTTTAAAATTATTTTTAATAACATCATATAAAAATGATATAAAAACAATAAAATAAAATAATTTAATTTAAAATAATAAATAAATCATTTTCTTACAAAAGCAAAACGCAGTCGCAAGAACTCAGACCACAGTACCAACCATGTGGCGGATAAATATTTTGATGTTGTTCATTAATAGCTTGTCATAACAAAAAGAAAAGAAGCTAAGGGGTATATATGAAATTCAACAACTTCGTTATACACAGTATCAGTTTTATAGTACACAAATAAACAAATAATGACTGCAGTCATCTATTCTGAGAGCCTATACTCAAATTTCAAAACTCAAGTTTCAACTTCTATGAGACATACTACTGATTCCAAAGCAATGAGGCGAGTCCTATTTCCTGTACTATTCAACAACATGATCAGAACACAATCTATATGAAACTATACAAGCCATGAAGGATTCATCGTATATATGTATGTGTATATATATATATATATATGTATGTCGTAAGTTGCTCTCTTAGTCTTCTGCTTGATGGGGCCAACTTGAACAAGATGGTTCATAGCCATATATCAGACGACCTGGTGAGGAGTAACCCATGAGTCGGTGAAGTGGGGAACCTCCTCCTCCTTTCCTTGGCAGCTCCTCGATTTCTGAAGATACTTTCTTTGTTATGGACATGCTAGAAGAAGGTCCGGATAAGTCGTGTGCTTCCACTGGATTCTTCCGACGCTCATTCAAAGCCATATATGGATGGCTTCTTTCAGCTGAACGTAATGATGTCTGGACAGGATCCCCATCAGTGGAATAGCTTTTACAGAATGGAAGTCCATAATCTTCAGAACATGACACAGGATCCAAGTTGGGACAATTGCTGGCATGAGAGGATGAAACTGAATTTCTCGTATGAAGAACGCCACTATGCTCATCAACCGCGCTTGGTGGAGGTGCATCAGCAGATGGTGTGTATGGAACTAGATGAGTTCTGCTTACAAGTGAAAATCTAAGTACTTCCGAACAGACACCACATCTTAGCTGGTGGTATTTCCTTTTAGATAGGAGAAAATCTGCAGGTAGCTGAAGCTGTTTGAAGCAAGAAAAACATGTTATGAAAGGGGCTCCACCCGCCAGGGGCAGGAGGTGCCGCTTCGCCAGGTGATGTTTCTTCCTCACATAGTTCCCTACCTCGTGATCTCTACGCCTGTGGTCATCGGAATGTGTTTCACGCCTATACATGGAAAACTCAGAGTTGGCATGCTGTTGCGGAGTTGAGGGACAAGAACCATATGGATGGTAAAATTCAACACAATCATTGGCTTTACAAAACACTCTATTATGATGAAGGTTAGGTGGAGGATGTTGTGCCGAACACCAGTCTTGGGGACAGCAACACAGCAAGTGATCAGCTTGGTGTCGATTGCTTGCTACCTCTGCTGAGAAAGGTATTCCGGGGTATTTACTCTGTTGATGCCAGTTGCTCCCCCCTCTGAAACTTCCAGGATAACTTGGATAGTTCAAGTCATCGAAAACTACCTGCTCCAGGTGATCATAGTAACTGGGATTTTGGTCCTTCCAAGTGACCCCTGGAGTAACCCTCCCTTTTTCCTTTCCATGCAGAATGTTTACTTGATCTTGTAGTTCATAAATCATTTCCAACAGTTTCATCTTCTCCTGTCCAGTGTATGCAGCATTGTCACGTGAATGGAAGTATGGATTGGAATGAGATTCATTGTTGTATAGATTGGAAGGGCTCCCTTTATCATAGCCAGCCAAGAAGTCCTTTTCCAGTGTTCTCCAGTTTCTAGCTGGATTGACAACCCTCGTGTGCTCTACCGATTTATCATCATTTAATTTGCTGAATTTCAAGGCACAGTGATTCTTATCAGAAATAATTGATGTAGGACTCTTCAAGTGATGCTGCATTTCCAAACTGCTATTCGCCACAAACTTTTCACTTCTGGGTCTCTCAATGGAAGCTGCATGATTCGCTTGCTTATGAGTATTTCTAAATTGATGCTTGGGTCGATCAGGTAATCGATCATCTGTTCCTTCATATGAAGAGACAGCGTCATCATAGTAAGCCCGAGAGCTTCTGGTGGTTGGGGATTTAGATAAGTCTATAAGACCGTCACTTAACTCAGAGCTGGGGTCAATCAAATCAATAGTTTTGAATGTATCAGTGACCTGTACACAGTCAAAATCATGGCGACCTGTTTCACGAAGCTTCTCTAGCTGTTCATTTAGCGAAGGTATACAAATGTCTGATAAATTGCTTTCTCCTGCAGGCCTTTGAGCAGCGACAACTGAAGCATCCTCCTTGTGAACTGATTTCTCAGAGTCACTATCTTTGGAAGCATCTAGCAATGCTTTTGCTCCTGCTAATTGTGAGCTTCCACTACTGGCTCCACCTTCCGATTTTTCCCCTTCCACCGAAGACAACTCTTTGTTCTCATGAGGAGCAAGTTTGGCGAGTGAACAATCATCGTTGGAAGTTCCATCACTATCATTGTTAGCATCAAATTCTGCTTTTGCAACTGTTAATGGTGAGCTATCATCCCTCACTTCAGCTTTTGATTTTTCTCTTGCTAGTGGGGATGGCTCTTTGTTCACATCACTTGAACAAACTTCATAGGAAATTCCAGCCTGTTGAATGCTGAAATCCAAGGAATCATTTTGATCACTCCCATCATTTTCTGCTTCAGCTGATAAGTACACACTTCCAAGTTGCTCATCACTGGAAGCTCCAGACTCATTTTGTTGAATCCCACCTTCATTGACTTCAGCTATTGGTTTTGCTGCTGCCAGTGGGGACAGCTCTTCATCAAGTTTGGTAGGCGAACAAACTTTATAGGAAAATCCAGCCTGGTCAACATTGCAATCTGAAGAATCATTTCGTTCACTCCAGTCATTTCGTGCTTCAGTTGATATGCCCCCCATACCTCCAAGTTGCTCATCATTGCAATCCCCAGATTCAATTTGTTGGATTTGATCTTCATCGAAATTTTCAGGCTGTTCATGATCACACTCTGGAGATTCATTTGAATAATTTCCTCTTTCCTGATCATCACTTGACAAGCTTACCCCTATTAACTTCGAATCAACACAATCCTCAGACTCATTTTGATCACTCCCATCATTTTCTGCTTCAGGTGATAAGTTCACACTTCCAAGTTGCTCATCACTGAAAGCTCCAGACTCATTTTCTTGAGTCCCACCTTCATTGACTTCAGCTATTGGTTTTGCTGCTGCCAGTGGGGACAGCTCTTCATCAAGTTTGGTAGGCGGACAAACTTTATAGGAAAATCCAGCCTGGTCAACATTGCGATCTGAAGAATCATTTCGTTCACTCCAGTCATTTTGTGCTTCAGTTGATATGCCCCCCATACCTCCAAGTTGCTCATCATTGCAATCCCCCGATTCAATTTGTTGGATTTGATCTTCATCGAAATTTTCAGGCTGTTCATGATCACACTCTGGAGATTCATTTGAATCATTTCCTCTTTCCTGATCATCACTTGACAAGCTTACCCTTATTAACTTCGAATCAACACAATCCTCAGACTCATTTTGACCACTCCCATCATTTTCTGCTTCAGCTGATAAGTTCACACTTCCAAGTTGCTCATCACTGAAAGCTCCAGACTCATTATGTTGAATCCCACCTTCATTGACTTCAGCTATTGGTTTTGCTGCTTCCAGTGGGGACAGCTCTTCATCAAGTTTGGTAGGCGAACAAACTTTATAGGAAAATCCAGCCTGGTCAACATTGCAATCTGAAGAATCATTTCGTTCACTCCAGTCATTTCGTGCTTCAGTTGATATGCCCCCCATACCTCCAAGTTGCTCATCATTGCAATCCCCAGATTCAATTTGTTGGATTTGATCTTCATCGAAATTTTCAGGCTGTTCATGATCACACTCTGGAGATTCATTTGAATAATTTCCTCTTTCCTGATCATCACTTGACAAGCTTACCCCTATTAACTTCAAATCAACAGAATCCTCAGACTCATTTTGACCACTCCCATTCTGTTGGTGTTCAATGGATGAGCCTACACCTACAACAGACTCATTATCAGATTCCCCTGGGTCATTTTTATCACTCTCATTCTTTTGGTTGTGTGATGAGTTCACACCTCCAGGTTTCTTACTATCAAAATCTCCAGAACCATTCCTATCACTTCCACTCCCTCGGGGTTCATCTGACAAGTTCGCACCACTGAGATGCTCAGGGTCACAATAGCCAGATGCAGCAGAATCCATCCCATTGAGTTGATCTGAAGAACGTTCGCCAGAGTAAAGAGGTGTTTCTTCATGATTTGAGATGCTGGATTCCTTAGCTTCAGTAATATGATCTGATCTATTTTTCTGAGCAGCATCTGTTTCATGCAAGCCAGATGTTGCAACTTCAGGATTACTTTTCTGAATTTTTGCTGCATGAAAGAAAAGAAGTGATTAAACTATTTACAAATCTAGATTGCTACGATGTAGAAAACCTATGTTAAACAAGAAGAGAGATGAAGAAAACAATCTATGGATGGTAAGAATAGAACAACTTAGGTGTATAAGATGAAAATACTCCTTAATTACAGTACCCTCTTGTTAAGGAAAGCATTCTTGTACTAGAAGAGCTAGTTTAGCACCGGCTTGGTGCCATTAAACTGGAATATTGGCTATTAAAGTATCACCCAAGGAACCTATAGAATTCATCAGAATGTCTATCATAGGAAATCAGCACTGAGAATTACAGGTCCATGCAATATGGAATTGGAAATTGTTAAACCTCTTAACCTTTTATAATCAAAACCTAACCACGCTGAATATTGCAATTGAATTTCTATATCAACTTGACCAATCCAAGAGTAATACTAAATTACCATCTCTTATCTTACTTAAGAAATTAATGAAAAAGGTCCAGCATAGATTATCCAAGCCATATATCACAAATTATAAGGATTGTACCTCGAAGATATGTGCTACAGCCACCACATGTGTAGACTGGAACATCTTGTGGCTCCACAAGAACATTCCTACATTTAGGACATCTGACCAATCGAATTTTAGCAGCTGATCCACCGTTCATGTTCCTCCAAATATGATATTGCAAGTAATCCCAGGTTGGGCTTCCACTACTAATCTCTGGTGTTGCAAATACCAATGACTATATTGAAATGTTACCTTGCTGTAAGACTTCAGAATCTACAGACAAAGGAAGACAAATAAGATAGATCAGCAAGGATTAGATATCTTGAGGGAAATTTTTTCAAGAATGCATACAAAAAAGAGAGAGAACGTCTTATTAACTTCGAGTTCTGGATATAGTTTTAAATTTACAGAAATGATGTTCTTGAAAATAAGACATGGCCATACTCGAGGAATTGCAAGATTTCGCTCAGTGCCTATAATAATGTCTAAAATCATGCAAGTTGACATTCATTTCGCATACAAGTTTTTTTTATTACAATTCAATAGCCTGATGCAATCCAAGGTTAGCAAATTCAATAATGACTGTTAGTGAAGGAGAAAAGCCTGATGCCATCTAAAATTGTATGTTTCTCTCAACCTAAATCACATTCTGATGCTTTCTGGAATATTTTTAAGAAAAAACCCCTTTATTACATAACATGTTCTAAACCAATGAAACTAGTCCAGTTACATCCATCATTTTTCTCCAGCAACAAGAGCAAACACAGGAATGAGATTGAATTTTGAATCAAAACAAGCGCTCAGAACAAAGTGGAGACTGAAACCTCATTTGGTTGGAATGCTTATACCTTTTACTGCATTTGAGAAGTAATTTTAGATTCAGCTAAACCCTTCTCAGAGAAAGAAGGAGAAATGCTTTCAAATAGTCATAGCAAAACCATGCATAAGAAAATCTAGCCAAACAAGACAACTTCTCTTTTTTGTGAACCGGTGGTAGAAATTGATTCTTTCTACGAATTTTTCTTTAAATGAAGAATGGTGGCTAAAGGCGATTCAATTAACCTTGAGGAAAAGAGAAGATCTAGGAAATTAACTTCATCTAAAAAAACAAAAAAAAAACGACAGAAATGAAGAAAGAAACAGGGTTGCAATAAGGTCTCCACAATTACTTCTATATTTAAACAGCAATCTATAGCAAGACAGCAAAGCAAAGAAGAAGAAGCACAAGCAGAGCAGCAGCAGATAGAGACAACTTATCTAAAGCCTGATGTTAGAAAAGAAATGATTTATCACAGATCACAAAGTTTTCATCAGATTGTCAACGTATATAATATACATCAGCAACCAAAAAGACCATCAATTAGATAACAAAGAAGCTGTAATCATAACATGCTTAATTTGCAATTGACCACCTGCAAGCAAGCGCATGAAGATTGGAAGAACCAGCTAATCAACTTAACAAACATCCATACCTAAAATCCAGAGAAGGGATGAACGAACTCGAAAAGAAATGATACACAAACCCTTTAATTATGAGTAAGATTCAAAGAATTCAAGAGAGAGAAAAAGGGGGGGGGGGCTCAAAATGCGAATCGACGTGTGAGGAAGCACGCAACATTGTATAGAAGTTGAAGAAGCAAAAAAAAGAAAATGGGAATGGAGCAAGTCTGTGAAGAAAGTTGACTTGAGAAATTACAACGAACCTGCAAGGAAATTCAACTTCTTTTACTGACGTCAAAGTTTTCAGTCACGACTCACGACCTTCACCTCTCTACTTTCATTTCTGCCCTCGATAAACTCTCGCATCTCGTTTAGTAATTAAGACTGATCAGACTGACAAAATGAAGACGATGTGGTCCATCTCTCTCTGTTACTTTATCTTTAGCTTTAACCACTGGTTATGCCTTGTTTAAAGAAGTCTAACACGCCATGGGAGTTTTTTCTCCCAGTCAACCTCTGGCCCTCCAATGCAAAACAATAGAAGAGAACCTTCTTTCGATGACGCCATGTCTCCCTCACTCCTAAGTTTTCAAAGTTTGAAACTTTCTGCTTAATAATCAATAATATCAAAGGTTAGGCCACCAGCACAGATCTACTGTTTTTTTTTTAAAAAAAAAATAATAACAATTTTATTTTATTGTTTTTAATTTAAAAAAAAATAATAACAATTTTATTTTATTGTTTTTAAATGATATCATAATAAATTTTAAAAAATAAAAATAAAATATTACACTGCAAAACATGCTCCTGGCGCTCTTTCTTCTTCCATCATCACCTCGTATCTAGCAGGGAGTCAACTGTTTCTGTCTTGTCTTTTTTTTTTTTTTTTTCCTTCTTCAACAAGACAATTCTGCACCCTTTCCTTTACAAGACCGAAGACCGTTATTTTGATAGTTTTGTTTTTGTTTTTGTTTTTATTTTCTTCTACAGTAACTCAACCCCTTTGTACTATTTTTTAATATTTTTAAATTATTTTGAAAGATTAATATCAAAAATAAATTTCAGAAAATAGCAAAAGAAATATTTTTTACGGATTTCCGAGTAAAAAATACTTTAAAAAATAATTACTAACAAAATACCATTTTAATCTAGATTCTTCTATATAATTAAAATGATATCATTTAAATTTTTTAAAATAATGATGGCTCTTTAAAATTATAGAGTAAAATTGAGTGTGGACTTGTTCCATCTAGTTTTATTTCTCTTGAACTCGGTGTTGGACAAAGTCCAAGCTAATCAGCCAAGTATAACTAGTTTTAATAACATTAATAATAATAATAATAATAATAATAAACTTCAATCTTGTTCCTCTAGCCTTTCTAGAAGCACCAACAAAGTGATAAATCCAGAGAATTCTCTAGTATGGATGTTGAAAGCATTAATTAATATTGTAGCAACACTTGTTGAGGTTATAAATGATTACACTTGTATTAATCATACAATATAATTAATATTGTATTTTAACAAGTGGAAGTTTTTTTTTGTATAATAAAAAATAACAATCAAACCAAAAGTTGATTTGTTTTTACTTCTTAAAAGCTATTTTAAAAAAAAATGAAAAAAATATTTTTTTTCTTTGATCCAAATTAATTGTTTTAAGTGATTTTAGATTATTTTGATGTGTTTAAGTTAAAAATAATATATTTTCAAATGAAAAGCAATTCACTATCATAAAAAAAATTAATGTATTTTCAGGGTGTTTGGGAGTGTAATAATTAGTTACTTTTCAAAGTATTTTTTATTCAGAATTACACCAAAAATAATTTAATCAAAAGTAAAGAAAAAAATAAAAATCTATTTAAAAAAATGAAACTCAAAAACTAAAAAACTCTATCTCCAAATCTTCAAGCATGGATTTCTGAAGTCTTAATTACTTTGCCATCACCATGCACCCAAATGACATCAATGGAATAAGAGTTGCAAAGAATTATCTTCTCCCAAGTCAAATGTATATGGAGAACAATATTCACTACACACACACACACACGAAATTACTTGCACGCGCGTTGCGTTGAGCTTTTTTTATGCAGGAAACTGATTGATTCAATGCGTGCTGTAATTGGTTATCATAATATTTAATTAGTACAATTATAATCGATAAAATTTGTTAGAAATGTGTTATCTTTTCGCCTAAAAGTGACTGAATGTTGCTATTATTAAATTTTTTTTGATAATTATTTAATCAGTAGATTGTACAATTGGAATTGATAAAATTCATTGAAAATGAATCATTTGTTTTGTGTAACACACTGGTTGATTGTTGTGTATGTTTTATTTGTTTGATGAATTATTTCTTTAGCAAATAGTGAAATTGCAATCAACGAATTTTAGCACAGATGAGTGATTTTTTTGATGCAGCAAACAATTTGATAGGTGGTTTTGTTTTAACTATTTGAGTAATAATTTAATTAGTAGATAACAAAAGTGCAATTGATCAAATTGATTACAGATAAGTTATTTGTTGCTTGTGACATACTAATTGTTTGTTGGGCATGTTTTATCTAATTGTTTGTTGGGCATGTTTTAACTAATTGTTTGTTAGGCATATTTTAACTATTTGACAAATAATTGTTTTAACAGATAGCAAAAATACAACTGCTAAAATTTATTAAAAAATAGTTTTCCACATTTTTTTTCATATTATTATATTAAAAGTATTTCATAACACTAAGATTAAATTAATGTGAGATTTATAAAAAAAAATTAGTTCATTTATATATATATATATATATATATATATATATATATATATATATATATATATTATGACATTAATATCAAAAAAAAATCACATTATATAATTAGCCTTATGTATTTTTCAGGAAAAAAAGTCATAAAAATAATTATTATCACTATTCTAAATGTCTTGTCTATATTAAAATAAATACATATAAAAACTATATAATCGTAAGTTTCTTAAGTTAATTATTTAGCTCAGATGTATAGAATTATAAAAAATATATAAGACCATTAAATTTTTTGTTACTTGTTAAAAAAGTTAGTGTTGGCTACGGTGAAACGTGAGGCAAGTGTTTTTTTTATTATTATTGTAGATAATTTAGTATAATCTTTGTACCTATTTTGTTTATATGATATTAGATCTGAAATATCATAAAAAAAATCATAGAAGTCAATTTTTCACAAAAATAACATCAATCAATGAATTATTTTGATTATTATTCTCATTATTACTATTATTATAACTAAATTCTCATAATTATTATAACTGCTATTATGAATATTATTGCAAATAATTAATATTGTAATTATCAGTGACAATATTATCGTTGTCATTATCATATATATATATATATATATATATATATATATATATATAAACAAATATCAAAATATATAATTATTCTCAATTTTTCCAGAAAAATATCCTTAAAATAACCATTATCATTATTTCAAACACATTATCCACAATGAGATGAACATTTAAAAGAAACTAAATAATTGAAAGTTTTCTAGGTTGATTATTTTGTTAAGATGTATAACATTATTAAAAACAAATATTGGATTGTTAACATTTTTTTCACATGTTAAAAAATTTGGTTCTTGCTACGACGAAACGCAAGGGAAGTAGCTCTTATATTTTTTCATTGTAGATAACTTGGGCAAATTTGTCTATCCATTTTGTTTATGTGTTGCCTCATTTTTTTTATTTACGTGATATTATCTAAAATATTATACATAAAAAATATTGTAAGAGTAATTTTTAACAAAAACAACATCGACCAATGAATTATTCGGATTATTATTATCATAATTATTAAATTGTTGTTAAATTATCACAATTATTATAGTTGTTATTATAACTATTATTGTAAATAATAAATATTTTGATTATTATTGGTAGTATTATCGTTGTCACCATCATTATTGTTATACTAATTGTAATTATTATAACAATAATCATCATGATAATCAGCACCCTTATTTGTATTAATATAATCAAAATTAGTATTAGTATTAGTATTATTATCATTATTATAATTTTTTTTGTCATCATTGATATTTTTTATATTATTTTATGAGTTATTTTTATTATTACCAAAACCATAATTATTAACACCATGAGCACAATAATCATTATAATAAAAATATCAAATTATTTTGAGGAATATAAAAAAATTATAAAATTTTAACAAAAGAGGTAGCAAGAAAAAAAATTTAACTATTATTATTACTTCATAAATAATTGAAAGAACTAAATTACATCACAGAATACAAACAAATTACAAAAGAGCAAATAGAAAAAGTGAAATAAATCATAAAAAAAATTATTAGTTATTTTTTACTTGAAGATAAAAAAAAATAATTTAAAAACTAATAAAAATTTCAAATTACCTTAACACCCATGCGTTCAACTCTTGTATTTTATCTTATATAGAGGTTTATCCTTATTTACACATTGTAAAAACATGTGAATTGTCCAAATCACCCCCTGGAAACTCTTTTGCTTTATCTTATTGGAAGGTAAAAGAGTTTTTTTTACTGTGCACTAAAAATGTTAAATTATTGTGACACCCTCACAAGTAATTATAGTCTTTTGTTTTATTTGAGGGTATTATGATTATTTTACTGTACACAAATATGTAAAAAATAGAAAATAATCCCAACTTCAAGGCTAAAATTCAGGCGCATCAATGGATAAAATAATAATTTTACTATTAAAATTCACTATAAACTATGTTTGTATCTACGATGAATGCCGGAGTTCATTTAGGTTTTTGTATAATAATATACATATTCTCATCTCATGCCAAATGTATAGGAATATCTATACCAGAGAGAAATATCTTCTTCAGAAATAAACAAGTCCATCGCGAAGGTAAGAGAATGCTTTCATAAAAGATTTCCAAGTAAGAGAACAACGCGGTTAAAATTGATTTCAAAATTATATATTTTTTTTAGAAACATATTTAAATGATTTTTTTTATATTTTTTTAAAAATATTTTTGATATTATCCTACAAAAATATTTAAAAATATTAATTTTTTTTATTTAAAATAAAAAATAAAAAAAATATTTTTAAAATGCAAAACAGTGTTTAAGTTATTAAATAGCTTATCCGGGCTACTGAACACGTGCCAGATTAGTTTGCCTCATAAAGAATCATCTGATCTGACAATCCTGAGACCCGAACACCAAGAACCCTGTTCTTTCTTTCAGAGCAAGTAACTACTTTTACTTTTGCTTTTGCTTATTCTCTGTATAACTGCTATTTCTGGTTTTATTGGAACTTGCAATTTATTTGTTGTTTTGTTAATGTTTTTTTTTTACAATATTTTTTTATTTAAAAATTTATTAAAATAATGTATTTTTTATTTTTTATATTAACCTATCAAAATAATTTGTAAGCTCAATAAAATAATTTAAAGCGAAAAACAAATAATAAAAACTCTATTTGTTTTAAAGAACTTTTAAAACTATTTTTTGTGCAAAAAATAATATTCAATTTTTGAAATGGAGTAAGAAAAAAAAAATAGCAATGACAAACTTGTAATTATGTTGACAAGATATCATGTTAAACTCGCGGCTTAGAACATATGTTCGGAATAACTTGATAAAAATAAATATAATTATAAAACCCTTTTCTCTAAAAAAACCCTGTGTTATTCTCAAACTCGTTACTCGAGTAATTAGATTCAAAACATTTTATTTGAAAAAATCATGAAATTAATTTTTAATTAATTATATATTAAAGGATAATTTAAAAAAAAAACTTAATTATACAGATTTATTTTAAATGAATCCCAAAGAACCTTAATTTTCTACGAGCCAAGGATTTTTTTAATTTTTATTTTTTAAAACAAAAACGGTTTTAAAAGTCATTCCCAAATACGGTATTAACCATTCTTACATCCTAACAAAAGTGACTAGAAAATTGACTGTGCATATAAATATGAAGTAACCCATGGGGATGGGGGTGAAGTCATTGGTTTGACTTAGAGTAGATGTCTTTTTTCTGCCAGCTGTACCCTGCCAAGTGGCACTCTAATATCCAGGGGATTATACCACCTTCGATTTTTCAAAGTTTGGAGTATGACATGGGATGATAAAAGTTAGATTTGCTTGTTTTTATATTTAAAAAAAGAAATAATTTTAATTTTTTATATGTTTTTTTATGGTAATATTAAATTAAATAACTAGTATTTCAATTTATAACTACTATTTCCTTGAAAAACTTGATGATTAAAACTTGACGTGTGGAAGTTGGATAGCAATACAAAGGGCCTGTTTGGGAAAGCTGTTGCGGTAGTTTTTTAAAGTGCTTTTCGTGTCGAAATACATCAAAATGATATTTTTTTATTTTTTAAAAATTATTTTTGACATCAGCATATCAAAATGATCTAAAAATCCCAAAACATATTCATTTAAAATAAAATAAAAAAGATTTTTTGCGGCACGGCGGTTGAAATGTCATGCCAAACGAGCTCAAAGGCAACGACACTAACCCAAGGCTGTGGCTGTTCGTGTTAACTTCTGTGGGATCATTGCGGATTATAATTAGTTTTTATATAACTAAAAATAAAATAACTAGTTTTAATAACATTTTTTATTTGTGATTATTTTCTACTTTTATATAATAATAATAATAATAATAATAATAATAATAATAAACTTCAATCTTGTTCCTCTAGCCTTTCTAGAAACACAAACAAAGTAATAAATCCAGAGAATTCTCTAGTATGTTTTAAAAGTGTTTTTTTTTAAATATTAATTTTAGTGTTTTTAGATCATTTTGATGTGTTGATATCAATAATATTTAAAAAAATATATTATTTTGATATACTTTCAAGTGAAAGTATTTTGAAAAGCAACTTGCTACCATACTCTCAATAAAACATTATTTCAATGGTTTTCAAGGTATTTGTGAATGTACTATTAAGTTGTTTTTCAAAATACTTTTTATTCATAAATACATTACAAATTATTTATTCAAAAGTAAAAAAAATATTTTAAAAAATGTTTTTAAAATGCAAAAACAGACACACACTAGCCACCTTCCCGTGTTTCTTCGTGGCCGAAACCATTTTTTTTACTCAAAAAATATTAATTGTATGATATTTTTTTGTTTTATTATAAATTTGGGTAAAATAATAAATTTATGCAGAATTCTGGTTAAGTACGAGTTCTCTTTAAAATATATTAACTTTAAATCAATATTAAATTATTTAATAAATATATCTATTTAATAAATTTCAACAAAATCATCAACATAAAAGTATTATCATTAAAAATAAACATTTACAAATGAACAACGTGAAAACATTTCAATGCCCTATTATAATTTTCTTAGGCCAATTAGATTTTCGTAATATTCTTGATCTAGAAAAAGGAAAAAAAAAACAATAGCTTTCAAATTTATATTATATTAAACAAAAACGATAGATTCACATGAAAGCAATGTAATTTAAAGATCACTGTAGAAAATAGTATACTCAAATGTTGAAAATAAGCCATGAAAATGGGAAAAAAAGTCTAAGGTTTGACTTAGAGTAGATGTGATTTTAGGCCACCTGTATCCTGCCAAGTGGCACTCTAATATCCAGGGGATTATACCGCCTTTGATTTTCAGAGCTTGGAGTGTGACATGGGATAACATAAATTAGATTTGTTTTATTTTATATTTTAAAAGTATTTTTTAAAAAAAAACTATTTTTTTTTTATTTTTTATATGTTTTCATGTGATAATATTAAAAAAACTAAAAAATATCATTTGAATTTAAAGCTATTATTCCTTGAAAAACTTTGATGATTAAAACTTAACACGTGGAAGTTGGATAGCAATACAAAGGCTACGATGCCATCCCAAGGCTGTGGCTGTTTGTGTGTCACTACTGAGGGATAATTAGGGTTCAAGATTTGAAAATAAACTAAAAAAAAAAAGGAATATAGATCAAGATATTACCCATGAACTTGTTTATTTAACTTATTAAAAGATAAATTTACACTCTTAAAAACCCATAATTTAAAAGATAAGAACAAATAAAATTGATTGAATAAACTCACATCCTAATCAAAATATTATGCAATGCCCAACACATCAACAATAGTATTTTAAAATAAATATATTTTATATTCATAAATAAAGTTCATAATATTATTTAAAAATAAATATTTTTATTCTGAGAAATAAAGTTCATCTGTATAAAACCAAAAAAAATAATTATAGATAATTAAAATAATATATTGAAAAAAAACAAACATGACAAAACAATTCTAAAAAAAACTTATATTGAAAAGTATCATGTAAAATTTATGACTTAGATCATGAAATCGTGAACAAACCCATACAAAATAATAAAGATAATCACAAAACAAATATATATATATATATATATATATATATATATATATATATATATATATATATTAAAAAATAATACATAGAAAAAAAATATCAATACACAAGAGGATCTAAGAAAACAATTGAGGGTGAAAAAAACATTACTTAGAGGTCAAATAATTTAATTTTAGTTGGAGGGTTAAATTGAATTGAAACATAACATTAACAAAAGAAAAAAAACAAATCAAAAGAATGAGGGTTAAATTAGAAAAAAAAAACTTTGATTGAAGAATGAAATGAAATGAAAAGAAAAATAAACTTCAACAAAATATCCAAGAAATCAAAGTTTTAAAAAATAAGGACCAAAATGAAAAACAAAACATTTGAGAAATTATAATTGAAGGACTGAATTGCAAAAAAAAACTACAAAAGGAATAAGAAGAAAACAAGAAATTAAAACAAGAAGATTGAGATTAAAATAATAATGATGATAAACTGTAATTGAAGGACTAAATTGAAAAATAAATGAACTTCTTTAAAAGGAATAAGAATGAAATAAGAAATTAAAAGAATGAGGACTTAAACTATAAAAGGAATAAGTTAAAAATTAAAAAAAATTAAATGAATGAGGACTGAAATTCAAAATAAATTATATGAGAAAGTGTAATTAAAGGATTAAATTGCAAAACAAAAAAACTTATGTATAAAGAATAAGAACAAAATAAAAAATTAAAAGAATGAGGATTGATATTGAAAAGAAGAAAAAAAGGACAACAATGTACTTTAATTGTTATGAGAGAGAGAAAAAGAAAAAATAATGATCGCTAGTGAAAATTTTACCACCGTAAGCTATTATATGTCACTCCAAATGGAAGAGAATAAGGTAAAACATCTAGAGAGATGGCAAAACACTAAGTTTGGTCACCAGAAGATGTTAGATGACATCACTTGAATGGTGTAGACGTCATCTACGCGTTGTACAGACAATACAAGTATCATCAACTTTTCCCATTTAAAAAATAATAAACAATACTAATGCCCATCCAATGAAAGTACCAAAATACCCTATCATGCAAAACTTATTTTTTGTTTCATCAAGGTTAAGTTCATATTTACACTATACAATTAAAAAACCAAAAAAACCCTTATCTAACATGCATATTTTTTTTTAGTTTGGTGGGAAATAAGTATTTTCACTGTTAAGAAGTTAAGAAGGCCCTTGGTCAACAACTCTAGTTTTTATTGACTTTGAAGGTAAAATAATATTTTTATTGTATAAAAATATGAAACAACGCATACACCTCTAAACAAAGTTTTATAAATAAAATAGTGAAATGTAAAATATTAATTTCATTATAACACATGTTAGAAGTATTATTCTATCCTTAAGCCAAATCTTAGAAATCAAAAGAGTAAGGTTCAGATTATCATTTACTGTAACAAAAGACATTTCACTATAGATTAAATGATTCACAAGATTTAGTTTATTGTTTACTAAATAAGATGTTTGAGACTTTCATAGCTACCACTATAGTTCATAGATTAGAATCGCTTTCACTAACTTAACTGCTTTCACTAACTTAACTGTTTGTGATGTTTTCAAGTGAGTTTCCCATATTACAACTTAATATGTATTCATACAACATTCTTATAAAGATAGTTTATATCAAGAGCTTCCTAAAAATTTATTTTCACATGTTATTTCAATACTTAAATTTGGAATAATATTCCATTAAGCATTTTGTCACACACACACACTATCTCCTTGGCTTATACTTTGCCACTCATTGGCTTATACATGAAGAAAATCATTCATTATAAACCTGATGATGAATTGAAAAATTGAGACAAAGATGTAAATCAAGATATTGTATCTTGCAACATAGGCCATGGATTTGGTTAGGTTATTCTTGTTTATGTGAATTGATATTTTGTTTAATCAAATGATAATACATGAAAGCGATTGAATAAATTCTAAGGGGGAAAAAGATTTTACAAGATTGCATAAAAAGAAAGCCTATTGATGTTAGAATAAACGATATAATCTTATTTGAAAACCATGCAAAAATTAAGCATTATTTAACAAAGACTAAACTAAAAAAAAATTGAGAGACAAATTTAAATCAATGTCTCTCATCTCAAAACATGGTTCATGGACTAAATAGTCTTCCATAAGTTTGTTTATTGAAACCAAATTATTATTTAATAAAAAAAATGATAAAAATAGACATGCATATGAAATCAATTGAAAAAACAAATAAAAGAAAAATATTATACAAGGTTGCAAAAAAAAAAACACCTTCTAATATTATAAAAGTGTTGCAATCTTATTCATAAGGCAAGAAAATTAAACAATATTTTATTAAGAAAACCACAAAAAACATTTAATTTAATTATTTTAACAGATCTTTAATAAAATCAAATGCCAGCTAGGTTAGGATCGCATGTATATATATAATTAATCTAGTGTTATTAATTTATATTAAAAAAATCAAAGGTAAAAAAAGGTCAACACATAGGCCTAGGTGGGCTAACATGCCTATCCATTTAAAAGCAAAATACATGTGAAACTCTCTTAACCTATTGCTTTTATTTTTTGAAGACAATATTGTTCATCTAATGTTTTTTAATCAAACAAATGTAGATAACAAGTTATTTTCCATCCTAATTTCCAACCATCAAAGATGTTCTTGAAAAACCAAATATATGTTTTTTTTATCGAACATGCTATTTTGAACATATTTTCATTTAAAAACACTTTATAAACATCCTTATGATATCAATAAACTAACAAATCAACTCAGAATATCAAAATGTTTCTAAAAAACAAAATTATTCCAAAAGGAAAAAATCATCATCTCTAAACTCCAATCCAATATTTCTAGCAAGATTAAGGAGAAAAGATCTCAATAGAACTCCATTTGTCAAATGAAACTCATTAACATAAAAAACAATTTTTTGCGTGGTTAAAATCTTGTTAGTGAACGATTTTCTTTGTCTTTCATAATTTTCTAGTGACTTTCTCTCTCCTTTCTCAAACTATAGTTTGAAATATAATAAAATTACAATTATGCTCTAAAACAAAACTTTAGAAAAATAAAGGGACTATACTAGGTAAAAAGGAAAGTATAGAGAAAAAAAAATGTTTTCATGCGAGTTTTATAAAGAACATATAAGTTTGTCATGTTTTATGTTCTTTTTCTTTCAATTATATCTTTCTACATTTAATTAAACATTAATTTGGCCACAAAAGATGTAATGGGCGAGAGAGAGAAAATTTGAGGACCAGAATATAAAAAAATGCACTCCTATGATTCACAATGAAATGGAAGAAGGAACATGGTGTATTTTGCACAATAAAATCATCTTGACTTTTTTTTTTATCTTATATGTGTAATTTAAATATCAATTAACACTAGACAATCTAATTTCAAATCAAGCAGACTCTTAATATGCTAGTTCTAAAATACTTTTTTCTAGAGAGTATAGTCTATAGTTGTTCTAAAATAAAAAAATATCTACTAGTAGTAGTAATTATTATTATTTCTAAAAATATCATTAATAATTTAAATAACCTATCACTTTAAGTTTGAAATTCACAATACTAAATTTTAAAATAATTATATTTTCTTTATGTTTATTATAATTAATTTTTGTACCCTTATTTCCAACATGGTTTTATAAAATTTTTCATTTGCAAAAAATAATTTTTTTTGATGCAATTCAATGAAACTAGTTCTTTCGATTAAAGTTTCTTATAAACAATACCATTAATAATAAACTTGTTGAAAACCTTCAAAATATTATGATCTTTCTAAGGGTACCGTGGATTGAAAGATGTAGAAGGCTAGGCTTGAATAACTAAAACTCCTAGAAAGTAAGTTTTCCTAAAAGATTTGCACCATATGACTTCTAAGTCAATTTATGTAAAAGATGAGAGCATTGTGAGGTTGAGTATATGTGTGTTTAGTTGTAGAGTATTTAGGTTTGAGAAAAATGAACAAAATAAAGTCATTTTTTTCTCCTTTACCTTGGGTTCAAGGCTATTCATATATGTAATGATAAGATGACCAATGTGCTTGCCATCTTTAATATTAAACTACTTGGGAACAAAGGCCTTAATTGGCAAAGGTTTATTAAATAGTTCTAGATTTGGGTTTTGTGGGCTATGTACTAGGATCTCCAAGGGGTATGATGTCATGACAAAAAACTTGCAATTTGCATAACAGGTCTCGAGTTCGAGTTAGGACGTGCACCCCTTGTAAGAACCTCAGACAAATGGGGTTTTACTCGCTCATTTGAGCCCACAAAGTACACTTTCCAAACTGTAGGGTTCCCCAAATAAAAAAAAATAATACTGAGACAATTCTTAATAAACACATAGATGAATGGTGTGCCCTCATTTTATATTTGTGGGTGATGATGAGTAAACTAGATTCGATAATAGTATAGTGCATTCGAGTGTAGAAACCAATCTCAAGTTTCTTAGTTTGATCCATGATTTAGTTTGTTCATATGATCATAATAGGTCAACGATATAATTGGTACTAAGACGAGCTTTACAACTTTTTATAATTTTAAATCTATATTTTCACGAATCTAATTTGAAGTATGGATAATTTTATTCATTACTCTAGTAAATGAAGTATTATGAAGAAAACAAATTCAGAAAAGAAAAAAACAAATGTGATAGACAAATCTAACAACACTTCACACTTCACTACCAGAGGTCTAACCCTTCATTTACATGTGTGAAAGGAATGGATGAACATGATATCAATCAAATGAGCTATTTGCCCTATGCTCCATTGTAGGGAAAACCAAATTTTTTAAAATGTAAAAACTAAAAACCAAGATTTTTTAAATAATTTTATACATTTGACCAAAATAATTAGTTTGGATAGAATTTTTGTGTGAAGTAATATTTAAAAAATATTTATCAAACAATTTTTTGTGTTTAGTAATAACGTGAAGTAAAATAATTTTACAAAAATAAGATAAAAAATCAAAGACAATTGCATCAACAAATTTATGAGTAGATAATTGATAAAATCCATTAAAGATGAGTTACTTGTTTTCTAGAGTAAAATGATTGATTTCTACTTCTGCTGTAATTGTTTGGCTAAATATTTAATTGACAATTAATAAAATTGCAATTGATAAAATCCACTAATGATGAGTTTTTACAGAAAACTGATTGATTGTTGTAAATTATAAATCCAAATTTATTTTTGTTATTATTATGATTGGAGGCAAAACTAAAAAAAATATTAGCACCATAAAAAATATATTTAAAACAAGTCAGTATTAATATGATTTTAATGTGTTAATATGAAACAAATATCAAAATATATAGTTAGTTTAACATATTTTTAAGAATAAAATATATTAAAAATAATCATTATCATTATTCTTAACACCTTATCCATAATAAAATTAATATATAAGAAAAAATAAATAAGTGAAAGAATTTAAAAAAAATTAAAGAATAAAGGGCTGAAATGAATAATACAATATATTGACAATTTCAATCAAAGGATAAAATTGAAACAATTAAAACCTCAACACCGAAAAAATAACAGGAATGAAAAAAAACTAGAAGAGTAAGGGCCAAAATGAAGCATAACAACTGATTTTTTTTTATATTATTTATGGTGTTTGTGGAGTTTTAAATAGAGTTTAATTTTTTTTTTATATTATTTCAATGTGTTAATATTAAACAAATATTAAAATTTATAATTAGTCTAATATTTTTTCAGGAAAAAATACTATAAAATAATCGCTATCATTGTTTTCAACACCTTATCCATAATAAAATTAATATATAAAAAGCTCCATAATTGAAAGAATTTATACAAAAAAAAAATAAGGCCCGAAATGAATAACACAATATTTAGTCAATTTTAATCGAAACATTAATTTTTTAAAATGTATATTCTCCTAGTCTTTAAAAATATCATTTAAATTAATAAAAAATATTCTAAAGAAAAAATATAAAATATGTCAAGTATTTAAAAACAAAAAAAATAAAATCATGTTAATCTCCTCAGAAATTCTTTTTTTAGAAAGTCAATTTACTTAAATAATCAACGAGGAAAGGCTGAGTCTAGCATGGGGTTGGGCTGCCACACGAGTTTATTTGTAGAGCGAAAAATTTACCTCATGACAATTGGTATTAGAGGACGATTGCATTCTTGGTAGAACAATGAGATCGTTCTATGGACAATAGATCAAATGACTAATTTGTTGAAGCTATCGTAGAAAAAGGTTGCAGAGTTAGTGGCTGAACTTGTATGCTTAGAATGATATAGGCAGTCTGAGAAAGAGTGGCATGACTTGAAGAATTGATAGGGTCAAGTCTGGAGGATGAAGGACAACGCTCTATCATTGGCAAGTTGAGGGAAGCTATGGAAAACGCTGAAAGGGATAAGATTTTGGACATCTCTCTCGCTTCAGAATCGAGTGAGTGATGAGATGTTGCCGAAGAGATTATTGCCATTTTGAAAAGGGCAATAACAAGCAATCTGGATGGGGTAAGTATATCTAAGCCTAAAATGTCTGAACCAAAGTCTTTTGTTAGGGCAAGAAGTTCGAAAGAACTTGAGATTTTCTTGTGGGACATGGAGCAATACTTTAGTGTTGCGAAGATCAACGTGGCTGAACAAGTGGATCTCACCGTGATGTATCTCACAGGTGATGCTAAACTTTGGTGGAGGAAGAGAACCAAAGAAGATTTGAATGTTGGATGTCCTAAGATTGAGGTGTGGAAGTGTTTGAAGCAAGAGCTAAAGGAACAATTTCTGGCATACAACACATCCTGGATTGCACGGGAGGAATTGAAACAACTTAAACTTGACAAAACTATCCATGTGTATGTCAAATCATTTACTTTTCTAATTCTTGACATCCAGAATATGTCCAAGGAGGACAAATTGTTTAATTTTCTATTAGGACTCCAGCCATGGGCGCAATTGGAGTTACGAAGGCAGAAGGTTTCAGACTTGTCATTTGCCATCGCAGCTGCCGATGGATTAGCAGACATGGGAGTAGAGTTTAGCGAAGGTACTGATGGTGTTTCTCAATTTTTATCAAGGCCTAAAGGTAAGGATGAGGTGAAAAAGAAGAAGAAACATCTTGGTGGGGGAGAGACTAAACTTGCCACTGACAATGGAAGGTCAGACTGGAAGACAATCGGTAAGGACTCAAAACTAAATGTATGATGGTTCATTTGCGAGGAGGATCACTTCGCAAGAGAGTGCCCAAAGAAGGCACAATTCAATAGTCTCTCGATAGACAAAGTTGCTGAGGATAAAGCATACACAAGTCCTATACATGTGCTTGATGACCGAGGTAAAATTCAGTCTTTGTAGGATGACAAATAGATGAGGATTTTGACTGGCCGCGCTGCTTCTAGGCGACAGAACTTGAGAAATTTTGTGCATCTTGATGAAGGATTGCACGGGATGGTGGAAGAAAAATTTAGCGATAAAGTTGAGGGAAACTTAGTTGGATGGCTAACAATAGGTGAAGATTGAATATGGCTTTGCTGCTTCGAGGAGAGACAGAATATTAGGTCCTTCTATACGGCACCTGTGTGATGGACGGTACACGGAAAGGAAGGAAGAATTGGGATTGAATTGTGTGAAATTGGTTGAAGAGCCTATTGGTGGTTGTGCTACATGCTGTCTTGGATGGGACAATAGAGAAGATTGGGAATTCTAGAAACATTGATGATGAATTGTGTAGTATCAAGAATTTGACAACCAAGTCATGAAGAGATTTAGTTGAGGAGTTAAACTAAATGGTCTTGGTTTGGCATGTTGTCTTGGTGGAGAGGCAAAACACAAGAGTTTTGTAACTTTGATGATGAACAAATCATGGTTTGTTAGAACTCTAGGCATTAATATGCCAACAAAAGCACATTGCCTAGAATTCGGCAGCGATGGACAACGACAACCTTGCATGGGCTGAGACGAACTCAACAGGAAGAGTGGATTGTTGTACGGTGGACAAGCAAGTAATATTTAATTTTTATACTTGCGATATGCATAATGGTTGGAGAATTAGATGTTTGTATGAGAGCTCTTGTGGTTCTTCAAAGTGATTTTGCGTGAATGTATTTTGTGAAGAGGGATGGACACCTTATAGACGCTTGAGATTAATGTCTAAACTTCATGAAAACATACTTGCGAGTAAGTGTTTGAGATTGTGGATAATAAACGAGTCAAAACAAAATTGTGTCACAAGTTGTCTTTGAAATAGGTTGACGAATATTCAGTGGCTGAAATTGATGTTGATTGTAGCAAAAGTTAGAGGTTTTGTGGGGAGAAACATGGATTGTGATGAGGAACAGATGTGGTGAAAGGGTACTTTGAATCTGTCCGATAAGGGCGTCGGGTTCTTTTGGTGGGGGTGGTTTGTAACAGTAAATAGAGGTGCACACTTCGGTAGATTGCCCAAAATAACTTGGCACGATTTGAAACTTGGACGAAGGGCTGTCCAAGGCATGCGATAGACCCAACAATAGTCACAACAAAAGCTGGTAGTGGGGCTGCCAGGTGGACATGCAAAAGTGGGTAAGTGGCAGTTATGGACATCCAAGATCATGAGATCATGAGAGTATGCTGAAGGGTGTGGGAGCATGCTGAAGATACTCTTAACCCACTAAGATCATGGGGTAAACTACCCACTACTAGGTAGATAATGGGGCTACTATGTTCATGGGTGAGCATGAGTGAGATAGTGTCTCACTACTTTTTTAGAAGTACGAATGAGAGTTGTGCCTTGTAAATGCTTGTCTATAAATTGTTGTGGCAACTCATAATATATGTAATGCACGTAGAGTTTGAGATAGAGATCTGAGCTTTGTGTAGCATGCAATATTTGTGCATAGGACACTTACTGATTTGTGTATAGTTTCCTTTGTTTACGAGATTAATAAGGGTCGGGAAAGAGTTCCTGTAAAGTTTGTTGTGCACTTTAATTACCTTTCATACTTGTGTATTCTTCTTCTCTTGCAACGAGGGAAAATGTGGGGAACCTCTCGGGTGAGGGGAAACACTTAGTTGTGTAGGCAAATGTGAGTGAAAGGAGAGGAAAAACTGAGTCTAGAAGGAGGTTGGGCTACCGCTCAAGTTTATTTGTGGAGCGAAAAATTTACCCTATGACAACTGCTATTCAAGTTAGCCTGCAGGAGGAGAGGGAAAAGTGAAAAAAGATAAACTAGCCACCGACACTTCTCTGACCACCATGTGGAAGGGGACACAACGATGCATCCCATGAGATGACAGACATACATGTTTGGCCATCACAAGACACTGCACACACCACCTTCAAGACGCGAATAAAAGAGAACTGTCGGCATGTTTGCGAGATACACCTGTAGCTTTTAATTTAAAAAAGAATATAATTAATGTGAAAATAAACATATACACTTGAAACTCATTTTATCGTTCGTGAAAGTACATCTGTAGTTTCATTGTGAATCGCATGGTGAATAACCTAAAATACCCTCACTCGGTAAACCACAATTTTATCCTTTTCAAGGATATAACAGTTATTTAATTATTTATTTACAGATAAAAAACCAAAAATACTCCTATCCATTTAATACTGAGAGTAATTATACTATTACAATTAGGGAAAACAAAGTAAATGAGAAACGTCCAGCTGGTAAGGACAGAGCAAGAACAGTTTCATTACACGGTTAGTTGTCGTTATATAGGCCCACCATGCTTGATTCATTGTCCACTGGCATGCATTGATTAATGCTTGTCTATAAATAGTTAATATATGTAATGCATGTAGAGCTTGAGATATAGATCTAAGCTTTGTGTAACATGCAATCTTTATGCATAAGACACTTACAAATTTGTGTATTGTTTTCTTTGTTTGCGAGATTAATAAAAGCTGAGAAAGAGTTTCTGTAAAGCTTGTTGTGCATTTTAATTACCTTTCATACTTGTATATTCTACTTTTCTTGCAACGAGGGAAAGTGTGGGGAACCTCTCAGGTGAGGGGAAACACTTAGTTGTGTAGGCAAACACGAGTGAAAGGCGAGGAAATGCCGAGTCTAGGAGGGGGTTGGGCTACCACACGAGTTTATTTGTGGAGCGAAAAATTTACCCCATGACAACTGCCATGTAAGTTAGCATGTAGTAGGAGAGAGAGAAGTGAAAAAAGAAAAACCAGCCACCAGCACTTCTCGAACCACCATGTGGAAGGAGACACGATTGCGCATCCGGTGAGATGATAGATGAACATATTTGGCCACCACAGGACACTGCACGAGCCACCTTCAAGACACGAACGAAAGAGAACTGCCGGCACATCTACAAGACACACTTGCAGCTTTTCATTTAAAAATAAATAAATAATATAATTAATGTTAAAATACACATATACACCTAAAACTCATTTTATCATTTGTGAGAGTATATCACACGGTGAATAACCTAAATACCCTCACTTGATAAACCATAATTTTGTCTTGTTCAGGGTATAGCAATTATTTTATCAACCAAAAAAATAATATATATCATAACCCTCCAATTATATCATTACAAGCCACAACAATATATATCAACCGATACTGTATTAGGAAAAATAAAGTAAATGAGAAACGTCCAGCTGGTAAGGACAGAGCAAGAACAGTTTCATTACGCGGTTAGTTGTCGTTATATAGGCCCACCATGCTTGATTCATTGTCCACTGGCATGCATTGATTTGAATGTATGGGAATTTGGTGGGATTTGAAAATTTTGAAATGAAGGGCTCTCAGGTAAAGATAAAGAAATTTAGAAGTGAAAGGGCGGCAACCTGGGGGACTCCACCCCATGAAAACTGGCAGGAATGGATTTATGTATTATTGCCTTCTTTCACACTTTTCTCTTTGTCTCCATTTTCTAGTCCCTTCTCTCTCTATCTCTACCTCAAAAGGAAAAGAGGATAGAGGCCCAGAAAAACCCTTTTCAGTTACAGTCAAAAGGATTCGTTAGAATCAAGGCCACATCCATTCCTATCATCTTTCTTTTGCCTTTTGCTTTCTTTTGCTGTCAGTCAGTCCAAGATCTTGAATTCTTCCCACCAAGGTCAGTGATCTGCTGTGTTCCTTTTAATTTAATTTAAGTGTATTTTTTTATTTGTTTTTCTCTCTGTGTGTGATCTCTTTGAGGTTGACAGAGTTTTAAGTAGTAGTAGTGATGATGATGTATCAATTCCCAGGAAATGTTTTTAACGATACCTTAAATTCAATGATGTTATTCAAAGCATGATTTGGAGATCATTTACGGTTTCCGATTTCTGTTTTGTCTGGATTTTGAAACAGGATTTTCTTGTTTTGTTTTTAGAAAAGGTTAAAACCGACAACCCCATAACAACTTCTGAACTGAACATGGTAGTTTTCTTTCTTTCTTAAGAGTAGTTTTTCTGACAACACTGTTTGAGTTTGATGGCCAAGAAACACTTGAAGGGCCTATTTCATTTACTTTAGAAAGATCAGTATCAGTTGGTGGAGGGCGTGTTTCGCAAATTGTAGCTCAGGTACTCTATTTCTTGTTAGCAAGATTACAGATCCGCCTGCTTTTGACCTGGTTAGTGTTATGTCCATCCAATCCAGGACAGACTCTGATGAAACATTGGTTGGAGTGAAAAAAGTAATGGCAGAGAGAAAAATGTGAGACCTAGTTTTGTTTTCCCATTTGGTAAAAATGAAAAACAACCTGGAACTTCTTGTTGTAGTTCAATTGATTATCCACAGCATGTTTGTTTTTTCTTCTTGTTTCCGACTCTGAAATATAACATAAACCTAATTTACTCTGGACGAGTAGAGGAGTTTGAATTATTATTATTTTAATTAATTTGAAGTTCAATTCTTTTTACTCCGGACGAGTGAAACTGCATTACATAAATCACAATGGAGCCATATATTGAAGTGTACTAACCTGTTTCAATTGCATGAGACTTGATGAGGTTGTCAAAATGCCATCTTAAGAGCCTATTATGTTCCTTGATCATCCAGTATGTTCTATATTCACACACAAGTTGACTTCCAATATTCATTTGCTTGGATTGAACTGAACAAGGTTTTGTTCTTTAATTTATTGGGGTTTTAATGGTAAAGATGCTGGTGACACAGATGGAGCGGAGTGTCAAGCAAATGCTGAAACTGATTGAAGAAGATGGTGCATCTCTTGCAATGAAGGCTGAAATGTGCAGGCAGACCAGGCCAGATTTGATTTCAAAAATTAAGGAATTCAACAGCATGCAGCAATCATTGGCTGAGTGCTATGAGTATGTGACAGCTGAATTATCCAATAGCATACCATCAGAGTTCCATGAGCAGGGTGCTGACAATTCTGAATCAGGCCATGAGTCTCCTCTGCTGACTCCCGATCAGAAGCTGGGTTTCCACAAGGCTGGTAATCGAGCCCCATCTACCAGCTCCCATGGTGCTAGCTCTGATCTTTCATTAAAGGAAGGATCTGAATCATTTTCATCATTATCATCAGATTCTGAATCAGAATCTTTCAATTCTTCCGGGAATGCCTACTATAGCCTCCCAGTGAACACTGATCGTAGTGGATTGCACAAGAAGATTATTCATATGGGAACTGAGCTCTCAAGTATGGAAGAGAAGCTCCGGATGCATGAAGAAGAGAATAGAGATGGTATGCTGAACGGAGAGGAAAATAGAAGTTATGAAGAACTACTGAGTAGAGTAATCGGCTATGAAGAAGAGCTGAGGCTTACAAAGGTAAAACTCCAGCTATCAGAAGATGAGGTTACCAGGTTGAAAATCGAGCTTCAGAAGAGTGGCTTTTTCAGGGATCTTTCAGGGACTTTGCAAGCTCAGCTTGAATCGGCACTTAAAGAAATCCAAATGAGGGAGGATGATCTTCAAGTGGAAAGAAAAAGGGTATTGGAGCTGCAAAAGAAAGTAGCTGACGGCACAGATGAATTGCAAGGTCAGCTTAAGGTGGCCGAAGAAGAAATAACAATGCTGAATGCCAAACTCAATGCAGAGAGTAGGCATGTTATGGACTTGCAGGAGAGGATCACATGCTACAAAAGTGATCTATCTGATCAGGATCATGAAATCAAGGGATTAAAAGATGCACAGGAAACTCTCTCTGTGGAGAATGCACACCTGCATTCTGAGATACTTAACCTGTCCGAGAAACAGAACATGCTGGAGGTGAAACTGAGAGAATGGGATTTACAGGGAAAATTCATGGAGGATAAATTGAGGCAATGTGAGGATGAGAAAATACAATTGAAAAACCTGAATGATGCCAGGGAGATTGTTTTGCAAGGGGAGATCAGCCAGTTGAAGGTGGAACTAAGTGACAGAGATGGGCATGTGGAAGTTCTGAACAAAGATTTCGACAGCCTCAAGTTCAAATACGACATGCTTATGGCTGAGAAAGATGTGATGAGTGCTAAAGTAAACACCCTCATTGCAGATGTGAATTCTCGAGACAATCAAATAAGGCAAATGGAGGGGCATCTGCAAAAGTTGCATGCTGAAAATGTGGAATTGCTTGCTGGGTCTCAAATTTCACGGAAGCTAGTGGACGAGCTAAGATTGGAAGTAGTGGGGCTGGAGAAAGAGGTGGACAGGCAAAGATTCGAGGTTTCAGCTGTGGCTGAGGAGAAAAGGGAGGCAATTCGACAACTGTGCTTTTCTCTGGAGCATTTCAGGAGTGGATATAAAGAACTTCGTGAAGTATTTCTTGAGCACAACCGGCATTCAGTCATGGCTTCATAATCTTGTTTCTGGTCAACTGTGTTATGCATCATTACCTACTTGTGGTCTTGCACTTGACGTAAACTTTATCATCTGTTTCTAAAATCTCGCTTGAAAGCTTTGGACATCATATTTTTTGTATTCTGGCTCATGATTGATCTTGTTTTGATGGTTATGGAGGATGCTATTGAAATCAATAATGCGGGCTCGATTCTGGCAGGACATGAGCTTATGCTTAGTTTTTTTTTCCTGAAAAAGTTGGATCATATACACGAAATCTTTCTCTCAAATATATTTGCTAAAGCACACCAGATGTTCGTGTGAACTTTGCTATCGGCTATCAGAAAATTTCAAGTGAAGCCACATTCCAATGGCATGGCCGCGTTTACACTCACCCGCCACCACTTTGGGCGTAAAAGATGGTTCTAATTAACCCGATCCAGCCGTCGAGATGGGCCTACACCACCATGCTCCTACTTACAGTCCAAAAATTCAACCTTACTCCGTCAACCTTCGGCTTTTCTTCCCATTTCCCCACCTGTCCCCTGTTGTCAAACTCGATTGCTTGGAATTTGATGAGGTATTTTCCATCCAATATTCACATCTAGATTTCTGTAATAATAAGGCAACACACACACTAGCCAATGCCCCCGCGCCCGTTGTGGGTGACACCATATTTTTTTTAACAAAAAATATTAATTATGTGAATTTTTTTATTATAATATAAATTTAGGTAAAATAATAAATTTGTGTACAATTGTTGTTCAGATAAAAAAAAATATTTTTACAAAAAATAATAAAAAATAATCACTAAAATAATCACTATTATGGTGCAAACAATAAAATTATAAAATTATCTGATTCGAATAATAGATAAAAATAATAGAAAACACAAAAAAAGAACAAAGGGAAAAAATGAGCAATATTAATTTGAAAATGATCACTAATATAAATTAAAATTTCAGGACTCAACCAAATAAAAATAAATCCTTAATAAAAAATAAAACAACAGAAATTAAAAACAAAAACTAAAAGCGTAGATGCATAAATACGGATAAAAAATAAACGATGTCCAAGAATGACAGAAAAAACCAAAAACTTTAATAGCAAATAAAAAATTCAAACAATAAGGACCGAAATGAAAAATAAAATATATAATTAATTACATTTGAACGACAAAATTGAAACCAATAAAAACATTGGGACCGAAACAAACAAATAAATATTTTTTAAAAAATTGCAGTGTAATTTTGTTAAAAAATTAAAAGAATAAGGATTGAAATGAAAAATAGCATACATGACTAATTTCAATTGGATGGCACAATTAAAATAAATTATATAATTAATTTCAATTGAAGGATAAAATTGAAATAAATAAAACCTTGAGACCAAAATAAATAAAGACATTTAAAAACAAATTGCTGTGTAATGTTTTTATAAAATTAAAAGAATTAAAACCGAAATGAAAGATAGAATATATGAAAATTTCAATTGGAGGACTCAATCAGAAACAATTAAAACCTACATACCAAAATAATTAAAATAACCAAAAGCAACTAGAAAATCAAAAGAATAAGGACTACATTGAAACCCAATATATATAAACAGTTTTCATTGAAGGGCACAATTGCAAGAACTCAAAAACTATATTGAAAACAATAGTAATAAAAGCGAAATCCAAAGACCAAAATTACACTTTCGCAAACCTTAAGGATTGAAGCTTATTTCCAGGCAGCAGGAGAGAGAAAAGAGAGAAAAAGCTTAAACTCGTCCACCGGAGCTTCACCGGCCAACTTAACTGATGGGATAGCCGCGACGGCGTAAGAAGACATATCAACGCACCATGTGACACGACAAAAGTCGATTTTTGACTGTTGTAATGAGGCGCACCCACCTCCCAAATGGCGCTGAGGCTGGAAACGCTGCTGAGACAGCGTTAGATGCAGCAGCGTCTGCAGTGTCTCTGAGAAATAATAATAAAATAATACACAATTACCTATACACCCCTGGACCCATCGATAACTATGAAAAAATCATAGTGGAAAATGCAGAAATAACCCCGGATCCGGTGCCTATTTTTTTGTCATTTTCGGGGGTTAATTGTGTAGTTATACTGTACAAAGAAATCAAAAATATCATCCATATCCCCTAGAAATTTATAAATTACCCCCTGTCCAGGATGCTTTCTTTTGTAGTTTCCAGGGACTATTTTTGTCGTTTTTCTGTGCAACAAATCTGGAAATACCGTTCATGTCCCCTAGAAAATTCAAGAATACCCCCGGTTCCAGAGACTAAATTTTTTCGATCCTAGAGACAAAATGATCTTTTCACTGTAGTAATGCACAACGAACTGTTTCTAGGTAAATAGTGATGAAATCAACAATAAAATGTCAAAGGCGTTTATATATATATATATATATATATATATAAACCGCGTGGAGTATTCACATTAGCATCATGCACTGTAGCCTGTGAGTAAATACACTGTGGATTGTAATAGTGTATTTTTGGGTCGGTTTGGTTCTCGGTTCGGTTGGTTTCCCGGTTTTTCTAATTTTTTATAATTTTTTGCACAGTGAAATAGTGCTTTTAGCCCTCGAAAAAGACAAAAAACCTCTTATGGGTAGAGGGGCTTCGTGGTAATTGCAAACTTTTGGATCGGACCAGTCCGGTCTGGTTCGCCCACCTTTTGAATATTTAATATTTTTCCGTAAATGGCTAATTACAGGTTTGGCCCCTAAGAAGACAAAAATGCTAACTTAGGCACAGGGCTACACCAGTAATTGACCATGCTTTTTTTTATTTCTTTTCTTTTTACTGTTGGCGCGTGTGTAACACGCAGCCGACAGCATGCAGTCTCACGCCCTCTTTAAGTATCGCGTGCGTGGTGATGGAGTCGCGGGAGATGAGCTACCGGCGTCTCAGTCGATGCGCCTCCGTTTGATCTTCCTCCTGGTGCGACGCGTTTTGTCCTCCGACGTCCGTTTACGCGGCGGTGGCCGGTTAAAGCCGCTGCAGCCGTTTCTCTCTCTCCTGCACGTCAAAGTGCAGGAGAGTCCCCCGATTTTGATGCTTTTTCATTTCGGTCCCTGTACTTTTAATTTTGTTTATGGTCCTTATTTTTGTTATATACGTTTTGATTTAGTTCGATTGGGTCATTCGATTGAAATTAATTGAATGTGCAAGTTTCACTTCTATCCTCCTTCTTTTAATTTCTGGATTGAGTTTAAATAACTCAATAAATTCGGTACCACAATTTCAATTTTTCAATTTTGTCATTTAATTGAAATTGATAATAAATTTGATTTTCATTTCGGTCCTTATACTTTTAATTTTGGATTTTAATCCCTTTATATTTGATTTTCCTTTCGGGCCTTATACTTTTAATGTTTTTTTTTAATCCCTAGATTTCTTTTTATGATTTAAATTTTCTTAAAGTTTTTATGGTTTTTTTAGTCTTTCATTTATTTTATTTTTTTCATTATTAACACAACAACAACAACAATAATAATAATTTAATTATTTTTCTTGCTTACTCTTTTGGTAATGTTTTTTAGTTTCTTCTTCCTTGGGATAATTTGATAATTTTTATTGTTTTGGCAGTGATAGCAACGATAGTTTTTGTTTTTGTTTTATTCTTTTGTTTGATCTTTTGTTGAAGTTTTTAGGAATTGTTTTTCCTTCCATTTTTTCCCTTTCATTATTAACACAAAATAAAATAAATAAATGAAAATAATAATAATAATAATAATAATAATAATAATAATAATAATAATAATAATAATAATTTAATTGTTTTTCTTACTTACTCTTTTGTTAATGTTTTTGAGGGTTTTTTCCCTCAGAACAATTTGATATTTTTTATTGTGTTGACAGTGATAACAATGATAATTTTTAGTTTTCATTGTATTTTTTTGTTTGATCTTTTTTTGTAGTTTTTACAATTTTTTAATCTTTCATTCATTCATTTATTCTTTCATGATAATAATAATAATAATAATAATAATATTTTAATTGTTTTTCTTGCTTGCTATTTTGTTCATGCTTTTTATTTTTTTCCCTCAGTATAATTTGATAATATTTATTGTTTTGATAGTAACAGCAATAATAATTTTAGATGTTAAGAATCCGATGTTGCTATTGTTATAATATTTTAAATTAATATTGCCTCCTTTTCCCCTTTATTTTTTTCATTATTATTATTATTTTTATTTGCTCTTTGTATTAAATGATTTTTATAATTTTTCTATCTGCACAATAATGATGATGATTTTAGTGATTACTTTTTTATTTTTTTCTTATAAAAATATTTTGCTCTTTTTTTTTTAATGTTAGTTTGCACTTTTTTTTTTGATCTTTTATGACACAATACCTACATTCTAAAATATGTATTTAATGCTTGCGCAACAAACTATACTTAAAAATTTATACATTTTATCTCCTAATCTATAACTTTTATGTAGTTATATTATATAAATTTATCGTTGTGAATTTATTTATGTTAAATTAGCTAGTATATATATATATATATATATATATCGTGGAGGATATTGTTCTTGCCTCATTGGCAAGTACTAATAAACAAAACTACAGCTGTTCTTGCCGTTTGTGCATAAGTGATCAATGGCGGCAGCGTCCCGTAGCTAGCTGATGGCTAGTGTTTTTGGTACATGAAGAAAAGGCCCTTGATGCGCTGTCACAGCAAATTATGATTCGTGTCGCAGGGTATATTTAGGATACACAGGAATGAATAAGAGATAAATGCGTTGCTATTTGGTTTTAAAATAGTTAAAAATTGATATCACAAGTATTCCTTGCTAAGAGAATATTAATGGGAAGATAAAAACTACCCTTAAATATTTTACTTTAAATAAGCTCTTATGTGTTTATTTAACTCAGAATCATTTTATAAATCATGTTTTTACTTATTTATTTATTTATTTATTTCGAGTGTCTTTGTTATTAAATTAAAAACTAATCAATCATAAAAATAAAGTGATTTTAGATTTAGACTTCAGAAAAACCCCAAAAGCTTGATTGATAAAAACAAAATTGAGCTAGAGTACTTTATGTTGAACTTGTATGTTCAAAGGTAAAATCACACAATTCAACTTTTTAATGATGGTCTACAAATAGGTCATGGTAATTTTTTTAAAGGGTTAATATCTTTCAATGTAAAAAAAGTTGTTTTTTATGACAAAGAACTTTTAAAGGTATGTAATGCAGACTATGATTATTAGTTATGAAAGAAAGGATATGTAGGGCTCAACTGATGTTTGAGGGTTCAAAGATATATACTTATCATGTTTGGAGATCTTTTTAGGCTTTCTGCCCTAACTTTGTCATTTTAATGATTGATCTCATTTAATTCTTGATTCTCCCATATTTTATCTTATGATGTTTTTTTTCTCATTTTTGAACTTGATCATTTGAAATTCTTTGTTTGACTATTTATTATCTATTTATTTTAACATTTTTGTCCCTTTCATGTTTTTCTATTTTTTTGAGAATATCATCGATTGTCCATTGACTTTTAAAACATGCCCTTAGTGTGAAAGGTGATGAGCCCTAGAAGACTTAATGTGAAACCTAGAAGACACCTTCTATTCAAATTTTTACTCCACTTTATATATTAAAAGAATTGCCATTTGCCGATGAAAATTATGAAAGAATGCATAATCCAATTTAAAAAATGATGAACCCTAGAAGACTTAATGTGAACCCTAGAAGACACCTTCTATTCAGATTTTTACTCCACTTTATATATTAAAAGAATTGTCATTTGCCGATGGAAATTATGAAAGAATGCATAATCCAATTTAAAAAATGATGAACCCTAGAAGACTTAATGTGAATCCTAGAAGACACATTCTATTTAAATTCTTACTCCACTTTATATATTAAAAGAATTGCCATTTGCCGATTGAAAATATAAAAGAAAGCATGGGGAGATCATCTTGAAGTAGTGCGTGTGTGTTCATAGCAAGCACATCAAGAAAAAAGTCCGAATTATTGCTCTGACTCCGACCCAATTGCTGGTTTTATCCATTTGTTTGTCATCAGTGGCATCCAGATTATATATTTATTATAATATATAGTTCGTGGGGGTGGTTGAAATTTCCAATTATTAAATAGCACAAGGCAGCGTCCTCCTCCTCTTTTCCAATGGATTAAATTTAATTTTCTATTTGTATGAAATATACAAAGTACTCGTTTGGGACGGTATTTCATAAAATTTTGATTTTTATTTATTTTAAATGAATTTTTTTTATATTTTAAATTATTTTGATGTGATGATGTCAAAAATAATTTTTAAAAAATAAAAAAATATTATTTTAATATATTTTTAAATAAAAAATACTTTAAAAAACAACCGCAACCATCCTTGTAAACCACCCAAAGTATCAGTGTTTCTAGATTTCAGCAGCTATTTTTAGTTTTTATTAACTACTCCTACTAGGCTTTCTTGTAGCTTTCCCAGTACATCTTGCCCGAACCCTAGCCTACTCTACTCCTCCGATGAGGCCAAGACACGATCTGTTGGATTTTGACCCTTCAAGTATGCTTTTTTCGAGATTTGTTTTTTTAAATTATCACAGCCCGGGGTTATTGATCCCGCCTAGGTGCCGTTCGGTTTTGTGTTTGGAGCGGACGTTCGGTTTCGATACCGTTCAGAATGCCGTTCGGTTTTGTACTTGTTCATTTTTATTTAATTATATATATGAAAAAAAATAAAATATTAATTTAACAAGTATAATTTAAATTCAAGATAAATGAAATTTAAATTATACAATACAAACATAATCTCAAAATTAGAAACATCTTTAAAATTCCAAAAATATTATGAAAGTAAAATGTTCTAAAAATAAAAGAAAAAATACATCAAACATCTTCTACATATTATTATTATAATTAATAACTATTATTATATAATAATAATAATTATAATATAATAATACTTACTATAAAAAGTAAAAACCCACCCACCCCGCTTTTTTGTCCCCTTCAGGGCCTTCACTTTCATTTCAAGCAAACCCTATCTTTTTTCTCTTCAAGCCCAGCCCTCCCTCACTAGAAATATGGACCTTGACTTGATCCTTTCCTCGCTGTGAAAGGTTTTACTCCATACTTTTCTTCTTCTTTTCTTGCAAACTTTTCCGATCAAGCTATACCCACGAGTGGTTGCGTTTATAATAGTCAACGCTCAAATTGTGTAAAGAAAGACCGTTCAAGCAATCACCGTTTGGGCCCATGCAAGCAACCTTCTCACTGGCAGCCGGAAAATCTCATCTCAATAATTTGGACAACGAAGCAAACGCACAAAAAAAAAGTAACCTCCGGGTCATGGGCAAGGGAGAGCTAAAGCACAGGAGGTGCAGTGTTTGGGGGTCAAAACACCCTTCAAAAACCATCTTCATCTCCTCTTCCTCTTCTCTGTGCTTCTACTAATCCTTACAAATCATCCATCGGAAGAGGAAGCCGAAACCGAAGTTGCTGCCGTTTTACAAATTGAGGGAAAACGACGTCGTTTTGGGTTTTGGTCGAACCGGAACGAACGCCCGCGATGCGAATCGAGGCGTTCGGGCCGAATTCGGCCGGATTTACCGGTACTCGACCGGAATTCTACCCGGGGACAAAAAGCGTCGCCGTTTTGTCCCGGGAATTCGACCGAGACGGGCCGTTCCGGCCGTTCCGGCCGGAACGGGACGGGATTAATAACCCTGATCACAGCTACCCAAAATCTGAGTTGTAAAAAGAGATATTGTATCTAAAAAAATATAAATTATATTCTCGATATTATCTTAAATTTAAATTTTGATGAAAGCTAATTCCTTAACATGTATCAAATATAAGGTAAGGTGAGATTATATAAGTTTTAAACCTAAAATTTTTTGCTTGAGAAAATCTATTAAAAAATAATAAAAATAATATCTTGAGACCTCACCTAACAGTTTAAATTTTTAGATTAAATAATTAATTATCAAGACCATAGTTATCTATTTCATTCCGTTTTGGCCAAAACGACTGAAATATTTCATATCATTTAAAAAAATAAGAAAAAACAAAGTTGTTTTTATCTCGGTTTAAATTCCGGGTTGTTCTATATTTTTCGGCCAAATACCAGTCGAAACCTACCGGTTTCGTTTCGGCCAAATAGTATTTTCTTATTTTAAATAATGAATAATTTTATAATATCAATCATATCGCTTAATCCGACCGTTAGATTGAGATGAAATCTTACGACGAGTCTCTTGACATATCTATATATATTATGGTAAAATTTCAGAGCAATCATAGAATGTAATGAACTTGCGAGATTGCTGATGACATTCTCGTAATATTATACTTGCTCATAATTTTATTTAGAAAAATTATTTTATTGTGTCTTTTTTTAGATTAAATTGCACAATTCTACATAATTTTATTTTTAGATTTGAACTATTTTTTTTAAATTAATATATTTAATTATATACATAAACAGTACAATTTGAAATATCACGCCAAAAATTTTCAAAACTAAAACATTCTATTCCAATTAAAAAAATAAAACATCAACTGAAACTGTATTTTTTAATCCAGACGTGTCAAGTTTTCATGAAAACATCACTATGCCCAATCGTGTGAAGATAAGACATAAGATTGGAGTGATAGGACAGTCACCATGTTTAGTTTATCTTCTTTTCCATTCGCTATTAATTTTATTACACGTGCCCGACAAAAAAAATAAATTCAACCGTCCTATCCTATTACTTGGCTAATTTAGATTTTATTTCAGATTTTTTTTTACTTGGCTAATTTAGAAAATAATTAACTCCATTATGCAAGGGGCTCGTCTTCCGATGATAATTTACTTTGCAGAAGCAGCTTTTTTTTTTTTTTTTTTTTAAAGGCAGCAGCTATTTTCAGTCTTTAACAACTACTTGGTAGCCTTTCTTCTAGCTTTTCCGTACATATGGCTACGATCCCTGGCCTACTCTACCTCTCCGATGAGACCACACACGACTGTAGAATTCTTTATTACACTTTATTGAATTACTCGAGAGACATGTTTTTTTCCCCACCAAATCGTATCTACAATCCTGTTAGATCATGTTTGTTTCCTTTCCTACATGTTTAACTCATGAAATTTTACAAAAGCTATGCACTTTTTATTATTCCATTAATTATATGGTACTAATTAACACACACATATTGTATTCAATGTTTTAACTACTAAACATTGCTTTAAATTTTAAAAGATATTGGATTTGATTTTCTCTTTACAAATGTGCAGATTGCTTGCACGCAATATGGGATTGGCATAACATATATAAATGTTTCGTATAAAAATATTATGTATCGTTCATGTCAACAACAAGGATCAATGATAGTTTATAAGCATTATTATTATGTACATGAGTTAATGATTGTTCTTTGAAAAAACAATTATATGTATTTACTTAGTAGCCCAGGGCGGAATTTTTTTTGCTTCACTCTTAGCAACACTGGATGAGGTGTGGGATAAAAAAGGCCGATGGGATTTACATATTTGGACAATTTGTTATGTGACCAAAAACCCTAAAAAGTCCTTTTTAATTGGTTTTATTTCTAACACCACAATCTATATATTAAAAAAATTGGTTGCATGATTATGAATGACAATCTATTTATTCTTTAAGATTTCATATAGTTGTCGATTCATTTTGATTTGAGTCCTCTCTTGTTGATTGAACTATTTTTTTATAATTTGTTCTTTTTCATTTTTTCATTTTTCTCTTTTAACCTTTCTTCAATTTTTTTATGCATCCCTATGTTTTTTTCTTGGTTGCTCATCTTTTTTTACTTTAAGAGGTTTATTTTCTTGGCTTCCATACTATAAAGCATCTATTTGTTTTGTTTGTTTGTGCTTTTGATTCCCTTACTTCTATTTTTTTTATTTTGTTGACAATTGCCTTTGTTTTCCTTTACTCAAAAAACTATTTTTTTCTCTATTTTTTTTGTAGTTTTTCTCTAAATACAAAAACTATTTTATGTACATTCATTATAACTCTTTCCTTCGTTGTATGATTTTCCTTAAATTATTTTATGACCGTCCTTTTTTTTTCCCTTTTCAATTTTTTATGTTTCGATTTAAACTCTAATTTATTTTTTATTTTGATTTTCACTCTCATTCTTTTCAACACAATTTTTTTTAGATTCTTTTATGTAATTAAATTTGTTTTCCCAATCTCATCCTTAAGAGTTTAATTTATTGAGGATTATGCTTCATAATTTTTCATATATGGTTCTTAAAGTTAAATGACCCGAGTCACGAGTTTGGAAATTTAGTGTGGACAAATTTTTTTTTCTTTTTGTTTATTTTATTTTTTTAATCTCATTTTTCAATAATAGTTTTCTATAAACTAATTGGCTCTATGGTTTTTATGTTTTATTTTTTTATACTAGTTTATCTCGATCTCATGACTTGGGTCAGGAGTTTTAATGGTTAACCCAAGTTGACTCACCTTTTATTACCCAAGTTATTTGTCTATCACATTACCTTAGATCGACTCGATCTCATGACTTGGGTCACGGGTCTCAAATGTTGGCTTTTTATCGTCTAATTAAATATAAAACAAATTATTAAACATAATCATGGCCATAACTCAATTAAATTGTTTTTTTTTATTGTTAGCTTTTTTATTTGTCTTTTCTTATTTTTCTAAACACATTTGCGAAATATAGACCATCATTGTCTTTTTTGTTTCTTATTCTAATTTTATTTTTAATTTATGTTTCAATTATTGTCTCTTACAGGAAAAGCTTAGTAGATTTCCTTTTTCTTGTTTTGAACATTCAAGTACTAATACTCTTTTTTTTTTTTTTTTTTTTAAAATTCATTATGAATTTTAGAGACCTACTTCTATTTTGTTAATTGGAAATGTAAATATAATGCATGCTTGGCAGATGATCCGTCATCCAAAGCAAGCTTCAGCTTTCTCATTTGCGTTTTAAAAATCTCTTATGACATCTCTTGATTTTGATTTTGACTAAGAATTAATTACTTTGTTTTTTTGCCATGGTCTGCACTCTTGAAAAAGTCTCTTACTCAGAAGAAACATCACCCGGACAGAATCTCTTGGAAATAAATCTTGAATTTTCCTCATTAGATATTATATATAAAGGTGTTTATAGCACATAGAAAAGCTCATATGTTAGCCTAATAAATTTTCTTAAAGGTGCAGATGGAAGATAACTGTCGAACGCGTCAACATGACACACTTGTAACTTTTTTTTAAAATAAAATAAAATATAGATGAAAATACAAATATACCCTCGGTGCTAACTCTTCTATTTTATCGTTTATATTTTGTTTTATTTAACAAACCAAAAAAATAAAAAATACTCTTGCCCATTGAACAATGTATTTTATGATATCAGAGGTAAAACAATAATTCAACTGTAAAAAAATAAGGAAAAAATGAAAATAACCCTAAACAATCAGATAATATCAGTTGGTCTCATGTAAAAATTGAAAATACCCTCGAGACCAAGAGTTATTTTCAACGCAGTGAAAGACAAAATAATAATTGCACTATTATAATCCACAATAATCTATATTTACTGCTATAATATTTATATCACACGTTATAGCTTTTTGATTAATGTAGGTTTATAGCTTTTTGATTAATGTAGGTGTTTATAGCACATAGAAAAGCTCATATGGGCATAACCATGCAGTGGGCTTACAAGACCGAATTTGTTTTATCCATTTGTATTTATCATTAGAAGTGGCATCCAGATGTTAATTATAATGTGTTGACACTTTCTATTATTAAATAGAAGATGGAGAAATTAAAATAAAAAGAAAATAAGCCAACCCGGTTGAGAAAACTACACCTTACCTACAATCTTTCAATAAAATTCATTTTTTTGATTGATTATAATTGATTTTTAATTATAATTGTTTTTTATCATTCATTTAATTGATTTTTTTTTATTATTAATTTTCATCTTTCAATAATAAATAATATTTATGTTTATAAAATGGTCTGAATCATATTATATAAATCTTTTTTATACTTAATAATATTTTTTGTTAAAAAAACATCGACAGCTTTTTATGTTAAAAAAATGATATAACAAAGTGTTTTGCCATTAATAGACGGCTGGCCTTCCGATGAGAATTAACATTTCAGCAGCTATTTTAAGTTTTTATTAACCACTACTACTAGGCTTTCTCGTAGCTCTCCCGTACATCTTGCTCGAAACCCTAGCCCTACTCTACTCCTCCGATTAGACCTCGCACCACTGCTGAATTTTGACCCATTGGTAGGGTTTTTTTTAGCTTACTATTTCCTAATCATGACTGAATGATTGAGGTAAAATAGAAATAAAAATAAATCCCATATTCCTCGTGGGCAGGCGCTAAACAATCTTTTAAAAATAAATAAAAAAATATAAAGTATTTGGATGTGGAGTGTAGAGGTGCAAGAAGTTCTTATAGACTTAGCACAGTTTTATTTTTTTATTTTTTATTTTTTAAAAATAGCATAACTTAATGAGTTAAGTCAATGAAAGAGGTACAATTTAATTTTAAATATATAAGTTGTGCTATATAAGTCTTTCAATTATGGGTAACAACCCAACCCAACCCAACCTTTATAGATATATCAACTAGACACATAATTCAAACATGGAGCATTATAAAAAATATTTTTTTATTACACCAAGAAGTCTTTATTACAATAATCAAATATGGTATTGAATTAGATGTTTGATAGTGAAGGCTATAGGAATTTACCGGTATCCAAGGGGAGTGACGTGATGACAAACAACTTGTGATTTACACAGCAGATCTTGAGCTCTAGACATGCATCCCTTATAAAAGCCTGATACAACTATGATTTTACTCGCTCATTTAGTCCCACAAATTGCACTTTCCGGGAGGTGGAGTTTCCTCGCATAATTTTTTTTTATCGGGTTCAAAATATATTTGGAGACTTTTTTTCATGACAAGTAGTGCAATCATAAAAGATTATTTTTTTTGAGTTTGCATTGTTTCCAACAACTCAACTTATATATTAAGAAAATTGGTTGTTTTATTTCGAATAGCACAACCTATATATTGCGTATAGTACTAGGTTGGGATAAATTGTAAGAGTTTAGTAGTTGTGTGTTATTCTGTTAAATGACGTTTGACACTGCGTTTCAAAAATACTTTTGAAATTTTTTATTTTATTTTATTTTTATTTTTATTTTTTGGTATTTTTAGATTATTTTCATGTACTGATGTCAAAAAATAATTTTTAAAAATAAAAAAACATCAATTGGATGCATTTCTGAACAAAAAACACTTTAAAAACACAACCTCAACAACACTCCCAAATAGACAGTTAGTTATTTGCTTTTTATTGTTATTGGTAGAGAAAAATAAAAAAAACTTGTTACAAGGTAATATTTAAAGAATTTGATGTAATGCGTGAAAAGTGTGAATCAACATTATAATCATAATTATGAAAGCAACTAAAAAAAGATGGTTGTTTTATTATACACCCTATTCTAGTTAATACATACAGAGATAAAAGTAATATGGATTGCACTATGTATTGACAATGCTTTTCTTTTATTGTTTATGACATTAAATCTATATATTGGTGTTTATATTTCAATCATAAAACTTTATTTTTTTATTTAGATTTTTTTTTCTATTTTATATTTAAATTCTCTTTATATATTGGTGTTTATATTCCAATCATATATTGCTTGAATTGTTTAAGTGACACCAATATCTCCAATATTTAGTATAAGTTTGTGTTTTGTTCAATGATTAAGTATGGTTCATTTATCCACAATGATTCTTCAAGTTATTTCCCATGACCATAGTATAAGAATATCTACTCGTTATTATTTATTTCCTTACAATGAAGAAGTTGTCACCTATATTACATATGACTTGTAATGAAAATTTTTAAATCATCATTTGACTATTGTCTTAACTTTGGTTTTTTTTCAAATTAAAATACCATCAACCAATCTTATTGTGTTCAAGTAATCATCATGAAGGTATGTTTACATCGACATCATTGTTTTTTTCCAATAACATTATAAATTCAACTAATTATATTTTTTATTGTAAAACATCATCTCTCTCAGTGAATATCTATTAAGAAGACATGCTATGATCTTGCTCTAAACTAAATTCCTATATTCAATATAGGATATAAAAGACTTTGAAGATCTAAGATAGTAATATGGTATCTAAGCCTATTAAAAAAGCCTAATCATCATCATCATTTTAGGGTATGAGTGAAAGATTTGTAATTGGTAAATTAGGGTTTGAACCATTTTCTCTTGTATTTTTATTCTTAAATAACAAAATTTTATTCCCATAGTTTTTCAATGAAATAATATTGTACTTATTATTATTATTATTATTATTATTTAGTGACAAAACTCAACTTTTAATGATTATATCTTCTACAAGTTGATTATTTATTTAGAGAAGACAAGATTTTATTTACACAAGCTTTTATTTTTTTAATGCAATAGACAATAAAAATCTATAAATTTGGCCTTTTTAAGAATTATATCATCTCTACATTAACAATGACAAATCGCCATCACACAAAGAATCATATAACACCCACTAAAATTCCATTCAAGCCGACGAGCATAAAGAAACATCAAACACATATTACAAGCCATTCGACATAGACAAACAAGCACGAGCAAACATACTGTCCACACATAATAAACCATCTATACATATTTATGAGCATTTGATTTTGAAATTGACCTGTCGGAGCTACTCAAAATTCTCAAGGGAAATGTTGGTGACCAGAAATCAATGGTGGGATGTGGAAGTCAAGTAGGGATGCATGACAGTGACCGGTGGCACGTGGAAGTCAAGTGACGATATATGGTAGTGGCTTGTAACTGTTGAACCAGTTTTCTGGCTAAAAAAATGCATGTTTTAATAGCTTATAATTAAAGAATTTGTTTTATTTATGATTTTAGTTTCAAGTCATGTATTTTTTAATAGAGGGTCACTGAAGACTTATATTATTATTAATTTTAGTGCTCATAAAATTAATCAAGGTGCACGCAAGTTTTATCAAAAATATTTTTAAAATATAATACTAAATAAGACTTCTTTTCTTACCCTTTGTTTTTTTTTTTTGTTGACAATAAACAATTTGTTTTTGAAAAAAAAGGGATAATATCTCAATAAATCTCTAAAATGTTATTTTACAATATAGCAATATAGTTTGATATAATAATTAGACTGAGATACAAGATTAATATCATAAAACTAAACCATATATATTTAATCAGAATGAGACTAGATGCTCTGCTAGAATTTATGAATAAAAAAAAAGTAGATAAGATATCTTCAAAAGAGCAATGAAATTCATTGCCAAACACCCGACAATTGCACTTTCACCATCTATTTCCAATGCTTCGCGGATGTGTGTTGATGGGCCATCCAATAGACACAACAGCTTGCAAGTGTCGTGGAGTTGCCAGGATCAGGCACCAATAGCGGTATATATGCGCATAAACAGTGGAGCGAGCATGTTCCTTGCAGTGCTGGGCCACCTTCGAAAATTTTGAACCATAGATCTTCCTACGACTTTGAACAAGTGCCCACGATGATACCGCAATAAAAGAAAGTAACTGGTTGTCATGTGGGGTCTCCTTGCAAGTTTTTGAACCATTGATTGTCCTGAGAATTTGTATGATTTTTTTTGGATGGAGGAAACCCAATCTCGAAAAGTGTATTTTTTGTATCCAGTTGAATGAGTAAAACCCTAATTATTTCAGGTTCTTACAAGAGATGCACGTCTTAACTCGAACTCGAGACCTGCTGTGTAGATCACAAGACCTTTGTCATCGCGGCATAGTGAAAAAGGAGGGACAGAGCTTCCCATATATAAAAATTATTTCTTAGGCTTCCAATAATGATTAGGTAAAAGCAATAAATCATTACCCTCTGTGACTATTGGCACTATAAGTGCGAACGAGTGTTCTCCTCACAAAGTCTACTGAAGCAGTGATTGAGTGGTGGGAGAATTCGACAAAAATATAGCTAGCTAGCCATGGGAGAGGAAGTAACTAAGATGGGAGAGATAGGAGGGCCCTTATCAGCAAAGCTGCAGCGACCTGCACACTTTGTCCTGGTGCATGGAATAAGTGGGGGGAGCTGGTGCTGGTACAAAATCCGGTGTCTCATGGAGAATTCCGGCTACAGGGTCTCCTGTATTGATCTGAAAGGTGCCGGAATCGATCCGGCCGATGCCGATTCCGTTCATTCTTTCGATGATTATAATAAACCTCTAATGGACTTCATGTCTTCCCTGCCTGATAATGAGAAGGTCCCTCAGCATATCCTGCAATTTTTTTGGATCATCAACGTGCTGCGCGTATATATATATATATATATGGCCAATTTCTTAGAATATGATTATGGCTCTTGATTATGTTTACAGGTGATACTGGTAGGTCACAGTGCTGGAGGGCTGAGTGTAACGCAGGCAACTTACAGGTTTTCAGGGAAGATCCGGCTAGCCGTTTATCTGGCTGCCACCATGCTCAAGCTGGGATTCTGGACAGATCAAGATATAAAAGATGTAAAATCAATTTATCCACCCATCCGTCTCTCACTTTTCTTTCCAAGTTTCTTTCATATACCTCTGAAATTCATGACTGCTTGTGTGTATACGATACAGTAATGGCATCAGGTTATTTTTCGTACAGTCCACAGATATGCGAGCCAACTGTATTCACAAAGTCTTGGGGGTGTTATCCACTTGATTTCACCGTGACAAAATCTAAACATTATCCATAATTGCCGGATCTTCCAAATGGAAACAAATTAGCACTAGCTGTCTTATTATACTCCCATGGAGAGAGTAGAAAATGTATAAAAAGATTTCGATAATTAAGGTGGATAGAGGAGTCAATGTTGCACCCCTACCTCGCTCGTCATGCTGCATCACCCACCCACCACCTAACGATACAGAAAAACCACCTAACTAGCGTGAATCACTTGGCTTAAGTTTCATGATTCAATTGCAAACTAAACTCTCAAAAAAACAGGAAGTTAGAATGGATAAAAAAATCGAAGGCCATGTCACCGTAAAACTACTATTTTCATGTTTGTGTTCTTAGCAATCTCTTAAAAGTATCATCTGTGGTCTTGCTAAAAGACGTCCATCCCCCTTTTTTTTTTTCTTTGTTTCATTTTCTTGATGTCAAATTGCAGGGAGTTCCTGATTTATCATCATTTGGGGACGTGTATGAGCTAGGATTTGGGTTGGGACCTGACCAGCCCCCAACCAGTGCCGTTCTCAAGAAAGAATTTCAACGCAAAATCAGCTTCCAGCTTAGCCCTCAAGAGGTACTCGTATTTCACCAAGCTTGATTATGTTTGAAGCAATCACATTCAATATTTCCTGCTTCAATACATTTTCTCATCCCAGAATTATATATATATATATATATCAACAGGCTTCCCATTGAATAAAGAGATCAGCCTGGATACGCTTTTTATACAGATATAGTTTTGCTCGTGGCTTTTTCACCTCTTATTACTATTATTTTAAGAAATTGTTTTCATTAAAAATCCCAGTAGAAGTTGAACAAAACTGGGGAAGCTGTCTGACGAGATTTTCCAGCAATGTAATCAGTCTTTTGTGCTCATCACGCTAGCTTCATTTATGATTGTTATTCGCAGATAGTGGGAAAATACATGTTGTTTTTGTTTTCCTCTCTATCTCAAAGAGTATATTGAAAAACTCTCCACTGAAGTAATCTAATTAAGAAAATGATCAATTGAGTATATATATATATATATTTATCTCAGGATCCCTTGGAAATTTAAGGACATGTCCAACGTAGATTTTAGCTTGACAAGCCATTGCATTCTTGATGGATCTTATAAATGGAAACACCAAGTCCATTGATTTCTGAAAGTAGTGTTTGTGTGGATGGGGCACTCAACTTTTCTCTTGATTTCTCTTTGCCATGTTGAGCTAGTTCTGATCCTAAATAAGCTGCGACAGGCAAAAGTAGAAGATCGATTGTCTTTTAGAGAATAATATAAATCATAGTCTAAGATTTCATCTAACAGATTAAGTTTTTAGGTGAGATGATTCCTTAACATGATATCAGAACCTTAAGTTTTTAGGTGAAATAGTTCCTTGACATGGTATCATAGCCTTGTTGATTCACCTGTTTCAACGGAACTAAAGTACTATAACTTGGTTAAAAAACTACATTAGTCTTCCCTTATCTTTCATATTTAATCTGCGATGTGGGACACATGGTTGTTCAGGATTCAACCTTGGCTGCCATGCTATTGCGACCAGGACCAATCCTAGCATTAATGTCTGCCAGATTTAAGGAGGAGAGAGATGATATCGACAAGGTGAAGCGTATATTCATTAAGACCACGCAGGATCATGTCGTCAAACCTCACCAACAAGAAGAAATGATACGCCGGTGGCCACCGTCTGATGTTTATGTATTGGATAGCGACCACAGCCCGTTTTTCTCTACCCCATTTCTGCTCTTCGGTTTGCTTATCAAGGCAGCAGCTTCTGTTGGGTGTCACTGATAAGAGACTGTGATTATTCTTGTGGATTGAAAAATACATCTGTACTCTTCTATTTTCTTGATTGTATCCAATAATTTCTGTTTTACGAAAATTTTCAGCTTAGCAAGCAATCATATATGGAAACAAAAAAATATGAACATGGTATGATATTATGGTTTCCATCAAGTGGGAAGACTGTGATCCTGTTCTGGTGTTCTAGCTCCCCAGAAATCTGCAAATGTACATTTGAAAGGTTTACACATTCTTTGATCTCCAATTGTTTGGGCTGAATGGACTTGTTCATTTTCCTGCTGAGCTCCTATCATCTGCAGCAATGAAACCATGAAAGTAACCAGGTGGGGTTGCTGGTGTCTTTCTCTTTAGCCATTGAAGTTCAAGTTAAGATATAATTAAGAAGTACAAATGATCCTAAGTATTTAGTTTTGATATTGGTTCGTGCTTGTAAGATAACAGAAGAGATAAACTAAATTTCAAACCGGAAAAACTGCCTCCAAGATACTTGTAGTGTGTAACAAATGAGTAACAAAAATGAAAATCAAGATGAAATAAAACATTTATAAGAATCAAACAAAAACAAAACACGTTATTAATTTAGCGTATTTTTTCATAATTCATCTTTTGGCCTAAAAGGAGTGGTTATTCTATTTTGTCCCCATTTCTCCTCTCTTCCATTGTTTGTGCCTTACTTCCTTTTATCCTTTTAATTTCATCCCTCTCTAATTTTTTCTTAACTCACGTAATCTATATATGCGCAGCAGAAATTGTTTCCACTGCTTCTCATCTTCATACAAATGGCTTAATGAATAAGGATCTTAAACCTGAAAATATTCTTCTAGATGCAGATGGACATGTACGATTTTTCAACTTGCTGTCTTTCTTTCTCTAGCACAAGCACGTTCATAAGCCATTAATGATATATATATATATATATATTCATTAATGGGGCACTGCCTAAATCTATATATCATTAATGGATGCAGTTGGTGATCCTGCCATTCACATTGCATTAATGGGGCACTGCCTAAATCTGACCGCAGACTGGATGGGATGAATGCTGTCAATTTCGTTTGGGTTGTTATTTTGTTTTTTCAATTGAAATATGATGTTTTGGTTTTGGAGTGTTTTGATGTGTTGTTTTGGGTTGTATTGTTTATATATATATATATATATATATATATATATATATATATATATATTTGTTTTTAGTTCAAATTCAAAAATAAAATTATTTAGAATTGTGCAATTTAATCTGAAAAAGACACAATAAAATGATTTTTCTCAATAAAATTATGAGCATGTATAATATTATGAGAATACCATTATCAATCTTGTAAGGTCATGATATTCTCTGATTGCTCTAAAATTTTAACATAATATATATAAAGATATCAAGAGACTCCTCGTAAAATTTTATCTCAATCTAACGGTCGGATTAAGAGATATGATTGATATTGTAAAATTATTTATTATTTAAAAAAACACTATTTGGCCGAAACGGAATGAGCGGAACGAAACCTGAACGTTCCTGCCGAAATTTGAACAAAATTTTCAGAACGAGCTGAAATTTTAAGTGAGATAAAAATTATACTTTTTTTTTTTATCTCATTTAGTTAACGGATACGAATCAGAAACAAAATGAAATTATCAACAATGGATGGGATCATTCCATCTTGACGCCGGGAGCATTAGTGGCCTGGACCTTCCTGATGGACCTACTGGTAAAGGGACTATCCGGTGTATGAATTACACGGCTCATCTGGGAAGTGGTCAATACCCCTTACTAGATCAACAACAGACGAGGAAGAGTTTTAATTGTCAACATTTATAGTTTTTGTATTAACTTGGAATGATAATTTCATCCCGAAAAGATATACCAATCCTAAAGCAGGGCATAGCAATGATGTATAGTAAAAATCGTTTGCTGTGATTTTGAAATTCAAAGTGGTTGAT
>CM055444.1:4096956-4366024 GCA_029228465.1 Salix viminalis | reverse complement strand
TGGCCAAGGAGTTCTACTTCCTTCGGCTTTCTAAGTTCGAACATTGAAGTTATAATATTTTTTTTAAAATGTATCAAATCGAAATGATTTATGTCTTGAACAATGAGGTGATGTTAAGGCATTTTGTCACTTGAATTGGACTTTTGGTGATATATTGATCAAATGGTCTTCTCCAGAATTAGGCTCCAAGATTTAGAGAACAAAACCTTTAGAACTCTTTCTATTATCCCTATCTTCATTCCAATCACTATCACTATAACCCATAAGTTCAAATATATTGGAATATCCATAAAAACAAACCAAAATCAATAGTATCTTTGATATGCCGAAAGAATTCGCTCTAAAACTTTAAAGTGTGTCATAGTTGGTGTCTCTATAAACCTGCTCATAAGTCCTACTAAAAAAAAATTGGATGGGTGCATGTTGAATATCTTGAAATCCCATCAAGGCTTTTGAATGTTAAAGAGTTTTTATTATCTCCCTATCACTCTTTGACATGTTTACTCTACACTCAACTAGAGTATTTATTTTTGCATAAATCTTCCATCTTGAACTTCTTAAGAATTTTCTTTGCAAACTTCTCTTGGCTTACAAAGATTTCATCATCTTATTATTTTATCTTAATCCCTAAGTGTAATATTATAAGAACAATATTTGTTATCTTAAACTCCTTAATCATTGTCTGCTTAAAATCTCTAAACATATTTGGATAATTCCTTATGAACATCAATTCATCCACATACAAACACACAAAAAGAGTATTACCACTTTCTTTTATCTTTACATAGATAGCATATGCATTTGACAAATCCATTTTTTAAGAAATAGTTATCAATGTGATTATACCAAGCTCTTAGGGTTTGCTTCAATCCATACAAGGCTTTGTTCAACTTTGAAATCTTGTCTTCATATCCCTTTACTTCATATCCCATAGGTTGTTTAATATAGACCTTCTCCTCAGAAAATCCATTTTAGAAAAGTTGATTTCTCATTCATTTGCTTCAATCTATACAAGGTTCTGTTCAACTTTAAAACCTTGTCTTAAAATCCTTCAACTTTATATCCTATAAGTTGATATTTTTCTTTTGTCACTATTGTGATACACTAACTTGAAGATACTAATGTTTGCATGATAGGTCCTTCAAGTGTGATGCGTCGAGCCTAATTATAGTTATTATTATTTCAACCCCAAGCACAATCCATGATCTTACATGTCCACACAACAAATAATATTTGATTTATTTGAGTAATCCATTGATCTAAGAGGGAAAGCACATGGATGGAAAGCTGAAGAGGAGATTGCTACATTATTTTGGGTAAAAAAGAAGAAAGATTCAGCTAAAAAGGGAGGAAGAAAAATGTGCACCAAAGTCTTCTCCAAGCTGCCTAATTTGACTTTCCAGAACACCTTTCGGTGTTGTAGACATAACTTTTGACTTAGAGCTCCACATGATATGTTCTTTAATGATCTGGAAAGATAACAGCATAGGCTATAAATATGTATCTAATAGCCATCTCGAAATGGGGATTATAAGAAGGTCGAATTGCTGTACAAAGGTAGCACCAAATTTGTGTTAGAATTTTAACCGAATTTATGTTGTGTTCTTCTCGTAGCTTTCAATTCTTTAGTTTGTACAACTTATTATTTCAGTTTGATTCAAGTTATTTCATGTTTATTAAAGTGTTATTATATATAATCATGGTTGGCTAATCTCTTTCCTGGATCCAAATCAAGGATAATGGTGATTGAGGTGAGTTTCTTAAGATATGAATGAATCTTAATGTTTATCTTTTCATTTTCTTCATGAATGTTTTATTATTGCAAAGAAATTTTAGAAATCATTTAGGTAATGTTATTATCTTGAATGTTTATGCACAAACCTTAGTTTTGGTATAGAGATTGCTTTGATTCAATATCTTACTTAATATGAAAGTACTCATTCATTCTTAAACAGAAATCAATCATTATCTTTTTAAACTTCATTGTAATATCTTCCGATCTATTATCACCATCGTTGATATTAGGTTGAGTTATATTATATATGTTGAAGGAATCACCAATACATCACAATTAAAATTGATTTGGAACCGAGATTTACTTTTTCTTGTCATTTAAAATCTATTTACACTGTGTCATCTTTGAAAAAAATACATTAATTATTTTCAACCAAATCATTGTCAATTTAATTTCTCTTGAGTTTTTTTTTGTCGCGTAGCTTAATTTTCATATCTATCTCTCTGTGGATATGACCTCGATCTTATCAAATTAATTGCTACATCGCACACTCATGTATTTGCGAGTTAAAACAAGCCGATCATAAAAAGTGGGCAAGCAATTTTGAAGGTAACAAATTTAGATTTGAGTAATGGAAAAAAAATACATAAAGAAAACTTAAATGGCTGGTTTTACCGCCTAAGAAAGGAATTAAAAAAAAATAAAATTTGACCTCAACTTTTCGGATATCGGACCGTGGACTGGACTATTAATTATTGGATTGTGGCTGGTTGAACCATTTTTATTTTAATCTCTATTCTAATTAGTTCTGAATATTTATTATTTATATTATAAGGCTGATTCTACTGCCTCTTGTTTATTTTATTTTGTTGTGATATTTATCTAATATTTATTGTTTGAAGTGCTTGGCCGGTATTACAACCTTTTTATTCATGCTTGTTATAATTATCTTTTATTGTTTATTGTTGTTAATATTTCTTATTAGTTGGATTGTGAATTTCCTAATTTGTTGTATTTTTTTTCTCAGCTATTACTTTATCTTTTATGTTTCATTTACTTTTATTTGCAATCTTCCTTTTCGTTTTCTTTTCCCTTTCCTTTCATATTCATATAATTGTTATATTATTTTTCATCCTGGTTAATGTTGAAGATATAGAGGGTGAAGGCACTGTTCAAGGTAATGGACCTCCACAATTCAATGATCAACCTAATTTTCAAACTCTTAGAGAGTATCTTCACCCGGCTATACAGAGTACACCTTCATGTATTATTTTGCCTCTTAACCAACAAGCTTTGAATTTGAAACCGGGCATGATTCAACTTCTTCCCACATTTTACGATATGGATTCTGAAAATCCATACATACACATTAAGGACTTTGAAGAGGTATGTAATACCTTTATTGATAGAACATGCACCAAGGAAACCTTTTGACTTAAATTGTTCCCATTATCTCTAAAGGATAAAGCCAAGATTTGGCTAAACTCTCTGCGTCCTAGGTCTATAGGTACATGAAGGGAAATGCAAGCATATATTTTGAAAAAAATACTTCCCCACTCATAGGACGACAACCTTACAACGTCAAATGATATTTTTTTGTTGTAGTCCAAATGAGTCATTTCATCAAGCTTGGGAAAAGTTTAAAGGCTTGTTAAATGCTTGTCCCCACCATGGTTTTGAGATGTGGAGGTTAGTGAGTTTCTTCTACGACTCTCTTACCGTAGATTTTAAAAAGCTAATGTCAACCATGTACAATGGTGAGTTTTATGACAAAGAACCAAGTAAAGCCTACAATTTTTTTGATCAATTGGCTGAAAACACAAAGCAATGGGAGACCTCTCTCCCACTTCAAGTTGAGTCTAGAAACACTATTTCTCATTCAAGTGGGAAGTTCTAATTGAAAGAGACTGATGACCTCAATGCTAGATTAGCCTCATTGGCTAGAAAAGTAGAGTCTCTTGAGATTAAAAAAATGCATGTCATGAGTTAACAACAAAAGGAAAGTTGTGTTGTTTATGAGAAAAAATTAGGACAACTGAGTGTCCCTCCAAATCATCCCAAGCACAATCCATCATTTTACATGTCCACAAAAGAAATAACATTTGATTTATTTTGGGTAATCCATTGATCTAAGAGGGAAAGCACATGGATGGAAAGTTGGATGAGAGATTGTTATATTATTTTAGGTCAAAAAGAAGAAAGAGTTAGCTCAAAAGGGAGGAATAAAAACATGCACCAAAGTATTTCTCCAAGCTACCTAATTTGACTTTCAAGAACACCTTTCGGTGTGGTAGCCATAACTTTTGACTCGGAGATCCAAATGATATGTTCTTTAATGATTTGGAAATCTAATAGATGACCTATAAATATATCTATAATTTCCATATCCAAAGGGGGGCTTTAAAGATATATTTATAGGCCATTTTGTTAGGTTTCCAGATCATTAAAGAACATATCACTTTGGATCTCCGAGTCAAAAGTTATGGCTACAACACGCATCGAAAGGTGTTCTGGAAAGTCAAATTAAGCAGCTTGGAGAAGTCTTTGGTGCATGTTTTTCTTCCTGCCTTTTGAGCTGAATCTTTCTTCTTTTTGACCAAAAATAATGTAACAATCTCCCCTTCAGCTTTCCATCAATGTACTTTCCCTCTTAGATCAATGGATTACCCATAATAAATCAAATTTTATTTGTTGTGTGGACATGTAAGATCATGGATTATGCTTGTGCTGATTTGATGGGACACTCAGTTGTCCTATGCCCTTTGCTCTTGCAAACAACACAACTTTCCTTTTGTTGTTAACTCATGACATGCACTTTTTTAATCTCAAGAGACTACTTTTCTATCCAATGAGGCTAATCTAGCATTGAGGTCATCAATCTCTTTCAATAGGAACTTCCCACTTGAATGAGAAAGAGTGTTTCTAGACTCAACATGAAAGTGGGAGAGAGGTCTCCCATTGCTTTGTGTTTTCAGCCAATTGATCAAAAAAATTGTAGGCTTTACTTGGTTCTTTGTCATAAAACTCACCATTGCACATGGTTGACATTAGCTTTTAAAATTCTACGTTAAGAGAGTCATAGAAGAAACGCACTAACCTCCACATCTCAAAACCATGGTGGGGACAAGCATTTAACAAGCCTTTAAACTTTTCCCAAGCTTGGTGAAATGACTCATTTAGACTACAACAAAAAATTATCATTTGACGTTGTAATGTTGTCGTCCTATGAGTGGGGAAGTATTTTTTCAAAATATCTGCTTGCATTTCCCTCCATGTACCTATAGACCTAGGACGTGGGAGTTTAGCCAAAGCTTGGCTTTTATCCTTTAGAGATAATGGGAACAATTTAAAGTCGAAAGGTTTCCTTGGTGCATGTTCTATCAATAAAGGTATTACATACCTCTTCAAAGTCCTTAATGTGTATGTATGGATTTTCAGAATCCATACCGTAAAATGTGGGAAGAAGTTGAATCATGCATGGTTTCAAATTCAAAAGCTTGTTGGTTAAGAGACAAGATAATACACGAAGGTGTACTCTGTATAGCCTGGGTGAAGATACTCTCTAAAGAGTTTGAAAATTAGGTTGATCATTGAATTGTGGAGGTCCATTACCTTGAACACTTCTTTCACCTTCTATATCTTCATCATTAGCCATAATGGAAAATAATATAACAATTATATGAATATGAAAGGAAAGGAAAAAGAAAACGAAAAGGAAGATTGCAAATAAAAGTAAATGAAACGTAAAAGATAAAGTAATAGCTGAGAAAAAAAATACAACAAATTAGGAAATTCACATTCCAACTAATAAGTAATATTAACAATAATAAACATTAAAAGATAATTATAACAAACATGAATAAAGAAGCAGTAATACCGGCCAAGCACTTCAAACAATAAATATTAGATAAATATCACAACAAAACAACAAAATAAAATAAAATAAACAAGAGGTGGTAGAATTAGCCTTATAATATAAATAATAAATATTAGATACTAATTAGAATAGAGATTAAAAGAAAAACAGTTGAACAACCACAATCCAACAATTAATAGCCAGTCCACAGTCCAATATCCGAAAAGTTGAGGTCAAATGTTTTTATTTTATTTATTTTATTTTTTTAGGCGGTAAAACTAGCCATTTGAGTTTTATTTATGTATTTTTTCCAATAATAAAATCTAAATTTGTTACCTTTGCTTGCTAGCTCCTTGGCAACGACGCCAAAATTGCTTTCCCGCTTTTTATGATCGGCTTTTAGCTAGCTAGTGCACGAGTGTGCAATGTAGCAATTAACTCGGTAAGATCGAAATCATATCCACAGAGAGATAGATATGGAAATAAAGCTATGTAACAAAAAAAAACTCAAGAAAAATTAAATTAACAATAATTTTGGTTGAAAATAATTAATGGATTTGTTTTCAAAGATGAGAGAGTGTAAATAGATTTTAAATGACAAGAAAAAGTAAGTCTTGATTCCAAATCAATTTTAATAGTGATGTATTGGTGATTCCTTCAACATATATAAGATAACTCAACCTAATATCAATGATGGTGATATTAGATCGCAAGATATTACAATGAAGTTTAAAAAGATAATGATTGATTTTTGTTTAAGAATGAACGAGTACTTTCATATTAAGTAAGATATTGAATCAAACAATCTCTATACCAAAACTAAGGTTTGTGCATAAAAAATCAAGATAATAACATTACCTAAATGATTTCTAAAATTTCTTTGTAATAATAAAACATTCATGAAGAAAATGAGAAGATAAAGCATTAAGATTCATTCATATCTTAAAGAACTCACCTCAATCACCATCATCTTTGATTTGGATCCAAGAAAGAGATTAGCCAACCATGATTATATATAATAACACTTTAATAAACATGAAATAACTTGAATCAAACTGAAATAATAAGTTTTACAAACTAAAGAACTGAAAGCTACGAAGAAGAACACAACATAACTTCGGTTAAAATTCTAACACAAATTTGGCGCTACCTTAGTACAGCAATTCGACCTTCTTATAATACCCATTTCGAGATGGCTATTAGATACATATTTATAGCCTATGCTGTTATATTTCCAGATAATTAAAGAACATATCATTTGGAGCTCTAAGTCAAAAGTTATGTCTACAACACCGAAAGGTGTTCTAGAAAGTCAAATTAGGCAACTTGGAGAAGACTTTGGTGCACGTTTTTCTTCCTCCCTTTTTAGCTGAATCTTTCTTCTTTTTGGCCCAAAATAATATAGCAATCTCCCCTCCAGCTTTCCATCCAAGTGCTTTACCTCTTAGATCAATAGATTACCCAAATAAAATAAAATGTTATTTGTTGTGTGAACATGTAAGATCATGGATCGTGCTTGGGTTGGTTTGGAGGCTGATTTTAAACATCATATAAGGATACAAATGTACCTATTATTTGGGCTAAGATTGACATTGAAACCTTGAGTGTTTGATGGTTTACGTTTGCATACAACATGAGTCAAGTTTGGGCTGCAATAGATCATATGATACTCTTTTCTAGAATTGGAATAGAATTATTTTTTGTGGTAAATTTGGAGCACTTATTTGAACCAAGATTTGCTTCAATCTTCAACTAAATTTCTCTTAAATTCTTTGTTCCGAATTCCAATATTAAATTTCCTGAAATAATTCATTTAAGGTCCAAAAACCGGTCAAAACATTAATAGAAACGTCATTATGAAAAAAGCACATCAATTATTATAGAAAAAACCCAAATAAAACCAATAAATACATATGTAACTTAAGAGACTTCATGATACTATTGATGCAAAATCATCCACGCATTTTGTAAACTAAGTTGAATGTTTAAACTTTTCTTTCAATGATCTCTAATATCTAATGTCTTCATTTTTTATCAATGAATTTTTAATGTCTAAAAGTTTAAGGTTTTCATTGAAAAAGTTCAATGTCTAATGTTCATATTTTTTATCGATAAATTTTAATGTATAAAAGTCTAACTTTAATCAAAACACATGTTTGGGCATTCAATTGAATCCATTCTTTATATTGAACTAGGCCTACCCATCATTCCAAAACTCATATACAATAGCTCAACACAATATAATTTGATTTGATAACAAACAAAATCAAGCGCAAACATGCAAATAATCCTCATAACATGTACAAAAAACATTTAAACACAAAATGAACCCAACATCATACCTATAATCGACTTCCTATATTTCATCGACATGGTTAGCCACCCATTGTTGAAAATTCATGGTAGGTCTCAGATGTATTAATTAGACTACCAATAATTCTCTTTCCAACATAAAATACCCAAGAATTAAAATAAATTTAAGAATTATGTCATCAAGTTCACACACAAAATCTCTCACTTTCCTAGTTTTCCAAATCATTAAAAATCCAAACATATAACAACTCAATTTACCTTGATTAAACCTAATTTAAAACTCATTATTTTATCACCAATTTACATTAAAGCATATCATTTTATCTTCCACTATACCATACAACCAAAAACATCAATTTACCAAACTATTAGAATTTTTCAAATTTCTAACTTTCATCCTTCCAAAATGTAACAATATTGTTTTTATATAAGTTTTAATCATAAACCAAATGATTTATTCTATATGAGTTTTAAACATGTTTAAACTCAACATTTTATCTTACACACAAACTTGCATAATATTGTTTGAACATCTTCTTTAATATGATCTATTCAATATTTCACATTTTCATTATTATGTCAAGCACACAAATTTTATAATGCCAATAGGATACTCGGTATAATGTTATAGTTTTCAATTTCTCCTAATTAGTCCCTAAATAAGTCATATCTGTCACAATTACTCAATACTAAAATTCACATGAACCCTAAAATTCAAAGATTTGGGCCTTTTTAATTCTATATGTTCATTAGCCAACATGAACCTTTCTTGTGTTATTTTTATAACCAACATCAATAAAAATAAACCCAAACAACATTCCAATACAAAATATCATTAATCCTTAAATTTGGAAATTGGGGATTTTGAACCTGGTAATGAAAATCCAATCAACACTTAAAATTAATTGGTTAGGAATCTCTTACCACAATCAAACCTAATTAAATATGTTCTCTCTATTTTTCAAGCTTCCAACCTCTTTGTTTAATTCAGTTTTTTTGAATGGATATGAATAATCTAATCATGCTATGATGCCCATAATCCAAGTAGTTTTAGAGAAGATAAAAAGTGAGAAAAATCAAAATTTCTAAGTCTCCTTAAATTGACATGGTTGATGGTATAAAGAGGACAAAAGGTATAAAGAGGACAAAAGGATTACCCCTCTCCCCAATAATTATGACAATTCACTCATTTAATACTATATTTGGTATTTTTATCAAAACTCTTATCTGTCATATTTTTTTGTACATACTTTTATTTAGTTTTATCCTTAATTTTATCTAACTTATTGTGTATTTTTACCTCAAAGTCATAAAAATATTTCCTTGATTTATGGTTTCAATTTAAAAACTCCACTTTTAGATTATATATATATATATATATATTTATGAAATGTTGCACCGCATTTGGAGCAAACCTTTTCAACTTGATATAAAATGGTGCATTTTATAGAGGGATTATTTATCAGTGTTGTTAGAGTGGTTGTTTTTTAAAATATTTTTTTATTTAGAAATATATTAAAATCATAATGTTTTTTTAATTTTTTTTTAAAATTATTTTTGATATCAGTGTATTAAAATATCCCAAAATACATTTGAATAAGTCTTGTTTTTTTTACTCTCTTTACCAAATCTCTTCTTTTATCTAAGAGTTCTCACATCATCTTCATCAAGTGAAAAATGTTTATTCCCTAATCCTTTTTTCGCGATGTTCAATGATCTTTATTAATTTTACATCAACTGCAAAATCTTCATTCATTTCAACCTGAACTTGCTGCACGATTCAAAATGAACCCAATTAAGCTTTACGAAATAACAATTTATGAAGTACATATAAATCTTAGACAAATAAAATAGCCACGTTATCATATCATCTCAGACATGCAACTGATTTAATTCTTTTGATTATCTTAAGGTAAAATTTACTCTATTTTTTTCCAGTTAATGGTCTAAAGGTAATATAACTTTTCTAAAAGTCCTAGCTATATGTAAATAGAAATCATAACTTTCCAAATGGCTTGATCTTTATTTTCCATTTTGTATTTGTCATAATTTCATCCGATGATCATAATGAAGTCACATTTTACATACCTCATAATAACTTAACCATCTATCATTTCAAGGTGAAGTTCATACCTAAGATGTATCGTTGTTGGTTCTTCTAGCAACATTTCTGAGGACCACGAGTTATTAGGTGTCAATCAAGAATAGGCAACTGTGGAACATGCATCGACTCACGATGCAGAGTTATCAAGTGCAATGCTGTAAAGTCGAAAGGGTGTCCCTTCACAATGGGATCTAATTACCCCCAAGTACTAGGCTGAATAGAAGGAAAACCTATCGATGTTGGTTTTTTTTGTTTGTTTTCACAATTATATTGTTTTAATAATTTATTCAAATATAATTTCATATAACAAAAAAATTGATTTACAAATATTTAGGTGGCGAGAAAAATAACAACGGTCTTTAAATCTTAAATGGAAGGGACAACATGACAATCTGTAAGGAATTTTGGTAGTCATACATCTTAGATATTGAGCACATCATGTCCGAGTGTTTCACATGAAACTCACATTCTAGTGCCCAAAATTAGAACGGGTGTTTTCTAGGTTCCGTTACCACGCACACTACTGGCTCCCTATAGTTCATTTTGCATGTGAAGCGCTTGTGAATGTTTTTTTAATTACATCCATTTTGTATTTATATTTTTAACTGAAACATTTTTTTAGTCTGTGGCTCTTGGATGTTATCCAATCCAATGGACATTTTGTTGAGATGCATGTATGGGGTAACAACTGCCAAAACGCGATGCAGCAGCAGTTCATGGATAGTCATGCTTAGTAATTCGTGGTATGTTGGTTTGCATAAAATTTTTTTTCTTAAGTTATTATTTTATCAATTTTTTTGACTTTTTTTTCTCCAAAAAACATATAATAGTAAGTTGAAGGAGAAATACAGGAACAATCATTTGACCCATCAAGATTTCAATTTGAATGTATGGTTGGAGGTAGGATCATCCGGTGGACTTGATAAAAATAGGGTTTATGAACTTCTTAACACAACGATCAAGAATCGGGAGGAGAGAAAGAAAGGAGAAGAAGAAGAGAAAAGAGGGAAGAAGAAAAGAAAGAGGAGAAATAAGTTGTTAAGGTAATGTTTATGTTTTAATATGAATAAATATTGTTATTAGTTAGATTTTGCTTGTATTGATGATTATAGTTTGAAGATTTTGTTTTGGGTTGATTGAGGAATTGATTGAGATGTTAAGGATTGAATGTGTTGGGTAATGGTTTAATTGATTGAATTATAGATGATTTTGAAGTTAATTGATGTGTTTGTTGTAAAATAATATTGAGAAATTATGAAAAAAACTGCTGCAATTATGTACAGTAAGCTAGAGGTTGAACATGATGAAATTTCAGTTTGGTCCCTCTTTCATGAAAATTACAGATTAGTCCCTTGAACTTTGAAAAAATTATAGTTTGGTGTCTGGAGTAAAATTCAAAATTCTATACAGAATTGAGGATGGATTATGGGCAAAATTCAGTATAGTTATGAATTTATGAGATGTTCAAATTAGTCCTTCAGTTTGATAAAAATACAACTTGACCCTAAAAATATGAGAAAAATTCAGAATGGTCCCTAGATGAAATATTAGTTTTTCAGATTGGTTTGGTGAATAATTAAGTATTATTTGGTGAATTATTATCAATTTTACAAATTATTTATTATGAATTAGATTTCAAAGAAACCGTTAAATTTTTTAGGTTTTGAGAAAAATAGATATTTTGATTCAAAAACGCCTAGGATTGTGAGTTAAACTGTTAGATAAGTTTATTGAAGAGATTTTACTTTTTTTGAGTTATTTTTTAGTATATCTCCTTTCATATTCAGATACTCTTGATATTCTGCCCACGAGACGTCAATAAGACTTTGTTGGTATCTACTTTTGAATTTCGATCACTTTTGAGTCAAGTGAGTGGATAATATTTAATATGCTTGAGAAATATTATTAATATTTGAATAGCTAGTACGAATTGAATTATGCTTCTTGATAATATATACATTGATTACTATTTTTGTTACGATAAAGCATAATCAATTGTTGAATATACATTCTTAATATGAACCAATATATGCTTGTGAATTAATAGCTACCATTTGATTGATATCATGAGTTGAGCCTTGAGATATAAATATATTTATCTAATTATGATATAAACCTACGATATGTCAGTCGCAATACCCATGCTAATAGGTTAATGTTAATCTTTGTGCACATTGTATCTGAAACCCTAGTTGATCGGGGAAGTTACCAACCTATATGGATTGATCATCCCATAGTACGAAGCCTCATGTTCATTGCGTTTTGATTTTTTGATGAGCTTTACATTATACATTCTTCTTATGACCTATTTGAGAAACCTTCTTGTAAGAACTTAAAGCCTTATTTGATAATATATTTCTCATTGTTGTATTATCTTGTATATATATATTGAATGTTATTTATTCAATGAGTTGTTGAACTCACCCCTTTATTATTTATTATTTTCAAACTTGTAGCTTGTGAGCAGGTCATTTTTGTTGTGCTCTCAGAACCTGCTATTTTTGTTGTAATCAATGTTTTTGCGTTATGTCTAGTTAGCGCTCCACAATTATAACAATATGTATTTAACTCTTGTATTAAGACAATCAATTTATATTATAAAGTTAATTTGTTATTAACGTTGCGTTGAACTCTGAAGTTGAAGGATAAGTTTGTATGTAAGTTTGGGTTCACATAGGTGTGGAATCTTGGAGGGGGATTATGCATATATGCCGGTCATGGATCTGAGAATCGGGTCGTGACAGTAATATTATGAGGCAAGACATTATTCTTCATGCAAAGCTCTCTCAGGCACTCGTCCAAGGTTGGAACTGGTTTGCGATTAATCAACTCAATGTGTATACTTTCAAATTCTGAGCAAAGCTTCATTAAGAATTGGTCATATTGGTTTTTGGAATGGATTGTTTTTACTATCATCAATGCTTCCTTTGGAACCATAGATTGCACTAACCTATAATAATCACTCCATGAGCTTAGGAAGCTCAAATAACATAGATCAATTGATTGATTCCTTTAGCAATAATTTCCAATATCTAACTTTAATTGGAACTTTCGAGTTGAGTTATCTTGATGATATATCCTCCAAAATTGATCCCATATTTCCTTAATAGCATTAAAGGAACAAAGATTGTTGAAGATATGATGTTCAATAGAACTCAACAACCTTGGCATCCTTTCTTTCCCAAGAACCAAGTTTGTTAGGATCAGTTGGAACCATGTTGGAACAATGGAGGACCCATTCAAATGATTCCATACTTCTTTTCCTTTGACAAACATCCAAAATTGATATTCCCAAGAAGCATAATTCTTGCAACTCATGCGAACGATGAAGATTTCCTCTTCTGACATGACTAAGAAAACACAACAACCCCAAAAAATAGGCAAGCCTTAATGAAAATACTAATGCCATTAAACAAAATGTTGATACAAATCAGCCCAAGCCAAATAATATCTCAAGCTAGAAAAATGAATTGAATCAAGCCAGCAAACCAAGATGAGAATATCTCATATCTCTAGAACAAAGAGAGACCAGAAAGCCAAAATAATTTGGGAGATATTTAAGATAGAGACTCTAATACCATGTTATGAAGGTTGAAATTAGTTTTAATGCCTCTGAATAAAGGTATGCCTCTCTTTAAATACTTATAATTTATTTACTACCTAATGATCATAATTACATGTGTGGTTTCTTCTATCAAATCATTTAAAATCCTTGACATTGCTCCACCAACCATATAAATCCCTAACATTTCTCTATCAACTACAAAGATCCTGAAAATATAAGTTGTTGTTATATATAGAATATTGCCTAATTAGGTAAGAAAAGATTTTTGTTAAGGAACCATCTCACCTAAAAGCTTAAGCTGATACGTGAGGCCCCATAATAGGATTTATATTATTCTCTAACACTCCCCTTCAAGTGAAAGCCTTTTGGGCTTGAAACTTGCACAGACCCACATTACCTTGTGCTTGATTTTTATCAAATAGAATGGGGGTGGTGAGATTCGAACTTGTGACCGCTGTGTCAACAAGATTTTGATATCATATTAAGGAACCATTTCACCTAAAAGCTTAAGCTTATAAGTGAGGCCCCATAATATGATTTATATTATTCTCTAACAATTCTTACCTTGATGATGCTCATGTGGATCAATCCAACCTTTCAAAGGTTTGTTTTTTGGATTTGAGAAACCCTGCCCTCCAAAAAACACATTTTGTGAGCCTAGATGAGCAAGTAAAACTCCAACCTTCGCATTTTCCGGAGATTTCCACCGGATGGTGTTTCAACACTTTGGTGATTGGTATAGTACCTAAGTTCAGGAAGCATCAACATGGTGGGTAAGAACTGAAAGGGTGAACTTTAAATACAAAGACTTTCAACATCATCAGAAACAGAGAGGAGAGAAAAATACTAGCCGAAATACCTGCTCTTCTTCTCCTGTGCTATGCTGGTGTGCCTCTCACTTACAAAGTGAAAAAGAGACATTACAAAGACTCTGCCTCTCATATTATCGATCACCATTTTCATGTTAAAATATGAACAGTCCATTTTTTTTCTAAATTGACAAAAACTCCAGGCAGATTGTGTTTGCAATGCGAACAGTGGGATTATAAAACTTCTCCCATCAGTAGCTAAAAGTATCTAGATTGATTAGGATGGTCGATTTTGTGCTTTTCTGGTGTTGCATGGTGCTTGCTTCATGTCCAAGTCTATCTCTGGTTGCTGTATAAATGATAGAATTTTAATATTGCCCTAACCTCATCTATTTAAACAGCAGATAATGCGTGTAATTCTTGTGGGCACTTGGATTCGATTATGAGTGCATATTACCATGGAAATGTTGAAAATTCATGCATTAGGGATCATCTTATCTAAAAGCTAAAGCTGTAGGTGAGGTCCCAGAATACGATTTATATTATTCTCTAACACACTCTCAAGTTAAAGCCCTTTGAGCTTGAAATTTGCACAGATCTACACTACCTCGTGCCTGATTTTTCATCAAATAAAATAGGGATGGTGAGATGCGAACTCGTGATCGTTGGGTCAACAAGGCTCTAATACCATGTTAAGGAACCATCTCACCTAAAAGTTTAAACTTTTAGGGTGAGGCTCCATAATATAATTTATATTATTCTCTAACACCCCTCGGGATCCTGATAAGCTTTTAAGTGAGGTCCCGAATATAATTTATATTATTCTCTAACACCTCTCACGATCCTGGTAACATCTTCATGCATGGATTCGTTTCTGGTGTTTACTCGACAGTCTAGAATCAGCTGAAATGTTAAATTTGAGTGCGTATAATCTGGTCATGATCTCCTTGGCATGGTTGAATGAAATCATGTTAATGATTATAGACAATTCCTGGTTTTGAGCATATGAAGCAAATCCTGTTGGAATCAACATTGAGATTCAGAATGATGTTAAATTGAGCTTTCCAAACAGTCCTTTTAGGTCTTACATGTTCAATGCATTAATGATGTGGTTATCCTTAAGTCTCTAGAATTATAATTTGACTAATGTAAATTTACATCTTGAAAGTAATGCAATCCCAAGTCCATGAGCACTCTCAAATCCATGGGACTTCCCCTCATATGAGAGTGGTATAAGAAAGATGTTTTCCACCATGCATCCCTCCCTTTCTTCTCTCAGTTCCTGACAAATCCACTAGTTTCAGTCAGGATGCAAAGCAATATCCATCAGGAATTAGCAACTTTTCTTTGTTTTTTTCCTTCTCTAAACACTCTACTGAGTACACAGTTTCACTCTTTTGTCTGAAAAAACGGTGCTCTGGTATCTCAAGTGAAAATATCATATTTTTCAAAAATTGATATTCCAGTACCTGGCTGTGGTTGCTGACACTGCTACATTGTAACAGAAATCCTGACGGAAAATAAGCCAGTTTTCAGGAATAAGTGTCAATTACGTGACCTAGAATCAAGATTAACAATAGCAGCAGTCTTCCTCTGGAGCTCTGCCTTGTTTCCTCCAACAAGTTTGTCAGCTGGTCGCCCATCTTTAAGGAAGAAGAATGTTGGAGTTGCTTTAATTTCCCATGAAGTACTCAATTCCTGCATCCAATCAGACCGCACATTTCACTTATCAAACACGTTCTGCAATTAATCTCTATCTCTTGAACACACTAAAAAATTTAATCCAACATGTTAATACATTGTATTGCTATGTGCTGATCAAATGTGAGAACCTGATGGTGACAATCCCTGCAGGAATTCATATTTGTGTTTCAAATAGCCATCGACGAATTATTACAGCTTGAGTATAATTTCATCATCATGCATACAGATGTATATAAGCCTTGACTTTTGTCTTTTAAGTTGTCAAGGTGAATGAGAGTTCGTGTAAAAATAGAGAGAAAATCTTGACAGTCTTTGTTGTTTCAAGAAACCATTTCATCTAAAAACTTAAACTGTTAGATGAGGTCCAAGAATATGATTTATATTATTCTCTAACACACTCCCTCATGTTAAAGCCCTTTGGGCTTGAAACTTGCACACAATCCCACACTACCTCGTGCTTGATTTTTTTATCAAATAGAATGAGGGTGGTAAGATTCGAAATCGTGACCGCTGGGTCAACAAGGCTCTGAAACCATGTCAAAAAATTATCTTACCTAAAAACTTAAGTTGTTAAAAGAGACCCAGAATATGATTTATATTATTCTCTAACATGTCGTACATTGATCTTCATTTTGTGTTACCTAAGGCTACAGTAAGAACATGTTTTACTTACTGCAAGCTCATCAACATCAACTGTTAGAAATATGACGGAGGAATATTTATCTGCGAGCTCGCAATAGGCTTGTGCGATTGTTTTGCATGGAGCGCACCACAATGCACTGAAATTTACGACCACCTGTTGGACAGGTGAGGTGAAAAATTACCAAAGTGAGAAATTAGACATGTAAATGATAACAGCTACATCTGAATACTACCAGAGCATCCAGATGAATTTTTCACTCTGCAATGACTGAATTCAGGAAATTTGGGGAAATGGAGAGAAGGAAACATAAAAGGTAGCCAGGTATTAAGAACTTACAATCTTCCCATCCCTAGTTGCTTCTGATATTTTTTCATTCCATTTCTCCATAGTTGTAAGAAGGTGAACATTTCTACTGGCAAATTCTTTACGATAATTCTCTTGAACAGCACATTCTTCGTCACCTCCATGACAGTTATTACAGCAACCGCAGACCTGCAAGGGTTATCCTCGATATGTTTAATGATCGGTTTCTTAATAAATGAAAGAACTTTCGATTAAAACCCTGATAAGCTTGAAGAACAGAGGGGGTGAGTTCACGAGCTAAATAATGCCTTGTGTTACTGCTGATCATACCGGTCTAGATTATCTTCTAGGTTCTTTCAGGTTTATGGAAATACATATTATGTGGAAAATCCATTGAAAGTTCTGTTTAGAGAAGTGAAGAGGCGATCTTAAATCTAGGCATTCTTGACAAATACTTTGAGTTGTTAGCCGACACCATCGTAGTTCTCATCAAGAAACAAGACATCGTGGATTGTCAACCCCACAACCATTTGTCACTTGAAACGAAATACAAACATACTGAGAAATTTAGAGAAACTGAACAAGGAAATGAAGAAGAGTCATGGTTTCAAAAGGCAAAACACAGAATGCAACTTGATCAGACTATATTCAATAGAAACTGTTAGAGAATAATAGAAATCATAATCTGGAGCTTCACCTAATAGCTTAAGCTTTTAGGTGAGATGGTTCCTTGACATAGTATCAAAGCTCTATTGACCCAGTGGTCATAAGTTCGAATCTCACCACCCCCATTCTATTTGATAAAAATCAAGCACAAGATAGTGTGGGTTGTGTAAGTTTTCAAGCCCAAGGAGTTTTCATTTGAGAGGGTGTTAGAAAATAATATAAATTATAATCTGGAGCTTCACCTAACTGCTTAAACTATTAGGTGAGATAGTTCTTGAATGAAACAAAGTTGAGAATCAAGACTCGGTGCAAAAGAAGTCACAACAGCCAGCAGGAGCCTTAAAACAGGAAGAGCATTACAGAATGAAGATAACTTATACATGAAGAATATCAGGAGGTGAGATAAGCATAGTTCTTTTCGGCTTGTTTAAAGAGACTCACCTTGGACCAACAATGTCCCATTACACCCTGGTGATGGATTAGCAATTACAGCAGGTTCCTAAAAGAGAATATCCATCAGATCTGTTGCAGTTCTTTTTCTTTCTTCTTCCAAGAAAAACACAAATGGCACTAGAGATAAATGGAACAAATTCTCTTTATGTATCATCTTTTAAACCAAAAGACTAAAATCCAGTTCCATTATTTTTGGCTCGAAATGCATAATAAACTCCCCTAATCTTCTGCGGGATTTCATTATCTTATACCTATATTTTCTCTCGTCAAGGTAAAAAGTTTCTCCCATTCCTTCTTACATTAGCAATGAAAACATTAAGCCATCCAAAGCTTTGCAAAACAACAATGAAGTATTCCTTTTTCTTGCCGAGACTGCAAAACCATTCAAGTTTTGGTGGATGTATTTCAACTAAACCATCTTGTTGACTTACAAGCAATAACAATTGGAAATTACAGGTTTGGATAAATTTGTAGAACATTTGCGCATTACCTAAATGAGATCATTTCCTATGTTAATTATCATCAAAAGATTCAAATGATGGAGAAGAATCCAATGAAACAGCTAGAGCATTCCAAACAAAGAAAAAAATAGAGGCATGAAGAGAAGTTTTACCTTCGGATACAATTGATTCTGATATGTAGTGTAATCCAGGATTTCACCTGAAGATCATGTCATCAAGGCCTTATCAGAAAATAGACAACATGGGAGGTCAAAGATCCCGTAAAACTTTCAACATAGAAAGAGAAATACTAGAAATTATACGTGTCCTTCCCTTCAGGTGTTGCCATTTCAAGTTTCCAGATTTGGGTTGTGAGTTGTAAACTAACGACTTATTCTACTATAACCTAGGAATAAACAAAGGGCTGCTAGTAAAACAATGCCCTATTTAATAAGACCTTTGTTGGCCTTCTATTTCTATCCTACGACCTCCTTTTTTTGGTCATGGCATTATTAACCAAAGTGGTTGTTAATATTCAGTATTCATTTACAAAGCCTCACCTTACCCTTGTGAAATGCTTTAATCTCAGTCTTTGGAAAATTGTCTTTCATCTCTTTTGAATTAATTTACTGCACCATGTTCATTGATTTTATATCTCTATTTTATCGAGTTGATTAACCTGAAATTGGCTGGTGTTTTTTGGAGGTTAGTGGTGTTAAGGAACCATATCACGTAAAAACTTAAAGAATAATATAAGTTATATTTTGAGACCTCATCTAATAGCTTAAGTTTTTAGATGAGATGGTTCTTTAACATGGTATCAGAGCCTTATTGACCTAGCAGTCACGAGTTCGAATCTTACTACCTTAATTTTATTTGATAAAATGAAGCACAAGATATTGTAGGCCTGTACAAGTTTCAAGCTCAAATCATTGAGAGAGTTAGTTAAAGAATAATATAAATTATATTCTGGGACCTCATCTAATAACTTAAGCTTTTAGGTGAGATGATTTCTTAACAAGTTACAACACAATTAATTATCTGTAAAGTTATCTTGAATTTCAGCCGAGCATAAGGAAGCTTCAGTTTCATGGATTCTGTGGATCAGCTAAAGCTTATAATAGTTTGAAAAAAGTTCGGTTACAAGAAATCAAGGGACAGGAAGTTTATTTTTCCGAAAATTAATTTTAAAAAGCTTCTACAGGATTCAAGTAGTACAATTCGTGGTGAAGTATGGATACATTCAGAGGTTAAGGCTTAGCATGTGTGCATGATGCATTCATGCATATCGCCTTACCATATCAGACAGCATCTGATATATCATTTCCATGGTTTGAAAAAATTTAAAGCTCTCATGGGGTTGGGACAATAGACTCAGCCTCCGAGGATGACCTGTTCTTCGAGTAGTCAGAATGTTGAATTTCCTCTATCATCCTGACAACTTCATCCATTCTGGGACGCATTTCTGGTGCTTTTGCCACACAAGCCAAAGCAATCTGAAGCATTTGCACCATTTCCTCTTCAGTATTTTGTTGCCTTACAAGCTCAACATCGAAAACCTCTGCAGTCCATTCTTCTCTGACCACAGACCTCACCCATCTTGGCAGATCAACCACGCTGTCATGCGCCGGAGCTTGTAGCGGGGCTTTCCCCGTCAGCATTTCGAGGAGGAGCACCCCGAAACTATAAACATCAGATTTCTGAGAGGATTTGCGTGTTTCAATTACCTCCGGAGCACGGTATCCGATGGTTCTATACATGGTTGTGGGGAAGTTCATCAGAGGAGCCAGCCCCACATCAGAGATGCACCCATCAAGATCTGGGGTGAGGAGTACATTGGAAGCCTTGATGTTTCCGTGGAAAAATTTGGCACCAGCTTCAGAATGAATGCTGGCAATTCCCCTGGCAGTGCCGAGGCATATCTTCACTCTAGCATTCCAATCCAGTGACGTTATACCTGCAGCCCTATTGCCTAATTTTTCCATGCAGAACGAGCATGGGGGAGAAGTGTAAGATTCATATCAGAGACAACTGATAAGACAACTGAAGTGAGATGAAAAGATTTGATTTATGCAGATGTTATGGCAATTATGCAGATTGCAGCACACCAAGAAACCAGTTTACATCATTTTAAATACACTGGGAGGTTTCACAATATTTGATTTTGTTACCTGGTTCCAAACTCCTGTACTGGTGAAGTGATTCATCAGAATGTTATAACTCTAGAGGTTTTTTCAAGAATTAAAAAAAAAAACACCATTGAGATCGATTCGATCAAAGAGTACATTATTCTGCAGCAATCGGCAAAAATCAAAAGTATAGTTTGATTATAGAGAACCCAATCACTTGTTATTCACCTATTCGGTATTTTTCACTAATTGAACAAAATTTTCTCTTACAAATGCTACGAATCTTCTCTGCAAGTTCTTTAATTTCCATGGTTTGAGCCATTGTTAATGCGTAACCACTCAACAAATCAAAAGAGCCATCATGACCACTTTGTGCTAGACTGCAAGAAACAGGACTTGATGCAGAACTGTAGTTTGATAGATGAAGTTCTAACCTTCCACCGTTTTCATTTGACAAAACATGTTTCTCAAAGAACATAACTCACTGGCTGAAGTTTAAGACATTCTCTGGTTCTCATTAAACTAGTGAACATTGGTCTTTCTTGTTCTCAAGTAGTCATTACCAGGTGAAAACTAATTTCCCTGGATAAGATAACACCGAGAAATTTTCTATCTTCCATGGACAGATTTCTAATGAAAAAAAAATGTGGAGGAGAGGAAAACAAAACTTGTTCATCATAATTGAGCTAAAAAGACAGCTTACCATGTAGCAGTGCAGACAAGCTCCCAGCTGACATGTAGTTGTGAACGAGAAGCTTTTCATCTTTGGAGAAGTAATAAGCACGGAGTGGAACAATATTAGGGTGCTGTCCAATTCTCCCTATAACCTCCATCTGCTGTTCAAAATCCTTTTTTCCAGCAGCTACTTCCTTCAACCTTTTCACCACCACTGACGTCCCGTCCTCCAAAACCGCCTTGTAGGCTGTTCCATAGCTTCCTTTACCAAGAACTTCAGCCGAAGCCCTCAACAAATCCTCAAGATCGAAGGTGAAAGAACAGCCTTCAAAGAAGAACAGTTTGTTCTTCTCAGCCTCCTGCACCCCACTACCGAAATCCTTGGGCTTCTCGCTCTCCGCCTTCCCTTTCAACACTGTGTTTCTTGCCCCGTCTTTTCTCTTCAATAAGCAAACAAAGATAACCATAATTATGAGAAGCAGCACAGCTGACCCCCCAATTGCTATAGCAATTATGGAGTTTGAACCAAGTTTCTTGCTGGAGGCAGTTTGAGATTGAGCCCTTGTTGGTTGGTTTAGAAAGTCGTTTGGGGAAGGAGAAGGTGAGGAGGAGATGGCGGGGCAACGCTTGAGAGGCAGTCCACATAACAGAGAGTTCCCAATGAATGAGTGGTAGGAGAACTTCTGTAAAGATGGTGGAATTGTACCATTGAAATAGTTAAAGCTCAGATTTAAAGCCTTGAGTTTTGGAAGGTTGATATCGGGTATGGCTCCGGAGATGGAATTGTTTTGGAGGTATAATGCAGTGAGCTTAGTAAGATTCTGTACGGTGGGTGGAATTCTCCCGGTGAAGAAGTTAAAGGAAAGATCCAGGACGTTGAGTTGAACGGAGAGAAAGGCAGGGATGCCGCCGGAGAAGTTATTCTGTTGCAGGTAAAGGTGCCGAAGGGAAGGGAGGGAGAGGATATCAGAAGGAAGCTTTCCGTTGAGGCTATTGGATCGGAGACTGAGAATCTTAAGAGAATTAAGTCTTCCAATAGTGTTGGCCGGGATAGGACCGAACAGTCCAACTCCTGGGAGATGGACAGAAACCACTCCAGTTCCATTTTTGTCGCAGGCGATGCCAACCCAGGAGGAGCAAATTGAGGTAGAAACATTCCAGTTGAGTTCCCGGATGTGTGGAACAGCCGCAGCAAAGTCAAGAAGTGCTTGTCGTTCAGAATTCAGGTCAGCTACAATCTGAGGAACAACTGGAAGAATGAAGAAAAGGAAAGCAACTGTGGAGAGAACATAGGACAGGAGCTTCATCGATAGTTGCTCAGTTTGAGATGAACTACACTTATGTCTGACCTCAGCAGATCCTGGTGCTCTCCTGGTTCAGTGAGTCAGAACATTTAAGAGTTAGCTGAACATGGTTCTGTAACAACAGTTCATTGCTATACTTTAAAGTTGAATTTTCTTCAGAACAAAAGGAGAAAAGTAATAAGGTGTTCTTGATTGACATTTTTATTTTGGGAAAGAAAAGCTCACTTACCAGAGGAAGCACATGTCAAAAGCAAAGTGGTGATAAAGAATCCAAGAAAATAAAAGATTGATTTAAAGAGAAAGCAAAAAAGTTAAATTCTCCTTTTTTTTTGTTAAAGAAAAGGCATAAAGAGAGCAGCACTATTGTTCTGATTAGCACTCACTCAGAATCTCATTTCATGCTTGTTCATTTGAGCTATGGAGCTGTGTAAACCTGCATTATCCATTAGAAAAAGAAATCGATTGGGAATCATACAGGAGGGAAGCTCACAGGAAGTAGCCATAAAAAAATGAAAAATAAAGGAGCAAACAATTAATATCCAGTTGGATGTTGAAGAAAGTGTGCCTGATAACAACATAAAGTATTTCCAAAGTTGACAAGTGACAAATACATACTATGGAGATAGAGATTTATACATGACAATTTTCAACCTAATAATTTCTGTCTTTCGTATTCAAGAACACCTGCAAGAAAATCAGAATACAAAAAACTTTACTGAAATCAAGTTCAAGTTCAAGTGCTTTCAGTTGAACAGTCCAGCTCAAAATTACAAAAATAAAAGGTGGAAGTAACAATGATAGTAATGGAAAGCTGATTTGGGTCACCAAATTTATAGACTGGCAACTGTATATATATTCTTAATAAGTAAATCTCCCAACTCTGCTGTCTGAATATTCAGATGAGGAAGCATTATCACTGACCATGAATTTAAGGTCTGAAACTCCTTTGAAGTCTCAATACTGGATGTCAGCAGAAGAAACACAGAAAAACTTGAACTCAAAACACTTAAATCAAGGCAAAACCCCATTCTGATTCCAGATGCAAAAAAGCTAAGCTATGAATATAGAAATGGAGGTTATTTATTATTATCAAACATTTTTGCATGCAGATGAATTCTTGACCATCAACAAGACAGCCGACAGTGTGGTTATCTTTGTAACTAGGATTAAGAAAGTAAAATGCTTGCAAAAGTAAAATGTTTGGTCCCTTTTTTCTTTTCTTTTTCTATTGGAATAAAACTGTGCTCTTCTATGCATGAAACCATTGACAATGACACAGAAAGCATTTGAAGTCCAATACAGCTTGATATTAAAAGTAAATGTATCCTTAAATTACCCAGTAAAAGTCTGTGAACAGCACAACGAATCTGTAGAGCTCACAATCCACTTCTCAACTTCACAAGAAACTGTAGCCTTTTCATCTATTATCTTCTATACGTGTATGAAAAAGAGAGAGAAGGGGGGGAGTGATGATAAGAACAGAAATCTATAGATTTAATACTGTTCTAGTATGATTAAAAAAAAGTAATTTTGTTCTGGTATGGTGAAGACAGAGTAGGATAGGCAATTTCATTTTCTTGCCTTGAGATTTTAGCAACGAATGTTGGACAACAAACTCGATGATGGCAACGAATGTAAGTCAAAATCTATGATGACACTTCCATTATTTTTGACAGGGAGATAGAATTCAAAACTTCCTTGAGCTTACTAAGGGATAGCTACCACTAGATTTCTTTCTCCTCTTTTTAGCACATAAAGGCAAGGGGAATTCCGGTGGACAGAAGATCATGAATAAGCTCTTAAGTTGTCACCCTTTTAGAAAATGTTTAAAGCGTATTTGTTTGCCATTAGCTTGCAATTTATTAGCATAATGATAACGATGTCCGACATGGCTTGATGGCAAACAGCTTAAGATTTGCATAACAGGTCTCGAGTTCGAGTCAAGACGTGCACTTCTTGTAAGAGCCTAAGACAGTCGGGATTTTCGGGAGGCTTGAGATATGTATAGCAGGTCTCGAGTTTGAGTCAGGACATACAACTCTTATAAGAGCCTAGGACAGCCGGGGTTTTACTTGCTCACCAAAACCTATAAAATGTATTTTCCGGGAGAAGGGTTTCCTCAAATCCAAAAAATCAACAATGATATCGATAATAATGAGTTCCTCGCTATGGTTCCAAATACATTATGATGAATTTAAAAGATTTCTGGAAAAAGGAATGATAATTTTAAGCATGGAGAGATCATCATGCATTATGACTTGTTTTGACTCCACGCTCAACTTCCAAACTACAAACCGGAATTCACATGGTAGGGTCCTTGCCATTTTTTCTTTTCTTTTCACAATGGGAGGAAGGAGAGGGGGCCCGTTTCCTTTATTACAAGATCCTGCCTTGAAAGAGCCCAAATGACACAAGGTTTGATGTTGAAGCAGATTGATCGCTGGAAATTGAATAGACGGTGCCGTCTTGCTAGTTGGGTGTCATTTTCCAACCAGTTCGTGAGTAATTAACCGAACTGACCACAGCTTAGACAAACTGGTCAAGTTTTATCCAGTTATTGGGAGACACGAATCCACAATGGGACCAAATGAGTTTGTCAGTTCCACAGAAGGTCCTTGGCAGTTAGGTGTAAGCATCAAGCCATGAATACTGCCTGCCTTCCTCACTCACGTCATGGTAGGCTGTCATGGCAACGGCAATAAGAGACAGCAAAGGACAGGATTTTAATGAAGACGCGTTAGAAGTTAGAATAACCAGTGAAGGTGCAAATTGTGGAAGCTTTCATGTGCTTAAAAATACAGAGATGTTAAAACTGCTAGTGTTCTTCAGTTATCATACACATGTTTGGGAGAGCGGTTGCGGTAGCTTTACAAAGTGTTTTTCGTGCCGAAATACATCAAAATAATGTTTTCTTATTTTTTAAAAATCATTTTTGACATCAACACATCAAAATGATCTAAAACACCAAAACATATTCATTTAAAATGAAAAAAAAAAATGAATTTTCTAGAAACGGCGTTTGAAACGCTGTACCAAACGGGCACTTACCTATAAAGCATCAGCAACTGTACCCCAGATATTGGTGATAAACATCAACCATCCCATGAATTAGCTGGCAAGAAGACTTTTCACAGAACTTATGACTTCTAAACTAGACTGCAAAATTAACAACGGTCCATTGGATGCTTCTGGATCGAGAGAAATAACCTAGCATGCAACAGGCTTTAAAACAAGTTAAGTCACAGGCAAGAAAATGAAATTGCCTAAAAGGCACAGGCAACATTGATATCTAATCTTCGGTAGTGAAACCATCGCAATCCAGGTCTCAATCTATTAAAACAAAGCAGATCATCTTAGAATGATTTTAGAGTATTGAAGAAAAAATTATAAATTATTGCTACGAGAGATTTCCGGGGTAAATTGGCAAGCAAGGCAAGGAAACCGATCCGTGTCAGAAAAACTGCCTCCTGTGTGAATGGCTAGCTCAGTTGTATGCTTTTATTGCCTCAAATGGGCCATCTCAACTTCAGTAATACAAAGACTTATGAGATTTCTGAGGATGACTCGTTAGCAGTACAGAAAAACTGTGCACAAACTGTGATACTGGTTATGATGTCCGTAAATCAAGCCATGTGCCTCCATTAAGCAAAACAAATCCATGGAAATGAAATGAAAAAAAGAGGAATGAATGGAAGAGAAACGAACATCAATTTGCTTAACAGGCACTAGGAGCCACCTTTTTCAAGCTTTTCAACTTCCTCACGGTGCTTTCTTTCAGCTTCCTGAAGTTCCCTCTCAGCATCCTCCTCTTCCTCAATTTGATCAAGAACATCAAATTCCTTGCTTGCTGCCATTGCTTTCACCACAGGATCTCTCAGCTCAGATATTAAACCACCACCAACCTTGTATTCTTCTTCGTCTCCAATCAGAAATAATCGCTGATCAGGTCCTGATGCCATGGGGATGTCCACAGCCAGTAACCTCATATCATACTGCACAGAAATTTACAACATTTTTATGAATAAGGGTTAAGTTGTTCATATACCTTTATCAAAATGTAAATTTTCTTCACACACAGACATATATATACATACAAGTGACAGCTCTGGGATTACTTGTGCACAGAGCTTCAGGGGAATATATAAATGAAGCTGCTGCCAATAACAGTCTCTAACTTCTAAATTGATAGAAATAGGCAGATAAGAATTAATGCATCAATCCTCCCAAACCCCCCTTTCCCTCTCTCTTGCACAGATACTCATGTAGCTAGAAAAATGTCTAATGCAACAGCAGCACACTCAGCAATGGGGTGGCAATCAATTTGCTCCACTTAAGAGAAGCTCAATTTACGATTTGTGTGTTGCAAAACGACCAAGAGAATCATAATCATGTAGTCCAATTTTTCATTTCTTAAGAACATTCTATTACCTGATCAGATGCTCAAAACAAAGAAAGTGAGCATACCTGGCCTTTCTTCTTCTTAACTTCAACACTGACTAGACCTTTTCTCTCAGAACCTAGTATTGGGAAAATGAGAAAACAACGCTTGCTCCTAACAGTTGGCTTGAAGTTCTTTAGAATAAGTCCACCTCCGACATCACATAGGCTCTTAATGCTGTTCCTGTGAGAGGAGCACCCATGACCTCAAGAATCCCAGCTGAGGTGTTCAGCTTTGTCATGGCCATTCTATAAACTTTATCAGGATTGATTGTAATTCTTGAGCGGATATACAGGCCCTTTAGCAGTGACATAGATGCACAAAACACACAAATGTTATCATGTAAGTTGATCCTTGCTTATGGTACACAGACAAAACCAACAATAGTTTGCAACAGAATCTGTAATTTTAAATATATGGAAAATCCATAAATAGAAAGACTCGAGGAATTCTGATTAAGGATGCACCTTTCACTTTTGATCATGAGTCATGACCCATAATGATGACTTCCAACTTGTTTTATATATAACATAAGCTTTAGGTGTGAAACATGAACAGCAGCAGCATCTGCATTCTAGGAGAATGCCAGCTGATATGATCATAAATTCATAATCTTCTTATAATGACTGCTTTACTTTCATATTATTGGTGCCTATTTCTATCAATTTGTTACTACTTCAAAGGAAATTCATGATAGAATAGTGACTGCTTTACTTTCATATTTTTGTAGTCACTATTCTATCACATTTTATATGTGAAAGAAATATCTCAATTGTTACTCTCTCCTATGGATGACATGGACAGGACATGGGCAGGAAAAAAGGCAAGAAAAATATGGAATAAGAAACCACAACGTAAGAGACTTAAACTGGATAGAAACAATCAAACCTCAACAACAATAAGAGAAAACTGATCAAAGGCATAACCATTTAGCCTTTCCTACATATATAAAACATTTATGTGCTCATCTAGTTAGCTCATTGCCCAAGACTAGAATTTCCTACGCATCTCAACTTAAACACTCCCACAGAGACACTTAAGTAGGATTAGACAGTTTCAAAACTTGACTCTTATTTCATACTAACCTGAAGTTTTAACACTAAGTACTCCTAAGTTGGAACAGGTAGCTTCTACACTTAGAATTTGTAAGAATGGGATTATATAACTTCAGCACATAAGTAGGACTAGAAAGCTTCGACATCAAGACTCGGAACTTCACTCAGCCAGGTGGAAACAACTAGATATTTTTCTGTATATTCAATGTATGACAGACTGATCAAAAGATCGGAGTCTCATTCTTAAGAGATTTAATCATCACCTTATCACTGCATCTAAACTTGAGGTCCGATCACTTCTAATAACTCACTTCCTTTTAGTGAATGCATGGTAGATCGACTGTGCTTTTGCCACAATCATCATTGATTCATGTGTAAACAACACTCACCTTTGAAGTTAAAAACACACCACCTATAACAAGCTATCCACAAAAACATGTTCGAGTATAGAATATTGGTAGAGGCACTACCATAAGAATAACAGGAGCACCCATCTCGGGCTTGTACTCCCGCTCATCACATTTAGGAAAATCGTAGAGTCAACATAAATTTTATAGTTGGTTCTCACATCAATAATCCCAAAGGGAGACATCACTCACATATAATCAAGAATAAATTTGTTGCACGAATAGAAATAACAAAACACAGTAAAACGATTAGAGAAAGAACTCACAGAAAAGGCAACCATGGCAGATGAAAGGGCTAGAAACCCATACTTCGCCATGCCTTCAGATAGACTAACAAAAGTATTAGCAATACCAAACATAAGTCTCCAAAGCAAAGCACAAATTATCACTCCTCCTGCCCCGATCAAAAACAAGGAATTCCTCTTTAAAAAGGCATCAATTTGCAACCCTAAAGCTTCACGGTACCTCGAGAAAGCAGAAGTAACAGCAGTGGCCGGCTTCTCAAGAAGCTTTTTTGCAAAATTCCCATCAACCCTTTTCCCCAAATTCGAAGAACCTTTAAGAGAAAACTGCCTCACCCCATTGAAAAAACTCCCATTTTTAGAAAATGAAGAATTGGGTCTTGTACATGATAGAAATTGAGATAAAGCTCGGATTAGGAGAAGTAGGGTTTTGAAGTAAAACATGGGATTTGAGAGTTAAAGAGAAGTGAAATTTGATGAGGCATTTGTGTAAGGTCTAGTAAAAGAGGTAGCAATTTTTAGAGGCAAGAGGAGTGGTTAAAGGTGAGGGCTTGGAAGTAGAAACATGATTGTAGTGAAGTTTGAGAAGACCTTGGATGATTCTTGGCGAGTGTCTCGACATTGCTGATCGGTTAGTAAAAAGAAAAAACAGAAAATGTTTGCAGGAAACTAGCAATCAAAAAATAAAAATGGGTTTGTACTAGTGGTTCCTTGACAAGTAAATTGAAGTTAAAACATAGTGTCATTTATGATATGAATCCAAAAGGTTTTCTTATTTTATTCTTGTGTGTAACTAATTTCTGGGAGAAGGTGTGACACTATAAAACTATATCAGAAAGAAATAAACAAATGAATAATTATAAGATAACTATGATTAATTAGGAAAAAATAGAAGATAGTGCTAAAGAGTGTTGGTGTGATTTCTTTTTAAAAGTGTTTTTCATTTAGAAAATGTATTAAAATAATATTTTTTATTTTTAAAAAATAATTTTTGACATCAACACATGAAAAGATTTAAAAACATCAAGAAAAATTAATTTAAAGTAAAAAAAATAAAATAAAAATTCAATATGACTTGTCTCAAAGTTCAATATGACTAAATCCAAAGTTCACATCACTTAGAACTTCAAAGTTCATACCGTTTAGCTTAAAACTTTAATCTTAAGTCTCAAAGTCCTTTTAATTGAAGAAGACATAAAACAACCTACATCAAATAATTGGCGATCATAGAGGACATGTCAAATTAATTCTTAGAAATATAGCACCAAAAAAATTGATATTATCATGAAGTTTTAGAAGAGAACGACGAGTTAGTGATTCATGTTGGAACAGAAGATGAAGTACCAACTTCTTAGAAAATAAAATTAAAAAACAAAAAGGATATATATATATATATATATATATATATATATATATATATATATATATATATATATCACTGAAAAGAGATATATACAAGTCTTGAGCAAACACTAGAGGGAAACTAATAGAATCATTGATGAGATGCTTGTCAAAAAATGGAGGAAAAACATTAGAAGAAATATAATAATTTCATGATGATTATTACAATAAAATTTGAGACAATGAATGATAGGTCAATTCATGTTGTGCTTAAGTCCAACGTTAGAGAAAGGTAGACTTGTGAAAGGAATTGAGCAAGAAGCTTTGAAGGTTTAAAAGGGAACTTAGGAAGAATATTTTTTAAAACTACATAAAATAAATAAAGTTTCTTGCCAATAAGTCATTAAAACACTTGAAGATGTTAATTTTAAGTTAGGTGCCAAAATAAGGTGTGGAAATGATGAGATAATAACTTACTTTTAACCCTGTGATGATGGATATCAATTAATAAGATATTTAAATAGGTGGTATAGTTGACATTAAAAACCACATAGATTATATTAGGTTAAGGAGCCAAACTTAAAAAAAAAAAAAAAAAAAAAAAACATATCCTAAACATATTGAAAATGAGCCAATTTAGCCAAAACAACTCAACTCAAATGACTAGCTTTTCACCAAAACCTAGAATAAATTTAGGAAAATCTATGGTCATAGAAGAAACAAAAAAACAAAGGTTATAAATTATGAAGATATCTCACCAAGAAACAAATGAGGAAAAAAATGATACTAGATGATATAGAGTTTAATACCCCCACTAAATAGGGTTGATCTAGAGTATATTTTAAGGGGTTGAACAAGCTTATGGTCCGAGAATTCAACAAATCCATATATCAATGTATAGAAGAGTTTATCCAGACTATATTGATAAAATGTGTCCCTATTCCATCAATTTTATATTCCTAGACTTTATGTTCTTCAATGGTCAAGGGTTAATATATACTTTGAAACACAATTAGATTCATCTACCAATATATAGAAGCTACTAATTCTGAATTTCTAAAGTTAAAGTTGTTCTTAAATTCAATAACAGGAAGTGCATTCACTTGGTATATAAATTTATCACCAAATTCTATCTAGAGTTGGGAAAACATATAAATTATATCTTAAGCACACTTTTCTAGGACAAAACCAAAGTTTGTATAGATAGATTATTTTAATATGTTGATGTCAAAAATGAAATTATTTCAATGCATTTCTAAATAAAAAAACATTTTGAGAAAGCAATCGCTACCACAATATTAAATGGTTTCTTAGTAAAATTGAAACAATAGCTTGGAAAGATGCATCATATATGCTCATTGTGGTAAAAATAGTTTGTGCGCTTATATGCAAAGAATTTTCTTAAACTTATATATATATTTCTCGTTTTTTAAGGTAAGAAACCACTAAAATGCAAAACAATGATTCAAGATTCAGTTTTGACAACAAAACTCAACTTTCACTTTGAAAGTAAGGGCATTAGACCTGAAAGGATGGCAATGACTCAAATTTTGCTCTACCTCATGTGATTTTGTTGTTAGGATCATTTCAACCCAAATATTCTTTCTTTTTTTTATATATAAAAAACTAAAAAGAAAACACAAATTGATTTATATGGATTATTATTCATAAAACCCTAATGAAGTGAGGACTAATTTTTTTTTTTCAAAACCCTCTAATTTCTTTGTCGAATACTCTCTTTCTCTAATTCTTAGAATATTAACAGCCAACATCCTAGGAAGACCTATACAATCACCCAATTTCTTTCTTGATTTTACATTCTTGTGTTTTTTTGTCCTAATACATGGTTTTTTTTTCTTCTTTTTTTTGATTAAATCTTGTACTTTTTAGAAGTGCTTTGGACTTCTTCCAAAGAAAAGTAATGAGTTAATAAAATTCTCGTAATGGGATAAGGTTGAAATATATATATTTCTTAGAGCTGGTTTTGAAAATGTGCAATTAGAGAGTTTGATAATCTTTCTTAATTCACTCCAACATCATTTTTAATCTTTCATTTTCTTTTCCTCACCTTGCCCATTTTATTTTTGGCAAATTTAAATACTTTTTTTCTTATCAACAAAAGAAATTAAAGGGTTTAACAATAAAAGAGTTTTTATCAACCTACTTGGGTTTTCTTTTTTGTTCTTGATAATCTAGAGTTTGATGGACTATTGGTTTCAACTTTTTATGGTCTTATTGGTTGGGTTCATGTTCATTTTTTCAATTGAAAATATCAATTAACATATTGTTGAGGTTGTTGTGCTGATCATGGTTGCTAATATGTTGAGGTATGAAATTGAAAAAAAAATCAATTTAAAAAAATTGTCGGAGTAAAAAATAGCAATCAAAAGAATAAGATTAAATTTTATAAAAAAAATTGAATAAGGATGAAATCATAAGCAAAAATCTCAAGTTTAAAAATCATCTCAAATAAAATAAAATAAAATAAAATACAAACCAAATCTAATAGATGAAAAAAATCAAAGAGGAGTGAAATGATAAAAAAAAATAGAGGAGTGAATTGATAAAAAAAAATATAAACCATTTCAAATAAAAAAAACAATAATAAAAAGAATTGAACAAATAAGAAGAAAAAACAAATTAAGATGATGATTTTAAAATCTAAAGGGTTTGGTGAGTAAATCAAGGAGAAGATACAAAAATATGAGAAAGAAAATACTTTCAACACCAAACTAGAGATCCATTGGCCACATGCACCATATAAGGATAGAGTGTTCACTGAGACTATTCGAACATCACTATAAAAACCATTATTTAGACACTAGTTTAGTATTTTACCTTCAAAGATGATTAAGTCATTTCATTATGCTTTTAAAAATATGTTAAAATTGTTTTATCCCCATGAGTTTATTAATGACAAATGGACCTTATAAAAAAAATCTAATTTATCCTTGCTGGCAATTTTTATTTTATTTTTAAGAGGAGATAAAAAAAACATCATTTCACTATTCTAGTACGACAAATGTACTTCCACAATATTTTCCTAATCTCTTTTATTTATTTATATATTTATTTTAAATTAGAACCTTATTCTCTACCCTTAAATATTTCTTAGTAAGCATGTATCAAGAGAGAAATGGTAAATGGATTAAGAAACTACTTACTTAATTTGAGATTTTTATAATTAAAAATAATTAAAATTTATTTTATGTGAGATTATTATACTGATATCAAATTTTACTTAAATTTCTTAATTGCAGTATGCAATAAAAAATAAAAAAAATTAAAGTTAAATAGTGTATTTATGTGATGTCAATACTTTCAATGTCTGAAGTATAGATTCTAAAGAAGACAATGAAAGAAAATCAACTGATTTAGTATTTTAATGATTACAGTTTTCTTCATAAAAAAATATCTCAAGTTGAATTTTTCTATGAAAATTGCATATAATTCCATTATCTATATAGTACTATTTTTGGGGGAAAATGAGCCTCTGTCTCTCTCTCTCTCAACATTTGAATGCATTAACATCTTACCTTTATGGTTTTCAAAAACTAGTCTTTGCACACTACATTGGATATAGAAATGCATTTTATTTACAAAAAAAATTGTTCAATATAGAAAAAAATTTATTAATTCCTTCCAGTCAAAGCTTTCTGAAAAAAAAGTAAACATCGTTTAATATTTTCATATGAAAACCAAAAAAATATGTTTGCATTAGTTTCAAAATTTAGAAACCAGTTTATTATTTTCTCAAGAATTTGGCTAATATTTAAATAAATCATAAACTTATTCATGAGAATTTATAATATAAATTACGATAATAAATGTTGGACCTAGAAGTAGACTAATATATAAATATCTTGAAATGACCAAAAAATTCCCATAGTTGTTTTGTGCAGTGATCGATTTTTTTTTAGAATATTTTTACGATACATGAAATGTGGAAAAACTCATCTGTTTTCCTGGATAAATGATCTTTTTAAGGTATTTAAATAGATTTTTTTTCTTCTAATATTTAATTTAGATACACGAACCCATAATAAAATTTCAAAACTAGATTTATTTAGATAAATAAATATTACTTATCGAAACGTTAATCACATAAAAACTAAGCAATGCAGCTGCCTTGTCTTCTTTCTACGTGTAAAATGGTTAATGAAGATAATTTTTCTTGTATCAGCATGATGGCTGTATTCCTTTTCAATCTTTTATTGGTGGAAACAACTAAGGCCTCGTATAATCACATCAAGGCCTCTGTTGCCCTAGCTTCTTGTAATTCCTTCTCTTATTTACTTGTCGAACATACAAATTTCTCTCCTTTATATATATATATATATACTTGGGCTTGAAAAGAACTGAACTTTACATTCATTTCTTTTGATCACACCATGTTAATAAAAAAAAAAAACAAGCCCGGATGGAGGGAAAGACTTGAAAATGCTTTAATTTTGTTCATAGTTTTGTTATTTCTTTTGATGTTACTATCATGGATCAATCAGTTTGTCTTGGCTTCTGGGTATCATGTTATAAGATCAAGTAATTTTGGTTCTTCAATACAATGTTCGTATTGGATCAAATTGTAATTTTACTAAATGATGCAATAATATGCAATATATATATACACACACATATTCAAAGATGGTATATTATTTCTTGAAGATTTACTTTACAAATATCACATCATTTAGTAGCAAGAATCACCAAGTTCCCCTAAGATCACACCTCGCAAACTACAAGAGTAGTAGCGTGAACAGAAATTAGACTTCTTAAACTCTAAAGCTACAAACCTAAATTGTAGAGTAATGTTTTAAAACAAATAATATTTTATATAAAAAAATAATTTGAATAGAAACCTAAATCTAAAAAAAAGACATTTAGTTATATAAAAAATGATTTATACTTAAAACTTATTTAACTAATAGAATTCATCTAGTATTAGAATTTCTAAATAGAAAGTATTAATCAAATTAAAAGTCATAATATAAATATAAAAAAATCCAAAACAATAAGGTAAATAACAATAATCTCTCACAACAATTTTAATCCTTTATTTGAAGACCTTAACCTCCAATCATTATGAAATTTTAATCCAATAGGAAACAAAGCCTTTAAGATTATTTTAAAAAAAAATAAATAAATTTAAATTGATTCAATAATTGGAATAAAAGCTATGCTTAACTTAACAAAATACATCTTAAACTCTTCTTAAGCCTTTTTTTTCTTTGCATTCACTCTTCTTAAACCTTTCTAAACCTAAAAACTTCAATCATTAATAAAACAATACAATAAGCATTATTATACCAAGAATATTAAAAAATATTTCCCCACATCAATATCTTGGGTTATTTGTCTTGAACTTTTCCAATCCAAACGATTAAATATTTTGAATATTACATTGTAACCAATATATAGAGCAAATAACAACTTACCCTATGAACTTTAAGGTTTGATTTATGATGTATACATTCTTTCATTTTATATTTGAGTTCATCATAATTTTCATCATCTTCAAAAACATTCCTCCTTGTGATTCAATATTCAATAAAAAAAAAGAGTAATAATTTATATCTTTTAAAAATAAACTAGACATCCCTATTTATATTAGTTTTCGACCTAGAATGCTTATTATAAAATAATTAAAAATTAAATAATAAACCTCATCTAGTATTAGAATTGCTAAATAGTAAAACACTAATTTAATTAAAAATCTTATTCTAAATATGAAGCAAGGCAAATAAATACAAACCCACACATTGACTTCCATCCCTTATTTAAAGTCCTTCCTAATTACAGATCACCATGAAATTTTAACTTGGACCTTCAATATCTTCATTTAAAACTTTCATCTCGAGGCAACAATCAAATTAAAAATTATATTTAATTTACCAAACTACATCTTGGACTTTTCTTAAACTCATTAAAATCTAAAATTCAACTATTAATGAAATAATGCAATAGATATTTTTATACCAAGAACATTAAGGAAGTTTCCACGCCTCAATAATTGTCAATGAGCTATAAAAACTATTGGCAAAGGTTGACATTTACTATCCCAGAAATAGGCTAGTGCCATTGGGAGAAAAAAAAGAAGCACTAGACCAACAAACTATGTAATATGTATTTACTAGTTATGGAAACAATTATACATAACTAGGTGGCATCAAAACAGAAGCCATAGATAAGGCAACCGAGGGGATAATGTCACAAACATAGCACCCATATTGAAAACATTTAATTAACTTAATTTCATGTCACGCTATATGGGCATCAAGTAAGAAAAATCCCATGCCTGACAAACTTATGACATTGATCAATAATCATGCACTTGGTGAATCAGGTAAAGTCTATGATTAAAACATCACTACTATGTATCAGGGGATAAAGAACACAAGCACCAGTGCCCATAACCCAACCTCCAAAAACTGCATAAGAAGCACCTTCCCCCACATATACGAATTGACACATGTAATGATTTATAGGTGGGCTGCCAAAATACACAAAAAAGTAGTCCAATTGACTCTGACTGCCTGTCAAAATATAGTTCAAGTTGCGTCAAGGAGATGTTTGAGAAATTGTGCGCAAAATGCAGGTCTTTTCGAATAAACTTTTAAAAAATAAAGCAATTCATATACAGCAGCCTAATTATTGGTATCAATCAATTTCATATACAGTATTTTCCTTGGAGGGAACCAGGACTCACATCAGATAAATAATAACATCACAGTTAGATCAAGACATGATTTTATACAAGCTGCTTGGAGAGCAATTCAATAAAAATAACCTCTGTGGGGAATAAAAAAACCAAAGATGTATATTATATTTTCAAACCCAAATAAATATTCAGAGATAGGTACACAAATAGACCAGTTAATAAATGCAGCAGATATGCCAAAGAAATGTAAGGCAACCAAATCAGAGCAAAAACATAAAAAAATATTCATGTAAAACAGAGGCAAATATCAAGTCTTAAACCAAAATACCAAAACAAAACTTTTATTGTTCCAATACAAGACTGTCCAGTAAGTGCAAAGATGAATTGCAGCTTAATATGCATAAAGAAAATTGCAAGGATTTAGAAAGCAACACACTCACCTTTAATGCAAAATTGTTCAAAAATTAGAACCAGAAGGAAGTTCTGTGACTTTTCCCACTGCAACTGTTTTTCCTGAGAAACAAAATGACACTTGAGATGTGATCTCAACAAATTAACAAATTAAGTATCAGTTAAATCTTGAGTTCAGAAACTTGCCCTCAGTACGAAGAGTAAACCTGCCGAGTTGTGCAAAATCCAAGAATTTCTCAATGCATATCAAATTGTTTACCTAGCAGGCATAATAGCAAGGGAAGAATTAAATAAATATCAAAAAGGTTTTCTGGCATTAATTCTGGCTCAATTTGAAATTTACTAAATAAACTGTGTTTAAATGTACCAGCATGTACAATAAGCATTCGAGAGCTTATAAATAGACACAGATTTCTAGAGAAATTGTACATGAGCCATATTAGCCATGTCCTAATACCTGAACACGGCAGACAACAATTGCACCATTCTTCACAAAGAGGACTTTCTTTTTCAAAGGTTTCCTAGTCTTTGGATCAATTTGCTGCAGCAGCTGAACAATCTCACACTCCTCAACAACAGAATGTATGTGCAAGACAGCCTTGTAGCCAGCTGTAAAAATTGCCTACGATATCAACAGCAATGTTCTGCTTTAGACTCTACAGTATAAATCAAGGCAGATCTAAAAAAGCCATAAGCACAGCAAGCTATTGATGAGACTAGAAAATAAAGGGAATGCGTGAAAAAACATAATTATCACTCGTAGGCATACGTTATCCAGTAACTCAAGGATTTGCAACTGGGCATCAAACTCTGCAACTGCATGGATTGGCCTTGCTGCATAAAGAAGCAACAATAAAAAGTTTGATCAACAAGAAAGGAGTGAGAAAACATAACGATGCTCACACAACCACATACTTGAATTATAAACTTGTTGAAGATTGAAAATAGCTATTTAACTCTTTAAAATTATCAAAAACATCAATCTTCTGACTTTTTCTATAAAAAAATCTTCAAATAATATATTTTAAAAGTAACTCAGATGAATCAATGCCTTGTAACTATGACTATAGGATATTACACCTTGAAATATTTTCAGGACATCAAAGACTAATAAACCTTTATTTGCAACTTCTAAGGCAAACTTAAGAAACTTACCGACACTTGAAAGAACAAAACCCGACAATATATCCTCATCATCAATTCCAGATAATCTAACCCTCACATTTTCTCCTGGTCCTGCACGTCTTACCTTGTTTTCATCGCAATACACAGCAAGAACTTTCACCTGAGTCTGCGGATGTGTACACAAAGTGATATATCACACAGCATAAACAAGAAAAAGAGAGCAAGGAGTTAAAGACAGATCAGAGTATAGACCTTGTTTGGCATGACCAACAAGGTATCACCCTCCTTCACACTACCAGACTCTACTTTGCCCATAACAACTGTTCCCATGTCCTTAAATTTGTCAATAATAGGCATCCTGCAAATTTAAATATTATATGACATCTTCAATCCAATTAATCCAAAAATCTAAAAACTTTGAACTCAGCTTAAGCGACAAAGGATATCAAGTACATTTGAGCATTCAATTCAGGCGCTGCAAGCCAATAACTACAGAAACACGGAAACTGAAACTAAAGAGCATAGTAATTGGAAATATAATTAAAATTGAATTCTAAGTCAATTGGATTGCATCTCTGATGTTAGGAACAGCCCCCACTGCTATACATGAGAGTCCTTTGCGTTGTGTAGATTTGGTTGTCTTTCCCATTCAGGTGGGCAATTCATGTCCTTCCGATTACACAACCATAAATTTTCTCGGGTCTATGGCTATTTCACCAGCTGTGAATGTTGTATTGGCTTTAGCAAAGCCTTTTCTTTTGAGGTATGAAGAGAATCTCAAAGCTTGCCAAGGGGATAGCGATCGACACACTCCCTAAGTTGAAGGGCGCAAGGGCAGGATTCAACTTTCCAGAGCCCTTGCAAGACGCTCAAGATCTATAGCTGCTTGGCTTGGTTGGATGCTTGCCTTGTTCTCTAAGAAAGTAGCACCGGCAGTTAACTATACTAATCATAGGCATTCTGAGTTGGCCCCTTTCACCAAATGAAAGGAATAGGAAATTAGAGAGAAATTAGAACCATCCAATGAGAATAACACTGGCCTAATGAATAAAATTCAGACTTTTAGTAAGACCATCTTCCCCTATCGAGTGGCCTGACTTTCACTCTTCTCACTTTGCTTTGATCAAGCTCAATCTTGAATATGAAGCAAAAAAGAAATGCAAATTCTTAGCTGATCCTCGATTGACTTATCCAAGATGGAATGAAATCAATTGACTTGAAACAATCTATCTACTGTCTATTGACTTCATCTTGTGGGCATCTTCAAACGCGATCGATTCTTTTGTTCAAGGGCTTGGCTTGTAGGCTCAGATTCCGTATCGGGTGTTTGTTCATCAAGCCTATTCTCAAGCCAGTTGAGGAATCAACAATAGACCAAGAAACTAAACACCAAGAATTGAACATTGTTTTTATGTTTTCACCCTTCTTAACAAAAACCAATGGGCTTTCTAGTGAGGTAAAATTGTCTTTTCCACATGACTCATTGATCATTACCAAATTGATTGGGTCAAAATGGTCTTTTCAATATTTTTTAGAACTATAAAATTACTTCATTACACTTGAAAGAAAAAATAAATAAACTAGCTTTCAAGAGCTTTTTCATCTTTTCACTTTGTTTTTTTGGTTATAATTAGGTTGAAAGATGGTCACTTGGTATTTTAATAATATAAAATATTATTAAGGAAAAGTGTTTGGCACTTGTTGTGGGAGGCGTCTTCCATTTGGGCCATGCATAGCACGTCCTACAACCTAACAATGTCTTCTAGGGCATCATTTAAATCATCTTAATGCCCCCTCCGTCCTAGGGAGGGGGCGTGGCCAAGTAACCTATAGTTTGATGTTGATAGCCTTCTTTTTCTCTTCTTTTCACCCCCTTCGATTTGTGTGTTTGCCCCTATAACTTTTCAAAACAACCCTTTAATTTGTTTTCATTCAGATTTGGTCCTTGGTTTTTTTATTACTATTATTTTATTTAAAATAATTAATAAAATTGAAAATCGTTTTCAATTTCAACATCCAATTTCCATATCTATCATATTTAATACTATTCTTATTCTTTGATTTTTTTATACTTATCTTGATTTATGTTATTTTCAATTTTGTTACTCATTATTTTATTTCATTTAAATTTTATACTAGATTTGATCCTTATTCTTTTGATTGTTGTGTATTTGTTTTTTAATTTTGGATAATTAGAAATTTTGCTTCGGGACATTTTAGGGTTTGTCTTTTATAAGGTAACTCAATCTCATGACCCAAGTTACGAGTTTTGAAAATTAGCTTGATTTGGCATCAGTCATTTTTTTGGTTCTTTTTTTTTTAAATTGATTTTTTTTTTCAATGGTGTTATTATGTCCTTATATCCCAAGATGCAGGTTAGTCCCGGGTTAACTCGGGTTATTTTTCGAAGTCTTTTTTAATCAATTCTTTTATTTGTTTGCCTTTCAATATTTAGTTGGCTTGAGAGTTGAACTCTATTGTTTTACTCAATTTCTTTTAAACAAGGTTATTCTGACCTCATAACTAGATCATGAATTTGGCATACTGACTGTTCCTTTTTTACATTGTTTTATTTTCAATTCATCCTTCAACATTTGCTTAAATGGTAATTGAGCTTCTAAATTTTATTTTCCTTTATGAAATTATCTTGTTCTCATTCACTTTTTGCTATATTATCAAATGAGATCATTAAGATTTTTAAAAATATTTAGAGATTATATTTTCATAATATTGGCAAGCCTTCAATATTTTTGATTAATTATTGTTTTATTATTGTTGTTGTTGTTGTTGTTGTTATTGTCACCATTTTTTATAATAAAGTTGTTAAATTAATTGAGCTTATTGAATTCATTCAAATAAATAATTCAGGTCTCAAATTTACCATGCTAACATGAGTCAAGTTTTTTTTCTTATTTGAAATTGATTTTTTTTTCAATTTGTGCTTCAGTAGATAATTGAGCTTCTATTTTTCCCCTCTTTATAAGGTTATTCCATGGCAATTCCTTTTTTACTTTGTTTATCAAATGAGATCATTGAGAAATTTCAAGAATATTTGGAGGGTATCTTTTCATAATATTGGAAAGCTTTATTTTTTTCAATTGGTCATTGTTTTTTTTATTGTCGGTAGTCCCTTTTTTATAGTTATGTTATTAAATTAGCAAAGTTTATTGAACAATCAATGACTTGAGTCTTAAATGTTTCTTGCTACTTTAAAAACACTTTCACCACTTAAGCATAGCTAGGAAATATTTGACCTAACCCTACCACCAATCTAGTACAAAAGCTAAATTCAATCATAAGACGTCTCTTTCACCACAAAGAGTGGAATCATTCAATGTTCCTTGTAAAATATCATTAGTATAGTAGCCACTTGCTCAAATTTCATAAGAAACATTCTCTCATCATAACATTTCAACTCTTTCAAATGAAGAAACAATGTTGGTGCACCAGCAACGTAGGTTCAATTTGATGATGTAGAAAAATAACATGCTAAAACAAGAAGGATAGAAGATAAAAAAAGATCAACAAGCAAAGAGAGTAGATACGATGATGCATAGGGGGAGAAAAAAGGTTAGGGGGAGCGGGGTGCGAGTTTACCTCAAAGGACCATTTGGATCTCGTGGAGGAACTTCAATAGCATCAAGAGCTTCAAAAAGGCATGGACCATTCCACCATGGACATATAGCCTTATCCAATCTTGTTTTCATGTTGGCGCCCATTAGACCAGATAATGGTAGGAATTGGACATCTGTAACAAAGGGCAATTCCTAAGTTAATCAAGCCATTTACTAATATTAGAGACAAAAACATCATGATAAAGCAATCAGACCAGATTGAGACTACAACATAGCATCCTTAATGTTCAAATAACTAAGATGAGGCCAAATGTGCAAGATATTTAAAGGGTAACAATGACAACATCAGAGATAATTTTTATAACTAGTCATCTCCAATGGTAGAGTTATAACTTCTTTTTGGGTTGGGGCTGTTAGTTGTAGCCGCTGTAGTTCTCTGTTTATTGTTGTAGAAGTGTTTGTATATGTGTCGTAAATGTTTTTTGTTAAACGACTCAAAAACCTACAACACTTTGGCTTTTAGTTTCCAAATCTTGTAAAAGCAACTTTTAAGAGTTCATAAAACCTTTTATATTGGTTTTTGGAGTCCCGAAAGCTTCAAAAAAAAAAGAAAGTCAATCACAAACTCTTAAGTTTGCAAATGTCACCAATATAAAGCACCTACGCTATTGACTCATACCTTTGACAAACATGATCCAAATAACCCAGAAGAATGCATAGATCAATTGCTACACGCATGGAATTGAGAAAGATGAAATTGTGAAAGGAGAGGAAATGGAATAGCTCCTACCAACTAATGATCCAATGGGAATCATCATAAACGGCGTAAGTTGAGATAGAGGGAGAATTTCAATTCCATTTTACTCACATCAGCCCCAATTTAGTAATAGGGAAATATATGTGAATCAACCAGCCACCAAGACAAATTGAAAGTAAGGCCATACACATGGCAAACCAATTAACTAATTTCCAAATAAATGACACTTAATACGAAGTAAATGATGCACTATTCTAACTCCAGAAATTACATGCAATTACATCCCGCTGGAGAGTTGTGTATAAAGCAACTCTCTAAAAGGGAAGATACCCTGAGAAACTCTATCAAAGCATTGCATGGAATTTGCAAACATATTTCATTCTCCATTGTATATTCAGAGGCCTCTTTAATTACTAAACAAGTAATCTAAGGTGTCCAAATTCAGAAGCTATACAACATCTCAGACCTTTTAACAGCTAAGATGAAAATGAAAAGCTTCAAACAAAGCATACACATTTAGAGAAGGTCATGCTTCAACAGCTTAAGACCATAGAAAAAGAACCTCCAATACCTTTCTTCACATTGTAGCCGGAAGACTTAAGAAACGGTATCATCTTTGATTCAATCTCATCATACCTGAGAGACATTATGAAAACAAATCAAAACACTGTCGAGAGGACACAAAACAGACCCAGAAGAAGCATAAGGAGCCTGCAGGTGCTTCCACGCTAGCAGATTATACCCACAGAGGACACAAAAATAAATGCACCTCCGCAGTGCACAAGCACACTGTCGAACAGGGATAAGAAGAAGCACCTTTCTTTTGACCAGTTCACAGTTGGGTCATCCATTTTATTTACAACAACAAGCAGCTTAGAAACACCCAGGGTCTTCGCAAGTTGAACATGCTCACGGGTCTGCCCACCTCTCTCATAGCCAGTTTCAAATTCTCCTTTTCGAGCAGAAATAACCTGATCATGAGAAAGGGTTCTGTCAAAATTTTCAAAGGACATTGAGAAAATAGATGTGGAAAACAAAAACAGTTTGGTGCAAACTTACTAGCACACCAATATCAGCTTGAGATGCTCCGCTAATCATATTTGGAACATAGCTCTTGTGACCCTGAAGATTCAAGAGCAGCAAAATCATAGGTACTTTCCAACAAAAAAAATAGGATGTTAAATTTAAATCAGCACAGACAACCTAGAAGACAGGGAAGGACTTCTTTTATATTGCATGAACATTTTCATCCTAAAATTCTCATATGCAGCACCCGGAAGAACTACAGCAGATCATACTTTCAGCTACAAAGTGCGTGGTTCATACAACCATTAGGAATTTCTAATAGCAAAACTGCTACTTTTGTAGAGGTAACTACAAAAGCAATTAAACAAACGTTTCTTTTTGCGTGTTTTTTCAGCTTACTCTATTCATTCTAATTCCTTCCCACACTGTCTCGTTCAAAGAAATTTGCATATCAACCCTATAAAACTGACAACCAACCATTCTCACATCCAAACTTTTTTACAGGATGTTCTCAACAGACTACCACCTCTGAGAAATATAATTGTTCAATAGAGAAAAAGTTGCTGCACGAGAACTATTACAACAATTTAAGACTCTAATGTTAACCATTGAAATAGCTAAAATGTTGAATTTTGATTCACTCTATTTGAGGTAATTCAAAGAATAAGCTTAAGTGAACGGAATTGGGAGACATTGTTGCCACTGCAAGAGATTCAAAAGCACCAATGAAAACTTCTCTTTCAATTTCATGTAATGACAGTTAAACAAACGATTGTGCAGGAAAAGATTTTGCAAACAACAGGAAAGGAAAAACCAAAGACAAGATGCTCAATCTGTTTATGAACGGACAAGATTATCCACCTGCTAATATCAGATTAGTGAGATACTGCTCTCACCATTGCACCTTCTCTTTCTATAGATAGCTAGGTTAACAGACAGACATACAGAGGCATAAAAAGGGTACTATGATACATGGTTAATCAACGAATCCACTTTTGAAACAGGATTTGGAGCTGGTTTTTGTGCCAAAGAATGATCTAAAGCACCTACATCCTATTGAGCTTCTCTCTACCTCTGTATCTTTTCCCCCACAACTTGGATAATTCAAAAAAATAATTAGCTCTGTCGTTTTCAATTTCTGGCCTATTCTGTTTCAAGAAAAAAATCCAAACCAACAGACAAATTCATGAATTTAGTGAACCAGTTTTGGTCGGAACCAAATGTGTGCACTCTTTTTAAGCATATTTTTTAATTTGGTCGAATAACAATTGTATGTCTTCTAATATCTTCTCTTTTTACATTACATATGATGCTAGGGTTCGTGCTTGAATCTAGACATTCCAAGTTGATTGGTGCAACTTAATTTAGGAAATATCCTTTACACATTTGATGATCTCAAGCATCAATCCACAAATCAAGCAAGTCTTCAATTTTAATATTTGAGCCCGTGAAACAGAAATGGCATTCAGAATTCTTTTATTTCTAATAATATTACTTGCAAATGAAATAACTTCAGGAAGGCAAAAGCCATCACAACAAGCATACAGGGACTCTGTCATCATCTGCAGATTTTATTGCCAGTTCTTAAGGAGTGAAGGATGATCACTGTATTTTCCCACCCAGTCATTTGCTCTGATAACTGTGGTCAAAACTGGTGATCAAATCCAGGCACTATCAGGCTTGTCCTTTATTAATTGGTGAAACAGTTTGCCAAAAACATAGGAAATACATTATTTTCACACGCTATTACTGCAACATAACAGGATGGTAGTCAAGTTGCTTGGGAGGGATGGAAATGAGTAAGATGCAGAAAGAAAGACAAAAGGCAGAAAACAAATGCAGCAACATCACAGACAACACACTCAACCCAACTTCCATTCTGAAAATAGGTCATGGAGTAAAATCTGCTATAAGTATTTAAAATGCTAGATCATTTCAGCATGTAAGTTTTTAGTCTGCCTCTCATTTGGTCTATAGTTATCCCCCTTAATAATTGAATTGACCAAATTTCCTTGCTGGGCAATGAACACACTGAGAGCATATTTTTCAGATCACCACTACGTGGGGGAAGAATGCCATGCAAAGCCAGCCTCATTTAGAATGGAAATAATAGATATAATCAGTTGGAGTGAAGAAAGTGGAAACAATAATTTGAAGATGTAATATCTCACTGGTGCATCTAAAATTGTGAATCTTGTTGTCTCTGTTTCAAAGTATGCTCTTCCAACTTCAACAGTTTTGCCCTAAAATCAACATTATAAAAGTAAAGGTTACCAGTGGGCTTTTAATCAGTTTTGCATATGAATCAAAATGGAAACTGAAACAGAATCAACAACAAATAATCATCTGGCCTCACAGAAACTTACCTTAACCCTCTCCTCCTCGTTAGTGTCCATAATATAAGCCATGTACCTGGCAAATGGAGAACAATCATGGTCTTCAAAGGGTACAAGTAAATCTACAGAAGAGTCAATTATTTTGATGAATCAAATGCCACACACAATGCAGAGCAAATTATAGTGATAACACACACATCTAAGACAAAAAAAAATTAAGGAATAGTCCATTCAAAACTTGGGAAAAACAGCTACAGTTTGAAAAGTTATGATGAGGGATCATTTGATAGCACAGAAATAATACTGGATCACTGAAAAATAATCCTCAACATATGCAGATAATAAGTATACATATAATTTGGATACACCAACATGTTCTGGAATTGCAATCTCAAAAGAACAAGAAATGTTTTTTCTTTATAAATGAATTATGAAATCTCATTTGATAGGTTCTTTTGCGGGAGAAAGAAATTCTTATAATGTTATGTGACTTGTTATCTCATGAGACTTTAAGTAGTTATTGACTCAACCCCTTGATTAACTTGTAAATTAACCATTACTGTTGGATCCATCTGAGAGCTCAACATCAAATTACATGATATGGACATGAACTCCTACAGATTGAAATTTCTAGAGAGGTGAGATTTCTACAAATCATGTAAGTTCTGAATCAGAGAAGCACATTGCAGAGTGAAATTTAAGTTAGGTTAAAATTAAATTCACATCATTGCCCATTAGTATCAGCAAGAGAGTAAACTAAATTCACATGATATACAATTGCAATAAGCTTTTCCAAGTAAAATGATTTTTCCAATCCAGCTGCCAAAACTGAATTCACATCACTACCCATTAGTATCAACAAAAGAGTACTAAATTCACATAACAAACAATTGTAACAAGATTTTCCAAATAAAATGATTTTTCCAATCCTGCTGCCAAAAATGAAGGACAAGAAATTTCAACAGTACAGATATCAATAAGCAATAACAGCAGCCAACCTACCAGTCTAAAAAATAATGGAAGTCACAATGTAACAACAAAAATAAGATGCTGCAGATCAGTTATTAAGCTATAGCAAAAGTGAAAGGGCAATGTACACCTTCTTGCAAAGAAGAGGAATAGAAAATGGCAATCAGATAAATCCAAATTATAAACAAAAAGGGAAGACCTACCAGCTTTCTCTACTTTTGTCCTTAGCTTCTTTCTCATATTTCTGGATTGTGCGATCATCCACCTGGCCACTAAGAAAGAGTATCTGGCCCCCGGTGGTGGACTTGCCAGCATCTGCAGCCAGACAAAGCACATGAACAAGTGCAACAATGGAAGAAAAGATAGCTAATTTACATTAAGAGGCCCAAAACTGATCAAACCAGATCCAGAACACTAGACTAAAATTAAAAGATTGAGAATACATCATCAATCAAATGATGCTGCAATTTGTTACAGTTCATGTGCTTAACCCTGCCTAGATCAAAATACTACACAGGGAAAAGATTTGATGATCAATCTCAAATAAATCCAGCCAGATCACAGCCTGCATCTGGCTACCAATGCTGAAAGCATTGCCAAACCAAAATGGCATATATACGACATGGAAGTACTTGTCAAGGATTAGAACAGCCATCTGCCCTCATGGAGACAGCTACTTGCACCATGACAATAGTTATGATACTTAAACAACCATAAAACAATGCGCACCAACTAGATTATACTAACAAAAACATCCCAAAGCAGTAGTGTAGTAACCGTTATTGGGTACAAAGCAAAAGGACCAAACAATTTAACAATCACAAGCCCAGCATTTACTTTGGAAAACTTGTGAAGTAAATTGACCTACCAACATGGCCAATAAAAACAACATTTAAGTGCCGCTTCTTATTGTCTTGTTCCATCTCGACCAGTGCTTCCACATCTTCTGGTGCAGGTACTTCTTTATCTTTAACTACAAAACAAAAGGTAAGCAAAAAATATGGTAACACACAGAAATATGATGAACAAAATACAATGTTAATAAGTCAGAAATCTCAATGCATTCATAAATGTCAGAGTAAAAAATAGAAGGATAATCACAACATACCTTTGGGCAATTCAGCCTGCACTTCCTGAGAGCTCACAGTGACTTTATCATTTGAATCTGAAAACACACAAAGCAAAGCTGTAAATGATGATTTGATATAAAAATTACCAAATGATCGTGATATATGAATCAGAAAAAGTGGGAGACCACTATCAGATTATCAGTAACAAACACCTAATCACAATGAAACAAGGGATGCATAAATGTTAATTGTTTTGTAAGGAAGATGTATGATGCTATTAGCATGTTCTTTTGTTAAAATATGCAGACATGCATACATTTCACATTTGCATGAACTATTCACCAGCTGTATTATGCATGTGTACATTTGCACGAGTGTTGGTGTGTAGATGCATGGAGGGGATGAAGACAAGAAGACAAACGAAGAACAATGAGCCAACCATCAATAATTGATGAGTTCTATAGAGAGTTACAAACTACATATTACAATCTGTCTTGGTTAAAATATACAGACATGCATACATTTCACATTTGCATGAACTATTCACCAGCTGTATTTCGCATGTGTACATTTGCACACATGTTGAGGTGTAGATGCATGGAGGGGAAGAAGACAAGAAGAAAAACAAAGAACAATGGGCCAACCATCAATAATTGATGAGTTTTGTAGAAAATTACAAACTACATTTTACAATCTGTCTTGAAAGACTAAAAGAAAAAGTGGAATGGTCATCATGCATTAGCAGATCTATAAATATATCTTTATGATCTTATCTATTTAGACTCGTCAACAATTTTTTGAATGAATGAAATTTAGTGTGTTAAGAAATAGAATTCAAATTTCTATTTCTATGCATAGAAATAGAATATAGAATTTCATATGATTCAATATACTAGTTATAATGAAATTTAAGCCACATTGGCAAAAAAGAAACAAACAAAAGCACCAGTCATTCAGTCACATACTAGAATGGGTAAGTTTATTTTCTTTTCCTTCTTTATATTGTCACAGGCTTTTTCAAGGTATCTAATAAGAGCATGGTGCTCAACAAAACTAAAAAGAAAAGGTAAAATGATCTTCATTCTTGATAAAAGAAGCTACAAAATTAGTGAGAAGTAAAGAACAAAGAGCCCAGCATGCCAAGGGGCCAATAACCAAATTGTTACATGCATTTACTTTTCCTTCCATTTATCAATCACTAGGTGTTCCAAGGTAATGAAGAAAGATTTTCAGGCAATGGTGCTCTATGATCTACCACTGTCAATAGTAAATCTGGAACCAAAATGAAGAGCATGTTAGATCCACTCCAATCCATCGACCCCTATTTGCAAGATTAGAACACAAGTATCACAAGTGAAATGGCTTGACTGTATGTGACACTCACCTAAACAATGACTAGTTCAAATACAGAAAAGAGAGCAAGCTAATTGATTCCACAACTAGTCAAGGACTTGATTTTGTTTAGCACCTCGATTCAATCTCCATTAAATGCAATTTGATAGTCAGCTGTCTACAGGATTTAGATAGATTAAGTAAGCATTACTGAGACACCATGTTTCAAATTTAACCTGAATTATATCCAGAACAACAATGCAAGGCCTTTTAAATCATTAACACACACTAGTTTCACGGGGAAAAAATACCAAAACAAAGTTCCAAGAATGAATTTCACTATACCACCAACCTTTCTCCATTTCATCCACCTTCTCAACTTCTTCTGGCCTTGCATCTTCAGTATCAATCACCCCATTTATCTCTAATGCTAAGATTTAATTAAAGCATTCAATTTGTAACCCATATATTAAAAGAAGAAGAAGAAGAAGAAGGGAAATTAGAAACAAAAAACACTACTACAACCTGCTGAGTCAAGCTGCAATGAGCGAACCTCCTCCTCAATATCTATTATTGAAAAACATGTTTAAACAAAGTAAGCATCAAAATTCTCAAAAATCATTGCAAACTAAGATGTAAGAGCTCGACATGCTTGCTAATTCAACATTCAAAAAGCATAATCAGAAACAAAATATCTAACAATCAAAAAATTATCTTAGTAGTCATCACCGACAAAGCACATAACTAGGGATGGCAACAGGTAGAGTACCCCACCCCTACATCTACCTTTCCCAAAGCCGAACCTGATTTATAGATACACATCCCCAACTCCACCATAACCTGGCCCGTAGGTATCATGTGAAGGCTAAAAGAAAAGAAAAAATACATATTATAAACGGATATTACCCATATACCCCGTTTAACAAATGATCGCTTGAATTAGACGACACATGCACACGGGTTCTTCAGCAAGTAGAGGAGAAAACCCTTCCATTTTAGCGGATTCAATTCACTTCGAATCTCCAAAACCATCAAATCAAAATCAATTTAACAATAAATTGAAAGAACCTTCAAATTTCACATTTCAAGAATACCCTTAAATTTTACAAGCAAAGAACCTTCGGATTTACACCTCATACACGTAAAAGTTCTTATTCGAAACTAATCCAACAAGTTCATCAAACGAGAGTACGATTACATCAAAGAGAGAAGGCAAACCAAGTAGTGGCGCTTCTGCCATTTCTGCAGAGTAAAGCCGCCGCCGCCGCTGCTGTCGAGATCGCTGGGTTGCAGCTGGCTGATAGCTGTGGGTTTGGAACTGGGTTTGCGTTTTTTTTTGTTGTTCTTTATTAGAGATGAGATGCGGTTGTACGAGAGAGAGACTAATTGGCCGATTGAGAGTATGGTTAATGTTATTTTTGAAATTGTTTTTTTGTTTAAAAATATATTAAAATAATAATTTTTTTATATTTTAAAAAATATTTTTGATATTATTATATTAAAATGATCTAAAATATCAAAAAAAAATTAATATAAAGTAATAAAATAAAATATTTACAAAGTATTTACAGATCAAAAATATTACAAAGTATTAAAAAATATTATTTTAATTTTTTAAAAGCAAATTAACGAAAAAGCTATAATGTGTGGAATAAATATTGTAGCATTAAATACAGATTATTATGGATTGTAATAATATAATTATCATTTTACCTCTTAATGCGCTTAAATTTTTAACTCTTGGCATCGGGGCATTTTCAACTTTTCTATGAGATCATTTGTTTTTTGAATAGTAAAACTATGTTTTTATCTCTGCCAGTAGACAACAAAAGTTGACTTTCCAAGGTATTTTTAAGTTCTGACACTGTTGTGAACAGTAAAATAACCACATTATCCTCCAATAATATAAAAACTTAGAGTTGTTGGTGGAGGTGTTTATGGTAATACAAATTTTTTTAAAGAGTAAAATTACAAATATTTCCTCCGAAAAGACAAAATCCAGGCATTTGTTGCAGGGGTATTTAGGTAATTTTAAGTTTTTATTATTATTTTTTTGCAGAAAACATCAGACGCGTCATCCCGACATACCAAACAGTTTTCTTCCTTATGCTCCCTTCAGGCGGCGCGTCCAGCGTCGTATAACCAGATGTGCCACCGTGTTCTTTTCCACATGGTGGTGTGCGTATTGTCTCACGATGGTTGGACAATTGACGATGGTCGTTTAATTGTTTATGTCTCGTTTTCTCTCTCCTACAACTGCAAAATGTAGTTCATCCTCAATGTTTATGATTGTTTCAGTTTGGTCCTTAGTCTTTTTATTGAATTTTTTTGTCTTGATTTCTGTTATTAAAGTTTTTGGTTTGTTTTAATTTCGTCATTCAATTGAAATTAATCAAAAATCTATGTTTCATTTCGTCTCTTATTCTTATTGATATTTTCTGTTTTTCATTCTTATTATTTTGTCGATACTGAGGTTTTAATTATTTCAATTTTGTTCTTCGATTGAAATTGACCATATATTATGTTATTCATTTCGGCCCCCTATTCTTTTAATTGTTTTTAATTCTTTCAATTATTTAGTGTTTTTTATATATTAAGTTTATTATGTATAAGGTGCTGAAAATAATAACTGTGATTATATTTACAGTATTTTTTGTTGAAAAATATGTTAGGCTAATTATATATTTTGATATTTGTTTGATATTAACACATTAAAATAATATAAAAAACAAACAAAACAAAAAAATCTTTATAACCTCTATTTAAAACTCCACAAGCACCACAACTAATTAAAAAAATCGGTTGTTATATTTTATTTTGGCCCTTATTCTTATTCTTTTAATTGTTTTTTTAATTCTTTCAATTATTTAGTTTTTTTATATTAATTTTATCATGTATTAGGTGCTGAAAATTATGATTGCAATTATTTTTACAATATTTTTTCCTGAAGAATATGTTAGGCTAATTAAATATTTGTTTAATATTAACACATTACAATAATATAAAAAACAAAAAAATCTTTATAAACTTTATTTAAAACTCCACAAACACCATAATCAATTAAAAAAATTAGTTTTTTTATAATACAATGTTGGTATAAGCAACACTGATAAAAAATAAGATAAGAGTTTTTTTTTTACATTAATTTAATTTCGGTGTTCTTAAGTTACACGTGGACAAAACAAGTGAAAAAAACACAAAAATAACAGATCACTGACAATATAACATTCATTATACATGCTTAAGAAAGAGTTTCGATCTTCTTTCACGCTGTTAGAGCTAAACTTACTCTTTCTTTTGAAGCATGTTGCATTTAAAGCATAGATAAATAACAATAGAAAAAATAAATAAATAATAAAGATAAATACATAAATACAAACGAAAATGGGAATTATCCTAGAAGAACAAAAAAAAATAAAAAGAATCAAAACTAAACAAAGGAAAGAGTATGATGAGTTTGCATCATATATATATATCCCTATTTTTGGATGAAATCAAAACTAAACAAAATGGTGTGTGTGTGTCTATATATATATATATATCTCCATTTTTGGATGAAATCAAAATTTTAATATTTTCTTCTCAAATGGGTTAATATGTTGAATTGTTCCATATTTTCAAATGAAAAAAATAATTTAAACTATCTTTCTATATAATATAGACAATATGTTAAATCATTACCCTTATTTAATCCTAACAACCTTGATGTTTTTTTTTCTATATTACCTATAATATAAATGGCATGGGAAAAACATTGTAGCAATCCACAATGTTTTTCCCGCTTAAATAATTATGTAGACTATTAAAACAATACCAACAATCAACCAATTCAAAATAGAAAACAAATAACTAATCTTTAATAAATTTTAGCAGTTACATTTTTGCTATATGTCAAATACATTATTCTTCAAATAGTTAAAACATGCCCAACAAACAGTTAGTATGTTACAGGCAACAAATAACTCATCTTTAGTTAATTTGATCAATTGCAGTTTTGCTATTTGCCAATTAAATTATTACCCAAGTAGTTAAAACAAGACCACCAATCAAATTGTTTGCTGCAGAAATCAAATCACTCATCTGTATTAAATTTTATCGATTACAATTTTACTATTTGCTAGTGATATAATTCATCAAACAAATAAAACATAGAACATAATCAATCAGTGTGTTACACAAAGCACATAACTCATTTTCAATGAATTTCATCGATTACAATTTTACAATCTGCCTATTAAATAATTATCAAATAGTTTTAACAATAACAACATTCAATTAGTTTCCTGCATAAAAAACTCAATGCAACGTGCAGACAAGTAACCTCGTTTGTATTCTAAATTGAACACCACTTTCACACTTTTAGGACACAATTAAAAATAATAATTTATAATTGAAATAAAAAATATGAAAGGAAAAAAAGATAAATTACACAACGTGGTTTCTAAGAATGAATTATTTTTTATATTAAAATAAAATAATATTAAAAAATGAAAAAGGTTAGAGGACAAAAACGAAGAAGTGAAATTGCAAAACACTATATGGCCTCTCTCGCTCTCTAGGAATGAGGTTGAAATTGTTTTTAAAGTATTTTTTGTTCATAAAAATATTATAATAATTTTTTATATAAACACATCAAAATAATCTAAAAAAAAATTATTTTTAATTTAAATTAGAAATTAAAAATAAGTTTTTTTTTCAATTTTTTTCAAAAAATATTTATGAATGTAATAGTGAGGGGTCAACAATGAATTCTCCGGCCTACTATTTAAGTTTGAAAATTTTCAGTGAACATTGCACAACACGATTAGTGAGCCAGAATTTGAAATGTTTTTCTTTTTAAGTTTGAATTTGTTTTATATAGTAAATTTGTATTCTAAATTGAACACCAATTTAACACTTTTAAGGTTAAAAATAAAATAAAAATTAAATTTATGACTGAAATAAAAAACTCTCAAAAGGAAAAAAAAGTTAAACAATATGATTTCTAAGAGGAAATTAAAAACACTCACCACTTAAATAAAATAAAATTTTAAAAAAGTTGCACTGTTCATTGAATAATGCTAGAATGTTTTTTTTATTCAGAAATATATTAAAATAATATTTGTTTTTAATTTTTTAAAAATTATTTTTGATATTAAGATATTAAAATGATTTGAAAACACAAGAAAGTTAATATAAAACAAAAATGAAAACGAAAATAATTTTTTTTTCAAATAATATTTCTGAAATAATGTATAAACATATGCTTAATTAATAATCTTAATCTTAAAATAATTAATCGGTATTTAAAAAAAATACATTACAAAAGCACTCTTAGAGGCTGTTTATCAATGCGTTTTAAAAATGTTTTTGAAAAAAAATAATTTATTATTATTATTTTTTTTGATTTTAAATGATTTTTTTGATATTCTTAGATCAATTTTTTCATGTACTGATGTCAAAAATAATTTTAAAAAAAATAAAAAAAATATTATTTTAATATATTTTTGAACGAAAATCACTTTCAAAATGTAATTATATCAACAATTCCAAACAGATAATTACACCAGGAACCAACCTAGTTTTTTTTTTTAAAAAAAAAAGAAAAAAAAGTCTACTTGTGAATCGAATAGAGAGGAGGCATGGCTGTCTGCCACGTATCGGGAGATTGGGGACAGCAAGTGATTGTTTTGACTCTGTAAGATAAACTAAACAAAACAGCTCCCCATTTGTAGCTCCTGCTTCTTCCTCGATCCAGCCGAGAAGGAAGCTATTCATATCCGTGATTGAAGTTGCAGCAGAAATGAAGATACTTCACGTTCCTTGCTTAGATGACAACTACTCTTACCTGTGAGTACCTGGATACCTGTGTGTGTGTTATTGCTGGGATTTTAATTTTTCGAATATATACAAGATTATTGACTTGTTATTATACGAATAATTTTCTTAGAATCATTGATGAGAGTACTAAAGAAGCAGCGGTTGTTGATCCAGTCGAGCCCGAGAAGCTTATTAATGCTGCCAATGAACATGGGCTCAATCTCAAGCTCGTCCTCACCACTCACCATCACTGGTCCTTCCTTTTTACTCTTCAAAATTCTCCCTTTATTTTTATTTTTAGTAGAATGTTTCTTACTCTAAACGATTTATTGATGAGTCCCTCAAATTAATTATATGGGCCACGTCCCCATGGGTAATCATGTGCAGTAAGTAGTAATCGACCAAACTTTGTTTTGGTAGGGATCATGCTGGGGGAAATGAGAAGATAAAGGAGATGGTGCCTGGAATTAAGGTGTATGGTGGCTCACTTGATAATGTTAAGGGTTGCACTAATAAAGTGGAGAATGGTGACAAGGTCTCGCTGGGTGCTGATATTACTATTTTGGCTCTTCACACTCCTTGGTATGGTTTTATTTAAGATATGGGTTTTTTTTCCTTCCAATTATTGCAGTGAAAGTTAGCTTGTTAAGAATAGTTGGATTCTTGAATGTCAGTGAAGTTAGCTCCTTTGTTTCTTGATGTTATCCAGTTGTGCTTAATATATATATATATTTGGGGCTAAACAATTTCTTAGTGCTTAAAAATGAACACTTCCTTGCATTTTATTTACATTATAGAAGTGTAATGATTACTTCGTCTTGGGAATGCATTTGCTGAAACTGTAATGTTTGATTGAGGGATATGGGGATTGGAAATATTCCAATCAAACTACATATATATATATATATATATATATATATGTTGCATTTCTGTCTTGTTTTGTGGAGACAAAACTTTCTTATATCCTTGTTTTTTTCTCTCCAGAGGCTGTTGTAATTTTTTTTTTGTCTCTGTTCTTTCTTCAACTTTCTATTATCAGTCACACCAAAGGCCACATAAGTTATTATGTTACTGGCAAGGAGGGAGAGGACCCAGCTGTTTTCACTGGCGACACACTGGTAAGTTCTAAGGATCCCCTCAAGCTCCTCAATTGTTTTGATTGGATTTAATTTTTTTGAGTTGACAGTATGAAGATGAAATTCTTTTGTCTGAGATTTATTATCCTCTCTTCATTGAAGAGAGCTATGAAGTAATTATCAGCTTCATGCAAATACACATTGATGTGCAGTTTATTGCTGGCTGTGGGAAATTTTTTGAAGGCACAGCAGAACAGATGTATCAGTCACTTTGTGTAACATTGGGTTCATTGCCAAAGCCTGCTCAAGTTTATTGTGGCCACGAGGTAAAGATATTTTTCTTCTTTTTTTAATTTCATTTTTCTTTTCAGTACTTCTAAATTGGCTATTTTTTCCAAACTTTTGTGGATGAGAAGATGGGGTTGGATGCATGACCTATATGGATGCTCCCAGCTAATTTGGACTTCAATTGGTATCATAATAATCAAATAAATTGTATGCGTGTGTTGCACATATTTCTCCTCCCCTCTCTCCACCATGGTGTTCTCCTCCTCCTCCATGGAATGGAACATAATTATGTCGAGTGCTTGAATTCAATAGAACCTTCAGAGTTCATATATGTGATCAATCTCTTGCAGTTAGGGTGCTACTAGAAAAACTTGTATTGAAAGCTTAGCCGTATGACAGTGGATCTGAGAGTAAATTCAAATTGAATATTAGGGAGTTTCTGTTGATTGAGGGGCAAGTGCCAAATGCTTTTACCTAAAGATATATCTGATATAATGGAAAGCAATGAGATGCTATTGACCAATGCAAATGAGAAACATTGTGATGCACTATTATACAGCACAAGCTGGGTGTGGGAGTAATCCACGCTAAGTAGTGCTTCGTGGTAGAATTCAAGCGTGTTAGTGAATTTTTCGCTTATTATTTTTTCCAGTTACCAGATGAACTCTTATGTCCACAATTAATTTCCAATCTTAGATGGAAAAGTTGAACTAAATGCAAAGATCTATTAACTACTTTGTTGATCCCCAATCCATTATGGGGTGTCATTGCCTACTTTTGATGTCCTGTGACATTTGGTTTTGTGCTCCCAGTATACTGTGAAGAACTTGCAGTTTGCTTTGACGGTTGAACCAGACAATGTAAAGGTACAGGAGAAGTTATCATGGGCTCAGAAACAACGCAAAGCAGGGCTCCCCACCATTCCTTCAACTATAGACGAAGAAATGGAGACGAATCCATTCATGCGCGCAGAGCTTCCAGATGTTCAGGTTCACTTTTCATTATCAAGATTGAGGTTTTGACTGTATTTTAACAGCATGAATCCTATGCTATGGAGATAACATGGCATACTATTCTGGAAATGGCATGTGGTCTGCCATGTTTTCCCCGTTCTAGCTTCACAAAACTCTGACAATACTGATCTGATTGGTTTTGTTTTGGCTTGTTTGGAGACATAACCCTTATACCTAAACATTTGCTTCATTTACAGGCCAAGGTTGGTTGCCACTCTCCCGTTGAAGCTCTTCGAAAGATAAGGCTAATGAAGGACAACTGGAGAGGCTAGCTGAGGACATGGATTCTGCCTTTTCATTTCTGTTTGCTGTGTGCGTGCTGGAAATGGATTCTGTGACAATGTTATATGTGTAAACTTCTGGTGTTTTGCTGGCACTCTTTGAAACAATCCTTTGCTGTTGCCAGCGCCATTGTTAAGGTGAGGTAGGAATGTAATCCCAGCAATCCAGCTCTTCACATATACGCACCGTTTTTGGACGGGCTAACCAAGGCTCAAAAGTTGGGTGATCATAAATGGGAAGCCAAGAATACAATAACTTAAATTAGAATAATTTTAAGTTTGATAAAAATGATTTATATGATTTTTTACGGGGGGGAAAAAGGAGAGCAAGTTAAATTTTAATAATTTTAAGACTACAATTTCTAACAAATTATTTATTATTTACTCATAAACTGATGACAAAATAGAGAATGTTGATCATTATAATAAAACATTTTCCATAATAACTTTGATGGTTTCAGGATATTTTCAAAACTCAACAATATTTAAATATTTCTTTTTAGTGTCTAGAAATAAAAGAAAAATAATAATTTTATAGGATAATGAGAGCAATACAACAATGATCGTTTTTGAAAACTTAAACTTAATTTAACTCGAAAAACTTAAATAGAATTTAATTCTATAGTCAACATGGATGACGATTGTTGTTTGAGACTTTCACTCCTAGGTAGAAGAGGTGAAGCATTATGCATGAAAATTATTGAAGTTAATTATGATGGTTGTGTGCCCCATTGTTGTCTTTGAAGAAAAAAGATTCTTGAAATTATTATTAAGGTCTTGTTGGTTTATTAATGTGGACGAGGACATCATGAGTGACATTGCTTACAAGTTCAAGTGTCATATAATTGCCTCATCATGTATGGATTATAATTTGGATCTTTATTGACTAGTGTAAGATCTTTTTTTTTCTTTTCATTATAATAACTTGAAATTTGTGACAAGGTCATCTTACATTTTTGTTTTTGATAAAAAAAAATATATTAGGTAGGAGATGAGGATGATGATGATGATGATGATGTTTGGTCTTCAGAAGACTTTAGTCATGATTGAATTGCTTGAGAGCATCTACATTAAATTATCATAACCATTTAACATTGATATCTCTCTTGAGATTTGGTTTGTAACCAGTTTTTTCATTTACATCATGTGTTATTATGAAGTCCCAACATAAAATCCAAAGATCCCAAAGGTGGAGATGAAGTTTAAGGAGGCAAGGATATATTTAGAAAGTTTCTTTAATGCAAATAGATCCAAGGCTTCTAAAATATTTTGAGGTAGAATTTCATATGCTAGAGAAAAGTATTTCCACCATTTGTTTGAAAACCATAGTGGAAAACTCTTTGGACAATTTTACCAAGAATGATCATAATTTTTTAGTAAAGAGTATTGAGCCATGCTTGTTGATAGTCAAGATAACTAAATTCAAGAAGTCTTTTTGAGAAAATATCTTCTAGGTATAAGGATTTTAGTTCAAATCTTGATAGGGTTAAGACCTTTACAATCTTTCAGGATATGCAATTTTGGAAGAATTATTTGTATCATGATTATGAGTAATTATGACCGAGTCAATGTCAATCAAGATGAAATTATAAAAAAATTGAGTTTTTTTTTTTAATTTTTTCTGGGAAAACTGGAATTAAGGAGGAGACATACGAGAGAGAATTTATTAAGATCTTTATTACAATTTTTTTTCTATTGAGAAAAATATAGATATGACACTTTGTTGATTTTTTATTGGTCAACAAGTTTTTTTTAAGAAAATTTTGATGGTATGTTTGAAATGAGTCTTTATATTGAGTTTGCAAAGCTTGAGAAAATTTTAAAGATGAGGTAGTAATACCAAGGGAATTTGACACGATTGAAAACTAATTAGTTGAGGTAAAAATTGGTCTTATATAGGGAGACCTAACTTGGGTTGAATTAACAGAACTAGGGGTTGAGTGAACTGGTCTTTAAGGGATCATAGCATATGACTTTTTAATTTTCTTGATAATTATGCTCATCATGAACCCTTGTAAGTGCTCATCATGAACATTGCAAAAACTCTTTGAAGAGAATTAGTATCACCTTTGATAAATTCAATTTCAAAATCAAAGTTAGAAAGTATAGCTTGCTATCTAGCAAAATTCTATTTTTAATATTTTTTTCAATGACATTTCACTAATTGACAATAAATTCTTAAAAGATTTTATTAACAAAATAAATCATCTTGAAAATATTATATGTTTAAAACAATTAATAAAATCTTCTTTCTAATGGTTGAGTATTTTGTTTGAGGACCTAACCATATGTCAGAACGGTACCAAACAACTTGTTCATGATCTTGAATCTTGTCATAACCTATATATCTAAAACATTAGCTTTGATAATGAGAAAAGCCTCAAGATCTAGGATACAAGGAAGACTTTTGAACAAATTAAGAGACTTTATAATTTCAATCATTTGAGGATGGAGATAAGAGGTTTTTTCTCGAGTCTCCTTTAAAGTGGTTGACAAATAATTGAAACATCCAAGAAACCTTTAAATTTGAGTCTTATCCTTGATTTTATTAGGGGATTTATCAACAAACTCAATTGATATGCTAATTGGAGCTATAGATCATTGATACAAATTAATTATACCCTAAAAATCTAGTTTTTATTTGATATAATTGGATTTTCAAAGCTAACACAACTAGCTTTTTTTGTTTATTAATATTTATTTTCTTTGCAAATGACTAAAATGTTCATTGATTTAAAAATACTAGGACATCATCTATGTAAACAATCGAGAATTTTAAATAAGGATTGAGATATTCATATTTTTTGAAATTTTAAAGGGGGATTCTTAAGACCAAAAGACATTAAATTCCACTTGTATGAAGGCAATTTTATAACATTCCTTTTCATCTATTTTAACTTGCTAGAAACCATATTTCCTATCAAATCTTAAGAATATCAAAGCACTATAAAGTCTTAATGAAATTATTTTTTGGAATAAGATATCTAATCCATTTAAGAACTTGATTGAGTGATTTATAATTTATAACAAGTCTTCGAGCTCCTTATTCAATCTCAACTTGATGTGATATATAAAAGCAGCACAAGACCAAATAAATTTGCTTGGCCTAATTAAACCTTTGTTAAGTAATTCATTGTTGTTTTGGAATATTTGAGTAATTCTTGATTCATTTGAATAGGTCTAACTTTTGTGGGGACTTTTCTTTCATAAATTCTCTTTCATATAGTAATTGTATTGTATGATGTTTTCTGTTCTACAACGTGTTTAGTAGATTAGATTTTTTTTTTCAAATGACTATTGAAATTGTTTGACTTGTTCTTGATTATGAGAAAGTTTAATATCTTTTTAACCTTTTTTTATAATATACTTATTGATTTAATGAGTGTTGGTGTTTCTTGTTTTTAATTATAAAAATCAAATTATAAATGAACTTATTTTGAAAATTATTTATTTCTATTGGTCTAAGGGATAATATAAGCCTGAAAATCATTTTTACCCAAATATTATTTTTTTGATACCTTGACTATTCATTTTGAAAGAGTATATTTGAGTTAGTAAAGGGTTCCTAAAATTATTATTTTTGTAATATATTTAATAATTATTAAAATAATCTTAAAACAAATTCCTTGATTGCATATGTGAAAAATTAATAACATAATTGATTTTAATTTTTTTTTCATTAGCACCATTTAACATTTTGGTGTTTTTTTCTATAATATCTACTTGACATTAATCCTTTTTTAATACATTTTTGATATGCTCCATAATCAACAAGAGCAATGATTTTGATTTGATATTGATTATTGTTGACTAATGTTATTAATATATATCATTTTTGAAATTCTAATTTTTAATTGTATTTATGAATTCTTTAAGCATGATTTTAGTTATTATATTATTTTGAGATGTTGGAGGTAGTCCTTGATTTATAAAATCTTCTTGATTAGGAAAATGATATAATATTTCTAGTAATAATAACTTTAATTGAGTTTTATTATGATCATATTGAAATTGTCTTAGTTCTTCTTTGATTTCTTTAATCTAATGTTGCTTGTCTTGAATCACAGTTGGGTTTTGTTGTTTAGAAGATTGGTTTATAATTTGTTGATTATATAGCTTTATTTCTTCTAATCTATTTTAATTTGAAACTAGTATTTGAGAAGATATTTTGTTTTGATTTCAAGGTCTTGAATTTTACCAATAACATCAAATATTAAATCTTTCTCTTAAGTTATTTCTCTTTGTCTCTGTCTATTTCTCAAATTGGTTAAAAGCATGAAGGCCAAGGTTAGAGGTATGGTTGTTTCCTTACACTTTTTTTCTTTTTTTATACTTTCATTTTTTATTTTTTCTTGTCAAACCCTTCTAATTACTATGATAATACATCTTAGTTATTGTCATTAGTCATATTAACTAAAATATTATAATTTTAGTTAGCTAAGTAAATCAACCTTTTTAATTACTTCTTATTGCTACTTTGTCAATTAAATTTACCAACCAAACATACATTTATATTTTATAAGCATGCAAAATTTCATGTCCATTAAAAAAACTTGTATGACAGCATATTATTTTGTCTTATTCATTTATATGTATTCGACATCTGTGCACACAAATGTCCTATACATTAAAAGTATTTATACATAATATATTTATAAATAAACATAGAACCCTAATAACATTTATTTATACTAATCATCTGACAAATGGCTTCGTACCACGTGTGCTATTACAATCACTCTATGTAACAACCCCAATTATTTTTTTTCTTCCTATTAATTTATTTGTTAATCTTTCCCCCTATAAAGGGTAATTGGAGCATAATATTTTTTTTTCTCTCTCGCTGAAATTTTGGCAGAGGCTCCCTTATATCGGGAGATCTTAAGTTATCGACAATGTAACCTGTACACAATTCAAATCATATCTCATCCAAATCACATCCATGTTTAATACAATCAACTGCATAATTCATTCCAGAATATGCTCAGGACCATATTCATTCCCAACTCCATCTTACATCACACGCATAAGATAAAAATTAAAAGAGTCAATTCGCACATGAAAGATTTCATATATATATATATATATATATATATATATATATATATATATATATATACATATATACATATAACATAACATAGTTTAATATTCTAATATAATCTAGTACTTTCTAATATCATGAGCGCAGGTTGATACATTTAATATTCCAGAAACAAAATTTACAAATATACTATTCTATACAATTTACATGTTTTTCTGCATAACAAAATTACACCACAACTCCCTAAGTTCCTAACTTATACAAATAGATTTAGGGCTAAAATCTATTCTTGACGAGAATGGGAGGAACCTGCAAAATATAGATTTTCCATATAAATAAAAACAATTAAGTAAATGTTAGCAATTTACATAAGAAATTTAAACAACATATCCATCAATCTACTTAAATCATATGAGATTCTAAACACAACCATATACACCCTTTTAAGGTTATATAAAAGAAAATTTATTTCCTTTGACTACTTCTCCCCCTTTCCTTCACATTGAAAAGACTATAGCCAACACTAATGATCTCCATTAGTGTCTTTAGTTGCCCGTCCTGAAAACAACTAATCAGTTTCATGAAAATATCGACACGAACATAACCGTTTGTGTCATTAACTATTTTTAAAACCAAAATAGTTAATCATTGTTCCGTATTACCTTGGGAGGCTTTAGGGTATGCCGATGTCAAGAATTCTTGGCATCATCAGCTTTCACCTCGGAAAGCTAATCAAGTCTATAAATTTTGTCGATATTGACGTCACCCACCGATATCATTAACTATTCTGAAATCGAATAGTTAATCACGTCTATAAATTTGCCGATATCGACGTCACCCGTCGATATTATTAACTATCCCGAAATCGAATAGTTAATCAAGTTTATAAATGTTATCGATATCGACGTCACCTACCGATATCATTAACTATTCCAAAACCGAATAGTTAATCAAGTTTATAAATTGTGTCGATATCGACGTCACCCGCCAATATCATTAACTATTCTGAAACTGAATAGTTAATCAGGGTTATATTCGCCTCCCACGTGTCGATAATGCCAATGCCAACCAGCTTGTTTCTTTATATATATATATATATATTTTTATTTTTCCATCCCTTAACCTTTTCTTTACCCCTTTTCTTTTCCTTATCAATAAGCACCAAATTGTTTTTTATGGTTCAATAATTAGTAAAAATAATTATTGGCTAAAGGTGATAGATATCAAGTACCTACTTGCTGTGAACGCTCGACTTGCGTTCCCCTGTTGTTGTCCTCCTCCTCCCATGGTTCTTCCTGAAACCATATCTGGAGTTCTAGAACTCCAAATTAGACGGGGTTAGACTCGTTGGAAAGATAACACTCCCAGCTACAACTTCTATGAAGGGACCCTCCCTGAATTATATATTTTTCAGGTCCAAATTCTACTAAGAAATAGGGCAACGAGTTTGCCCTGTTTTGCAAAAATGGAGGAAATATCTCCAATTCATCTTAAATCCTTGCTTCCTCATCAATCACATCCATGTCTCCCCTTTATTCATGAAAACCCTACTCATTTATGCATTTTCTCAACATTTTGTATTAAAAACCCTAATTCCCAATTCAGGAAGAATCATGAACTTCTAATCAAATTGAAGTTAATTTCATAGAAATTGGAATTAGAACTTCTTACTTTGATGGAATCTTGACTTTACTTCATAATTTTGGAAGAATCTTAGCCCTTCTTCTCGTTGGAAATAACCAGTCACTCTTCTCCCTCCTTTCTTCCCCAATTCTTCACTTTCTTTTTGTTAATTCTCCACCCAATTGTATTCTTCCACTTTAGAATTCCAAGGCTTATATGGGTTTACAAATTTTTGGGTGTTTACTCTTAGTTTTGTGAAGTAAAATTTGAGATTCTCCCTCCACTCTTTCTTCTAGTTTCCAGCCAGCCATGGCTGAGAGAAGGGATGGGTATTTATAGTCCTATCTCTTCTTAATTCCATTTTGACCCTGTTTTGCTTTTCTTTTCTTTTCATAAATTTTGTATTATAACAACATTTTAAATTATTATAAACCTCCTACCTCTTTATATACTTTATTCTCAGGTTTCACACTCTATCTTAATTGGTATAACCTAGAACTCTCTTATGAGTATGATACCAGTTTCGCCAAACATAACATCAATACTTTAATACTTTTAAGAAACATTCAAGTGGATAACTTTTGAGAAGGTTTTGAATGTATATGTAAACTCTATGTCTAATCATGTCTCAGGTAATGGTTTAGTAAATGCATTAGAAAAAAAAAGGCCTAAAGATATTAAAGGTATGACTAAATAAGGTTTATAAAATGATGGTAAAAGCAAGGTATAAAAAGGGCAGTTATGAAGATGAATCAATAAGCATGAATTTTTGTAAGTATCACCATGAAGAAAGCCATATGACCAACTAATATAAGGGTTTATGCAATGATGTGGTACAAATGTTGACTCGAGGAATTTTTAGAACTAAGAGGGTGACAAACAAAGAGGTGTCCATCATATATGAACTTGTAACGAACAAGAAATTCTACCGGGTATAACTTACTTCTATTGGATTTCCTAAATTGGTTATGTCTAGACCTATAATGCGCTTTCTAGCCTTATATCTTTACTTTGAGTGTACTTTCAAGCCTTAATCTCTTACACAAAGCTTTTGGTAGTATTTTCTTCTAAGGGTGCTTTCAAGCCCTTATTTCTGATACTTTAAAAGGGTTAACCATTCTTAGTAAATCCACAATTTATCATCCTTTCTTCTTTACATGCTTACTATTTAAAATCTCTCACGATATATTTTCTCATAAGCATTGTAAAGATGAGACAACTATCATTATCCAATTTTAGGTTTCTCTTAAAATATTTTTTTATTTTAAAATTAAAAACAAAAATATTTTAATAAAAAAATAAAAAATAAAAGACTGAAAACTTCGAAAAAAAAGGTTAAGAAAGGTCTTAAACACATGTGGAAATTCAACTAGAACTTTTAACAAAATTGAAAGCCCAATTGTATCCTATTATATCCAAGATTGAAAGACAATACAAATTTAAGGTCAAATTAAATGATGAATTTGAATAAATTTAATTCTAAAGACTTAATTAGTTTTTTATTTGGCTAATTTGAAGTAATCATAAGACATATTAAAGGTTTAATAAAGTTTAAGAATTAATCCAGGCTTTTAATAGGTCAAATTAATTTTATCAGGGGTGTAGGTCTCAAGCTTAACCTATATGGTTAGGTCAAACCTATCTTAGACCTTAAAGGCACATCTAGTTCACCCTTATTTTGTTTAAGGATTTTTTTCCTGTAGTCTTTAAGACATGTTTATCAAATATTACCTTAAAGTATTTTTAATTTCTTTGATTTTTAAGCTAATAGTGTGTTTGACAAGCATGCCCTATAACTTTTTCCCTTAGCTTTAGGTTTCTCTTACTTTAATGTCTAACCAAACAATACTTAGAAAATCAAAACAAGACTTTAAAACAATTAAATACTATTTTGAAAATATTTGTGGGTCCCTCATATGTTTTTTCAGTAATTCTTTTCAATTTTAAGGTATAGACTTATATTGAAAGATACAGATCCGATATTAAAAATACCTGATTTTTCTCTGATTTTTTTTAAAAGTCCAAAATAAAAAAATTCCATTATTTGAAAAAATAAAATAATATATTTTTCTTCAAGAATTTTGTTTAATATAAGATTGTAGACTTATATTATAAGATAAAACTCGGTATTAAAAATACTTGATATTTCTCTAAAATTAAAAAAAAATTAAAAAAAATTACTTATTTTAGAAAATACAAAATTGTATTTTTTTATTCAATAATTTCACTTAATATTGGGATGTAGACTTACACTGTAAGATACAAACCCAATATTAAACTTATACTATTCTTTTTGAAATGTCAAAAAAATCCAAAAAATTCAAAAAACAATTCTCAATTTTAAAAAATACAAAAATATTTTTTGTTTTCATATTTATGGCTAATTCCTAAAAATATTATAATGTGTATTTTTCTAAAAACAAATTATCAATTTTATCATGTTTTTAAAATATAAAATGAGTATCGTAACTATTTTAAGATTATCTATTAGGATTTGGTAAAAAAAAACTTAATTTGTTTAATTAATATTTGGGGTATGAATCTCACATTATAATACGTACTCTTAATATTAAATTAAAAAGAATTAATAGCAGTAAACATTATGAATTAGTTGTAGACACTATTATTTAATGATATACAATTACACCGTAAAGTATATATCTAGGTATTGAAGATACAAATTAAGAGATATATGAAATGCTAAAACTTGGATCCTAAAAAGGATAGAATTTAACCCAATAATGTAAAGACTTGCATATGAAAGAAGATCTTCCTTAAACCTTAGATAAGACCAATAAATAAAAATAAGATTTAGAATAACAATTAATTAACAATGCAACTTCTCATAAATAGGGTGCACTAGGACTAATGAGTCTTTTCCTTACACAACTAGTTCTCTTGGTTTTTCTATTCATAAATTTTGGTTATTTATTTATTTATTTTGTTGATTAACTTATTTTGTTTATCATTACATAACATAAATATTCTCACCCCTTTTTAACCTTCTTTATGGAATCAACCTCTTCTTGCTCTACTATCTTATTTATTTAAGTTATGATAATGAATCTATATGACAACGACATCACATTAAGTTTGTCAAAGGTATGGTACCGACATTTGATTTAGATAATGTCATCCTCATAATAAGTTCATATTGTGTTTGTATGGATCGTAGAGTTTTAAGAGGTTTATTTGAAATTTATTGTGTTTTTGTAATTATTTAAACATTGAGCAACTCTTTAAAAAAACTATGGCTTTTACTAGTATTTTTGTTATGTTTATCATTATGATACTCTTGTCCATACATGAATACTTTTTGCTAATTGTTTTTGCACCAATTTTCGGGGAAACAAAGTATTACCAGCGTACAAAATTCAAGATGAATTAATTGCAAAATAAATTAAAGATCAAACTATAGAATAAAAAACCCTAACCACTACCTTCTTAATTAACCGAATTTATAAATCTTTACCCTTATAAAAAATTCCCAATTTCAAAACCCAATTTCTAAGAGTTTCATCATGGTTTAAATGACCATTCTTGCATGTTTACTGATTCTAGTATGTTATGGAGAGAATTTATAGAGATGTAAGATGTGATATGGTGGAAGGTGAAAAACGATGAGAAATTACATCGCCATCTGCAATAGCATTTTCTTCATCTTTCCAAGCAGAAGATAATAACTTGCAGCACATGGATCAGAATATTCAAGAACTCGATCGTTGGTGAGATTCCAAAAACGAAATTTTTTTTTTCTTTTTTCATGCGATAAAACTACACTTACCAGAAAATATATTTTATAAGTCCAGGATGAGTGAATAAAACCCTAATAATCTTAAGCTTTTACAAGGAATAAACACTTTAATTCGAAATTCGAGACCTGTTATACAGATCATAAATATTTTATCATCACGCCACGTTTTAGGTAGCCACAAGCATTCTCGGTCTGAACAACTAAAACCAGGTTTTGAGGATTGCCAATTATAGTGGTTGAAGACCCAATATTTACACTATAGGCATGGGCAAGTAGGGACGGATAAGGTGGAAGATTATGTTGGCTTGCAATTTTCAATATAAATTCAGTCAAAATCAACAACAAGAGCTGATATCATTATTTATAAAAACAGCACTTGAAATAGCAGAAATCATGGGAATTCGATGAAGTCAGTCCTTGACTCCCTTGCTTTAATTAATTTCCAGTCAAGGAACTCCATGCAGGGAAAGGTACGCGGTTCTGTAGCAATGAACGAATTGATTAATTTGGCAAATATAACATACATATACATCCATAGTCGAGTTGATTTGGCAATGTGAACGAAGAAACTCAAATTAATTTAAGAAGAAATAGAGAAGTGGTTTTGGAAGAGAAGAAAAAGTTTTTCGAAAATTCAGTCATTTTGTTTTTTAATTAATAAAACTTATATGAATTATATATTGAATTCTCATATTCATTTCTTGAAAAAAAAACTACAACTTGCAGTTTTCAGATGGAGAGTTGCGCGAGGCCCCTTATTTGATGGTCAAAGTAAGGAAATAACCTGTCGTTTTCACTTCCTAAAATACTTTTGCAAGCTCTGTTGTTATTATCTGGGAGCACAAGCAGCTCTCTCGCTCTGGTCAAGTGCCTGACACCCTCATTTCTGCTACACTGTCCCCTGCGTAACTCTCTTACTGTATCTCTCTCTCTCTCTCTCTCATTCTCTCTCTTTAGATTTATTAAGATCTGGAGTCGCTTTTCAGCATGATTCTTACAACGAGAATGACCCATCATTTTTCCGATGAATGAAAATCAACTTCTCTGCCTTGTGCTGTGCAAGTCTATTTTTTCTGTTCTCCCTACAAACTTCTCTCGAGCTTTCTGTATCTTTGTCCCTTTTGCAGCGGTCTGAGAGGTACAGTTATATGTAGATAAATGGGAAAGATAGATCTTTACTAGAGCATCATATGAACATCAGATTTAGGGTTTCGGTTCTTTATGGAGTACAGTGCAAAGCAGTGGAGTTAGTACTTTTCAATATATATATATATGAATACATCGTATATACGCAGTCCCTGATAGTTAGATCATGTGTTTTTCTTCTCTCTACCTTTTCTGCTGAGCAAAAACCTTTTTTCCTGTGATTTTTCCCAGGTTTCCACGGTAAGTTCCTTCTTTCTTTCCATGGTGAATCATATCAGTTCCTTATTTGCTTTCGTTGATGAGGTGTGGGGTTTTGTAAGGCTGCTGCTAGATGGGGCCTGTCCAAAACCACTCTACTGCTGGTAGCTTTGTTAAGTATTTGCTTTCCGTTTTTCCTGCAATGATTTGGCCCCTAATGCAGATATGTGAAACATTTCTTACAATTTTTTAATTATCAGGGTCCTTTTCTATCATGAAAATATGTCACATTCTTTGATAATGTGATTTGATGGCTAACTTGATATACTCGCCTTCTTCCCCTACAATGAGGCAATTAGGTAACGATGATTTACTACCGTTACTGGATTTTTCCTTGCAAAAATCTTTTATAATATTATTTTATTAATAATACTAATATTTGACATTAAATCATGAAATATAGTTGGCATGTTAAATTATATTCATTGTCTATATAATTATCATTGATTATTTTAATAAAGTTCGAAACTCTTTTTAAATCTCATTTTACCTTGATAAAGTATTTCTAAATCAATACTATTTAAGAATATATGATATATTTTTTTCTAATTCGCTCAAGGTGATGAATTCTACCTTGAATACTTTAAGTGTCTTTGTATAGTTAATGTTATACTAAATATTTACATCTCGATTAAGAGAAGATGGAACTTGATCAAAACATAACTTTCTATATATATAAGATAACTTAGTAATTTCAAGTTTAAAGATTATTTACGTACTCATTACATGAGCTTTTACTATAAAATAAATGATATTTTCACATGAAATTTCCACGAGTGTGGACGCATTCACAACAATCACATCATTGATAAGATGATTATCTTCCATGTGGCAGAAGTCAGTGGAATGGATTCTTTAAGTGAACTTGAACTTCTCCATTCGAACTTGTTAATTATTATATTTCTTGATGAACTCTGCTGATCACTTCCTAAAAGCACAGACTGTGCAGCTGTAGCCGTCCAGATTACTTAGTTGTGAGAGAATTAATGGTGGGAGAGAGCTTCTTTCAGCCCACTCATGGATAGGACAAAGGGGGATGAACTAGCTGCCGACTCATTCATTCAAGCACCAGTAGGAAGAAAAGGGAATGGTGATTCTTTCGCTACTGTGATTGTGTGAATGATGCGGGAGATAATTTTTCATCCACTCGTACTCTGTGCTTGGACTGAAGGGAGCTCCTTCCTTCTCTTGCTTTCATTAAAATTGTTCTGTCATATCATGATCAACTAGTTAATGTCCTAAATTTTCCTGTAATAAATCTCTTCCACTACTGAAGAATCTGTACATTTTTTTACAAATATTGCTTTAATTAATGCTCCTTACTCACTTTTCATACCTGTTTTGCTTTAATACCTATTTTCCATTTCAAATGCATGCATTTGTAGGATCATTTGCTACTTTGTCTTCCCTTTTCACCTTAATTCGTGACTTTTTCTGGAATTCTTTTTGGAACACTGATACAACACTCATACGATATGGCCACCCTGGATGTCAAAACCTGGAATTGTTAGTACCTTTTGAGTTAATCGTTGTTAAGTAACCATCTCATATAAAAATTTAAGTTGTTAGTTGAGTTCTTAGAATATGATTTATATTATTCTCTAAAACACACTCTCAAGTGAAAGCTCTTTGAACTTGAAACTTGCACACAGACTCACTCTACCTTATGCTTGATTTTTATAAAATAGAATGAGGGTGGTGAGATTTGAACTCATGACCGTTGGGTTAACAAAGTTTTGATACCATATTAAAGAATCATCTCACCTAAAAGCTTAAGCTGTTAGGTGAGGCCTCAGAATAAAATTTATATTATTCTCTAACATACACCCTTAAGTGAAAGCCTTTTGGGTTTGAAACTTGCACACAGGTTCACTCTACCTTGTGCTTGATTTTTATCAAATAGAACGAGGATGGTGAGATTCAAACTCGTGACTACTGAGTCAACAAAGCTCCGATACCATATTAAATAATCATCTCACTTAAAAGCTTAAGCTGTTAGGTGAGGCCCTAGAATATGATTTATATTATTTTTCTAACAATCTTTACCTATGAATTTAAACCTGGAATTGTTAATACTGTTTGAGTTAATCTTTACCTATGCTCCCTCTTTCATTTCTTCGCATTGTTTCTCCTTGTCAGTTCAATTATCTCTTCATTCCAGGTTTATGAAATAATGGATTCATTTTTTCGTGTTTTCATTTCATAATCCATACAGGTAAAGTAAATGAAACTGGCCTAGATGAGTGACTTGTAAGGATGTTTCTACTCACACTGTTTTTTTTTAAAGAAAAAAAAAGTTAAGTGACATTAATGTTTTTAAAACAACAGGAGAATTTTGAGATTGACTTGTATTTAATAAGTTTAGTTATTTTAATAATATAATTAAAAAGATATCAATAGTAAATAAAGTGCAAAAAACAAAATTAGCAATAATTAATTATAAGAAAATAAGTCGTCTACATTATATAATGGAGGAGAGGAAGAAAACTCATTGAAGACTCATTGTTGCTTTCACCACTAGAAAGAACTCATTAAAATGGTTCAATTGTCATTGCAAAAGATATGTCGTCAGAGAAATGATTCAGAAAGAAATCCAAATAAAATATCATGATGACCTTATGATAGAAAGAAATAAGAATTAAATATGATAGAAAGAAATAAGAATTAAAAATGGAGTATGAAATCGTTAAAAAATTCAATTTAAAAATTATGTCAAAAAAAAATACCAATAAAAATATTGATGATCACATGTGATGGATAAGAAAATTTGGAGGATGAAATTAAAAAAAAAGTTACACTTTTATAAATTATCTCAAACAAATAAAATAGCAAATGAAAGAAAATAGACCACATAGGATGGACAAGAAAAATTGAAGGGTGAGAAAAAAAATCAATTTTATAAATTATTTCAAATTAAAAAAAATGAAAAAAACACAAAATAAAATTTGCAAAAATAGAGGAGAGAGGAAAAAAGTCAACACAAAACTACAGATTTATTGACTATACACGCTTTAGAAGCCACCGTTTGATCGCCAAACAATGATGCACACACCGTCCAAATAATTTTGGTGCCTCCAATACACACTAGTGTTGCACATGTTAATTTTTTTTTAAATAACAATTTATATTTAGTAAATATAAAAAAACATCATGTTAAAAATACAAAAAAAACACCTTTAAACACTATTTTAATATTTTTTTTCTTAAGAGTAATTAAATTATTTGACTATACTAAAAAATATAAAAAGATTTATTTGTCCGAATCAATTTGATAATAATTAATGAATAATTTTGAGAAGAATGCATAGTTATTTGATTTTGTTTGAGAAAGATAAAACAATTTTTTTTTCCAACATCCTGTCCCTCTTGTTTTTCAAATTAAGATTGCCATTAGGGCACGAGCTCATCCATGGCTCACATGAATTAAGAAAAATCCCCTTTTTTTCTTATTTTTTTTTGCTGTTGTTAGTGGGGGGAAAGTACAGTTGCAAACACTTATCTATTCATTTGAAACAGTGCCATGAGGTTCAACTACCAATATTGCAACATTAGCTTCCACTTTGTAGCACATATTTTAACATGCCTTTCTTTCGTTGTTAACCATGTTTTTGCTTTTCTTGGAAATAGAAATGTTGGGTATTTACATTTTACTACCACTTTTTTTATACGTTGGTGGTTGGTTTCCAACGTTGGAGAAAGAAATCGTGCGGTGAGTGACATATATTTTAATTAACTTCCCTATCTGGATTAACTTGAATATACATTAATTAATTTTATGAGTTTTAAAATTAATGATCATGTAAGTCTTTAGTGGTCATCATATTAATAACCACATGACTCGAATCTGAAATCACAAAGAAACAAACATTTAATTCCCAAGCTCTTATCACCTATTATATGATTTGGTGAGTGATATATTTTTTTATTTTTTTATTTTCAATGTCGGAGAAAGAAATCGTATAATGAGTGACATTTTTTTAATTTTTTATTAACATGGGATATTTGGGTTAACTTGCGTATACCTCAACTAATCTTATAAAATCTAAAATTAATGATCATGTAAGTCTCTAATGGTTATTATATTAACAACCATAAATTTCAAATTTAAGACCACATAAGTAACAAATCTCTTAATCCCAAATTTGAGATCGTCTCTCTCTCTGGAGCTCTTGAAGGCTTGCATGCAAATTGCAATATCTCTCTTCGTTATCATCACAAGACATTTGCGACCAAATTTGGGCACAGGATGTCGGATCGCTTCTATGTTTTTGGTACTTGATGTAAGACTAATGTTGCTCGATATAAAAAGATATTGTTTCTTGATAAATTAGAAAGGATAATGAAATATATATAGACGAAGAAAGTTTTGTGATCAAGAAATCTCTTGTAAGATTCTGCCATTTATTGTGTAAGGTTTTCCTTAATTACTCGTTCTTTATAATTTTATTTATAACAAATTATTTATTTTCCCTTATATGCTCTTTGCGGGTCCGGGTTAAGTAAAGTAAAACCCCGACTATCTCAGGTTCTTATAAGGTGAGTATGACTTGACTTGAACCCAAGACTTGTAAAACAAATCTCAAGTCATATATGATCACGTCACATCACTTAAGGATAGATATTATAAATTATTATATATGAATGAGGATTTACTAGTTGGATTGAATTCTATATTAATTTTTATTTATACTTGCAATACTAGTAAATTCGATACAAGTTTTGTTTTTGCTCTGCAATTTATCTTTTGATTTTTGTCAATACAATTTTTATAATTTTATTCAGATTATACTTTATATTTGTTTGTAAGTATTAATTTAAACTTGGGTGTTTATTTCATGGTTTATGGTCAATATAAGTATTAATTGGAATAACCCTTATGGTTTGTTATTAAGCTTGAACTTTCTAGTTTATTATGGACACTATGGATTACACCAAATGTAGAATCCACATTTATTAAAAAGAACCTAAAGGGCGTTGCCCTTTCAAACAGTAAATTACTGTTCATTGTGACTCAGAGTCACTATTCATGTGCAATTTCACTCGGTGCTTCGCGGGTGTACATCCTCTTTTTTTTTTATTCGGCTTTTGAACAGTGTATTAACGAAATTAGCCCCCAAAAACAACAAAAAAGGCCGCAATAATCAGGGGCTCCGTCGTCATTGACCACATCGGACCGGACCGGACCGGTCCGGCGGTCTGCTTCTTATTTTATTATTTTTCGAAATTGGCTAAATACCGTTTTGTCCCCTAATAAGACAAAAACGTTGACTTGAGACCAGGGCCATTAAGGTAACTTACCCTCATTTTTTATTCTTTCTTCGCGGGTCTGTCAGTGCGTGCTTAGCACGCGTACAACGGGTTTCATTCCCACGCCCTGTTTGAACGGCGCGTGCGGCCTCATACGGTGGTCGGAAATGAGATTCAGGCGTCTCAGGCGATGCGCCTCCTCATGGTCTTCCTCCCGCGGCGGCGCGTGTCTTCATATGATGTCCGTGGATGCGGTGGTGGCCGTTTACATCCGCTGGCTACGTTTCTCTCTCTCCTGCACGTACAAGTGCAGGAGAGTCCCCCAAGTTTGCTATTGTTTCCTTTTGATCCCTTCTGTTTTAATTTCGTTTTGTTTCCTGATTTCTGGTATATAAGTTTTGATTTTCTTCGATTGAGTCCTCCGATTGGAATTGATTCAATGCCCAACTGTCAATTCGGTCCCCCGGCTTTGAATTTTCAGATTCAATTGAAAAACATAAATTTATTCGGTACAGTACTTTTAATTTCTTCAGTTTTGTCCTTTAATTAAAATTGGTAATATATTTAATTTTCATTTCAGCCCTTATACTTTTAATTCTTGATTTTAATCCTTTTATATTTAATGTTCATTTCAGCCCTATGACTTTTAATTTTTTATTTTAATCCCTTTATTTCTTTTTATTTCTAGAATTATCCTTCCTTTTATTCATGTACATATAAGTGTGCTTATCTTATTTATGGTTTTTCATTTATTTATGGTTTTTCATTCATTATTAACACACTAATAATAATAATAATAATAATAATAATAATAATAATAATAATAATAATAATAATAATAATAATAATACTAATAGTAATAGTAATAATTTAATTGTTTTTCTTGCTTACTCTTTTGTTAATATTTTTTTCCCTCCAGATAATTTGATAATTTTTATTCTTTTTGCAATAATAGCAATGATAGTTTTTATTTTTTTTGTTTTTTCCTTTATCTTTTGTTAAAGTTTTTAGGATATTTTTAGTCTTTTATTTATTTATTTTCCTTTCGTTACTAACATAATAACAATAATAATAATAATAATAATGTTAATAATAATAATAATAATAATTTAATTGTTTCTAATAATAATAATAATAATAATAATTTAATTGTTTCTCTTACTTACTCTTTTGTTAACGTTTTTAAGTGTTTTGTTCAAGATAATTTAATTTTTTTTTATTGTTTTAATAGTAAAACCAATGATAATTTTAGATTTGATTTTGCTATTATTATGATAAGGTTTGTTAAGCTATTTTATTATATTAAATTTTGCATATATAAATATTGTATTTTAATTTTGATCCAGCAAATCCTAACATATATTTTTTTACAATTTGCAGATTAAATGAGTTTTTCCCAGCTAATAATTTTTATTTCTGTTTGATCATCAATTATAATTTTTAATTGTTTTTCTTGCTTACTTTTTTGTTAGTATTTTATAAGATTTTTTCCTCCGGATAATTTGATAATTTTTATTGTTTTGGCAGTGATAGCAACAATAGTTTTTGTTTTTGTTTTATTCTTTTGTTTCATCTTTTGTTGCAGTTTTTAGGATTTTTTTTCTCTTCCATTTTTTCCCTTTCATGATTAACACATAATAATAATAATAATAATAATAATAATAATAATAATAATAATAATAATAATAATAATAATTTTTTTCTTGCTTACTTTTTTGTTAGTGTTTTTTAAGATTTTTTCCTCCGGATAATTTGATAATTTTTATTGTTTTGACAGTGATAGCAACAATAGTTTTTGTTTTTGTTTTATTCTTTTGTTTCATCTTTTGTTGCAGTTTTTTAGGATTTTTTTTCTCTTCCATTTTTTCCCTTTCATGATTAACACAAAATAATAATAATAATAATAATAATAATAATAATAATAATAATAATAATAATAATAATAATAATAATTTTTCTTGCTTACTTTTTTGTTAGTGTTTTTTAAGATTTTTTCCTCTGGATAATTTGATAATTTTTATTGTTTTGACAGTGATAGCAACAATAGTTTTTGTTTTTGTTTTATTCTTTTGTTTCATCTTTTGTTGCAGTTTTTAGGATTTTTTTTCTCTTCCATTTTTTCCCTTTCATGATTAACAAAAATAATAATAATAATAATAATAATAATAATAATAATAATAATTTAATTATTTACACAATAATGATTTCAGTAATAATTTTTTACATTATTATTATTATCTTGCTTTTTTTTTTTCTAATATCAGTTCGCGTTCTTTTGTGATCGTTTATGACGCAATACCTATATTCTAAAAGATATAATCTATGCTTGCGTAACAAACTCAACTCAAAATTTCATACATTTTCTCTCCTAATCTATAACTTTTATTTGCTTATATCATATAAATTTATCGTTATAGATTTAATTATATTAAATTATATACACAAGAATACCCGCGGCAGCACGCGAGGCAATTAGCTTGTTTAAGTTCTAAATAAAAACATTCATATCTAGTTAAATGAAAATATTTATATTAATAACATGTGTACTTTTGGTAAAAGGTTTTGTTTCATGATATATTTTTCTAAATTGTTTCTATTAATTAGTTTACTCTCTCATATATTTGTTTTTGTAGTATTTCTTTTTATAATAAAAGTAGAATTTTCATTTTTACCACTCTTCAAAATAATTGCACTTGTAATTTTTCTTAGGTTTACTATTATTCGAGAGGGCAACGTCCTTGAATTATATGCCTCTGGCCAATTAATTGCTTCGTCTGATCACTTAAACTTTGAATATTGCCCCACCTTCTATTGAAAGTGTTTCATATCCTATTAAAAATGCAAAATATTAAATATTGGTTGAAATGGATTTTACAATATCTTCTAAAGACACACCAAAGTTAAAAATATAGGTTGACCACTGCCTAAGTCTAAAGTTGCTTATATACAATGTCATATTAAAAAAACAGTTTTTATTATACAATATACTAAAAGACATCAAGAAAATACTGTGCATTGTAGTATTTTTACTGTGGATTATAATAGTGGTTTGGTCCGGTTCGGTTTTTAGGTTTTGGGTCGTTCGGTTTGGGTTTTGACTCGTAAAAACTATTTAAAAACAATATTTTCCAACAAATAAATGCAAAAGAAAAAAAAGGCCCGAATAAGAAATATGGAAAAGAAAAAATAGCAGTATTTGTGGGGGTGTGGCAGAGTGGAGTGAAAGAAATAGCGGTACAAAGATTCACAATAATGACTTCATAGCCAGCTGGCCAAACCAATAAAAAACTAAAAAAAAAGAAAAAGGAAAAAAAAAGGAAAAGAAAATGAAAATGAAAATGTTTTGTGAATTCCTCCTTATTGCCTTGGCATAGATATAGACATTGTGTTCCAGTTGGTCTGTCATGTCTGATCAGGTCTCTAAACACAAACATGAACACAGAGAGAGACAGGAAGAAAAGTTTGGAAGAAGACTTATTAATTTGATCACAAGGTCAATCTCACACCTCAATTCTCATTGTATCTCAAAAGCCCCCCCTTTTGTTTTATTGTTTTTTTCTAGATATGGATGAATGCAAATCATTAATACCCACTTTTGGTATTCAAGAAACCCATGCAATTACCTTTTGTTTTTTGTAGTTATTTTAAACCCAGAAAGTTGATCTGAAGATTAGAGGAAATACACAATTCTTGTTATCATCAACCCTCCCCTGCCTGTAAGACAATTTCTTCCCTCTCTCTCTCCTTTTCTCTTTCAATGAAGTAATTAATTCTTACTGTGTTACCATGTTCAATGTGGAAGGAGGGGTAGAGGGAGATCATTTCTCTTCATTTTAAATAACGGGTCATGCTGGAATGTTGATTGTGTACTTTAGTGAATGAGATTTAAGTGGATGTTGTAAAGGGCAGTTTTTTCTTTAGTGGGCTCTCAATTTCTTTTGCTCCGATGGGTGAATCCAATTATACTGATTTCATTTGTTTTTTTGTTTGATGCAGTTGTTTTATCTCTTTTGAATGCTAATGATTGATTTATGGTGAGCTGTGGATGTTGAAATTTGTAAATATAAGATTGAAATGTTTAACATGCTTGTCATCTGATTTGGCAGAGCCTTACGTTTGCTATTCCAACGTTGTATATCTTGTTTCATATGGATCTCTACCACTTTTGACCGATTCAAGCAAGTTTTGATGACCATGAGCTCAACTGTTTCAACCTCTCAAGGATTCCTTTCCCCAGCAAGGCATGGTTCGTTTGAATCCTCAAATGCTCTTGCTTCTGGTTCCTTAGGCCAGCCTGAGATGGAATCCAATGGTAGCAATGAAGTGGAACTGATTTCTGTATCTTGGAACCAGGATTATGGCTGCTTTGCTGCTGGCACAAGCCATGGCTTTCGCATTTATAATTGTGAGCCTTTTAAGGAAACTTTCAGACGTAATCTCAAAAGTGGGGGATTCAAAATTGTTGAGATGCTGTTCCGGTGCAACATTCTGGCACTTGTTGGTGCTGATGCTAATTCTCAATATCCTCCAAACAAAGTTTTGATCTGGGATGATCATCAGAGCCGGTGTGTTGGTGAATTTTCATTTAGGTCTGAGGTTCGGTCTGTGAAGTTAAGGCGGGATCGCATTGTTGTTGTTCTTGAACACAAGTTATATGTTTATAATTTCATGGATTTGAAGCTTCTTCATCAGATTGAAACTCTGAGAAATCCTAGAGGACTGTGCTGCCTTTCTCACGATTCAAATACATTTGTGTTGGCATGCCCGGGGCTTCATCGGGGCCAGGTCCGAATTGAACACTTTGGGTTGAATGTCATGAAGCTGATTAATGCTCATGATTCTCATATTGCATGCTTGACCTTGACAATGGATGGCTTGCTTCTTGCGACTGCTAGTACAAGGGGCACTTTGATAAGAATTTTCAATACAATGGATGGCACTCGTTTACAAGAGGTAGCTTGTTAAAAATATAGTTTACAACTATCATGCTTTTGATCTCCTCCTGAAATTTCACTGCAGTACTTATGTAGTTGCATTTGATAGGGAAGTCGTATCATATGCTGACAATTTATTCTGAGATGCCAGTTATTTGTTGCTCGCTTGTATCACTGATATAATGTTAATGAAGCTCAGCTCATTTGTTCATCATTCCCTTTACTTGGATTAGACTCCTCAGCAGCAATGGAAGCTTTTGAGTTAGTATCCAATGAAATTTTAAACTTTAATTATACTATTTTCAGAACACGAGAATGCATTCCCCCTCTCTCCTCTTGGAAGAGCAGCTAATAGAATTTTAAACATCATTTTATGTGCTGATAACACCACTTTTCTGCAGGTGAGAAGAGGAGTTGATAGAGCCGAGATTTATGGCATTGCACTCTCTCGGAATGTCCAGTGGTTGGCTGTATCAAGTGACAAAGCTACGGTTCATATCTTCAGTCTAAGAGTTAGAGTGGGTGGAGAGGACTCTTCCTCTTGTTTGAGCCCTGCTCAGGGCCCGGCATTGTTAGAACATAATTCATCATCTTCCCTTGATGGCCTTATTTCTCCAAGCACTAGTGCGAATCCTGGCTCGTCATTGTCTTTTATGAGAGGTAAGAAAGCTCAATTGATAAATGGTTCCAAAGATGAACCTATAAATCCTTTCTTATTCTGCTTCCTGTTTTTTGTAGTTTTCAATTCTCTGCTCTTTTGGTTTGAATAGAACACAAAGGCTTTAAATGACTCTGGTAACAATAATCTAGTTCATGGCTTGGTTGAAGACATATAACTCCTATTATGAAATACATGGAGAAAATTTGATTTTTAAGTAATGAAACCTTGTGATATATTGTTGAAAGTTGCGAAAACATGAAAGAGGTATCTAAAATATCATCTCAGTTTTTCCCAAGATATGATGGAGAATGCAAGAAACGGGATGAATGAAAAGATGTAAATCTTAAATCTTACTACCTAACAATTATCAAACCTTGAATCTCATATGGTTCTTGTGAATCCCAGAAACCAAGGTTCTTGAAGGCAAGAAGGAAAAAGCATTCAATATTGTAAATTTTGTTTGTAAAATGTTTGTCAATGCTTATATAGGATCTAGATACGCAAAAAAATGAGAGTAAATATGGAAAATAGAATCTTAATGAAATGCAGCTTATGAAAGTGATGAAATCATAATACAAGATATTGCAAATAGAGAATTTCAAGGTCTTATTACTGTACTGAATCGGAGCAACAATTTAAGTGGTGATTTATAGCTCATAATTAACTTCTCTACACGTGAGACCTTTTTCTTTTCTATAATAAAGGTAAAAATGATGACTATTTGATTTTCTTCTCAACCATACCATTGGAATGCGAATGACTGAAAGTCAATGTGATTGGTTTCTTATGTCTACAGCAATAGAATCTTCAATTTGCAGCTCTGCTAGTATGAAGTTCATTTTTATCTCTTATCATTACAGCATTTGTTTGCTTGTCAATCAGTTTTGGGAGACATGCTCCTTCCCTTGCAATGCTGCTTCTAGTTGCTCATATTCATGACATTTGTGCCTTCAACTATAGGATTGCCAATTTCAATTTTTCACCAAATTTAACTTCCATGTCATCCAATTTTTTAAGGGGGTGCTTGGGAAGCACTCCAAAAATGCTTTACGAAAAAAAATGATTTTTTGTTCTTGCTGTAAATGAAATATATGTTGTGTTTTTAGATCATTTTGATGTGCTGATGTCAATAATGATTTCTTAAAAATAAAAAAAACTAGCTTCAAAATGACTTCTTGTAAGCAATATAATTTTTTTTTCAATATCCATCTGAATTGATCTCTGTATAGCACTATAATCATTGAATACCTTATCATTAATCACAACTTCTCATAAAACCATGGAGTTTAAACAACTCACATTATATTTACCCTATATCATATTGAAGAAATGCAAGAAATCTAACCCAAAACTCCACAAGTTTGCATCAAATCATCGATGTGATATATTGTTTTATTCTTCTTAAGAATCATCATTTCTATTTTTCCCTGCTACGAACATCTCACACTTCCTTTCTTGCTCTCTTTAATGCAGCTACTAATTTCTTGTTCCAATCTAATTTACTTCTTTTATGGAAAACGTTTATGAAGTAATTCTGCAGTGGGCTAACAGAAGTAGCAGAACTAATGGATTTAAAGTAAAACAAACTAATGAAACTGTAATTGGCTCCATGGGAAGTAACTACACCTCAACTGCCAAATGTCTTGCTGTTTGGAACTGTGTTTGGGTGCATTTCATAACTGCGTTTGGCTTGAAAAAGGTTTAAATTGATGTTTTTTTAGTGTTTTCCCATGATTTTGATGTCTTGATGCAAAAATGAAAACAGAAATTCTGAAAAAAAAATATTTTGATGCATTTTCAAGTGAAAAACACTTTTGAAAAACATCCGGCCCCACAATACCAAACATGTGTAATCAATTTGAGTTATAAATCTGAATTTTCCATCCTTTCTTTCACTTATTTATTAGGTCTGGAAAGAGGGACTGGGCTTATCCACCTGGTCTGAACATCTTTTTTCTTCCCATTTTTTAATCCACTTCCTGTATGTGAGATGGAGTCCTCTGTATGTGAGATGGATTAGGTGCTTTGATCTCCTTTTGGCAGCAATAGTAGGCACTATCTTTGGTTGTTATTTCCCAAGTAGCTTCTTATAACTCAAATGAAATTGGCTGGTTCATCAAGAGAGAGAAACAGAGAGAGAGAGATGAGGATTATATCTAATGGGAGTCCTTTTCCACTCACATTCTGGTTTCTATTTCTCGTAACACAAAGTCTCATATTTCTAGTGTTTGCCCAGGGGTTTTGCCAAGATATTTTAGTTCTGAGTGGTCATTTGCTCAGTTCCACTTGCCTGAAGATGCTCAGTACATTGCAGCCTTTTCATCTCAGAATACTGTCATTATTGTTGGCGTTAATGGGAGGTAATGCAGTTATTTTCATCCTGTTACCTAATGTTGTTGTACATGTGATTCTGTCTGCATAAGAAACTAAAAGCTTTTGAAAGTAAGGTTTTCTTAAAAAAAATTATGGTTCATTAAAATTAATAACTTTAGCGACTTAAAAGAAGAAGAAAAATGTCTGCTTGTCTTAATTCATTGTTGAACTTTTTCTCTACAAAGATTTAGTTTTTGCATATATTCTGTGCTATCTCCATAACCTCACTAACCGCATATTCATGATCTGTAAACTTACGGAATGAATTGGGAAGATAGAAAAGAAATGTAGATGGAAATTGAAACTACTTTTAATAATTGAATGTTTTTACTATGTGGATGGTTTAGCTAGTGTGCCTTCAATGAAGACCATATTAGGTGGTGACCATTGTTGGCAAAGCTTGATCTAGTAAAATTGTGGATACTGAAATGGCACACCGATATAAATACAGTGTTTTGCATGTGTACTCTTTCTCTCCGTCTCTCAATGGAGTGGTGCTTCACAATTTTCTATATCTTAAAGATTTTCCCATTACCAGCTTTTACAGGTGCAGCTTTGATCCAGTTCATGGAGGACAGATGTTTCAGCAGGAATATGTCCGCTTTCTACAAACTGAGAGCCGACCCAGATAGGGTAGGCTATTCATTATGCCTACAATATTTATTCTCCATACCCTGTGAATATGATTTTAAAAAAACCATTGTAAACATTCATAAATGGTTACAGAAAAATTTTACATATAACTGTATAATATTCTTGGTTTCAGTAACAAGGCTCGATGACAATCTGTCAAGGTCTCAAACTTATTGCTGCTATTAGACAATGACTGCTAAGAACTTATGCAAGGGACGTATTTGATCACTTGTTTTGGTGCTCTCCTGATTACCTCTGAATATCTTGCGATGAATGGCTGAGAGTTACTTCCTCCTGAAAAACTCTAATTAATAATATCCACCTGGTAGGAATTACATAAATCAAAACTGTATAGTGTAGGTTTTAGAAACCAGGTTCTAAAAGATTGATGATTGTGAAGTTTAGCGAACGATTCATTCCTGCATTTGAAGTATATGAATCATATTTAAGATCAACCATATGTATGACATGCTTCTATTGTAATTTTTCTTTGAAGAATGAAGAAAAAGCCCTCTCAATAAATGGTAAGATTTGCTGCACATAACTTCAAAGATCCAAACGAAAATTTTGCCAAAACTCAAGGGGTTATCAGCAAATAATGCAGGGAAGAATAATAATTCCTGTTAATTATACCTGTTGTGTTGCTGGGAAAGTAAGACTTTCGCAATAAATGGTAAGATTTGCTGCAGAGCAAGGCAGCATCTTCCTTCTAGATGTTTTATTTTTCTCATCATAGTAGAGCAGAAGACGAGTACAGGAGTTGAATATGATTTCCGTACCCTTGACGCACTGGATTTCTCCGACAAAACTCGGATGAAATTTGCTTATGTCGATTGTACAAGCTTTCGACCACGTGGAATTGCCGGGGTCGGATAGTTTCCACACTGCCACGTAAGAAAATGCTGCAGTCTCTACCAGGTACAGATGCCCACGTAGCTCCACCAGCTGCGTTGAAATTCTAACCGGCGACCTCCATTGACGATGAGTTTCAGGTCTCCAGTCTGCAGGATGAGTTATGGTTTGAAACTTCTCGTCTCTAATATTAAACGAGACGATAAAATCGTTTTGCCTGTGGAGTGCTTGGTGTTTCCCACGATCGATCTTCCAGTAAATAGTTTCGTTAGCGAAAGCCGGAAAACTGAACTGCTCCACCAGATACGGGCAGCCGTCCTCCACCGCCCTCCATCTAGCGCCGCCGTTCTCCGGAAGAAAAGTGAAAACTGAGCACTCTAGTTTCCGACTCAGGGAAGTTCTTGATTGCCGAGGAATGTTCAGCCGCACCACCACGTGTCCTTTTGCTGGGCTCAGATATCCGATCCCGAATCCCTGCTGTTTCACCTCCGTCAGCCGGCAGAGCAACAAGATGGCGAGTGCTAGGGTTGAAACACATGAATACGTGTTTCTGTAGCTAAGCAAAGCAAACCGTGGCAGCCTGGGAGGATGAGTTTAACAGGTTCTTGCACCTTGACTTGAATCGGACTGATCATGTTCCCCTCCGTGTCTATCGAAATAAAGTTATACACGTACCGGCATCCGGCGGGTTCAAGCGGCCGGAAATCGAAGTCCGGCCATTGCAGAAGGAATCGAGGTTTCCTCTGCGATCGATCGTAGTGCAAGGCCTGGAATCCAAGGCTTGAATCACCAATCATGCAGCGCCACGACTTGCATACAGATTTGAACCTCAAAAGGGTCTTCACAGGCAGTCTTGATAGAATGTCTGCTATCATCGATATTGTTTCTTGTGATTTTAGAAGCCATCTCCTTTTGATTTTGTGTTTTGATCGAGAAACACAGGACAATATATATCAACCAAACCCTAATAAAACAACTAAGACAATCTAGGAAAATTGTATGATCTCAGAACTCGATGGCTGAGAAAATTGTAATGAAATCCAACCACCGCATGGATTGCTGTCAATTTAGGAAAATTGTATCCTTTTTCTATCAGTATCTTTCAACTAATGTTCCGTATTTTGTTGTGTATTCCTCCCCTCTACGATCTACTAGTATTTACAGCGAGGAAATACACAAATTTGTTTCGGTAATTAACACTGATTTTATTCAGTGCACGACAGTGTTTGGTACGTGGATTAGGAAAGAGTGATAATAAGCAGCAAGATTTGCACTAGCATGAGATTGCATGCAATGATTCTTACGTTGTTAAATGGTTTTGGTAAATTTGTTAGAATCCTGGCTTAATTATTTTTCCCAACTAGTTATTTTGAGTATTTAATTAGGCTCCCATAGATAGATACATTGTACTCGCCACCTCCATCTCTGTCACCTCAATCGAGGCTAGGGTTTTTTCTTTCCTTTTCTTCTCTCCTTCTAAGGTAGGGTTCGAGGTTTTCACTTTTTTTTTTTTATTAATACTAGTATTCGAACTAGGTTGTGTGCATCTCGACTAATTTTATAGACCGTGAAGTTAACGACCATACCATCATATAACACAATATTCTTTTATTTGTTGTAACTTTCAATAAAGCTTTATTTTTCAAAATCAATTTTTCGATAAAAGTTGCATATGCAAACTGAAAAATAATAATATTAATATATAAAACCATACTAATATAATTTTAAAAATTAAGAGTGTTTATTTTTTCGTTTTAAAAGTATTAATATAAAAAAACCATACTAATGTTATAAAACTAAAACGATAACCTAGTTTAATAATTTATTTTAGTTAAAAAAACAGAAACAAATATTAAAAAAATAAATTAGGACACTGAAATTGAATATAAAAATTACCTTTATTATATATTGAATTTCTATCTAAAATCATTAACTATTTTATAAGAATAATTCATTTTATTAACTTTTATAATTAAAGATGGAAATTTTATATGGTTTTTGAGAAAGTAGAGGAAGTTGAGTAATATTTTTTATTTGACCATGTCATCTTTTATTCTTATTTTATATTAAATTCCTGTTATTAATTATTAATTTTATTTAATTAGTCTAATATGGGCTACATAAACATGTGAAATGGAAATTTCATAGCTTTTAAATTTAAAATTACTCAATTGATAAATTTTTTAAAGCAAAAATGCTCAGATATCAAAAATAAAATATATGCACTTAATTTGAAAAAAATAACAACCAAAAGTGATTGTAAATAAAAGAAAATGTTCATAGGTCCATGTATTTAATTAAAAAAAAATCTAAGAAATGACTTAATTAGGAAATATAACTAAATAAAAATCGATATTTTCTTTATTATGATAGGACTTAATGAGAACACATTAAGATATTATAATTAATAAAGATTTAATAATTAGGTATTTTTCATTCTCCTTTTCTTAAATGAAGAAATATTTTTTATTGATTACCATACAAAATAAAATGAAATTTAATTAAAAATTAAAAAGGCATTGCTTGTTCTACATGGAAACCTCAACTAAACTTAAGGTGTATGAATAAAAATATGGTTTATTATATAGATACAATAAAAAAGATTTTGCTGATCATTTATCAATTTAATATTTATGGTTACAATTATTTTTACTTCTTAAATATTAAATTGAGGTAGATAAAGGGTTGAAGAGGAGTAAAGGTATAGTTGTGGAACCTGTTTGATCTTGGATGAAGAGTTAATATAAAAGGCATAACATTAATATTTTAAAGGCATAGAAGTCAAGTTTCTTTATAACAAAAAAATCAAGAAACTCTCTTGAGAACATACAACAAGACACAAATAGGCTTGTGTTAGCATGTATATATTTTATAGTCAATTGATTGGTTACTAATGACATTGATTTTGTTCATATAAATATATTTAATTTATTAATAAGAGCTTGTTTATCTTTAATAATAATAATAATAATATTTTATTGTTGAATATAATATTTTATTAATGAATCTAGAGTCATGATAAAGTTCTTAGGTAAAACATTATTTGCAAAGAAAATTATAAAGTTTTTATAATTATAAATTTTTTATTGTATCAAAGTATTATTCTTAAATGTTCTTGGTCAATACTCTATCAGTACTAAATATTAATTAGAATCGTGAGGACTAATACATATTATATCTTTTACTTTATGAAGTGAAATATTTTTTTATGGTAAACTAAGGTATGAAATATATCTATAATTAATATGTAGATGCTTATTAGATGATAAGTACACTAAACTGTGTTTATAGAAAATATCACGTTATAGCTATGTAGGTAATCAATAAATTTAAGATCACTAAGTTATCTTATATATAGAATATTATATTTTGATCCGGGTACACGTTGTCCTAATTAATAGTAACAAATACGCATATATTGGTATAACATGAGCTATATGTAGATATTTATGTAATCAAGAGAGATTTCATTACCCTCAATTGATTAGGGAGAATATTTCACATGTTGTTAAATAGTAGTGATTGTAAATCTTTACGCAAAATAGAGATAGATCCGAAAAGAGTTTCAAATCTTATTCAAAGAATCAATGATTATAGTGTTAAAAACAAACTATGATGCATTTAGATGCCAATCATGAAAATTGCACTTGTTTCACACCAATATAGTCATGTCAAATATAGGGCGCATATCTAGCATCCTGTCTGCTAGAAAACCAGTAATTTTAGTACCAATATATGCTAGAATTTAGAAACTAATTATTTTATAAAGATTATTCTGGAAAATGTTTTTGATGGGATGAGGCAAACTCCACGTAACCAAGGGAGTCTAGGAAAACAACAATACAACTATATAAGTTTTAATATGTGAATTATATATATATTTTTGTAAAATTGTAATTTTTTCTTGATTATATATTTTTTAATGAATTTCTAAACCAAGTTGCATTGTTTTTGGTACAATGCCTACACCTATGCAAAACAATTTGTTAAGTCATATGACTTTGAGGCGAGGGAGAATTTTAGCCCTCCCCATATCATTAAGACTAGTTAGGAGACACATATTGAGTTATTGACAAAGAGAGTCTTAGAAAGGGATCACAGAAAGGGTCTTCGGAAAGAAATAAGGATACATAGTTCTATTGATAAGAATACTAGTAGACCACTTCCTTTTATTAATAATGCAAAGTGTCTAGTAAGAACATGTTTTATTTATAAGTATTTGTCTTAAAATGTTAGTGATTATTTTTTACAATGTTTAACTAATGATTTATTTTGCATGCTACACAACGAGGACACAATTCAAATCTAGTGGAGTTATATGTGGAAGGAGAGTAGATAGGAAATGGTATAATAGTTCATCGATGGTCAACTCGAGGTGTTTATTGCAAGTAAGCTTTGAAACCTTTTGAATGTTTTTTGGGGTAATGTATTTTTAACAAAATCTTTGACTTGCTTATATATATATATATATATATATAATGTTGACATGTATCTGAAACACATAGAGGACCTTTCAACATATTTGAAATACGATCCAAAGTTGTAGTTGGAGGCTGAAATAATCATTAAACCTACTAAAAAATAGGTTTACAATATCTTTATGACTACAACATAAGATATGAAGGAGAGCTATAGTTTCTTAATCATTTGCACTCTATAATCCCGCTCGAGTCATTCAGGAATTGGTTTAAGAACAAATTATTGCTGCAACAATTGATTGATGGTTAGAATGGAGGTGTAATATGAAGAATAAAGTAGGAAGCAATGAGAGCAAATGATGACATACTTGTCAACTCATTATCGTCGATCTCATGGATCTCCAAGAAGAATTTCCTCCCTCTTCTTCTCCATCTCCACTCGCAACTTTAACCTCTTTCTAATATATAAAAGACATTTGTAATTGATTTTATAATTAAGTCAATGGTATAAAATATATTTTTCAATTTAAATCAACTTGTTTAATGTTGTATAATGTCAACTCATTTGATCCAAATAAGCATGTATTGAAGGAAATTGCTTTCTTAAATACCGATAGAATTATTGACAAATATAAAAATTGTATCGGTTATTCAATCGTTAATATATAGTTTTCCTTGGAGAATAAAAAAATAAAAAAATAATTATAATACAGACCAAAGACTCATTGATAAAAAATTGTATATGGATGATTCTAAAATACCTTTTTTATTTAAAAAGATATTAAAATATTTTTTTTAAAATATTTTTTATATTAGCATATCAAACTGATTTAAAAATAATAAAATTATAAATTTAAAATAAATAATAAAAACAATTTTTTTAAATTTTTTCAAAAACATTTTGAAATCACGATAACAAACACCCTGTCATTAAACAATAGCTTTTGCTTGATGGCTTTGTTTTGTACTATTTTACTTTGCTTCAAAATGCTAATGTTTTAAATTAATACAGCTAGATTTTTCATGACCAGAGAAACAGGTATCATTTAACAGATCAAACTTCAAATCTCTAATATAAATTATATTTTGGATTTTATTTCAATAACTTGACTTTTTGGATAAAATAATTCTCATTTTTTTATCAATTTCATTTTATTAGATATAAATAAAAAAAGATAGTATTGGTATATTCAAGTCTCAAGTTTAAAAAATTATGTCGGTAAATAATATAAATCATAACAATTTAAATTTTTAAATAATATTGTTCTATGCTGTGATATCAAAATCTTATAATTTTTATTTTATTTTGGATAGAAATTATACATATATTATAATTTTAAAAAGCATTAATAAATTTAAAATATATTATAATCTCATCTAACAGTAATTTCAAAAACTCGTACACCAATGAATAAGTTATTAGCTGTTCTTTGAAAGGTTGCAAATTACAAGTACTATTTCTGCCATTGCTCATTGAAAAGTGTCATGGAGGGATTATAAATGCATGGCAGCCTTAACTGGTTATGACTCAGGAGTGTTTGTTAATTATTTAGTGCTTTTTTTTTTTGAATTTGAGGAAACCTCATCCGAAAATGTATTTTGTAGGCTTAGGTGAGTAAAACCCTAGCTATCCCGAGCTATTACAAATCTTGACTCAAACTTGAAACCTGCTTTGTAGATCTCAAGTCCTTTGCCATCACACCACACCTCTTCAGGAAACAATTATTTCCTGCATGCTTAACCATCAGAGAGACTTGTCTGATTGATCTTAGATTGTCTGTTGAGTAATTTACATGGTAAAAAATAAATTTGAACCTGTGGCAATGAAGTGGGCATTGTTTCAGTAATATTTGATGTGTGATTGGAAGCAGTCAAGGAGGAGAATTGAACGAGTAATATTCTGTATGCCATTAATGTTCCTCGAACAGCTTGAATTTGGTTTGAGATTTGCTTTCTGTTGATGGTTGTGCTAATACAGGGCAACATAAATATATTAAGTATAGCGTGTTTATGGCCAGATTGTGGCGTGATGGTAAAGGATTTGTAATTTGTATAACAGGTTTCAAGTTTAAGTTAGAACATGCATATCTTGTAAGAACAACTCCAATGGGAGAGTTAAGAGAAAAGCTAAAGGGAAAAGACAAAAAGAATTAGTTTTTATTCTTCATTTTCATAGCACCAAAGGGGAGATATATTGAAGAGCTAAAACAATATTTTAAGTTGAATAGTTATTCCTACCTGTTTGATCAAAAAAGTCAAAAATCGTTTAATATATTTCTATGCAAAAAAAAATGGTTTTGATTGTACTTGCATTAATTATTTATTATAAATAAATAGTTATATCAATATTATATATATTAAAATAGAATTGACTTCTCTAAATATCTTTTTTTCCATTGGAGTGCAAATATAAAAAATATAATATTTATACTATTCAAAGAGTCATATCATTAATTTGACTTATCTAAATAGCTTTTTGTCTTGAAAATGCTCTGAGATTCTGGGATAATTGAGGTTTTATTCGCTTTATTTGGTCCCATAAAATATATTACAGACTTATTTTATTGGGGCTGGATAGGCTGGGAAGGAAATGGTTGTTTTCAGGAATTATTCATATTTTACACAAGCGGAGCTCAAGTTACTCTGTTTGCATTAGCTGCTTGCCTGGGCCGGCATGATTCATTTTTGGTCATTTAAAAGGAGGAAAACGCTGTATTTATTTGTTATTCGCTGCAAATATGGAAACTTGAGGTGGCTTGCCTACAACAAAGCAGACAGTTTCATCTACACTATATTTTGCTTACTCCTAAGATTGACCAAACTTTCAACCTTAGTTTTTTTTTTTTTTTTTTTTTTTTTTATAACTGGGGTGTCCGGGCTAGCTTACACGCACCACAACTAATCCCTGGACTCACTGAACATCCTGCAAACCCAGTGAGCATGTAAAGCACTGTGGGGGTGACAGGCGTGCATGGTAGGACTTGAACCCTGGTGCAGAGAAAGGAAACAAATCCCTTCAACCGCTAGACCAAGACCCACTTGCAACTTCCAACCTTAGTTTTTTGTTGGGAAAGAGGGACATTGCAAGCTCTTTGATTCATACTCCTATCGGTTTATCCTGATACTGATGCAGCACTCTTGAACAGTCAGCTTGTAATTGCTGCTAAATTTGTGAAAGGGGGAGCTACAAAAAACAGAATAAATACAAGTTTTTCTTTATCAACTACAGATGATAGACTGTAGCTGTAATGATTATCATCAATTTATAGCATAAAACAGGGCAGGCTGGTTTGATCTTTCTGTCTTTTTTTTTATTATTATTACAGTGTTTAATATTTTGATTCATACAGGCCCCTTGGACGTACGTACCTGTGATTGTTCTGTGGTAGTCGGATGGTGTTTCTATAGAAAAAATGTGTAAATATCATAAACCTTGAAAATTAGTGTTTTTGAATTAGAGGAAACCCTCCGAAAGCGTATTTTATAGGTCTAGGTGAGTAAGTAAAACCTCAACTATCCAAGGCTCTTACAAGAGATGTACGTCCTGACTCGAACTCGAGACTTGCAATGCAGATCTCAAACCCTTTGCTATTACGCCACGTCGTTTGGGGACTTGGAAATTAGTGTTGCTTTTTCCTCTTCACTATATAAGAGTATCTCTGCTGGATGATTATAATTTGCAATTTTGTAAACATGAATAATTGTGAATCTCAATGAAAGATCAGATTTTAAGTGCATGAATTAAGGTTTTAATCCCATGAAATGTCTCAATGAGATGTAGGGTGCATTTAGATTATGAGCAGGAAGTGAACATCAAGAACAGTAAAATCACAGGGAAGGAACTCTCTCAGCAGAACCAGCAATGACAGTGAGCAAGTTGTTGCCAAAAGGATCGCTGAGATGTTTTGAGAGGTTCTCAACGGGGCCTTCTCCAGTAACATAAGCTTGGAGGAAGAAACCCAGCATGGCAAACATTGCAAGTCTGCCATTCTTAATCTCCTTCACCTTCAGGAGTGCAGCTTGATCAGGATCCTTTGCCAAGCCCAACGGATCGAAAGGACCTCCTGGGTGAAGCTTGTTCTCAAAACCCTACCAAGAATACGATAAAACCATGTCATTGCTACCATTTTAGAAATCTCTACCAGCATATTTGAGAGCCTTCAGGCCATGCACCATGTACCGCATATCAACAAACTATATCATCTAAAATGTTTAAGCTGTTAATCGAGATTTTAGAATATGATTTATATTATTCTCTAACACACCCCTTTCAAGTGAAAACTTTTTGAGTTTGAAACTTACACATGCCCACATTATTTTATGCTTGATTTTTATCAAATAGAATAAGGATGGTGAGATTCGAACTTGTGACTGCTGGGTTAACAAAAGCTCTAATACCATGTTAAGAAACTATCTTACCTAAAAGCTTAAGCTGTTAGGTGATATTATTCTCTTACACCAAATGGTTCAAATAGATTTTAAACATCCATATTTAAACCCTTCTCAAATTACACTTAACTGGTTGTTAATGACTTCGTTTAGCAAATAGAAGGGACAATTGGGACACACGTGAACCTTGTAGTTAAGAAATGTGCCTGTAAATGATTCCTATTTCCTAGAATTGTAAAGAGTGCAGGAATATGAAATGAGCTATTCTTAGATTGGGATGGTAAACAAAATATTACCAAGCCATTAGTGATTCTGTAGTATTCAGCACCGCCAACAAGGACAACCTCAGCAACGACAGCGAGGATTAGGTTGATGGGGATGTTCTTGCCAAAGTAGCTCAATGTGTTGCCATCAAGAAGTAGAGCTCCTGTCTGCAGCAAGTAAACAGAAATCATTTAAGATCTTGTCTAAAATCATGAGAATTTTCTATCAAGATTAATTCCGAGACAGGAAAAATCAACAATTGCCATTCAGATAACCATAAAGAGTTGCAAACCTTGAACCAGACAGCTTCTGGCCCACAGTTGGCTCCAAATTTGTTGAAAGCTTCAGGGATGATGAAGCCAGCTGCTCCAAGCATGGCCCACCTGGCGTGAATCAACTCAAATGCCTGGTACCTGTAATAAAAAAAAGCATAATCTCCGTCAGGAAAACCGACATGTCTAAGAGAGAAAAACTAGAGTCACATAGAGAGTTGGACATACTTTTCGAAGTCTGCTGGCTTCTTGCCGAGACCAAAAGGATCGTAACCATAGCTGCAACTCACATGTAATCATGACAGTAAATTTAGAAGCCTGAGCTGTAGTTTAATGGGATAATAACAGAGATCCAGGTAAGATTAGGAGCAAGAAAAGTGATCTTACTCTCCGGGGACTTCTCCAGTCAAGTATTCCGGGATCTCAGACCGGTCCAGGAGCCCATCCGGCAAGAAGATTCTTCTGTCAGGACCTGAAACCACCAAAGGAATAGCATTTTGTTTCAAGCATGTAGAACTCAAATCCAGCATATAAATGGAAAGACCAAGGTGAAGATGAGAAGATGGATCACGTACCATACCACTTGGCGAGCTCCTCGTCAGCTGGTGAAACAACAGCAGCCTTTGGTTTAGGAGCAGGCTTCTTCTTGGAAAAGAGAGCAACCGTCTTGAATGTGGCCGGAGTTGATGCCGGGAGGAACAGCAGACCTGGTGGCGCCGCTGAAGTTGAGAGGGTTTCCTAGCATTTCAGACACTCCAAGGGAGGCAGCCGCTCTGGATGCCGCCAGGGAAGCCATATCTCTTTGCTGCAGAGTTTTCTCTTTTTTGCGAGGCGCTCAGGTGGTGCTGGTGTGGATATGATAAGTTAACAATGGAATCTAGAAAACTGAATGATGAGAAACTTTATGCTTGAGCTGGTGGACGTAGACATGCCACATTGGATACACAGTCATGCTTTGTGATTGGTCGGTTTTGAAGATGTGTAATCCCACGCTGAGTTTTGATAGGATGGTTTTGCTGATGTGGAAGATCAAGGTGCTGATGTGGAAGCTCATGGACTGCTCAAAGATGGATAATATTAATATTGGTGGACTATCCAGATTCTCATCCATCAGTTTTCTTTTTCGTGGATGCAGTGAAATTGTGTGTTTTCGCCAAGCCTTTTGCACAAAATTATCCATATTTCAAAATAGAGGCCTCTACTACTCTCTCCCTGTCGGTATTAAAAACCTATATAACCTAAAAACTTATATCGTTATCTAAAACCTCATAATATAATTTATATTATTTTCTAACATATCAATTCAAGTAAAAATAATTTTTTTGAATTTAAAACTTATATAAGCTCGTATTATCTTGTGCTTGATTTTTATCAAATAGAAATAGAAAGTAATGAGATTCAAACTTGTGACCATTGGATCAACAAAAGTTATAATACTATATTAAAGAACCATTTAATCTGAAAAATTTAAACTGTTAATTGAAAATCTCAAAATATAATTTATATTATTCTCTAACAGTCAAAGCCCACAATCCTGAGTCCAAAACACAGCCAGCTGATTTTAAGTAGCTATGCAGCTAAATCCATGATCTAGTTGGCAATCTTCAAGTCTTGCGAATACATTTCTACTGTATAATAAAACCCTCCTTGCAACCATAATCAAAATCTGTAATCATAATCTTGTGAAGGCAAGGGTCCCAACTTGATTTTTTTTTCCAATTAACATTGGAAACGATAAACTGCTTTCTAATGCTGGGTTTTGATGTCTTAAAAGAGTAGAAAAAAACCATCATTATGAAATGAAATTAAAAATGATCCTTAAAAAAAATATATTATTTTAATACATTTATAAATAAAAAATAATTTCAAAAACAATTGCAAGCATAATCCCAAACTGGCAAACTTCATAGAAAACAATGCCCTAGGAAATCATGGCAAGAAAACATAATTATTCAATGCCTGAACTGTACTGTTTAGACAACACACTAGAAGAAGGTTTTTACTTCCATGACTTCAAGTAAACACAACTTACACAACATTTTTGTAACTGAATCATGTAAACCTAGAAACAATACCTTCCTTGACAAAAAAATGAAGTATCCAATGACTTGAAGTCCTTAAATAAATCACCAATTTAAAAGGTATAGACTAAGGTTAACTAGCAAGCAAAATTTGCATCCCTTCCAGTTCAGAACAGACATAATTATCAGAGAAAATAGCTCACTACACTGGTGAGCAACCAAGATCAGACCTAGCTCTTATCGGCAAAAATCCAAGCATCAAACAATCTCAAGCCAACCTAAGATATAATTGCTACTTCAAAAGTAACAAAAAAGTTGTTTAGGATAAACTACCATTGACTATAATTTCCAAGGAAAAACAAATTACCAAGAGAGCAAAAAAGGAAAATAAACAATGGAAATGCTACCAAAAATATATAAACTATAGGAAAGCATAGTCTTATTAATAGCAAGAACCAAGAAGCATGCATCTTTTTCAATTTGCAACATAATATGAGACATGCATCTTTTTGGCTTATCACACAATAGAGCATGAAAAATTTCTTGCCGAGCACAATTATCGGTACAACCCGAACCAAACAACTATTGAATCTAAAATCTAAAATATATGTATATAAAACAAATGTCATTTCATCTATACAAGCATTTGTGAACACTCTTGTTAGAGCACTCAGATCCAAACCAATATTATTTGTACACCTTGAAACAAGAACCCAATAGACTTCACTCATCTTCTCCACTTCTCAATTTCTCTTGAAGTTGCTTTGACTAGCTTCTTGGTGTTGATGACCAGCTCATCAATAAGTCCACCAATCTCATCACTGATAGCAACACAAGCAAAAATTAATTGATGAAAAAATTGAACTTAAAAATATCCCAGTACTGTCACCTATAACTTGGTGGAAGTTCAAATTATACTGTTATTTCCAAAGCAATCAATATATGCATATAAGACTGATTATTGGCACAAATATATGCATATAAGACTGATTATTGGCACAAGATTTGCAAATTAATACTCTTTCAAATCTTTTTCTTATTAATAAACATGTTAACAAGCAGCAACACCAAATCATGCTTCATTAGTTAATGAGAACAAATCTCTAACAAGAAGTAAAAAAGCCTGGCATGAGCCAGAAGCCAAGTGAGAAGAATGAGATGTGACAATCCAAATTATAATAGAGAAACACCAATAACACATACATGTATCTAGAAGCATGTGTGTGTATCACACACCTTTGTGGAGTAAAGGGGAGAGGTGACAGTGGTCTAATTGAAAATATAAAAAAATAATGAATTCACAGCCAATATGCATCATGTCATATGCTTTCATTACATCTAGTGTTTAAAATTTATATGTATCAAACACATAAATGAATTTGAAAGAAAAAAGTATTGTGAGGCAATTTATAAAATTCATGCATTTTGTGAACCAGATAATCTAACCTTTGAAAAGTGAAAACAAAAGACACTGAATCACAGCATCAAACAAAATCCTGAACGTGGTGCAAAATTTATAGAGAGTCACATTTTCACAAAGTTATTGTTACTATTGCAAACAAGGTTGATATGGGTCTACCCAAAGAGTGAAACAATATTTTGTTTTGTATAATGAAATTTCATTTTTCATCCTGTTTTCTCATATACATCACCAACTAGCAAATCCCATACACACAGTGCCTCCAGCATGGCCGGCCCCAGAAAGAGTCATTTAGAATGCATTATCATCTTACTATTTTCAGGCAACCCAAACTAAACCAAATTTATTTTCTATGCAGCCATTGATCTCCTATTCTTGATGATTAATTTCTGTAAATGCAAACTTAATTGGTTGTCCCAACAAGGCTCCCCTGCTAAAGTAGAAAAAGGTTCCCAGAAAAACTAATGCAAAAGCAATTGGAAAGTTCTCGAAAGTGCTTTCTACTTATACCGCTGCAGCAGGTTAGTGAATGTTGTATCTAACACATTAAAATAATACACGATCCATCTAAGCAAGTTCAGTGCAGTTGAAAAGGCTAAACATCTATAGAAACATGATCATATACTTACTTCGTTGGAAGATTTACAGGACCACGAAAATTCTTGCCAACATTAGAGTATCTTCGTTTCTCGTCATGAGCTACACCCCTTCCCACACCATAGCCAAATCCGTAACCAATCCCACATCCAGCACCCAATCCTAAGCCAAACTGTAAACCAGGAATTCCAGGACCAATCCCAACACCTGAAGAATTGGCCATTTAAAACCTCAGTAAAACACAATATGATGATAATGATCATCATCATCACATATGAGATTATAGAAGGCAACACAAGCTGCAGTCATCACATAGAAATATTAAATGCAGTCAAATAGCCCAACTAAGACCTTTTTTTTTCTTCCAAAAAAAATGGCCAATTGAGAATATCGAAGTTTCAGTTTTTATCTAGAACCCATTTGGGGTAATTAAAAAGAGAGATTTTTCTTTTACTAAGATGAGATTTGAGAGCACATACATATTTAAAATAAAATTAACAAACTGATGAATTACCTCAGAAAGAAGAAGAAGAAGAAGAAGAAGATGGATTACCTCCAACGAGGCCGACACCAAAGCCGACACCACAACCAGCACCAAAGCCGAAAGCAGGACCCACCCTCCCAAACTCCTTAAACCTAACCTCTGGAAGCTTCCACAGCAAACCCTTTTCCTCTTCACCACTCTTGTCGTTGCCATTATAGTGGTTCATCTCTTTGATGTTTCTGTTTGCGTAGGGTTCAATCGGTTTTGTAGCTTTTTAGAAGTTCACTGAGAGCATTGGATTTGTCTCTCGATGATTAACCTTCGTTTCTTAAAGAGTGGGGATGGATTCTATTGCTACACTCAACTTGTTAATGGGATCTGTCTCGTCAAACATAACCTTGCAGTTTACAGAATTTTCTCTTTCAGCTCTTAACTATTACAGCTCTCCAATCATACCCTTTTATGCTACATTTTGTAAGTTCCAACGCGATGCGATGGAAAAATTGAAAGCATTTATTATTCAACGTCAGTGCGGTTTGGTTTTTTAATTTTTTTTTTTTGTCTTCATACAAGATATTTTTGGATCAATTTTTACCAAAATCTAGTTCATTCTTAGAGAATTTATCTTGTGATCTCCCCAATAATTTGTACCAATTATTTGTAGTAATAATTTAGTGTTATTTGATATTGTGTTTTAAAAATATTTTTGAAATAATTTATATTTTTTTATTTATATTTTTAACTTAATTTTTTTTTGTATTTAGATTATTTTGATGTTATGATATAAGAAATAATATTTTTTTTAAAATAATTATTTAATATATTTTTGAAATAATTTTTAAAAAAAACCAATTTTATCACGTTGCAAATAGTTTTTTAAAGTAATATTAAAAAAAATGGTCTCTCTCGTTGACAGGAGGACTAGGTTTTTGCTCCACCAAGCCATCATCATGCAATCCTTGATTGCTTTTCCTACGAGTATATATCTCTTATGTTTGTGTATGAAATTCTCCCCATCTCATTTTTTTGCACTATTTATATGAATTTACTACTTAAATCAACTAAATTCTCCCCAAGTAATTGCTTATAACAGATAATAAAAATAAACTCTCTCAAAAAATAATCTCCAAAGGCAGGCAGTCAATTCCATTGGCATTTTGAGTAAATTTCAAAAAAAAAATCTCAAACCCATTAGAAGCTCCCCCCATATGATGAAGGAATTGATTCTTAGCATTTTGAAATTTTCTGGTAGTGGATTGATTCTTATTTCTGTATGTTAAATAGAAATACTTAATGGTCACTAGAAAATAAAATAAAAGTATGAGTACATTTATTAATCATGAATGAAAAAAAAATGAGTGACAAAACTCTGCTTAACTCTGCTTAATACTATATATTTGGGGAAAATTCATAAGATCAAAAGTTATTAAATTCAATTAGTAATAACAATCATTTTTAAAACGCTTGCAACGGCAGGAACAACAATAAATCAATGAATATAGCAGCAACAACAAATGGAGGTGATAATACCATAGGGGGACAACATCAACAACAATAGTAAAACATTTAACAAACCAAACCAAAAATCATTTAAGAAAACATAATAGCCACAGCAGCAATAATAAGTGGAACCAAAACCAACGAATAAAAAAGAAAGCAACTGCCTTGGAGTTGCAGAACACCAAGAAAATTTGTGACATGCATGTAGAGAATATGCAAATATGACATTTTTGTTTTTTGTGGCTTAGACTTTAAAGTTGTGGAAGATTATGTTAGTCACAGGGCAGGATTAATTATTTACGTTAACAATCTAGGATTTCCCTACAACTTTTTGTCTCAATAATATAATAGCAAAACCCAAAACAAATGGTTTAATTTCAGCGCCATATATGTATAAACAACAACCATTTTCTGGGAATTGAAAAGAAGACAAAAGTAATAACATAATCATAATCGGCATAAAATACAGTGAACATAATTAATGAATAAAGAGGCTGCCAGTGAATGATGGAATCGAAAATGCAGAGGTGAAACAAACAAAGAGCAAAGAAGAATACCTGAAATTAAAGGCACAAAGCGAATTTTGAAGAAACACAACCGTGAGGACAAAAAGAGGAGTATATGGTGAGTTCCCTTGAGACTGAAAAGGTTGTCAATACCGTTCCGGTCGTCGTTCCGGTTTTTCTATTGGAACGGAATGTTTTGGTTTCAGAAGCCGCTTTCGGGGTTCTCGTTCATATATATATATATATATATATATATATATATATGAAAAAAATTAAAATATTAATTTAACAAGTATAATTTAAATTCAAGATAAATTAACTTTAAATTATACAAGACAAACATAAAGTCAAACAAATATAATCTCAAAATTAGAAACATTTCTAAAATTCCAAAATATTATGATTTTGAGTAAAATGGTATGCTGAACAATCAGACGATCGACCGAATTTAGCTGAATTTCTGAACGAACCGGAATTAAAACCGAAACGAGACCATTTCGTCTCGGTTTTTTTAATGACACGAAACATTCCGGACATTCTGGCTAGAACGGAACGGAATTAACAAGCCTCGCGTTAAACTTTTGACAGAGAAGACTGTGAAGCATCTGGATGAAATATTTTTTTGATGAAGCCTCTGCGCCGTTGATATCATGAGAGCAATGCTTCAAAATTGACAGCCCCATCCTGCGCAAGCTTATGACTAAACGAAGGTGTTCCTAAATTTCCATCAGAGATATTTGTATTTGTAGCAGGGTGGATTTGCGGCTATACGATGACAGAACTCTTTAATTACATGTAAGGCTGCATTAATCAGATGCAGATGTTCGATTAATTTTTGGGGAGTTGACAGTACTGGCATCGCGTAACCATGATGAGGTTTCTTAGCAGCTTTGATTGCTGCAAATTCTAATCAGATGGGAGGCATGAATAGTTGTAGTGACTCACTGAGTTTGCATTCGGGCAGCAGCATCATCAATTAACATTCCTGGCAGTGTGAAGATGCAGTGTTCTTGGACGGGTGATGGGATAAAGCCAGCTGTTTAATTTGTCGTCATTTTTCTTCTTTATTTAGCTTTCAATATAAATCTGAGTTGTAAAAAAATATGACCCGACCATACATAAGCAGGCCTTGGATGTTTATATTTGTCTTGCCTATATAACTCTCATCTTTATCAAGTTGTTCTTGCTTAATATATTCATGCTCGACCATGGCCAACTTAATTTATTTCCATAGCAAATTGTTGAATATGGCTTTTGTCCACTTTCAATGGTTGTTTTAATCTTAATTATTCTGGATTTTTATAAAATAAAGTAAACATTGACTTGAATACAAATGACTTAATATATTTTTTTTATTTGAGGAAATCTCATTTTATTAAAAATTAACTCGTGAGCTAAGAACTCGTGAGTATTTTTTCCAAATCTTATCCAGATTAAAAATAAATGAATACAGATGAACTGCCGGCCACTTATGTGATCTTAGCTTTGATTTCTCCATCTTTGTGTCCGCAACGTATGATATGATTCTCCACTTTTTCAATATAACCCATTTTTCCATCGCTCGCTCCAAAACAAACCTTCTCTCCCCCAAGGTCAAGGCTCTGAGCAACCATGGCTGCCTTAATGAAATACCCATCTCCTCTATTTCTCTTCGTGTCCTTTGCTCTTTTATATCCATCTCTGTTGGCGCCAGAAGACCAAATCACCTCTTGCTTAACCAGACAAGATATAAACAACTTCACCACGTTTCCTCGAACAAAACAAGATGAGGACTCGACAAGATACTATAAGCTCCTTAATTTCTCCATTCAAAACCTTCGATTCACGAAACCAACAACTGCCAAGCCATTAGCTATTATCCTGCCTGAGAGTTCAGATGAGTTGGTGAAGAGTGTGATGTGTTGTCGGGAAGGGATGTTAGAAATAAGGGTAAGGTGTGGCGGGCACAGCTACGAGGGGACATCATTTGTGGATAATGATGGAGCTCCTTTTGTGATTATAGACATGATGAATCTGAACAAAGTTTCAGTGGATCTGGAGACAGAAACAGCATGGGTGGAAGGAGGTGCAACCCTTGGTGAGACTTACTCTGCAATTTCGGAGGCAAGCAGCATTCACGGGTTCTCAGCTGGATCATGTCCGACCGTCGGAGTTGGCGGTCATATTGGAGGCGGTGGGTTTGGGCTGCTGTCGAGGAAGTACGGACTCGCCGCAGATAATGTGGTTGATGCACTTCTTATGGATGCCGATGGACGTTTGCTAGACAGAAAAGCCATGGGAGAGGACGTGTTCTGGGCTATCAGAGGTGGCGGAGGTGGTGCATGGGGCGTTATCTATGCATGGAAAATCAGGCTGCTGAGAGTGCCGGAAGTTGTCACTGGTTTTATAGTCTCTAGACCTGGCACGAAACACCACGTAGCCGAGTTAGTGAATGCTTGGCAAGGTGTAGCACCCACCCTCGCCGGAGATTTCTACTTGTCATGCTTTGTGGGAGGTGGTCTGCCGGGGACGACAGAAAACCAGAGGAATATCTGCTACATTTAAAGGGTTTTATCTAGGTCCGAGAAATGAAATGGTATCCATCCTACACCAAGTTTTTCCTGAACTGGGTATTGAAACAGAAGATTGCAAGGAAATGAGCTGGATAGAATCGATCCTATTCTTCTCTGGATTAATAAGCGATGGAAAAAGCTCAGTTTCCGACTTGAAAAATCGGTATTTGAAAGAGAAGAACTACTTCAAGGCCAAATCAGACTACGTGAGGAGACATGTTTCTCTCGAGGGTATAAGAACAGCTCTGGAAATACTTGAAAAAGAGCCGAAAGGTTATGTCATCTTAGATCCATACGGAGGGATCATGCAAAATATAAGCAGCGACGCCATTGCCTTCCCTCACAGAGAAGGTAACCTTTTCACAATCCAGTACCTGGTGGAATGGAAAGAAGAAGATGACAGCAAAAGCAATGAGTATATTCGCTGGATCCGAGAATTTTACACCGCGATGACACCATTTGTGTCGTTCCATCCGAGGGCTGCTTATATCAATTACATGGACTTTGACCTAGGATCAGTGATGGAGATGGTTCCAGCAAGAGATGCTGTGGAGGTTGCTAGGGTTTGGGGCGAGAAGTACTTCTTGAGAAACTACGACAGGTTGGTTGAAGTGAAAACTTATATTGATCCAGACAACGTTTTCAGGAATCAACAAAGCATCCCACCAGCAGTACTGTCCTCAGATTTAGGTATGTGAGATTAGAAAGTACGTGTATGTAAATTTCCTTCTCTTGCTGTTATCCTTGTTGTGTATTTTGTCTCGAAATAGATAAAGAATTTGATAGAGCAAATAAATAATTAAAAAAAAAAACTAAAGTCACCCTAACGACTCTTTCCCTCACATATATTTGCTCTATCAATTTACTATGAACAAGATATAACAATCATATTCATCATTTTATGAAGCTACTCATTGAAAATCACAAGAATTTAAGAGTATCAAGATTGAATGAGCAAAGGAAAAGTTGACTTTGTATAAGACAATCTAATCTACTATATTTTCATGAGATAACAAATGGTTGATAAATGCTAACGAGATATAGACAATTGGGGAAGATGATTCTAAGAAGGGTATTGCATTGTCAACCATTTTGTTATTCTTCAGTTTTTAAGGATTCCATTGTGTTTTTTTAGTAAAACACATGCATGCCTTTTCAGTTTTTTTGTTGTTTTGAAATTGAATGATGTTTTTATAAAAGTAATAACTTGACATTAAAAGTTTAAGATCAATTAGAAACACAATTAGAATAATTATAAACTGAGGGATCAATTTATACTTCTATCATCTTGTTGAATTTTCAACCAGCCAATACAGTGTTCTATGCACTGATATATAATGGTGCACGTTTGCCTTCGTCTTCATCATTGTAGCAACCTACAAGCACCATTGCTGCACGCCACGGTGAACTGGAGGGTCGTCGTATCACTATAAATAGCTGCAAGAAAGAACGAATAGGAAAACGAGGAAGGAAAATAACGAAAAAGGGTAATGACAATATCAATTTTATCAGCCGATGGGACACCTTCGTCTTCTTTCTCAGCACAATCAACCTCATTTCTCTTCCGTCTAGCAACCTCACTCCTTCTCTTCTCCATTGTCAACCACAACCCCGATTAGTTCATCTTCAGCTGGTAGTCACGGTCTTCACCATCAACAGACCCTTCATCTTTGTGTAGCAACGTCTGCATCCGTCCAGCGAGGTCAGCAGCCATTTCTTGGCACTCGCAGCAACCCCTTTCATGTCCTCTAGTAGCAGCAGCAGTGTTTCCATCAATTTTGGAGACAAAAGTAGCAGCAGCGTCTACATCTTTCCGGCGAGGTCAACAACCATTTCTTGGCACCCTCAGCAACCCCTTCATGTCCTCCAGTAGCAGCGGCAGTGTTTCCATCACTTCTGGCGACAGAAGTAGCAGCAGCATCGCATTCCTTCTCCATTTCAGCAACCTTTTGTCTCCTCCTGTGACCGCCATAAATCATCATTCCTAACACCACCACCACCACCACCACCTGCGGAACCAACTCAACCTCTTCTACACGGCAATAGTGATAGGTGCCCCTTTTGTCTCCGTCCTTCCTCCTCCTTGCACTATTCACCACAGGTGAACAGTAGGGAGTCAAATTAATTTACTCTCCACTGTTCACCTACATGTGAATGTGGGGTGGTGCGCGAGCTAGATGTATTGTCTAGCTAGGCCACCAAAAAGGGATGGGCCATTTTGGCCCACTCAGGCTGTCAGTCCAATCCCAAAGTGATGGGCTGTTTCGGCCCATCTGAGCTGGGCTACCAGCCCTAAAAAATAGAAAATAAAATCTGCATAAAAATGTGCACAAAATACAAAATGCATCTCATTTTTTTTCTAAAAAAATAAAAAATAAAAAAAAATTATTTTCACACATACGGTTGAATTCTAAAATTTTCCAAGTATATTTTTCACAAAAAATATACTTTTTTTTTCATGTTTTGAAATGAAAAATGGGATATCATAACTACTTTATGATTACCCATTATAGTTCGGTCAAAATATCAAAAACAAATTATCATTTCGTTCATTTTTTGAAAGTTTTAGCTATCGGGATATAAAATTATATTGTAAAGTATACTCATAGATATTAAAATACAATAAATGCAATGCTAAAATTCAAATCTTTAGAATAGTTAGGTTTTTGACCTTGTAAGATAGAGACTGTTTTCATAAAAAAAAGATTTTCTTTAAGCTTTAGAAAAAAATCAACATATAAAAATGACTTACAAAAACAATTTTCATTGGAAACATTTGCATCACCATATAAATCTAGAATAGCCCATGGCATAGCTGGGTCCACCATCCAATCTAAACAAAAAGTTATGACTAGAATAATTCAATCGAGTAAAAAGATTATAAGTGTAGTAGAATCATAACCCCTTGCATTGAATAATAAGAGAGGCTCTGTACTGGTTGTTAGCAAGATGACTGGGGCCATTTAAAGGCAAAACAAAAGCCTAGTAAAAAAAAAAAAAAAAAGCCTAGTAAAAATGGTGTCAGCTTCATATAGCGAGGAACTTTACTGAGAAAGGAATAGGCAGATAGGTACCGCTAAATGAGTGTTAAGTAACGTGGTTGCTGTTTTTAAAAATTATTTTTTAATATTAGTATATCTAAATAATCTAAAAATATTAAATTTTTTTAATTTAAAATAAAAAATAAAAAATTCATTTTTTTTCTTTCTAAAATACTCCAAACACCCCCGAAATCAAAGAAGATCTATTTACAAAAAGAGGGAACAGAGCCTTCATCACTTAAATAGTGACAGATGCAGTATCTAATAACACTATTATTGGTGAATGATTGAGTATGGTTGATGTTTTTTTTATATATATTTTTTGTTTATAAATATATATAATATTTTTTTTATTTTTAAAAAAAAATATTTTTTGATATTAATACATTAAAATGATCTAAAAATATTAAAATATTTTAATTTAATATAAAAAATAAAAAAAATAATAAATTTTGAGCGGAATGAGGAAGATAAAGGTTAGGAAAAAAAAAGAGGAACAGGAAGAGAAGGATTGATAATTGTTAAAGGGGTATATGAGAAATAACTGAGATGGAAATGGTGATGAATATGGAAATGGGGATGGAAATGATGGAGAAAAAAAAAGAATGCGAACCATAATAAAGCATATGAAAGGAGCTTAATATAAATAAGAATGTTTATGAATATAGTTGAGTTCGAGTTTGAACTCATAATTATATTAAGTTTATTTTTTGATATTTTATAAATTATAAACTTGATCTATTTAATTTTTGTATACCCGAGTGGATTTAATATATCAGATTTGACTTAACATTTCTAAATATCACAAATATTCACAAGTTAAGCATGTATTGATAATTCTTACTAGTTTGTATTTAGAGATAAATTTAGAATACAATATAGATTTTAGGTGTCATGTATGGTATAAGTTTGATACCTTATACCATTATTAATTCTTATTATCTCTGTTCTCCTTTCTACTAAAGAGACAAGTTATTTTTTGCTACATTAAAGTAATCTAAGTGAAAACTCACTAACAAGAACTTTATAGCAAAAAATATTTGAAAATAAAATAAAATAAAAATAAATATTCAATAAAATGAGTATAAAATATATGAGTTGGGTCGGGTTGATCAAATTTTAAAAATTATAACACACCACCTAACTTGTGATATACATTTTTTTTAACTCTTTATAATCTATAATATTTATATTATTTAAATCTAATGACTTAAATAAAAATTTGATAATACCCAAGACTATAAGAATCGCCCTACAATAAACATATACAAGAATATTATTGTCTCTAAAAACATTAGTATTATTATATTATACTATATATTAAAAGAGCTCATGGTTAAGTTACTGTGCATTGTAAGACAAATCAATATCGATTATAATAATTTTGCTTTCAGTTTTTTGAGTTGGTTTGGGTTGGTTTGATTCACAAATTACTGCTTTTTATATAATTTTTCACAGTAAAATACAAAGAAACACTTATAACTCAGTGGATAAAATATAGTGTCCTGTAACTAAGTGGACAAAGTGTTTATTTTCTAGGCAGAATCATTTATTTGAACCTGCGCGTGATGTTTTATGCCTTTTTTTTGTTTTCGTCTTTTTTTTCCCTCTTCAATTCCTTTCGCTATATATTAAGGAGGTTACCAATTCAACTTTTTCATCCTTTCATTTGTAGCTGTGAAATGATAATGTCCTGTCATTATCATTTTTATTTCCTTTTTATAATTTTTTTTTCTTTTTTTAACTTATACATTTTTTTTGTTGTTTTTTATTAGTTTTTTTTTATTAATTTTCACGTCATATAAATAAAAATTTTTTTTAGCTAGTAATTTTATTTTATTTTTTTTTTTTTGTTTGTTCTTTTATTAAAGTTATTGACCTTTTTTTTTCTTTGATTGAATTTTCCCCCATTATTAACGCAATAATAATAATAATAGTTTTAGTTTTTTTTTCTTGTTTCCTCTTTTGTTAATGTTTTTTGATTTTTTTCCTCGAGGGTAATTTAATTATTTTTATTGTTTTAGCAGTAATAATAATGATATTTGTAGATGTTAAAACTTCTATATTCTTGTTGTTATAATAGGGTGTGTTCATGTGTTTCATTATATGAAACCTTGCATGTATAAATATTATACTTTATTTGATTTTTTTAATTTTACTTTTAATTCCTTTATTTTTTTATATTTTCTTAAATAATTCATATTTTTGTCCATGTTTATATATATGTGCCTTTAGTTTTAGTTTTTAACTTTTTTATCATTTTCTATTTTGTTGAGATAATAATTTTTTCAAAAAATTTATTCTTAAATTTTTAGTTTGTGTTTATGATAATTTGAAAATTGATATTTTTTATTTTTTTTCCCTTTGTTTATTCTTTTGGTTTTTTTATTAGTTTTTTTTTCACGTCAAATATTTTTTTTTGGCTAATAATTGTTTTTGTTGTTGTTTTGTTAAAGTTTCTGAGTTTTTTTTTATTGAATTTATTTTTCCATTATTCACGCAATAATAATAATAATAATAATAATTTTAGTTTTTTCTCATCAGAATAATATTTTTAGATGTTAAGCCTTCGATGTTGTTGATGTTATAATATGGTGTGTTGATGTGTTTTATTATATCAAATCTTGCATGTATACATGTTATATTTTATTTTTGAATTAGCAAAATTTATTAATTGTTTCAATTCCAACAATTGTAAAAAATATTTGCTCGGCCCGCAACATAGTGCGGGTAATTAACTAGTATATAGCTAAAACAGATCGCCAATTTAAACAGTGAATGAAAAGTGATTTTCACTGTTCACCTAGATTTAGATTACAGTGGATTATATTGTTTATGTAATACTTAGATAAAGATTTAACCTTTAGTATAATATATTACCTAGATTTTGTACTTTTATTTTTTATAATATATTTATATTAATGGTTGTATTTTGTTTTGTATGTAGTATAATTTTTGCTTGCGGAGATAATTTGTCTTTGATAAAATTGCGTTTAATATCTTCTGTGTTTTAAGAGGGAAGGAATGATGTTAAAAAGGGAAGAATTGATGTTAAAGAAAGGGATCGATGGATAAGAAAAAGCCAAGCAACATGAGAATGATATTTATTAATATATAATTTCAATAAAAAGTGAAGTGCAAGAAATTGTTTATCTGTAGCGTAGTAACAGGGTTGAAAGCTTATCCAATTAATTTTTTTTTCTAAGAATAATTATAGTATCACTACTTTTTATTTTTTTTCATTTTTATTAAGGTTATGTTTTTAATATTTTAATTTTAATTTATGTTGGTAATCATTTAAAAATTAATATTTATTATTTTTTTTAATTTATTCTTCAAGTCAAATAATTTTTTAAAATTTAATAATATTTATTTTTTATTTATTGATTTAGATTTTTAAATTATTTTTTTAGTTAATATTGTTAGGTGTTGAAATTTCTAAATATTATAGATAAGGCATTCAAAAAAATGATAATGATTATTTGTAAGTTTTTTTTCTTATAAATATGTGAGACTAATTATATATTGTAATATTTATTTAATATTAGTGCTTTAATATATATATATATATATATATATATATATATATATATATATTTGTTTTGTCATTTATTTGGTTTTTTAATAGTTTTTTTGTTAATATTGTTAGATGTTGAAATTTCAAATTATTATAGATAAGGCATTCAAAAAAATGATAATGATTATTTGTAAGTTTTTTTTCTTATAAATATGTGAGACTAATTATATATTTTGATATTTATTTAATATTAGCACCTTAATATATATATATATATATATGACCTATTTGTTTTTTAAAAAAACAATAATAATTTACTATCAATGTTTTAAAATATTTTTAATATAATAATATGAGGAATAAATCTTAAGAAAAAAATAATTTCTTTTTTTTAATAATAATTTGCTACGTAAAACAAATCACTTATCTATGCTAAAATTCAACAATTGTAATTTTACTATTTGCTAATGAAATAATTCATGAAACAAATAAAACATACACAACAATCAATCAGTGTGTAAAGTATTTTACACGGAGCACATGACTCATTTTAACAGAATTTTTTTTATTACAATTGTACAATCTATAGATTAAATAATTATCAAAACAGTTTTAACAGTAGCAACATTTAATCACTTTTAGGCGGGAAAAAAAACTATTTCTAATAGATTCTATCAATTACAATTTTACTAATTAAATATTAAAATAAGCAATTACAATACATATAAAATCAATCAATTTCCTACATAGAAAAAAACTTAGCACAGCGCACGGACAAGTTAGCTTGTATTATGTATACAAATGTTAGTAAGGTTATTTATAATGCGCATACCGATCAAAAATATTATTGTACTCGTTAATTGCCCGCACTATGTTGCGGATCGAGCAAACAATTTTTATAATTGTTGAAATTAAAATATAATATTTATACATGTAAAGTTTGATATAATGAAATAGATCAAAATATTATAACAACAGTAACATTGAAGCCTTAACATCTAAAATTATCACCACTATTACTACCAAAACAATAAAAAATATTAAGTTACCTCGAGAAAAACACACAAAAATATTAACAAAAAAGTAAGTAAGAACAAAAACAAAAATTATTATTATTATTATTGTATTAATAATAATAATAATTAAATCAAAGAACAAAAAAAGCATAAAAACTTTAACAAAAAAGAAAATAAATAAATAAAATAAATGATATAACAAAAAAAAAATATCAGTTGAAAAAATCATTTGTCTAAAAAATAAAAAATAAAAAAACTAATAAAAAAACAAAAAGAAATAACAAAGAGGAAAACAAATATCATTTTTTTAAATTATCATAAACACAAACTAAAATTTAAGAACTAAAGTTTTCAAAAAAAATATTACCTCAACGAAAAAGAAAATAATAAAAATTATTCGATTATCCCGTGAAAAAAAAACTCAACAACATTAACAAAAGAGTAAGCAATAAAAAAAGCTAAAATTATTATTATTAGTTATTGTTATTGTTATTATTACGTTAATAATGAAAAAAAAATTAAATCAAAGACTACAAAAATCCTAAAAACTTTAACAAAAGAGTAAACAAAAAAATAAAATAAATGATAAAATAAAAATAAAAATTATTAGCTGAAATAAAATTTACTTAGATTTCTAAATTTTTGTTCCTCTTTCTTGCAATTTACGAGTCACGAACACTTGAAATAGTAAAGGAAAAAATGAGCACGTTGAATCTCTTTAGATTTGTATCCTAGTTGTCTCTTAATTAGGTTGTAAATTTATTAAACACAAATTTCACGAGATCTGCATCGATTCTCCTTGAAACTATATACACATATCTAATGGTATGATCTATTTGGCCAAGAGTAATTTCCTTTAGGAACCTAAGTCTAATTAATCATAACAATCCTATCTTAGGAAAAATTGATTAGATAACACCAATACCATAGCAATCATAAGGCAAATCAAAATGTCAAGCAACTTATCTTAGGTAGAGCATACTAGGGGTGCTAAAATCTTTCCCTTTACACAACCAGTCTCTTGCCTTAGAATATCTAAAAGACCAATTAGGTTTTCTAGTAACCATAATATTAGGTGGTGACTCCTTTTTTTCACAAAACAAAATAAAGAAAACCCTGACATGAATCCCTACTCCCGGGGAGGGTTGTCACGACGTCGTGGAGGGTGCAACAACTACTATACAATTATCAAATATAAATGAAACTATCAATGAAAAAACACCCATCGGTAAATAAAAGTGAATTTTACTGATAAAAGTATTATCTCACTATCTCACTGATAAAAGAGTTACAATTTAAAAGAAGAAATGAATAAAAAACAAAGTAATGTGCCATTATTATACACAAAATTATTGAGGAAATATGTCATCATTAATATTTGTTTGTGAATCCATTGATAAAACTGTTAAGCTATAACTTGGTAGGCAACCCCTTTTTCTCCCTCCTTAATTTATTATTATTCTTCTTTTTTATTCTACATAAAAAAAACTCATAACACCCTTCATATTTTATCACAAATCAAGTTGTTATCATAAAAAATTTAGTAGTTATGATCACAAATTCAATTATTCTAACACTCAGTATGTCAACATTTATGTTCTCGTTCAATCATTTTTTAAAGATTCATAATACCAAGCAAAACTACCCATTTTAAATTTTTTTTGGTTTTTTGGCATTTTGATATAGTATATATGTAGTTCATTTGTATGTTTTTTTTATAGTTTTTTCCCATAAAAATATGTTATATTAATATATGATTCCTAAAAGTTAGGGTTAGTTTTAGATTTTGAAAATTTATATTTATTTGTTATTTGATGAAATTGAGTTTGATTTTGTAACTTAGGTGTTTTATAATGAAATAAATAATGCCTTGTTTAATGGGTAGATTTCTTATTCTGTCAATTTTATTGTTAAGTTATTTTTTTGATAAATTTGGAAGAATTTGAATTTTGGTAGATAATTGATAATGTTTTAACAGTACTATTAAAATAGATTGAAAAAGTTTGTTTTAACTAATGATAGCTATTTAGAAGGTACTGATAATTTATTTAGTTGATATTATTAATTAATACATGTTATCATGAATATTTGATATAAGTTTCATATAAGTAATGGATGATCATTTCTAGATGTATCGAGTTTCACCCAAAAAGGTTGCTTATGATGGAATATTACATTGAGTTTAGGGTTTTATTAAATACACACTTTCTATTATGAAAAATATTAGTAAAGTCAGTATAAGATTTTCATGTAAGAGGTGTAAAGATAAAAAAAAAAATTAATCCAAATGTTATTACGATGCATCTTCTACAAAAAAAAAGTTCATAGAAAATCATATATTCCTTATTAGACAATGGTAGAAAGGATGGTTTAGTCTACTTGTATGCTCTAACAATGTGTATAGAGTTTTAGATAATAAAAATCATTACATGAGTATGGTTATGGATGCAATTAGAATGAATTAGGGTGATGTAGGTGAATGTTGAATCATAGATGAAGAACCAAATATAGATGCAGCTAAATTTTTTGATCTTTTAAAATATTTTTGATAAATCATTATAGGATCTATGTACAAATCACAATGGTTGGTTCTTGTACAAGTATTCACCATATTAACAAATACCTAAAAGAAAACGGAAAAGACTGTTCGGGCACTGTACACGCACTCTAAAATCACTGTGGACGCGAGCTTTCTCCTCCGTACGTCTCGCGAGTTTGTCCACCCTTTTTTTTTCTGCCTATGAACAGTGTAATAATAAAATTAACCCCCGAAAAAGACAAAAAATGCCGCCGGTTTCAGGGGCTCCGGGGTAATACAAGTATTCACCATCAAGTAAAATCATAGGTTGAGCAAGGTTTAGTACGACTGAATGGTCACATGGGAGAGAAATATTTTCTAAAGGAATGTGCTGAAACAAGACTTTTATGTTGTTAAATCTATGATGAAACTCCTTGTCCTAGGATACTAAGAAATTGACATATGTAAAAATTCTTATATGGTGTATTCCCTAAAATTACATGTAAGGAGGAGACGATAAGATGGAGGCAGAAAAAGAACAGAGAAAGGGAAGATCGAGAAGAGAAAATATTGAAAAACGCTGAGAGCAGGGAGGAGGAAAATTCATGGTTGCAGTGAGGGGAGATTGGAGAAAAAAACAGGGGAGATAGTGGAGAGGAAGCAGAGGAGAAAATCGCGTAATAATAGAGAAAAAAACAAAGAATACAGAGGAAAAATTCACGTAAAAACTTAGATAATCTTCATCTCCCTCATCTCCGAATACAGAGGAATATCTTCATGGAAAAATATTTATCTATACTATTGATAAATATTTTCTTGATATAATCAATATTATGCAAAATTTTAGTTGCGATATCAATTTCATATCTAGTGGTGTAATCCAAACAGAATTTCAGTCCATCCTTCTCCTATCTCTTTTCTTTGCTTTGGGTTTTCTCCAATTTAATTAAAAAAAAACAAAAAAAAATCATCTTACCCCTATATTTATAAGATATCTTTTATTTATTTTAATATTCAATCACAAGGATTGTAATATCTTTATAAGGATGAGTATATTACATCCATCTATGACCCGAGGTTCTTATTTGTCAAACTTTGTTCTTCATAGTTGATCGGGTGTAATAGTAAGGTTTATTAGGATGATCAGTTCTGATATCTTTCTTGAATTCCCTTAATAACAAAGGAATGCATGGTTAAGAAGAGTAGGTGATGATCTTAGTAACTAAAGAAGGGTTAAGAAGAGTAGGTGATCATAATAAAAGAGGTAAGTAAATTTATTGTCGGCTCATGGCTATAAAGGTTTATTAGGATGAATTTGTGTTATCCTATCAACTAGAGGTATGGACCAAAAAGGTGAAAGTAAAATAATATATATTTTTAAAAAAATAATTTAAATTTAAAACATACAAAACAATTAGAAATATAGTTGGATCGTAATAATAAACAAAGCATATAAATAAAGAAAAAATAATGAATAAAAAAACATGAATAAAATATTGATTTTATGATATGACGGATGATTTATTTATAGGTATATGTAATAACATTTGATCATTAGTGTCTTGTTTAGCATTGCGTTTCAAAAATACTTTTTGAAAAAAAATTGAAATTTTTTTTATTTTTATTTTTTACTTTAAATTTAATTTTTTTTGGTGTTCTTAGATCATTTTCATGTGTCAATGTTAAAATTAATTTTTAAAAAATATATAAAAAATAATATTTTAATATATTTCTGAACGAAAAACACTTTTAAAAGCAACATCAACTCTTAATATAATATTTTGAATACTATAATGTCTTTCTTTTTAATGAACACTCTAACGAAAAATGCTATTTAAAAAAGCTAAATTGTTAACTCATCTCTTTATTATGTTCAAGGCTAGATTTCCTCCCTTTAATTTATATAGTTTTTTTTTTTCCAGAGCAACGTGGGAATAATAATTTTGTGAGAAAGAAAATGAATTTCGCCTATTGTGTTTGACTATCGTGTTACCAAACAAGGGGTGATAGTGAAATTAAGCATTTATTTTCTTCGGCTCATGTTTTAGCTTGTCGTGAGTGATCAAATGTACTGTGTCACCTATCTACGAGTAACTGTCTGTTTTAAAAATATTTTCTGTTTTAAAATTATTTTTATAAAGATTTAAATTTTTTGATTTTAAACTAAAAAAAAATGATATTTTTTTAGATTATTTTTATATATTAATTTCAAAAATAATTTTTTTTAAAAATAAATTAAAATATCATTTTAATGTATTTCTAATTAAAAAATGACCTAAACTCGATTACTAAATTATACAATTGACGCAAGTGGGGTCTTGGCCTAGCGGTTGAAGGGACTTGTTTCCTTCCTCTGCACCAGGGTTCAAGTCCCACCATGCACGCCTGTCACCCCCGCGGTGCCTTACATGCTCACTGGGTTTGCAGGATGTTCAGTGAGTCCGGGGATTAGTTGTGGTGCGCGTAAGCTGGCCCGGACACCCCGGTTATCAAAAAAAAATAAAATTATACAATTGACATTGACAAATCATATTTATAAAATTTATCGAGTGAAATTAAATCTTCCTTAAACATCCCATGTAGCAAAAGGCCTACAAATTTTATCCGGAAATAAATTTTATCCACACAATAACAAGTGTTGGCTTATAAAATGCTACACTTGAAGAACAGCATGAACACATAGCTTTCGCCTCAAGCCGGGAAAAGGCAAATCTCCCTCTGTCTCTCTCTCTCTCTCTCTTAATAGCAGCACATGGCAGATTCAAGGCAGCCACTTCTCTCTCCGAGAGGGAACCAGAACGAGAACGATGAGCAGCTCACGTCATTTACCAGATCAATCACAAGCAATTCATTCGCCTCCTCCTTCGCCGCCGATGCCGATGACATCCAGCCAATCATTGGTGTCCACGACTTTTTTAGAGAGTTCTTCAGGGAGTCCAAGAAGCTCTGGTTCCTCGCCGCCCCTGCCATCTTCACCTCCGTCTGCCAGTACTCCCTCGGCGCTATCACTCAAGTCTTTGCCGGCCATGTTGGCACTATCGAGCTCGCCGCCGTCTCCGTCGAGAACTCAGTCATCGCCGGCTTCTCCTTCGGTCTCATGGTACAGAACCAAATTCAAAACCCATCTCTTAACTGTGTCTGAATGCATGTATGTATATCTATATCTATATCTATATCTATATATATATATATATATAATCATGGACTGATTAAACGGAATTGAATGGTGATGATCAGCTTGGAATGGGAAGCGCTCTTGAAACATTATGCGGGCAAGCTTTCGGAGCTGGACAGCTCGACATGCTCGGAATTTACATGCAAAGATCATGGCTCATACTCAACACCACAGCCATACTGCTGAGTCTGGTTTATATCTTCGCCGGCCCTCTTTTAAAGCTCATCGGCCAAACCGCGGCGATTTCAAAAGCAGCCGGGACGTTCTCGATCTGGATGATCCCACAGCTTTTCGCTTACGCGTTTAACTTTCCAATGGCGAAATTCCTGCAATCTCAGAGCAAGATCATGGTGATGGCCGTGATTTCTGTTTCTGTCCTGATTCTGCACACGATTTTCAGCTGGCTGCTGATGCTGAAGCTGAATTGGGGTCTGGTCGGAGCAGCGGTGGTGCTGAATGCGTCGTGGGTGATCATAGACTTGGCACAGTTTGTGTATATTATCAGTGGAACCTGTGGTCGGGCATGGAATGGTTTCTCGTTGAAGGCCTTTCAAAATCTCTGGGGTTTTGTCAAGTTATCTCTCGCGTCAGCCGTCATGCTTTGGTAAGTTGCGAAATTATTTTTTTATTATTGATTTATATTTGATGACGGTAATTAAACTTCTCAAATCATAAATTATACATCTTCTCATCGTCTATGTACGTGGATTTCAATATTTACGTTTGAAAAGTTTATAGGAAATCAGTATTGTATTCTCCTTCTTTTCGAACCAAGCACAAACGTCATTGGTATTCGTCTTTTGTCGTTTTAGGCAGTTTTCAAAACTCTTTTTGAAAAATAAAAATAAAATAAAATAAAATATTTTTGGTGGTTTTAGACAGTTTAAATGTCCATATATCAAAAATTATTTTTAAAAATAAAAAAAATCATTTTTTTGATGTATATTTTTAAACGAAAAACTACTTTTAAAAATAAATTCAATCACACTTCTAAAGCAGAGACTTAGTATGTGTTAGCATTGCCATAGTAAATAAAACAAAATTGATTTTTTTTAAAGTTGATTGTTTTATATATTTTTTATTGTTTTCATATATTAAATGATTTAAAAAATATAACTTTAAAACACCTACCTCCTCGATAGTCTTATCATGGCCACAAACTTGTACATACACTTTAATTATTGTTTTAGAATAGAAATAGTAGAGTAAAAATTAGGGTCTAAAGTGTGATTGAACTGCATTGTATCTTAAGACTTTAGAGTTTATTATCTGGGAGTGTGTTTTACTTCAAAAATTAATTTTATTATCTCCTTATTGTTTTAATAAAATAACATTTTAAAAAAAAACAATTATTATAGCCTAGAAAAACAAACATTCTAAGTAATATAGTTACACGTAAGCAGCGTGGTCGCTGCAAATATTACTGTGAAGCTATTATTGTCTTATGTTTTTGTTTTCTTACTTAGTACACAACTAAGTCAAAGTGTACCGAATCCCACTTATAAACTTAGAAGATCTCACTGAGAGAACAATTTCTAATATTTATTTACTTATTATTATTATTATTATTATTATTATTATTATAAATCGTTTTGCAGCTTAGAGGTGTGGTATTTCATGGCATTGATTCTCTTCGCTGGATATCTGAAGAACGCAGAGATAGCGGTGGATGCCCTGTCGATATGGTCAGACTCTTATTATTCTCTATTTATTATTTTATTTTATTTTATTTTATTTTTTCACCGCTCAGTAGGGCATTAAAAAAGCATGAATAAATTATAAAAACATTAACTGCTCAACTACGCTTACGATGTCGTATTGTGAGTCTTCCCTAAGCCATTCCCGGCGCACGTCTACCCTGAATTTGGCCCCATCTACGTTGAATAAGATTCACTCTAGCTCTGTTGCTAGCCACTTTTTCATTGCTTCCATGCTTGCGTCATCATACTCGGCTCTCTTGGCTCCACGTGTACCCCCACTGATGAATGGCTATCACCAGGTCAAACACTTCAACCAGAAAAAAAAACAAAATCAAAGAATTGCTGGTAGAGCTAACAGTAAGAGAATAGAGCTCACACTTGAGCTACCAGTCAATCCCATAACATGCCAAAAACTTTAAATTTAATTTAATTTACTACTTTTTGTATTTTCATATGATTAGCCACCGTTTTTCTTATGTGTCTATTGAGAAATTGATTAATTATTTAATTATATTTGATAGCATGTCTATTACTTAATTAGTTTTGATAAATATTAAGGGGATACTTGACCCTCTGTTTCAAAATTAATTTTCAAAAAAATTAAATATTTTATTCAAAATAAAAAAATATTATTTTAATATATTTTTAAACAAAAAACACTTTAAAACACATCAACAATAATTAGGACAACTTTCATGAGATTATCCTCTTTGAATATTTTGTCAGCATGCATATGGCAGGTTGTGTTTTTCTCTTCAGACATCTCTATTTTTCGTGACACAGATTGTTTAATGATTACTACTCTTAACCGTAAGTCTGCAATTAATTCCACGGCTTCTCAGCACCAAGCAAAAAAATATTTTTTATCTGTTTTATCAGTCCACTTCCATCCACCATTCTTTCTCTACTTACCATTCAAAATGTAATGTGACGTTTTCTTTGTCCTGTTAGAATTCATTGTATTAATGCTAGAGATAAATTTTAGAATTTTTGACATGTTTAAACAAAAAGCTATAACAGAACCTTATGATTTTGCAATTGTATAGTAATTAATTAGTTGAATTTCGAGACCATATATATATATATACATATGTGTGTATATATATATATATATATATATATATATATATATATATATATATATAATGTGCTTTTCCACACATGCCTTTGTCAAGAGATTTCGGGGGTGTCGGGAATGCGTTTGGAAAATATTTTTTAAAAAAATTGATTTTTTTTTATTTTTTTTTAAATTAAATTTTTTAGTGTTTTTAGATTATTTTGATGTGCTGATGTAAAAAATAATTTTTTAAAAAATAAAAAATATTATTTTAATGCATTTCTAGAAAAAAAAAAACATTTTAAAAAACAATCCCGACCACACATTACACAATTAGAGAAGCAGAATAGTATGAATTGTCAAGTCAAATTCCTTGCTCATTTTTCTTTCTAAGTTGTTGTGTAAGAAAAACTGTTCCATAAACTATATATTGAAAATTTGCAGCATGAACATACTGGGATGGACGGTGATGGTAGCCTTGGGAATGAATGCAGCGATTAGGTTTGCTAAATCTGCTCCTACATTTGATTAATTAATGAATCAATCCCATAAATATATATTTGGTCGTTAAATAATGTTTTTGTGGATCCATGCAGTGTGAGAATATCAAATGAACTGGGTGCTGCTCATCCGAGAACAGCAAAGTTCGCACTGGTGGTGGCTGTGTCATCTTCCTTCGTCATTGGCCTCATTCTCGCAGCCATTCTTCTTATTTTCCGAAAAAGTTACCCTACTTTATTTTCCAGTGACGTGAAAGTGCAGAAACTCGTTGAAGAGTTGACTCCGTTGCTGGCCCTTTGCATTGTTATTGACAACGTCCAGCCAGTTCTATCTGGTAATAAACTATCTTTACTCGTAGTTCTTATTTACGTTCATCCAGGTCTGTCTGGAAATTATTTTGATCTTTAACGTGTGTGTGTGTGTATTTGTTTATGTTTTTTTTTTGTTTTTTTAAGGTGTGGCAATCGGAGCTGGATGGCAGGCTGTTGTAGCTTATGTAAACATTGCTTGCTACTATGTATTTGGGATTCCCTTGGGTCTCATATTGGGTTACAAAGTTGGTCTGGGAGTGAAGGTGAGTTCATCGTTTTCTTTTCGTCTTCCGATCCAAGATTTTCTCACACCCATATCGACCGCCATTGTTATAAGACAGATTTCTTACTTGTTTATTCTTCATTTAAACAACTGACAACTGACACTGTCATTTATTAATATCACAACAAAATGTTTGGTGAGTTTCTATAGTTCACATACATATTTTTTTGGTAGTTTGCTGTTGTCCATGTCGGGGGGACGCATGGATTAAGGTGCTGCATCTAAATTATGTTATGGAGTCTAGATTATATTCTGCAGTCTCGGTTAATAGTTTAAGATTTTAGATGAGATGATTTTTTGGGATGGTATTAGAACTTTGTTGACCCAACGATCACGAGTTCGAATCTCACTATCCTCATTCTATTTGATAAAAAATAAACACAATGTAGTATACAAAATGTATAAGGTAGCATAATTAAAAGCAATTATCACTGTTCTGAAATTTTGATCTATTTTGTTCAGGGGATTTGGTATGGAATGCTGTCGGGGACTGTCGTGCAGACTTTGATCCTGTTCTTGATAATTTATAGAACAAATTGGAACAAAGAGGTGTGTTCAATATTGTTGAACTTCACCAGCAAGCAGCTTCAAGAATTTCCAGTGATCTTAAGTGTTTAATTATTCATAAATATATATTTTGCATGCAGGCTTCTATTGCCGAGGACAGAATAAGAAGATGGGGAGGGGAGACAGATGCCAAAGAACACAACCTTAAAGGACTTCCAGAGACTTGAAGTATCAGAATTACACACTTCGGTTTTGGGCACGTACTGAAGAGAAACAAATTGAAATATCGCGCAAATTTTCATTTCATTCTTAGTGGTGTGTTTTCAGTATAACTCTGGCCACTCTTTTGGTGTTTTTTTTTTTTAATTAAGAGTGCTTTTTATTCTCGACTCCTTAATTTATGTAAGACTATGAATAAAATCTGGTCGAAGAAAGCAGAGCAATTTTTTGACAATATGAAAGGAGTATTCGTTCACATTTCCTATATCTGGTGGGAAGTGTTAGAGAATAATATAAATCATATTATGGGGTCTTATTTAACCGTTTAAGCTTTTAAATGAAATGGTTCCTTAACATGGTATTAGAGTCTTATTGACCCAGCGGTTACGAGTTCGAATCTCACCACCTCATCTTTAATATGGTATGCAAGTTTCAAGTTCAAAGGGGTTTCATTTGAGGAAATATGTCAAAGAATAATATAAATTATATTATAAGATTTCACCTAACACTTTAAATTTTTAAATGAGATGATTTTTTAACGAACGAATATCATAGGGACAGATGTTTCGGCTTTCGCAATCCTCATCCTCTTCTAGACTAGGAGCCAAAGTTGATGCTCAAGATGCAGAGCTTGAGTTTGTTAAGTTGGGTCTGCGATGACGAAACCATTAGGGGCTAAATGATCAGCCTGGTGCGATCATTGTACTAACTAATAATGAGATGGGAAAGGTTAGGAATATTCCAAACACGTTGTAGTGTCTTAGAACAAAGCTATAACATAAAAACAGAGAAAACAAAATAAGTCTGAGAGGAGAACCTGCAACTCTGTTTTTGTTGTGTTGACGAGGTTACCAGTGTCCACGATGATAAAATACTTGCGATCTGTATAAGTCTGAGAGAAATTTTATTATTTTATCTTAATCTATAAAATAGGTTTTTTAAAAGATGAGATAACCAAAGTTTTACTTGTTCATCTGAATCTATAAAATAAATTTTTTAGAAAATGAAAGTTCCCATCCAAAAATAAGTTTTAGACCCATTGAAGGAATAAGAAGCCTAGTCTAATCTTTCAATTCTTGAGTGTTATTCCTTCAAAAAGCATTCGAAACATGAAGTATGATTTGGAATCCTGTTTTTAACTCCCAAAGAACTATTTTTCACTTCGAATGACACATGTTCATCCAATTGCGCATGAGAGGCATTTTCAGCATTACGTAAGGAACAAATTATTTGTAAGATTTTTTTTTGGTATAAACCATGTGTTGTCCCAGGCGCTGAGTCAGACTAATCCATATTTGTACCGGGTGGATCCCGAAGAAGTGAAAGTGCTCCCCAAATTACCGGCTCCATATAAGAGGAGAGGTTAAAAATAAAACAAGAGTTCCCACGTAGTTTTATAATAAATATCATTATTTATTGGTATATGCGTACATTAAATTATTTGACATAAAAGTCTAAGTGACAAGACCTAATTCACATTTTTAATATGCGAGCACTAGACCCAAAAAATAATGATGTATAGGTAATGGTCATAAGCCCATTCAATTTTAAATTCATAGAGATACGCTTTAAGGTCCCTATTAACACTCAATTGCACTTTATAAGATTACACCGATCCAATCTAAATTTAGTCACATCATCAAATAAATCATCTAATTGTTTTTGTTTCTTTCCCTCTCTTTGTTAAAATGATTTTTCACTTGCTTTTCTCTCGAAGATTTTATTTCTTGATTTATTTCAATTTTGTTTTACTCCATTTTTCTCTACCTTACTATATTCTTTCAAACAAAAGATTACATTTGATATATGTTCTTTTATAAATTTAGAATATGCATGCTATTAATTTTATTAATTAACTTATAAGCATATTCATGATTTATTTTCATTCATTTTTTTAAAATGACATTGATCCTTAAGAATAAAAGATTTATCAATAAATTTATGTTAATCTCTAAAAGTAGAAGATTTTATCAATTTTGACTCTTTAATGAAAATTTTGATGTTAATCCCTAAAAATTTGACATGTTATCCATTTTAACCTTTCAATGAAAAAATTGATGTTAACTCTAAAAAATAAGAGATTTTATCAATATTTACATATTAATAAAAAAAATTTATGTGAATCCCTAAAATAATTTTTTTTATCGATATTATCTTTTTAATACTAAAATTGATGTCAATCCCTAAAAACCGGATATTTCATTGATTTTGACCTTGTTATAAGAAATTGGACATTAATCCCTAAAAATAGGAGATTTCATGAATTTATGATTTTCTTGGAAAACAACTAACATTCATCCTTAAGATAGGAGATTACTTTGATTTGGGACCGTAAACAAAACCTTTTGTAGTTAATCCTTAAAATAGGAGATTCCATTAGTTTATATTTTTGAACAAAAAGCTTTGATGTTAATCCCTAAACAGGTTATTTTATTAGTTTAGGGTTTTAAAACAAACGTTTGACCTACATAAATGATAATAATTGGGTTATGACTCTCCTTTTTTGAATGAATCCAAAATAGGACTTAAGTGTGTCTATTGTAAAAAAACTTGGCTTTCTTGGGCTATGATTAGATTTTGAATATTTTAAAAACCTTATTTTTTATAGTGTTAACATTTCATAAGGATAAGATATCAAGAAAGCCTTTTCATGAGGTCCTAAAGTTACTCTGTAAATTGGGTTTTATTTATAAAAACTTGGGTTTTATTTATTTCATTTTAAGATAATCTTAAACTAGTTTATATTTCGGTTTTAATTTCTTCTATATATTTAAGTAGGGTTTAAAAAATGATGTAGAAAAATCAATTATAAAGTATGAGAACAAATTGAGATTATATGTAAATGAGGGCTTTAAGTGTAAATTGCAAAGAAAATAAGTATATAAACAACTTTCATTCTCTCTCTTGAGGGTCGACTATCACTAAACAAAGAAGAGGAGAGGGAAAAACTTGATTTATTCAAAATTCTTTTGCAAAATCATTAGAAAAACACGAGATTAAAAGAAGATTGAGAGAATTACTCACCACCACTGTCGTGATGACGAATTTTTATCCGCTTCGCGCCCCGCCATCCCCTCTGATTTGGGGGAGACAACGATGCGCGGTGTAAAGAGATGTGTATTATAGTCGTATAAATTACGACTATCATATTAGGAGTCGCCACCTAGTATTAAGGTCACTAGGAACCTATTGGTCTGCGAGAGTCTAGGTAAGGGGACTTGTTTGCAAGGGGAAGACGCATCACCTCCAGTGCACCCTACCTAAGGTAAGCTGCATTGTTGTTTGATTGTTTTTCTAAGTTAAAAAATTTTACACTGCATTTTCAAAAAAACCAATTTTTTTTTTCTGCGGGTGTACGTTACAATATAATTTTACACCACAATTAATTTTTTTTTGTTATCTACAGATGTATTTTACAATGTAAATTTACACTGTAGTTAAAACTTTTTTTATCTGCAGATGTAGGTTACAATGTAGTCTTACACCCCGATAGTTAAAACAAAATAATTTTTTTTTTGATATTTTGGCCAAATTCCAATGGATAATCATAAACTAGTTACAATATCCAATTTTCGTTTTAAAATATGAAAAAGATGCAACAAAGTTTTTTTACAAAAAATATGATGGAAAAACTTTGGAATCCAGCCATATGCATGAAAACAATACCTTTTTATATTTTTGAAATTTTTATATTTTTATATTTTTTGCTATTTTTTAAAATAAAATAAAACAAAAATAAAAAAAATTCTTTGGGTTGACTATCTAGCCCATCTCTACATGGGCTGGCCTCTAGTCCAAGTGGGTTGGCAACCCACCTCTTATGGGTTGGACCTCTAGTCCAGGTGGGCTGGCAGCCTACCTCCCCTATACGCTTGGGCCGGGCACAAAAGCCTGGCCCGCCTCACTCAAGCCGGACCTGCATGAACAGGGGGACGCAAATTGCATCCCCCTGCATGCAGTTGGATAAAGAAGATGATGAACAAGGGGATTTTTCAAGTGTAACAAAAGGAGTACCTGTTAGTACCATTGGGTAGAGGAGGTCGAGGTGATGATTTCTGTAGTGGTGGCGTCGTCAACGATGGCGTGTGCTGGCCGAAGGAGGCGTCGAAATTCCACGGGTTCACGTCGCTGCTACTGCCACCATCTCTGTTGCCTCGCCGGAGAGTATGGCTAGGTTGATGGTGTAGAGGGGAAGCTCACGGTGATGATGATAGGGTTTTGGGTGGCGGCAGCCACCTTTAGTGGATAGAGAGAACTCGACTGAGCTAATTATATATATATATATATATATATATATATATATATATATATATATATATATATATATATATATATATATATATATATAGAGAGAGAGAGAGAGAGAGAGAGAGAGAGAGAGAGAGAGAGAGAGAGAGAGATGGTTGTCGAGGGGAGGGATGATATTGTAATTTTTGTTTAATATTTCCTTGTTTTGGCTTGTTTTTTTCTTTGCCAAAAGTTCTCTGCAAACTCCTCGTTTTCTCTAGTTTTTGGCACCTTTGTTCGTGAATTTTCTCCTCCCCCGCATGCAGCGTCCATGGCTGCTATTTATAGTAGAATTTGGCCTGCCACGATGGCTGAAACACTGTGGCTGTCGGTGGCATCATGGTAGCCTACTTTCGGCGGTGGGCTGTTAGCAGGCGTGCAGGTGGCTGGTCGACAACGTGCAAGTGAAGGCAACAGCGGGACTGCAGTTTTGGGAGAAACTGGAAATGCAATTTGGTCTTTCAATTTATAATTGTTCTAATTGCACTACCAATTGGATTTAAACTTATAATTTTTAGCAAATTGTATCCCGTCAGAATTTCAACAGCAACCTTGACTTTGCCCGTCTTTTTTATTTTGGTCATTCTCTTCCGATTTATGCAATTTGACCCTCAATTGACCATTAAACTCTCAATTGTCTTCAATTTGACCCCTGATTCGTGCAATTGGCTTCGAAAAATTCAATTGGGTCTTAAAAATTTCCAATCTTCTCAATTGAGCCCCAATTAAGCTCAAACACTTGATTTCTTACCAATTAAGCCCTTTATTAATTTGATGTGACCAATTTAAAGTATAATTAAGTCCTTGCACTTAATTAAATCCTTCAATTGGACCCTAAATTAATTCCCGATCATAATTACACTTTAAATTGGTCGACGATTAAATCAAATCAACCCATAAAAATATAATTATGTCATTCAACTTAATTTTTACACAGATTTATCCAATGATAAATTATTTTTGCCTTAAATCTATATTTTCCTTTATTTTTGGGACAAAAAAAATACTATCGGACTCTCGAAAACAATCAAAATTTCCACATTGATTTATCTACCAACGCTAGCCCCTTTTTTGTTATTTTTGGATAGATTTTGGGGAGTAACCCAGAAATTGGGTTATGACAACCACACCCATAAACAATTAAATAAGAGTGAATTGATAGGTGGATTAAGGGCACAATCATGGAAACAACGGAGAAATAAGAGAGGTTTGGAATTTTTTGACTGATTGATATTCAAAAACAAGATTATTATCCAATAAAAAGTTCTAAACCTAATATAACAAGTATATATGAAATGAATAGCAATTGAAATCAAATTCATGAATTTTATGTTAGGGTTCATAATATAAATTTAGGGAAAATGTAAATGGATTATGAATTGAACAAATTGGATTTAGAGTACATTATGTTGGGTGCTAAATTAGAAAGAAAAATTTAAATTGCACAATAATGTAATGAAATTGAACAATAGTGTCCGTATAGGCTCAATGATTGACAAATAGAAGACTAAAATGCTTGTAATTAAATTCTATTTAATTAAATTAAATTCCTATAAATTAGTGTGTAATCTTATGAGACAAATAATTTTAAAAGAGTTTAGTCACCTTACAAAGTGATTGAAATGTTATATTGTTTAGAATTGGGAATTGGAGAATTTTAATGTATTTAGAGGTGAAGATTATTATGTAGTGCTTGATTTCTCATGTAAGGGAAAGTTTTGATTAAAATTTATAAGAATACATCATGGTAAGAGAAGAGATTATAGTTTCTACCAAAGAGGAAATAAATTGAAAATGAATGCAATTATAATTATGGTTATGAAATGTAGTATATTTGTGAATTTCTATAATGCATATGCTTTTTCATGAAATAGTTTTAACTATTTTAAATAAAAGATAAGTTGTATTTAATGTTGTTTAGAAGATTGTAATTAGAGATGTTATAACATATATTTTATGGGAATGTTTATTTGAATAATGAAAAGATGAATAAAATGTTTAGTTATTGAAGTTTGTAGATGAAAATTGAACAATTTTGTCACTTATCTTCTAAAGGATATCAAGGCATCAAAATGATAACTTTTGGGATATGATTTTTTATAGAAGTTATAAACAGGAAAGTTAACCTTCCAACGGGACTAACCTTGTATAATTTGGAGTTCTAAGACTCTAGATATAAGCTAAAATTCAAGAGGAGTCAAGTTGTGAATTATGTTGGACAGTTTTAGTGAATTGTAATATCGCGTAATTCAGATGCATTAAAGGTTGAATTGAGTTTACCTTCCTTAAGTAAAAAAATAGATTTGTATTTGATCTTTTGAAAAAGATAAATTATGATCAATATTGAATTGTTTATAATTTTAGTTATGATTAAAACATAAGACAATATTCTTGAACACATTTGACTTGAATTGGTTAGCTTTTACTTTGTTTTGAAGTTATTTTTCATGTGAGATTTTATATGGTGGGTATTGTAAGAAAGTAATTGAAAGGTGCATATGTGTGTGAGAGTTATAGAAATTTGTCATATTAGATTGCAGATGATTAGGAAATTTCAATGTGATTAATCAATTATATTGATTAATAAAATGGAAATATTGATTATTTTGAGTTAACAATTTAAATGAGACTCTTTTGAAATTTGGTAGATTTTCCAATCAAATTTGGTGCAATGTATGTGTGTGCATGTGTAAAATCACTAAATAATTATAATCATCATAAGAAATCATATTTTGATTGCATGTAAATAGTGAGGATGTTATAGTTTATTTTATTGAACTATAAATACTCTCTTTGATTTGTAAGTTATGACAACTCATTGGTTTAATAAATAATACTAGAAATGATTTATCTGGCCCTTGGTTCTACATTTAACTATTTAGAACTTATCAAAAGGTTTTTCTTTGTTGCATTCAACCTATATAACTTTAGTTTTTGCTTTGTTATAATGCATAGGTTGGGGTTTTTTATCCAATATATATAATCTTTTGATTCAAATAATCATTAAATAGGGTTTGTTTCTACTTGCTTTTGGATTTCTTAGGTTAGGACTCAATTACAGTTGTGAGTTTTAGAGTTTTTACTCTTCAGGTTTGCAACATAGTTAGATGTGTCTTCTTATTTCTAGAGACCAATATAGACCTAGAATAATATTTTTTATCCTTAAACAGAGTTGAATAATGAGTTAATGAGTTTTGTTAAGGTGGCATCAAGTTTTAATTAAGCTTAAATTCAAACAGTTGTCATCACCATATTTTTACCCCCATTGAAAATAGAGCTAAACAATAAAATTCTTAAGCATAAAAAACTATAGAGCCTATATAATAGCCCAAATGTAATTTTAGAAAAGTCCTTTCAACTTATTTCCTCCTTAAAAGAGGAAAAAACAAAAGGAAAAAATAAAAGGAAAAAAATAAAATTTTAAAAGGAAAAACATCAAAAATAAAGATTTTCATTGACTTTAGAAGTTAGTCTAAAAATTAAAACCCTAGCATTATATATGTGTTGCCCTCTCAATTTAAAATGGGGACACAAAGGAGAGAAAAAGTAAAGAAAAAACACAATTGCTCTAACACAAATTCCTACCAAAAACTCTCCCTGCACACCCAAAATGGAACCCAAAATTTCCATTGGTCATCACTCTCTCTCTCTCTCTCTCTCTCTCTCTCTCCCCTCCACTAAACCTATAATATGCTAGAACATCAACATCATTTGCTTTTTTTTTCTTTTATTTCATTTTTACTTGAATTGCCCTAATCTTCCCTTTAACAAGCTCCTACACACATGAGTAAGATTCCAAACGTGCATTTATACTCTCTCTCCTTTCAGTTCATGCTATAATTACAAATTAGTATTTAATTTATGATTGTTACAATCAAGACCATCTTGAAATTTAATATGATATAAACTGGTTTTAAATTGAATTTTTTTACAATTTTATTAATTTTTTGTTTTTATGATATCTAATCACAATCTAAAGAAGTTAATTGGTTAAAAAATAATTATACATGAATTAAATTAAAAAGGCATGAACTTTAATGTTAAAAATTATTTTCTTATTAATATAATTTAGATCTAGAATTTCTAATTTTTTTGAAGAATTGTTTTGAAGTGTAAATAGTTAATATGATATAAAATTTAATTTTGATTAACTTTGTAACATGGAGTTTATTTCTAATCACGATTTTTATGAATAATTCTTATTTAATTTGTTAGTTTTATTTAGGTAGAACTACTTAAATACATACATATAATTTATAGCCAGATAAAATGACTTAGGACATGTAAGTATAATTAATTTAATCACACAAATGAAAAGATTAATTGTTAGGTAAAGTTTATAATTATACGCTTGATAAAAATAAGAAGATTAATTTAAAATATTTGTAAATACGGATCAATTATTTTTTTGCACATATATTTTTAAAATCATTTAAAAATAGTTTTAAAATATATTAGAGGCCATAATTTGTATGAATAAATTATATAATTTTCCCACAAAATTAGATATAACATCCTCTTTTTGCAAGGATATATTTGGGATTTAATCACCCTCCTTATTCATTTTTTAGTGACTTGTGTTTGGCTTTTTACCATGATTTTTTCCTTAGAAAATTTAGTATCTCCTTTGCTTTTTACTAAACACCTCGACATCGCCTGTATTACTAGTTAGGTTGATGTGTTTACTAGTTTTAACTTTTAAGCCAAAAATAAAATCAATAATAAGTACACGAGTCCTCTCAATGTCGGGATCGACATGGACAAGCATAGTATTCTATTCAACTTTTTGCTTATAAATAATAATAAGAATGATAATAAAAATGAGGTCAACAAATATAAGTAAATAAAAAATAATAAGGTAATAATAAAATAAAATAAAATAAATGTTTAATATATTTTTTGTATAAAAAAATTGTCATTCTTAAACATTATTTTTACAAAAGTTAAGTAGTTTTAAATTAGATCAACGACCATGTTAGTTTAACTAGATCAATTCTCATTTAATTTATTTTTATTTTGAAACCTGACTAGGTTTTAAAATTGAGTCAATGAATCACTAAATTTACAATGCAAGTTTGGATAAATTTTAAAATATTGCTGAGACATTCCTCATAGCAACATACGCAACTATCTAGTACCCAACTAAATCATTCATTATTCTCTAGTGGTTATCTTAGGTTTAATGATTTTATATCTTGGGTTGAGAGAGGCATTTTAGATGTGTTTATGAAAAATATACCTTCATTTTTATAGAAAATAAATAAGTTAAGAGTTATGATTAACCAACATAAATTATAATTAAAGATCCATAGGCAAAATAATGATAATAAACTTAAAAAAGTAAAATTTCATTTCAAAAAAATAAAGAAAATGGGATTTTAATGACTAGTTTATAAATCGGACCACCAATGTACTTGTATAACCTACAAGCTTGGTTTAACCATTATTTTATTTTATTTTTATTTGTAGTTCTAATTTTCAATCCAAAACCTCGTTCCTCTCATTTAGGAGAGCATCATTGAACTAAACGTCTATTGGTTATTGAACTATTGAATTGCCCTTTCATTGGTTGACTTCTCATTCCTAGAACTTACTGTATTCATAAGAAAATAAAAATAAAAATAAAAAACCCATAATTTATATTGAAGCATAAATGCAGTTTATATTCCATGACAATGTATTTATAATTACTTCAAGTAAAAAAAAAAAAAAAGGAGACCGGTTTTATTTATCACGAAAGAAAAAGGCTATCCATGTTGAATCTCAACGAAATATTATAAACTAGAATTATAATAAAAAAAAATTGAAATATTAGGAGTATATATCAGTGTGCGTGGCTTAATAAAAAATAAAAATAAAAATAAAACTAATTACTAATTATTTACTCTAATTCGTTTATAGAAGACCGATTATATTGGCATAGAATCCAAACAAACAATCTTCGAGGGTTACCCGTTACCTTGCAGGGTAAGTGTTGATCAGGATTTTCGTTTCTAAAAAGACCCAGTTTTTAAGGTAACTAACAACAAATCACAAGACCATATCTCAACCAACAAGGTAATTAAAATTAAACTCATCCATAGTGAAAGACACCTAATATCCGACAACATTAAACCAAGGAAATAAATTAATATGATGGCTTGGTTGATCATCAACCGGTCCCTAATGTTCCTGGTAGCCTAGTTTATCTAGATTGGATGGATAAGATGTAAGCAACGTATGGATTAATTTACTATGTAATCCCTTTCTGAAAATAATCAGCCAAAAAAAAAAAAGGATTTTCATTTACTCTTATTCTAGTTTTTGTTGCCCTGTGTATATAAAAGGGTCTCTGGTTTGAGAGTTTACAAGTGCTCGTTGCTATTATCCTTTACCAAAAGAGATCGATCATAGCTATCTAGTTTAAGAGAAGAAGATGACGACTAACCCTACCCCATTGATCGTCACTTTTGGAGAGATGCTCATTGATTTTGTGCCCGATGTTGCCGGAGTTTCATTGGCCGAGTCCGGTGGCTTCATCAAAGCCCCTGGTGGCGCACCTGCTAATGTTGCCTGTGCCATCTCCAAGCTTGGTGGAAAATCTGCCTTCATTGGCAAGGTAAATTTCTTGCTCCTATCTCGTTTGTGCACCATTTGTTCTGTGAGCCTTCAGATCCTGAGCTTTGTACACGTTTTTTACACATCTTCTTCGTCTTCTTCTTCGATAAAAAGAAGAAGAAAGAGATATGTTAGTTAAAAAGTGATGATTTTAATCCAAGATCATATATATGGATCTCAAAGAATAATAGTTTTTAATGTGATTAGGTTGGAGACGATGAGTTTGGCCACATGCTGGTTGATATCTTGAAGAAGAATGGTGTGAACAGTGAAGGAGTGTGCTACGATCCACATGCCAGAACTGCTTTGGCATTTGTGACACTGAAGAAAAATGGGGAGAGGGAGTTCATGTTCTACAGAAACCCTAGTGCTGATATGCTTCTGAAGGAATCTGAGCTGAACATGGGTCTCCTCAAGCAGGCCAAGGTATTCCACTACGGATCTATAAGTTTGATATCTGAGCCATGCAGATCGGCTCACTTGACAGCCATGAAAGCCGCCAGGGAAGCTGGGATATTGCTCTCTTATGATCCAAATGTGAGGCTTCCTCTGTGGCCATCTTCTGATGCTGCCAGGGATGGGATCAAGAGCATCTGGAAAGACGCTGATTTCATCAAGGTATATCTACCAAAAATCGTTCCTCCGAATTATTAAATCTGTCACATCTCTATCACATCTCCAAATTATCTGAATCTCATCAATTTTATTGAATCTCTTACTGTTACATTACATGACGCAGGTTAGTGATGATGAGGTGGCGTTCCTGACACAAGGGGATCCCGAAAAGGAAGATGTGGTTCTGTCCCTCTGGCACGATCGCCTCAAGCTACTTGTTGTCACTGATGGGGAGAAGGGCTGCAGATACTTTGCTAAGGCACTGTTTTTTTCATCATTTTTTCAGTCCCTTTTCTTAATTACCTCTTATAAGATTTGTTAATTTCCTGAATGATCATAATTGTTCACTATATTCTAGGGTTTTTCTGTTTTTGCCACACTGTTTGGTAACACTTTTTTTTTCCAATGTGCAGGGATTCAAAGGAAGAGTGCCTGGGTTTTCAGTGAAAGCAGTGGATACAACTGGAGCTGGTGATGCTTTTGTTGGGTCATTTCTACTTTCTGTCGCCAAGGACACTTCAATTTTCGATGTAATCTTTCTTCTTCCTCAATTTATGATTTTGAAACACTCTTCATCTTCTGTAATCAATCTTATAATTTCAACTATCTTTGCTTTTGGCATGGCAGAAAGAAGAGAAACTGAGGGAGGCTTTGGCATTTGCAAATGCATGCGGAGCCATTTGTACAACTCAGAAGGGAGCGATCCCAGCCCTTCCTTCTACTTCTGATGCTCTTGCACTTGTGAAGTCCAAGGCCAACTAGACGTTACGTCCCTTGTTTTCTTGGGTCCAAAACCTTTTTCCAAGAGATGCACTTAGTGTGTGTTTCTTCTTCTAATTTTGGATTTCTCTGCCTTCGCAGTCAATATCTTTCAAAGTTTATGGTTTGATGTTTTTTTGTAACTGGTCATGATCTACAAGATTAGTTTGTTTTGATTCACTAAATTGGCTATCCCTCCTCAACCTCAAACTTTATTAATCTGAGTTTACTTGAAGTATATAATAAGAATGGATTCAAATGGCACCATCCTAAATATTCTTTCTCCTTAAAATCAAGTAATGATTTAACCATGTCATATTTTGACATGCTAGGTCAAACGAGAGACTCTTATAAGCTTTTATTTGGTTTAACTGGAAACTCGAGTCATACAAGGAGTTGGGTAGGGGAGGTTTTAGGTTGACTCCCATAGCTAGGTCAGGTTTGGTGACACTGCAAAACATTTCCATGAAAATGCTTGGCCTTTGTATTATTCCTAAAGTTTTATTCTATTTGCTTTCAAATTATCATAATTTATCTAAAAATCATTATTGTGATAATTATTGTCATAACTCAATTTTTGGGTTACTCCCCAAAATATACCCAAAAATAACAAAAAAAAAAAAAGGGTCAGCATTGGTAGAAAAATCAATGTGGAAATTTTGGTCGTTCTCGATAGTCCGATTGTATCTCTATTGTTCCCAAAATTAGAGGAAAATACAGATTTAAAAAAATAATAATTTATCATTGGATAAATCTGTGTAGAAATTAAGTCGTGTAGCATAATTATATTTTTATGGGTTAATTTGATTTAATCGTCGACCAATTTCAAGTGTAATTATGTTGAGAATTAATTTAGGGTCCAATTGAAGAATTTAATTAAGTGCAAGGACTTAATTATACTTTAAATTGGTCACATCAAATTAATAAAGGGCTCAATCCATGAAAAATCAAATTCTTGAGCTTAATTCGGATTCAATTGAGAAGATTGGAATTTTCGGAGATCAAATTGAATTTTTCTAAGCTAATTATGCGAACTCAGGGGCCAAATTGAAGACATCGAGAATTTAATGGTCAATTAAGGGTCGAATCACATGAATTGGAAGCTAAAGACCAAAATAAAAAAAGGCGCGCAAAGCCAAGGTTGATGCTGAAATTCTGACGGGGATACAATTGCACAAAATTATAAATTTAAAGCCAATTGGAGGTGCAATTAGAACAATTACAAATTGAAGGACCAAATTGCAAATCCACCTCCTGCAGTCCCTGCATGCTTTACCTGCACTACTGCCGACAGCCAACTGCACACTACTGCTGACTAGCCACCTGCACGCCTGCTGACAGCCCACCTCCAAAAGCGGCCCAGCCGAAAGCAAGCCACCATGCTGGCGCCGACAACCGTGCTTCCAGGGTTTTTTTTACATAGAAGAACAGAGGGAGAACAAGAGAAATGGAGAGGAAAAAAAGCGAGAAAAAAACGGGAACAGAGGAAAACACACAAACGAGTGGGGAGGAAGAGTTTTTACGCAGAGGGGGGGATTTTTACGTAGAAAAACAAGGAGGAAAAATCAAGGAGAGGGGACGTAACAGAAAGAAAAAAATCACGAAGGGGGAACGGGGAGGAATACAAATACAGAGAGGGAGAAGACGAAGACATAGAGGGTAACCACCGGCAGCCATCTTCATCTTCCTCGTCTCCGAAAGCCAGCCTCCATCGCACAGCAGCAGCTCCTTCTCTCTCGTCAGCAGCAGTAACCAGCTCTCTCTCCCCTCCAGTCGACGTTTCTTTCTCTAGAAAACAGTAACATGCAGCAGCTCCTCTACTCCAATGGTAACCGGCTACTCACCTAGCACCACCATCATCTCCACCGTCATCTCCTCCTTTACACAAGCCACCCAGACGAGACCTCTGGCGAGGCAGCAACAACCACAACAGTTGCATCGGCGTTAAAGAAACCAGCTCCAGACGCTCCTCCTACCACCACAGGCCTCCGTTTCCGACACCACCACCGTAGGGAGAATCACCTCGACCTCCTCTACCCAGCAGCAGTAGCAGGTAAGCCTCTCTTCATGGTCGGTCGACCACCATTTACAGTACATCGTCTTCTTCAGCATTAGGGGAGTGAATTAAGTCACTCCCCCGTTGGGCTGTTTTGGCCGGGTTCAGTTCGCGCCCAGCTGCAAGGCGATGGGCCTCTCGGCCGATCAGTGCTGGACAGTCCAGCCCATTATTATTTTTTTATTATTTTTTAAAAAGGAAAAAATATATAAAAAACAAAATTTTCAAAAAATATAAAAATGCGTTGTTTTCGTGCATACGGCCGAATTCCAAGATTTTTCCATGTATATTTCTGTAAAAAAGTATGTTGCATCTTTCAAATATTTTAAAATAAAAATTGGATATCGTAACCAGTTTACGATTATCCATTGGAATTTGGCCAAAATGTCAAAAATAATTTGACAATTATTTTGTTTTAGCTTTCGCGGTGTAAAATTACATTGTAAAACACCCGTAGATAAAAAGGGAATTTTAACTGCGATGTAAAATTACATTGTAAAGTACATCCGTAGATAAGAAAAAAGAGTTTTTAACTGCGGTGCAAAATTACATCGTAAAGTGCACCCGCAGACAAAAAAATGTTTTTTTAATGCAATGTAAAACAAATGTTAATTTATAAAAACAATGAAATAACAAAACAGCCTATCTTAGGTAGGGTGCACTGGGGTGATGTGTTTTTTTCTTGCACAACAAATCCCTTTATCTAGACTCTCGCAGACCAATAGGTTCGTAGTGACCTTAATACTAGGTGGCGACTCCTAATAATTATAGTCATAATTTTTACGACTATAAAACACATCTCTTTTCACCGCGTGCTATTGTCTCCCCCCAAATCCCGGGGCATAGTAGGGCGTGAAGCGGGTCAAATATTTTTCGTCGAGACAATAATAAAAAAATGGAGCAACTTGGTTAGAATAAGGAAATATAATATTTATCTAAATGATTGGTAAGCACTTATGATAGCATTTTAAAGAATTGAGAAAGTTGTGTAAAATAAAGAAACAAAATGCAAAACATGACATTACATGCAATATAGTTTCAACATGCATGCAAAAAAAAAAACACCCCTATCCAATTTCTTTCTCATACTATGACCAATACAAAACTCTCTAAATTTAAAAGAAAATAAAAAAATGAAGTTAACACCTAATAATTAAAGAAAAAATAGGATCTTAAAGCATACACTAGTCTTAAAGATTCAAGTACTAGATTATTTGTCTAAGAGAATATTGATTTCACCCTTTGTGTATCCTTTCAAACAAAAGATTACATCTGATATATGTTGTCTTCTAAATTTTATTATATGCATGCTATTAATTTTATTATATTACTTATAAGCATATTCATGATTTATTTCATTCGTTTTCAAAAAATAATAGCATCGATCCTTAAGAATAACATATTCATCAATAAATTTTATAAGAAAAAGATTTTATCAATTTTGACTCTTTAATAAAAAAAAATTGATGTTGATCCCTATAAAGTGATGTTGATTCTAAAAAATAAGACACTTACCAACTATTACATTTTAATTAAAAAAAATTAACGTTAATCCCTAAAAATGGAATATATTATTGGTTTTTACCTTTTAATGAAAAAAATGATGTTAATAAGATTTTATCCTTTTAATAAAAAAATTCATGTTAATCTCTAAAAGTAGGATGTGTAATTGATTTTAACCTTGTAATGAAAAATTAGACATTAATATCTAAAAATATGAGATTTCATGAATTTATAATTTTCTTGGAAAAAAAAACTAACATTCATCCTTAAAATTGGAGATTTCTTTGATTTGGGAGTGTGAACAAAACTTTTTTTTCCTAATCCTTAAAATAGGAGATTTCATTATTTTATAGTTTTGAACAAAAACAATTTGATGTTAATCCCTAAAATAGGTGATTTTATTAGTTTAGGGTATTAAAACAGAAGTTTGACCTATATAAATTATAATAATTAGGTTGTGGCTCCCCTCTTTTGAATATGTCAGAAAATAGGACTTAAGCTTGTATATTCTCAAAGACTCGGCTTTCTCGGGCTTTAATTTGATTTTAAGGATTTTAAAGTCCTTGTTTTTATAGTGTTAACATTTCATAAGGATAAGATATGAGGAAAAAGAAATAATTTTGTTTTTTAATTAATATAAGTTTACCTCTTTTTTTTTATGAGAATTAAACGTTGCAAAAAAAATAATGGCATTGCTTCCATAGAATAGAACAACAAACATCTTTAATGGATAAACATAATTTCTTTGCAATGGGAGATCTCATAAAAAAAACATGAATTAAATTATTGTTCTTCAAATAAATATAAGACAACAGAAACTTTTAGGATAACTAAAAGCACACATTTTTCTAAGTTTGATAAAGGCAATAAGTGAAACCCGACCTCTCATCATATAGCTATAAAAGCAATTATCAACATTGTAAGGAATGAGACACAAAGATCAAGGTCATTATATTTAGGATAAGAACATTACATCTCAGCTAGCATGCAAATACTAAAAGAATACTAACATAATTCCATCCCATTTAGGAAACAAAAAGGTGGTATGCTAAAAAAATGAAGCAAACATACCTCCAAAGACAATAAACCAAGAAGAATTAAAAAATATAATCATATTTCATAAAAACAAAGGAAACTCTCTCAAACCAAACCCAATAGAAAACAAAAAAATGATCAAGAAAACTAGAAACAAAATATTTTGAATGTCATGTAGCAAGATAAACTTCACACATGAAACTAAACATGCACAAAACAATGAAACAAAAGAGAATACACTAAAATATGGAAGCTACTAGATTATTATTTTTTTGCCAAACACCAATAATAGTAGAAAAACATGGCAACGAAACCACTAACAACAAACTACCCAATCATGAAACACAAATTATATAGCAACATCATTCCAAAATAATGTTGTCAATTGTCCTTAACATGGTGATGAGGATCAACCTAAAACCAAGCATAATCACACCAATGAACCATTGAAGGTGCCAAGTGAGCCTATTACAAGAGCTAGGAAAATAAGACTTAAAGAGACATTCAATGGGCTAGTTCAGCACATGTGGAGTAAGATGGACCTAGAGGGATAAAGAACACTTATAGATATTAATGTTCAACCTCTAATTCATCTAATCCAAGAATGAGAAAGGTCTCATTAAAGTTGTAAAGAGAGTTGATGTGTCAGACCCCAAGTCAGCCTTGATTTGAACTTCTTTTTTCTAGTATTACAGAAAGGCAAACTCAACATATTATTCTCCTAAAAAATTACTAAAGTTCTTTCATATTACTTCATAATGAAGGGAGTATTTTTAACATTTAAAAGAAGAAATTTTCTAGTCTACAAAGGAAACTAATGAGCTATAAAATTTGTACTCTAAACAAGGGGGATTATTTAATGATTCTCCTAGTCTAGAAATGAAACTTAAAAGTCAACAACATTAAAAACCAAATCAAACTTATTTTATCTTATTTATTTATGACAACAACTTAAATTTTTTATTTTAAATTTGTATTTTATGATTTAGGGTTAATAGATATCAATTGGGCTTTGATACTTATGGATTTGAGTTTGATTGCAAGTGGGATGTATATAAATCCATATCTTTAGATATTCTAGGGCTCAATTTAGGTTAAAAACACATAAGTAACCTAGTTTTTAGATTATGCTTTTGCATAACGATATTCAAATTATGGCTCAAACTTTGTGTGCTTGTATGGATGAGAATTCTTTGTTTCTTGGTTCTTTAAAGGACTGAAAATGACTTATAGAGATTCAACTAATTTTGTGGAGTCAATCCATACTTCTCATTTTTGAAGTGTTATTCGGTGGACGGGAGTTCAAATCCAATAGTGTTGATGACAATATACAAGTTATCTTTGTGTCACACTTCTATCAAACCTAACTTACTTAGCTCTCAAGGAATTGATGTCTTTGCATATGGGTTACTTGACCGTGTATTCAAGAGGTTTGCATTATTTGGTATAAAATCTCATCTCCATTAATCAAGTTATAACCTTTTGATATTCCATTTCTTGTTGATTCCGCAAAAACTCCTTAGTGTCCATTTTGTTTTCTCCTTGAATCTGCAGCGTATACAAATTATTATTTCATAGTGTATACAAATTATTATTTCATTTTGTTACTATCCAACATATTTCATTATCATACAAAAAGACTAGAAAAAAAGTAGTTAAAAGACGTTTATTTGTTTTAGTTGTAAATCACTAAACAAGGGGAAAATGGGTCAAATAAACTTGGAATTAGCTGAAAGTTGAAAATCTGATTAATAATGTCCTAATTTCACCACATATTAATTTTGGGGCCAATTGGATATATTCAATTTCAGGTCTAATTAAGTTTAATTCATTACATTTTTGCTTCAACATATCAAACCTTATCATAAATTATCCAAATTTAAGATTTTGTCTATTTAGTTTGAAATCATACTTCATCACAAATTTTATCTCTATTGGACATCATTTACCTTAGGATCCATGTTCAGACTTAACTTGTCACAAATAGGTTTATTTTATTTCATCACCTTTGAAATTCATTTTGCTTATGTTGTTTTCATTTTTTGTAGCATATTTACAATATATGTAACATATTTGGGTGTCATTTCATTATTTTGCATATTTCATTTCTGTTTTTCTCTCGAGTCTTCAATTTCATTCTTATGTTGCAATTTTGTTTTAATAGTTTTCTGTGTTTTTATTAATTTTGGAGTCATATAAACCTATTTGGATTGTGTTAGGAAATTGGTTCTATTTGGTGTTTGTTTCAATTCTGTAAGAATCATAAGAAGGTGAGAAAAGGTGTGAGCATGTAAGGACATTAATAGTGCTTGAGCAAAACATGATCGGTATGAGAATATTGTTTTACCACTAATCATTTTTTGTAGATACAATCATGTGAGATTAGGACAACACACCACCCCCTCCTAAGGGTGAGCTTAAGTTTTAATTGCAAGTTATGAAAAAGATGATGGAGATGATGAATTTTATGATGGGAAACATGTGTGATAAACTTGATAGGGTGGAGAAACATGGTAATGAAACTAATACAATTATGTAAGATGCAAGAAACGTTGGGGTTTAATCAAAATTAAACAACGACAGTAGGGCTAAAAGGCTAAGATGGGTTGATTATGAGGCTTTCAAGGGGGACATTGATGATATTGGTAATGATGGTTTTGAGGATGAGACTTGTCGCGACGACAATTTTTTCACGCTTCGCGCCTCGCCATACCCGGATTGGAGGGACAACAGCGCGTGGTGAAAAGGGGGTGTTTTATAGTCGTAAAAATTACAACTACAATTATTAGAAATCGCCACCTAGTATTAAGGTCACTAGGAACCTATTGGTCTGCGAGAGTCTGGGTAAGGGGACTTGTTGTGCAAGGGGAAGACACATCACCTCCTGTACACCCTACCTAAAGTAAGCTGCATTGTTGTTTGATTGTTTTTTCTAAGTTAAAAACAATATTTTTTTTACACTACATTTTAAAAAAAAAATGTGTCTGCGGGTGTACTATACGATATTATTTTACATAGCAGTTAAAACCCCTTTTTCTTATCTACGGATGTACTTTACAATGTAATTATACAACGTAGTTAAAAAAAAATTTTATCTGCGAGTGTACTTTACAATGTAAATTTACACTGCGAAAGCTAAAACAAAATAATTGTTAAATTATTTTTGAAATTTTGGCCAACTTCCAATGGATAATCATAAGCTGGTTATGATATCCATATTTTCATTTTAAAATATGAGAAAGATGCAACATATTTTTTACGAAAAATATGCTTGAAAAATCTTGGAATTCGACCGTATACAGGAAAATAAACACATTTTTTTTTGTTTTTCATATTTTTATATTTTTTGCCATTTTTAAAATAAAAAAATATCATTGTGCTGACTGTCTAACCCTGACGGGTCGGACTGACAGCCCACTCTGCATGGGTTGGGCTGACAGTCAAGTCCTGATGGGCCGGACTGATAGCCATTGTACATGGATTGGGCCTCCAGCCCAGGTGGGCTGGACGCCCACCTCCCTTGGAGCTTGGGTCGGGCACAAAACCCGACCCACTTCACGTACGTCTGGCCTGCATGAACAGTGGGACATGAATTACGTCCCACTGCATGCAGGTGACGAGACGAAGAAGACGATGAACAGTTGATTTTTCAACTGTGACAAAAGGTGTACATGTTAGTACCGTTAAGTAGAGGGGGTCGAGGTGATGATTCTTATAGTGGTGGTGTCGACAATGGTGGCCTGTGGTGGCCGGAGGAATCTTCTAAAGTCGTCGGGGCTTACGTTGCAACTATTGCAACTGTGGTCGTTGCCTCGCCAGAGAGTGTGGTTAGGTTGCTAGTGTATAAGGGAAGTTCACGGGGTGATAAGGGTGATGTTTGGTGGTTGAATGGCCTTTAACGGTGGAGAGAGAGAGAGCTGCCGAGAGACTGAATTTAGAAAGAGAAGGGGGCTGTGAAACTGGGGAGAGAGAACTGATGCCGAGGAAGATGAAGGTGATGGTGTTATTTCGTATGATATTCCCTTGTTTTTTTTGTTTGCTGAAAACCTCTGTGAACTTTTCTAGAATTTCCTGTTTTTCCCTCGTTTTTTTTTTCTTTTTCACGTAATTCCTCCTCTCTTCTACGTAAATTTCCCCTCTTGCATGCAACGTCCATGGATGCTATTTATAGGAGAATTTAGCTTATCACGGTGGCTAACTGTCGGCGGCGTGGTGGCTTTCGGCAGGTGTGAAGATAAAGGCAGCGACGGGGCTGTTGTTTTGGAAGGAAGTGAAAATGCAATTATGTCCGTCAATTTATAATTGTTCTAATTGCACCCTCCATTGGTTTTGAACTTTTAATTTTATGCAATTGTACCCATATTAGAATTTCAACGACAACCTTAGCTTTGCGGGCATTTTTTATTTTGGTCCTTGGTTTCCGATTTATACCTTAATTGACCATTAAACTCTCAATCGTTTTCAATTTGACCCTTGATTCGTACCAATGGCTTGGAAAAATTCAATGGGGTCTCCAAAAACTCCAATCTTCTCAATTGAGCCTGAAATAAGCTCAAGAACTTGATTTTTCATCAATTAAGCCCTTAAAAAAATTAATTTGACCAATTTAAAGTATAATTAAGTCATTGCACTTAATTAAATCCTTTAATTGGATCCTAAATTAATTCTCAAACATAATTATACTTTAAATTGGCCAATAAAAAATATAATTATGCCTTACGACTTATTTTTACACAGATTTATCCAATGATAAATTATTTTTGCCTTTAAATCAGTACTTTCCTCTATTTTGGGTATAAAAAAGATACGATTAGACTCTCGAAAACAGTCAAATATGCACATTGGTTTATCTACCAACGTCGACCCCTTTTATTTTATTTTTGTTATTTTTGGGCAGTCACCCAGAAATTGGGTGATGACAAGACCATAGGCCATAGGAAAGGTTTTTAGTAACCTAGAAACAAAAAGGATTTTGGGAATAAAACTAGGGGCAATTTGACCAAAGAGAAAACTTTTGTAGTTTTAGGGGACCTAATGATGTAGAAAGTGATTTGGGTGCTATCATACTAAAAATGCCTACTTTTCTAGGTAAAATCAATCCCGAAACATAGAAGAAGAATTGGAACTGAAGAAGTTTGAGACAAAAGTTTTTCAAGCTCATGCATCATTCAGGCGGCGCATGCTGCGTCTCTTGGCATTGGAAACTGACCATCCGTCATGTCACCTACTACGCCGCCATGTCCTCTACCTCCTAGTGCGGCGAGTGTTGGTGTCAGGCGGTCGGTGAATTGTCGGTAGACAGTTTTTGATTTTTTCTCCCTTTTCTCTCTCTTACAGTCGGAAAATACATCTAAGTCCATGTTTTTGCTGGTTATTTCTTCTATGAAAATTTTAATTATTTTCAATTGTGCCCTTCAATTGAAACTGATTATATATGTTGGTTTTCATTTCAGTTCTTATTCTTTTGATTTTTGGTTTTTTTTGTTCCTTTAATTTTTTTTGGTATGTAGGTTTGAATTTGTTTTAATTTTGTCGTACAGTTAAAATTGGTCATATATGCTACTTTTCCTTTCTGTCCTTATTATTTTAATTTTTTAACAAAATTACACTGCAATGTTTTTTAAAAATGCATGTATTTGTTTCGGTCCCAAGGTTTTTAATTGTTTCAATTTTGTCCTTCGATTGGAACTAATTATATTTTTTATTTTTTTATTTCAGCCCTTATTCTTTATTTTTTTATTTGGTATTAATTTGTTTATTTTTATTCGATTCATTCCTGAAATTTTAATTTATATTGATGATCATTTGAAAAATAATATTTCTCTCTTTTTTTCTTTGTTCTTTTTTTTGTGTTTTATGTTATTCGGATCAAATGATTTTATGGTTTCATTATTTGCGCAATAATAATGATAATTTTAGTTATTATTTTTTCATTGTTTTTTGTATAAATATTTCATTTTTTATTTTATTTTTGGGGGCAATTTAATGATTTAAATTGTTTGGACAATAATGTTGATAACAATTTTAAGTGTTATAGTCATGATAATGATGGTAATGTAGGGATGAATTTTCAATAATATTTTCTTCTTTTTATAAGAAACCTACTAAATAGATAGATTTATATCGATTTAAAATTCATATATTTTATAAGAAACTTGCACTTTACATGAATTCTGCAAAGATATATTATTTTATCTAAATTTATATTATAATAAAAAAAATCTTACACAATTAATATTTTTCTACATTGAAAAAAAATATAGTTACGATCGCGACGAGATATATATATATATATATATATATATAGCTGTGTGTGTGTTCCTATCTGTCACTTGAAGTATTATTGCCACTTGCATATTGTATGGATAGAAGGAAAGTAAGAGAGAGGAAAGTGCAAATTCGAAGCATAATAGCCAGATGTGACCTAAGTTTGGCATACTGAAAGGGCTCAAATCACTAAGCGATTGGATCAACTAAGTTCTCATCAAATCAACCCTTTTTTTTATTTTTTTAATAAATAATTACAGCAACATCATTTTAAAATTATTAATATGCCTAGATTAGAAAAAGGTCAGATTGGATCAATAAGATTTAACTAACTTAACTTCCCAGTCAATTTAATTTCAAACTTAATTATAATCCCGAACAATTATTTCCATAACTCATATTTTTGCCCACAAGGTAGTATTCCTTCTTCTCCTCAAACACCGCCCCATTTGCCCTCGAGATTGTTAAGAACACAATATTTCCTCGTCCCAAATAAATTGTCGATTACATTTTGGTTGTTTTATTTTTTCAATTAGAGTAAAATATTTTGATTTTGAAGTATTTTAACGCGCCGTTTCGAGGTTGTATTGCTTATTTATATATATAGATATATAATTAAATATTAATTCAAAAAAAATTAGCTCAAATCCAAAAATAAAATTATTTTGAATTGTGCAATTTAATCTAAAAAAAACACAATAAAATGACTTTTCTGAACAAAATTATGAACATGTATAATATTACGAGAATATCATCATCAATCGCATGGTCATTATATTTTCTGATTGCTCTGAAATTTTGACACAATATATATAAATATGTCAAGAGATTCCTCATAAAATTTCATCTCAATCTAACGGTCAAATTAAGAGATATGATTGATATTGCAAAATTATTCATTATTTAAAAAAAATATTATTTGGCTGAAATAACACAGGCGAAATGATACCAGTGCATTTCGGTCGGTATTTGACCAAAAAATCCGGAATGGACCGAAATTTTAACTGAGATAAAAACGACCTCATTTTATTTTGTTTTTTTAACTGATACATAACTTTTCAGCTATTTCAGACGAAACGAAATAAAACTAGCAATCCTGCCTCAAAAACAGTCGAAACGATACGAAATTGACAACCCTGCCTCAAGCATGAACAGTAAAACCCACCAATCACTTCTAAAACCAACCCCAGTTCTGCACGTAGGGTAAAGTAGAATAGCTACAGGGATTCTCTCAACAAATTGAGTTACCTATTATAATATTCATGCTTAATTTCTGCTGCCTATCGAAATACTAGTTTAAAAACGAAGGATATTGACAGTGATGACAAAAGTATGTTAATTAAGTTGGCTCATGTGCCAATCATCAAGCTTGTAACACAAGTCTGCCTCATGCAGCATTGGCTAACAATTACCAAAGTTGAATGAGATGAAGGGATGGAGCCCAGGGGAGAGGTATAGCAGTGTAAACCAATCGGATCACTTGCAGTTTTTAACTAATGAACTTACTTTACTGGATTAGTAGGAGTTTAATTACTAGTTTATTTATACATTAATTGTAACCTTTAATCGCTCACAGACAAGATTTTTCATCCTTGCAAAACAAACAATTGACTCCCATTGAAGATTCAAAATCAAGAATCAACGCCATGATCAGTCCAGAATTACAAACAATGGATTTCTTGATCCAAGCTAGCTCATATTTTTGAATGGTTTGTTTGTAAAAGAGTTTAGAATGAAAGGCCTCCCATGTTCATTCTCTGATCTATTACTTGTTATTCACAATTTAACTGGTATTGGGTTGGCAGAAAAATCATCACTGGCCGTGCCATGAACGAAGGGAGTACGAAGTTTCATGATTATTAATCTTCAAAAACCACCCACACCTTGCTTATTTTAGTCTCCAATGAGCAAGAGAAAAGAGTTGGTGACCAGCTAAAATTACCTGCATCCTTCTCGTCACCTTCCATGCCTGCCATGGTGGTTTGCAACTTGGTGGAATTCGTTATGCGATCCAAAATGGGAGGTGCTGAAGAGCTGTGGGAAGATCCAAAATAGGTCGAAAACTGCTCCAGTGCCATGATATGATCCGTGGTGATGATTTGTACCACTGGATAGTCCAAGTTCTTGTTTTCAATAATTCGTTTGCAATTCTCAAAGAAATTCTGAAGGTCCTGGCTTTGCTGAGAAGCCCTCTTCAGTATTTGACAGGCCAGGCCTCTGGCTGCCCTTGTCAAATCGAAGAACATGTTAACCAGAGCTGCAACACTTTCACGATATGTCTTGTAAACTTGGAAGCTCTCTTTCAAGGTGTTGCTCATGGCTGCTTGAACAAGATTATCTGACGGCAAAATATTAGAGGGCGAGCAGTCTAAGACTCTATCTATGAACACTTGACATTTCGGCAATTTCCTGAACACCATGTCGATGGACTTCTCATCATAGCACTGAGATTCGAGATCACCCTGCGACATGGCAGGCTCGAGCTTCCCTGCTTGATTGATCACCCACCCTATTCTTTCCTCGAGATAACCTGCGTATTTGTGTATGAAGCTTACGGAAGGATCTGAAATGTTCCTGAGGAAGCAGCGAGTGCTCATTTGGAGATGGCCGGAGACATGCGCGTTGCGCAGCTGTTGCTCGAAGCACCGGTTGCCTCCACGAAGGAGACGATGAATCAGAGAGAGGGTCTTGAGGGCAACCAGGTTATCTCTGGTCTTGCCGAGGCGGCGAGAAATCCTCTCGGCAAGAAAATGGACGGATCCGGGAGAGTCTGAGACCAAGAAGAGGATCTCATGCATGTGTTTGTCGTCAATGGGGCCACTATCATGGCCAGTTGCGCGCAAAACTGCTACCTCTATGCCGGAAAAATCTCTCCCTTCATGGTGGCCGTGGATCATGGCTTTCCCGATTGATGCATGATCCTTCACTGCGCCGAGAGCTATCCTGAGCTTCCCCTGTATGTCCACCCCCATTTTTGAATCTGTAAAGAAAATGTGTAGATGTGTTTCACTGGAAGAAAGCATTTATAAAAGGGAAGTTGAAGAATTAGGCAATGGGGAATCATATCTTGATTTTAAATCAAGCCAAGTTATGCTTTTTAAAAAAGTCTTCCAGAAACAAAAGAGACACCATATGGGCCAATATGTTATGCTTGGAAATTTAATCCACAGCTACCATGATTGCTGTAAAGAGTACCAACTAGTTTACATACACATGTCAACAGGAACAAATTCTTGCAAATCTACCATGAAATCTATCCTCGGCAAATACTTGCCAAGACCAAGTGATTAATCCTATGTTTGCAAGTGCAACCAAAGGGATCTTATGTTGCTTTGGTCTGATCTCAAATATCTCTTGAAAAGGGTCCCACTAGATGAACAATGAATTTGATGAACAGGTGAATGATTTGTACTGGACAAGACAAACATACAAGTACACATAGAATTACATAAATCTTTGTGTTTCGTGACTTTATGGGATTATATTTCGCAGCCCTATGTTTGACCCTAATTAAAGATTTAATGATATGGAAGAAAACAGAAAATGTGGCCATCCGGTTAAAGGCATGGATTCTCTCTCTCTTTCAAGGCTTTCTTTCCCTTTTTTTTTCTTAACTTTTGGAAGTGTGGATATATATAAACAAGTAAACTCATGCATGTTAAAAGAGTCAACGGGCAAAAGTTTTTTTTTTTTTTTTTTGTAGTGGTGGGAGAGAACCTCATTCCTTAGGAATAGGATTCTCCTCCCACATCGAACTTTCTTCCTATTGGCAACAACAAAATATACTATGGAGGGGTTTTGGAGTATAATTCGGGAGTTTTTTTGAAAAAAAATGAAAATTTTTATTTTTTTATTTTTTATTTTAAATTAAAAAAATGGTGTTTTTATATCATTTTGATGTGCTAGTGTCAAAATAATTTTAAAAAATAAAAAAAAAATATCATTTTGATGCATTTCTAAACAAAAAACACTTTTAAAAGCAACTTCAACCACACTCTCAAACAGTCACAGAACATTTTTGACCTTGGATATCTCTCTCTCTTCTCTCTCTCTATCTCTCTCTCTTTTTTTCTTTTTTCTTTTTTTTGTGCTTTTGGTTATGATATCTTCCCTTTTCACATCCACAGGCTCAACATTCATTATGATACAACTTTCAACTTCCATTCAGCGACCACTCAGAGAGCAAAACAGGATCCAAATAAGATATTCCGGGGTAAAATGCCTTGTCATGTTCAGTAATGGTCCATGATGTTTCAGCCATGGCTAAACTGTGACAGCTAATAGTCTCTCAGCGGACACCTCAAAAGTTCAAACCTGAGATTTCTTGTGCGATTCTGAAGTTCAAATTAAGTGAGAAGTGGGATGGGAAATTGAAAATGAAAGCAATCCTTCACTGCAAAACCCGAGACTAAGCCTCCTAAATCCCAATGAATTAAGGAAAAATAGTAAAACAGAACAAAATTTCATTATGTCGACGCATGTCAAGGTGGAAGGATAACTGAGCCTGGTTATTCTGTCACTATTGGCCGATTTGGAGAAACTGAATTGTGGATAAATGATTGAATAGATCTCTAATAGCAGCTTCATACATTCATATTCCATCAAATCAAATAATATCATGCAATTCTATATTCTGAAGACCTTCATCACATGGTGAATTGACAGGTTGTATTGGGGAATGAAACGATTCCTTTTTTTCCTCTATATTCTCCAACTCAAGTTGGATATTGTCTGGGGTCAAAACCAACTAGTGAGAATACATTTCCAGGCTAGCAAGTACAGGATAGAAAGCGAACAAGTATAGAACAAGCCAGACTCCAATGGTCAATGGGCAATATTTCTATCATGAATAAGGACAGATATGCGATGTGCTAAGCTTGTAACAAAAATGAGAATTTCACTCGACAATTATGATTGTGGAAATTTTCCAATCTCAGTATCCATGCATGCACCCTCCAGGAGCAGAACCAAGGCAAATGCAGATGCCATTAATTATGTGAATATGATCTAAACACTATTTTCAGAAGTCTAGACTTCCACATGTTAAAATGTACTCCAATAAAAACATCAAGTTTAATACACTATCTAACGTCATTAGAGTCAAAACTAGTTGAATCACCGACAGATAGGCAATGGGATCATTACCGCAAGAAATTTTTCTTTCAACTCGTTGTCTTTTCTGTTGTTTTCATTCTATCCTCCCCCACTTGCGCTTTCCTAGCTTCATAAAATTAAAAAAAATATATATATCAATTGGCAAAAAATTATAACCATTGTGTTATACATAGCATTTCACTACAGTGGCCGCTGAACTCTTGAAAGAAAAAGGGAAAACAATTATTGAACTACACGTTTGTGAAGGAAGGCCAATCAACTAAAGCAAAAAAATGATACCTGTCCAATCTATTCTCATGTTTTACTTTAGACACCACAAAAGTGATTCCAAACAGTGAGTAACAAGGCACGAATCTGAAACTCCTAGTTTTCTACTCTAGTGCGACTCCACTAGACAAGCCCCCCGAGAGCATGTTGACAAAGTCATCAAATACAGTACAAGGATCTGGATAAATTTGAGAAATTAATCAGTAAATAAAAGCATTACAATAATGCATATAAATGCGTGGTTCCTCTGGGTAAAACATTCTGCCATCTCATATTTTCTGTCACCTCATGATGTCATGACTATGCAAACAGCTGTGCTTTTCTAATTAATGACATTCGAGGCATAGTCACTGTAAACAAAACAAGCGGTGCTCTAAAAAAAACAGGAAGAAATCAAGAAATTATTATACCTGAATGTAAGTAGCCTCTGGAAAATCCTACCTTAGAGGCTTTAAACCCTGGAAAAGTCTCATAAAAGGTCAGATTTTTTATTGATAGATCATAATGGATAAATTTAGGGAGAGAGAAAAGCATGTGAAAGAAGATCAAACAGCATAAAATACAGCATTAACACACATGGCAATTAAAATTCAACAAAATGAAGACAACATTGTTTTTCTATTCTGGTCAAGCAAATTCCTATGGATGTCAGAGAAAAACATTTCACCTAAAAAAGTGAAGAGATGACTGTTTTCAGCTTTTGCATTTTACTTCTTTTACTGATCTCATTCAGAGGGGGTAAAAAGAAAAATTATATTTTACCCTCAGTTCTCATGGGATGCTTTAAGGTCTGGTATTTTTGACATGGTGGCAATAGAGAGAGCTACCTGACACGGAAAAGCAACTTCCTTGGTATAACACATAACAGGTAATATTCTTATCAGAGATCATTTGACACTAAGCTTCAACTTTTCAATCTAGTCAATGGAAAAATGTGTCTAGTTTCTCTTCAAATATCACCAAGTGATCCAGGTCATCATATCTCAACTTGATGGACCGTTGCATAAAAAGAGAAGGTTTCGGGAAACTTAATGCGAAACCATTTTTATAGGTCTTTCACCTTTGCACCGCTTCATTTTATTTTTATTTTAATAGGGAAGTTTAAAACAAAAAATCTAAGCTGATGCTTCAGATCAAGTTGTGTGTGGAGGCAGAAGGGTTATGTAATAAATTCATGCATGTGATGGTGCCTATACAAGCTGAGATATGGAAAGAGGATGTTCTCAGAAAAGTTTTCATCACGTTCAGGAATGCTGACAAATCATTTTTATAAGTTTTTCTTTTCTCTACCTTCATTTTGTTTTTCTTTTGAAAAGTATAAGTTGACCAAAAACCTAAGCTGATGCTACAGATATCAAGAGATGTGAAGGCTGAAATGTTCTGTAATCAAGTTATGAATGTTTTTGTTCCTTTCCTGTCTCCATTAAGTGTCAAACATAAAAAATATAAAGCTCCACTTTGTATGAGTTGATAAGCGCATAAAAATTAGAAAGAAATGCAAAAGCTCATTAATACGTTGTAGTTGGCTAAAACAAGGTGAAGCAGCCTAATTTTTTGTGAACTCAAAAATGGAGATTATCAATTTATTTGCTCATCAAAACGATACATCCTATGAGCTCAGAGCAGAAAGTTTAAACCAAGCTACAAAAAGACATGGATATCTTGAACATAGCAAAGCATCAAAACTGTTCTCATCTAAGAGCTAGCATGCATTTTATAATTAAGATTTATCCATTTCTTCAGCTGGAAATAGTAATTGTTATGACCTAATATGTTACCAACTGCAATAACTCTAGCAATTATAATTAGTAAATATACCTTTGAATTCCTCAAATCATTCACCGCCATCCTAAGAGAATCATCTGATAGTATCAAACGTGACAGGGCCCCTGTGCTTAACCTACAACATTCAGCAGAGACTAACATGAGAGCGGGATTGTTCTAACCTAGTCAGTCACCAAATATAATCAAGAATCAAGTTTACTTGCACTAAGCCCGACTTGTATGAAAGTTTTCCCTGATCAAGAAAAACTAGAAAGGATAACACAACAAATGATGGTTTAAAAGGAAATGATACATTTATTGGACCCTGTTAAAAATAATTCTTAATTTCTGCAGATATGAGAAATGAACCACTAAAAATCTAGTGGAAAATGGATCGTGGTGTCTAGAGCCCCTAGGCTAGCATTACACATAGTCAAGTTTCAGCTTTTAAGGCTTATAGTTTGTTTTAAGTTTAGGAGGAAAAAAAGAAATAAAGGATAGAAAAGCTCATTCCTAAGTACCCTAGCAATTTCCCTGCTTCTGATATAGAGCCGCCAACAGCAAAGATTACATCCAGCAACGCTTGCATTCCCTACATTAAGGAATAAAATTTGCAATGAGTTTTCCAACCCTTCAAAATGGATAGAAATACATGTAAATTTTGAAAGGAAAAATTGGTTTATTACCAAGATAAATTTAGGATTCTTGGGTCCAATTTGTGGACCGCAATCTGATCCTCGAATTGTTGATTTAAGGGGAAGAATTTGAAGCAGTTCCATTGGAGGTGTGTACGAATCAATATCCACACTGTTCCTAACTACCAAAATAATGATAATAAATAAATAAAAAGGAGTATCTGAACAAGCAAAACAAAACATACCCTTATGTTCATTTTCACTCACTCAGCCACAAAAAAAGAGTATTACGAGAATAAAAAGGCACTTAAAAGCCTCTACCTCTGATAGCTAATAGAGCGCGCAAGCGTTTCAAAGCCGAAGCACGATTCATATGTTGTGATCGGTCCTCAACCGCCTACATACAGTAAAAAGAACATGAGAAGAATAAAACTCATTAAGACAAAGCAACAAACATGTTATATGCATATTCGGGATGGTACAGTTTTGGCTTAACAGACTGCAAAAAATGAAGCAAGTAAGGGTAGTGGTGAATGGTGGTGACCTGAGCAATAATCCCAGTAGGGAGGTGCTTGAGACGGACAGCAGACTCACGCTTGTTACGGTGCTGACCACCTGGGCCTGAGGACTTGAACGTGTCCATCTCACACTGTCTCATCAGTTCATCATCTGTCAATTCCAAGTAGTTTATACCATTACTATGACCTGCAGACGTGTTATAATTGAAGCAAAATAAGTGTTTTGGGGGGGTTTCTGCAGTTCTAGTGTACATGGTTGGTGAGTAAGAGTTTCTTGATTTGGTTCTGTTAAAATCGTTGAGATAATGGTAAGAGATCAAATTCAATGGAGAAGAAGACGGACGGGAAATGCAGGGAGGAATAATGGCGTTAGTTGTGATTGGAATTCTGAGGAGAAGCATTGATTTTAGCAGCGAATTAACTGACAATGCCATTTTCTTGAATCAAGTAAGTATTGCTTTTAATGATAAGCAAATCGGATTTCAGCTTGTTCCAAGGGAAGCCATTGTTGTCTGGGAGATAACTCGCTCTTCATCACTTGAATATCTCGACTGCCTTTATACTTTCTTTCTCCAAGAAGGAAAAAAAAAAGAGCAAAGTACAAACCAGAGCCTAAACTATGTATAATTGCAGTTGAGTCCATGTAAGTTCAAAGTTAAAGCAATGATGCCTTAACGTTTCAGATTTTACTCAATAGTACCCTTATTAAATGTAATTAATTGAGAATTAGCCCCAGACGGCCACGTCGGACCGAGAGCTAAGGAAGTGGGCCTAAATACTTTCGATTCTCAAAAAAGATGGTTTACTGATTGAAATTCAATCGGCTAGTAAACAAGTTGACTAGATGAGTGAATCACTTTTATTCTTTTATGTTTGTATTTTTTTATGTAGTTTCTTATAGTTATTAATTTCGTTCTGTTTCGGCCAAAATGGACAGAACGTTCCGTGCCGTTAAAAAAACCAAGATGAAACAGCGTCGGTCGAAATACCTCGTTACCGTTCCCGGTGTACCGTTTCGGCTACATAAAAAAATTATTTTACTTTTCAACTCTTAAACCAGTACACATCTTAAATACATCAGATGTCACTGACCTGAAATTATCTCAGATGAGAAGATTTTGCATGGCTTCTTGATTTAGTTTTATAGGCACAATTCTGTGCCTTGATATTTATTTCATCGATGTGGGATAACCATCAGTATTTAAAGCCTTATGATGTAAACTTTTGGCCATTTTCAGCGATGTGGGACTGGGAATTGGGAATTTGGGAGAGCATGTTTGTCCACCTGGACAAAATTGATTTGTTCGGCTGCATGTTTGTCCACCTGGACAAACATGTTATAAGTTTTTATATATATATATATATATATATATATATATATATATATTAAAAATTAAAATTAAAAAATAAACATATATTATAAAAAAAATAAAAAATAAACCAAATTAAATGATTTTTATAATATTATCTTTTTTTCTCACTGTTAAAGAATATATTTAATATTTTTAATTAATATTTAATAAGTTGTTTTCGTTTTTTTTTAAAAAAAACAGATTCACACATTGATAGAATTAAATTAAATGTTTGGTATATAATAATTTAATGAAGTCTGATATGATTTTATTGATTTTTTATTTAATTTATTTTTTGATTTTTACGTTTTGAAAAAATAGTTTTTTATTTATCTAAAAACATTTTTAATGTTTTAATACTTAGAATAAAATATCAACATAAAGAGAGGAGATAAGTAATTGATACTAGATAGGTTGTCCGCATTTTGTCACGAGCCAAACATTTTTCTTAATATAAAAAAAGTGATAAGTTAAAAAAGGTTTAAGTCATAAGTCATTAGTTAAAGTGACAATTTAAATAATACAAATAAAAACAACAATAAATTAATAAATTGTCAAAAAAACAACCACAAAAAATAACAAAAAAATGATACCTGAGTCTATTTTGATTATCAAACGACTCGATACAAACCTAAATAAGAAAAGTCAAACTTTTTTTAAAAAAAGTACCAACTTAAAAGAGAAAAAATAGAACAAATTCAGATGAACCTTCTATATATATTTGCTTTCAAGAGAATTTTAGTAGTTTTATTGCTCATGAAAAAATTAAAAAGACTATCCTACCCCTATCTAACTAGTTTTGATTGAGAGGAAAATTGTAATTTTATTGCTGTAAATGAGTTTGGTGCTACATTAAAGGCACAATTTATATCCCCTTTCTGTTTTAATTTATTTTGTTATACAGTTCAAAACTAGATTATCTTTTGCTTTACACTTCAAGTTGGATAAAAAAAAATTAAGCATGAAAAAATAATTTCCAGGTCATGGGGAAGTCTTTAACATTGTCATTAAAGTTGATCCAGCATGTCAAACATGAAAATTACCAACCTAACTACTTGTCTACTCTGAGTTTCAAATAAAATTATATGGGAGTTGTCTCACCATGAATGAGTTGACTTGGTGAGTCTAAAGGAAAAACAAAACATAAAATAACAACACAAAAATAACTATACGCATAGGATCAAAGACAACTTAGATAATCAATAAAAATGGTATGACTTTTTTTTTAAAAAAAAATAATCAAGATGATATCTTTATTTTTTAAAACATTAAAATAACGATGTATTGGATAGACTCAAGTGATCCAGGTTAATTATTCAAAATTTATACTCTGGAATATGGACTCCAATGGTTCACTAATGCTTTTATTTAATCATATAATAAAAATAAAGACCAATTTAAAATAAGTATAAGATTAAAAAATCAACAAAAACATAATGTTAGAAAATAAGAAAAAGGAAGAAACGTTAGGTTAGACATGCAACCTTCGTAGCCTAACATATATGATCCTTAAAAAAAGCCTAGTTACATTAAGAAAGGCAGAATCCACACTTTTATCATTTTAAAATGGCCATGAGGCCTGGTTCGGTCCTAAGGTAGGCCCAAATGTCAGGGCTATTTTCTACTTGTTTTAAGGGGCACACAACCCTATTTTATTTTTATTTTGAAAAAAAAAAATGGTAGCTAGAAAATTAAGAATGGGGTTTTTTAGATTGAAAAACATTTTTCAACTTATTTTTTCCAAATAAAAAATTTAATAAACATCTTAAAATACTTTCTAAACCACTAAGAAACCCCAAAACACTCCAAAATCATCCAAAAAATAAACCATATAAAAAAAAGAAACTTGATATTCTTATTCATGCATGCTTTTAGAAAAAAATCACCACCATCAAACTTTCCTTGAAATGAATTTTGATGACACCAAAAATAATGTGTTTCATCACCAAAAACTAGAGAAACCTGTCATCACCCAATTTTTGGGTGACTCCCCAAAATATACCAAAAAATAACAAAAATAAAATAAAAAGGGTCGGCATTGGTAGAAAAATCAATGTAGAAATTTTGGTTGTTTTCGCAAGTCCGATCGTATCTCTTTTGTCCCCAAAATTAGAGGAAAATACAGATTTAAGGAAAAAATAATTTATTATTGGATAAATCTGTGTAAAAATTAAGTCGAGGGATATAATTATATTTTTATGGACCAATTTGATTTAATCATCGGCCATTTTAAAAGTATAATTATGTTTGGGAATTAATTTTGGGTCCAATTAAAGGATTTAATTAAGTGCAATGACTTAATTATACTTTAAGTAGGTCAAATTAATTTTATTAAGGGCTTAATCGATGAAAAATCAAGGTCTGAAGCTGAATTTGGGTTCAATTGAGAAGGTGGGAATTTTCGGAGACTAAATTGAATTTTTCCAAGCCAATTATGCAAAATCAGGGGTCCAATTGGAAACAATTGAGAGTTTAATGGTCAATTGAGGGTCAAATAGCATAAATTGGAAGTCAGGGACCAAAATAAAAAAGGCGCGCAAATTAAGGCTAACATTGAATTTTTCACGGGGACACAATCGCACAAAATTAAAAGTTTAAAACCAATCGAGGGTGCGATTGAACCAATTAAAAATTGAGGGACCAAACTGATTTTTTGTCCATCTCCCCGCAATCATCACAGGCGTGACTGCACTGTTCAGTCACCTGAACAGTGCAACCACGCCACCTGCAAGCACAGGCTTGTCACCTGCGAGCATGGGCGACAACCCATCGCTGCACGCAATGGGCAGCCGAATGGTTGCCTTCCTCTGCTATAAATACATGCATGAAATGCATGCAAGGGAAGGGAAGAAAACGGGGAAAAACTGGGAGAAGAGGGAAAGAAAACTGCGCAGAAAAAGGAATTCAAGCAGAAAGGAGAGAAAAGTAGAGAGAAAACAGAAAAAAAAACGAAGAAAACAAAGGAAGATTTACGTAAAAAAGCACAGCATCTTCATCCCTCTCGATGCAGCTCTCTCTCTCTCGATCCCTGTTTCTCTCACTAAAAAACCAGTAATACCGACGCCTTCCTCTCTCTTCCAACAACCACTGTTTCAACCACCCAACACCTCTCTCATCATCACCGTAAGCTTCCCCTCGACGACAGCAACTCAGCCCCACTCTCCGGCGAGCAACAGCCCAGGTGACAGCAGCAGCAACCACTACTAAAAATGGGTGGCATTTGCAACTAAAATTTGTTTAGCAACGGATTTTCTGTTGCTAAACAAATTTCTGAATTAAAAAAACATACATGTGTGTTGCAACGGATATTCCGTTGCAATTTTAATTTGCAAGGGTAGAGTTTACGGTGCACCTCGTATGCCAAAATCTAAGGTTAGTGCGAGTTCGTCACAACATTCCTACTCAGTAGACTCCACATATCCGAGCACGATTATTCAGGAGTTGAAAGATGAATTGCAAATAAAAGATGCTCTTCTTAAGAATATGCAACGTTAGATTGACTCGATTACAAATTATCTTGGCGCCCAGCATGAAAGTAATGTTAGGTCTGAGTTTATGAGTCAATTTATGACAACTCCTGTTGACACAATGCCATCACATACAATGGCACCTATGGGTCCCGTCTCTTCCACAGTGTATCTACCTCGACCCCATCTCCCAAATAGTGGTCCATCTTCATCTCATCAACAACATCGTAAATCATTTCCACCTTAAACAATAGTTAAAAATATGTATTTTTTTTGTTTCATTATGATGTAAAAATCTGTAATTTTTTGTTTTGATGTTGATGTAAAAATATGTATTTACTTTAACATGTAAATGTAACCGAATCTTTGTTGTATTATATAAAATTTCCTTTATGTTATTTGAACTATATGTATTTGCTTCTAAATATTAATAATATTAATGAAAATATTATTTATAATTATTTAAGAAATTAAATAAACAATTTAATAAATAAATTAAATATTAGCATCTTTGTGACAAGCTTGCAACGGAATAGCCGTTGCAAGGTTGCAACAGAAAATCCGTTGCAAGGTTGCAATGGAAATGTCGTTGCAAGATTGCAACGGAAATGCCGTTGCAAATTAATTTGCAGTCCCGTTTTTGCAACGGAACCCATCCGTTGCAAAGTCCGTTGCAAACAACCCCCATTTTTAGTAGTGAACACAAACCCGACGACTTTGGAAGCTCACTCCGGCCACCACAGGCCACCGTTAACGACGCCACCACCGCAGGAATCATCACCTCGACCTCCTCTACCCAAAGGAACTAACAAGTACACGTTTCGTCACACTTCAAATTTTACTGGTCATTCGTCTTCTTCCCCTGTGCGACTGCATGCAGCGGGACACAATTTGCGTCCCACTGTTCATGCGGGCCAGGGCTGAAGGAGGCGGGCCGGGCTTTGTGCCTGACCCAAATTTTTTCCAGGTGGGCTTCCTGGACTGGAGGCCCATGTCCATAAAAAGGTGGGCTAGAAGCCCACCTAGTTTTAGCCCTGCACCGGTTGCTTTGGGGTCAGCCGACCGCCCATCGTAGTCGGATCGCCACCCGACCTTTGCTGAGTGGGTGTCGCCGACTCGTCGTATGGGCCGATGTTCCCATGTTGCGATGTCGTGGTCGCACAAATTAATTACCCTAGCTTAAAACACACAAGATAGTATAGAGCAAGCAAGGGGTCGATCCCACGAGAAAGTTTCAAGTTAGACTTTTATGTTGTACGTTATGTGATTGGGGGGATTTGGTTTGTGATTATCTAAACTATGGCAGCAATTAAACTAGCAAACAAAAATCAATTAAAAATCGAAACTTATCAAGAAAACAAACCTTGGTCATAAGCATACATCCACCTACTGGAAATTAGAACCCGATCCTTGAAACAAAAATGCAATTTATGTTCTGAAATTTTATCTTTTTCTTAATGTGATTAATTAACGGATCCGGCCAGATAACTAATCCTAACCAACAAACAATCAAAGTGTCCGCACTAATGATTCAATTTAATGGTAGCTTTAAGAACTAGATAATTTCATCAAGATTAACATACAAGTTGTCCGCAATTTGTGTCAATTTATTCATATGTTCTCCCTAAGTTCAATAATGTAGTTCCACCACAATTATGAAGCTTAGTTGCTTCACAAGTTCATATATCACAACTCTGGTTTTGATATTAAACTTAGCAATAGATTGTTCACAACAATAACTTAGAGTCCGCTCTAGCAATCATCAACAACAATCATAGGAAATATGCATAGGAAAACAATCATACTCATTCATAACATAAACTGAAAATAGAAGGAAGAATAAATCTCACGGTTCTTGAAATCCGAAGGTTTTTGTGTCCTTGCAACCAAGAAAAGAGCTTAGCCTTGCATGTTTATTGAACAACTAAATAAAAAGATGGAAGAACACATGATTTAGGGTTTGGAGGAGGAAGATTTTGTGTTTTCTTTTGTGCTAGCCGCCACGTCCTTGCTCCTCTTCTCCTTTATATATGCTTAGAAACCCTAGTGTCTATTTTACAAAATAGTCCTTCCTTAAGTTGGCAGAATTTAGTTGTCCCTTGTAAAATTCATATCTCCTTCATATCACATCGTTTTGATCTGAACTTTGGAGAGTTTATAGGTCTTTGAGTCCTGAATCCACGAAAATTGAGTTTGCATCAATCGTACTTTTGTAGCTTGAGATATTGAAGTTCGAATGGACAAAGGTCGATATCGGCAGATTGCAAGATTTGACTTTGAAGGCTGCGATTTCCATGATCTTCCTTATTTTATTTCTTTTTCCTTAGCTTTCCATAAATCTATGGATGTTAGCTTTTTAATGTCACTGGAATCACTTCATTTCGATCTCTAGAGCTTGCACTATGCACAAAACACCGACTGAAGGTCAAATCTGTCAATTACTTCCAATTACCTCCTTTTTGCATCTTTCATCCAAAAATGCCTTCAAAATATAAAAAAAAGAATATCAAGGCATTTTATACACAAAACATATGCAAAACACTACATAAATATGGATGAAATTATCAAATAATATGGTCGCATCAAATACCCCCACACTTAGCTCTTGCTCGTCCTTGAGAAAGGATAGGTAAAAAAAATAATTAAAAATAACCATGACCAATCCCTTAATCTCCCATCAATATCCAAAAATTCAAGCATTATAAATAAGAATACAATCGAGAAGGATAAAGAACATAAATCTTCATGAATTCGTTTACATGCAAACTTCAAAACTCAATTACTCTTCGGGATTTAAAAGAAATCTATGCCATGCCAAAGTGATAGGTCCTCTCATTGATATACACTCCAACACTCATGTGTTTAGGGCTTATGTGTTTAAATCTCTCAAATTCAATCAATGAAGATGTTCTACCATAAGCTTGCTCTTCAATCTCATCTCCATTACTAAAATATTACAAACAATGCATGAATCAAAAGGTCTTATTTTCCAGTTGTAATGGGGCTAAGGTTAAGGTGAGGTAAAAGAGAGTAGAAGAAAAGGTTCAAACCAAAGAAAGTAGAGCATTCTGAAGAGAAAAAAAAATTTCAACCAAGATATTCCATCAAAACACATCAATTTTCAATCTTTAAGCACCAATGCTTAGCTACTTTCGATTTCAAGCTCGTTTCTATTCTTTTTTCTTCTTTTTTTTTCTTTTCTCTTTTTTTTTCTTTTCTTTTTTTTTGTTCTTCACTTTTTTTTTTGTTCCTTTGGCAACTTTGCCCATCTTTTCATCAAGCATCACTTCTTCTTTCTTTTCACATAATTTCCAACCATAATTCCATGAGATATCACAAGTATATGCTCTACTAATCCTTGGCCAGGGAAAAAGAGGAAAAAATATAAAAAGTTTAAGGCTTATACATGGGTAAAGCAAAGAAAAGATAAACAACCTCAAAAGGGGCTCACTAAAGATAATATGCTTTAGGTTGGCTTTTTGGCTCAAGCAGTTCAAATTCCTAATGCCTTTATCATCTTCATTCATCTATGTAATGTGAATGTAATCTCAATAAGATATGAAACAAGTTCTAGAGATACATATCATTGAAAGAACGAACAATCAAAGAATATAATGTTGAAGGCTCAAAAGCTTACATTGGTATAACACTATAAAGTCAACATGGCATATTTTCAGAGTCAATCCCTAAACCAATTAAACATTAAAAATTGCATGCACACTCATTCATTTGATTTATATATTCATCCATCTCACTTAATTCTCATACATAATACTCATATTCTCAAAAACCAATGGGAGTTAAAAAAAAACAAACAATTTTTTTTTTTTTAGAACAACAAAGAAAACTAAAATTCTCCCAATACCCCCACACTTAAAACACAACATTGTCCTCAATATTGAAATAAAAGCAAAGGAACATAAGAGAATGATAGAAAATATATTAAAATGCTAAAAAATAAAAGATAAGGAAAAATAAAGCAAATCTGTTTTTTTTTGTGTTGGGTTGCCTCCCAGTAAGCGCTTTTGTTTTATGTCATTGGCTTGACATGTGGCATGCTCATTCTTCATAGATTGGTTCAGCTTAACTCTATAGAAGCGGTGAAGTTCTCGTCGTCCAACCTTCATAGAAAGGTTTCAAACGATGCCCATTGACCTTGAGTACTTTGTTGGTTTCTAAACTTGTAATTTCAACCGCACTCATAAGGAAAAAACATTAGAAACAACAAAGGGTCCAATCCAACGAGAGCGCAATTTTCCAGGAAAAAGTTTCAAACGCGAATGATAAAGAAGGACTTTGTCTCCAACATGAAACTCCTTTCTTGTAAGCATTCGGTCATGAAGATTCTTAGTCTTTTCTTTGCATTCTCGTAAGCATCATTTTGAATCTCTTCCAACTCTTGTAGTTGCAGTTTTCTTGCAATCCCAGCAGCATCATAATCCATGTTACATTGTTTAATGGCCCAAAAAGCTTTGTGTTCAAGCTCCACCGGTAGATGACATGATTTCCCATAAATCATTCTATAAGGTGACATTCCTATAGGTGATTTATAAGCAGTTCGATAAGCCCAAAGTGCATCTCCAAGATGTAGACTCCAATCTCGCCGATTAGGTTGCACTGTTTTCTCCAAAATGGACTTGATTTCTCGATTAGAAAATTTCAGCTTGGCCATTCGTTTGAGGATGATATGCTGTGGAAGTTCGATGAGTCACATGATATTTGCGTAGCAATGCTTCCATGGAACGATTACAGAAATGAGTGCCACGATCGCTAATGATAGCTTTAGGGATTCCAAACCTGTCAAATATGTGAGTCCCGACAAAAATCTAAAACAACTTTAGCATCGTTAGTTCGTGGTGGCTTTTGCCTCAATCCATTTAGACACATAATCGACAGACAAGAAGAATATAAAGATTGCCAAAAGAAGAAGGAAATGGACCCATAAAGTCAATACCCCCAAACATCAAAAAAAAATTTCACTTACAAGAATATTCGTTAAAGGCATTTGATTCCTATGAGTGATATTACCTGTTCTTTGGCATTTTTTCACATGATTTGCGTAAGTGATATGCATCTTTAAAAATAGAAGGCTAATAGAAACCACTTTCAAGTACCTTGTGGGATGTTCTTTTTGCTCCAAAATGCCCACCACAAGAATGAGAATGACAAAAAGTGAGAATGGAATGAAATTCATCTTGTGGTACACACCTCCTAACTACTTGATCCGCACAAAATTTCCAAAGGTAAGGATCGTCCCAAAAATAATATTTAGCATCAGCTCGTAACTTATCTTTTGGGGGTTTAGACATACCTGGAGGGAATTCTTTGGTGACTAAATAGTTTACCAAATCAGCATACCATGGTCTTGTAGAGGAATGCAACATATACAGCTGCTCATCGTGGAATGTCTCTCTTATTGTTTCGATCAGTATATCCTCTGGGTCCCTCAGCCGGCTCAAGTGATCACCCACATGGTTTTCAAGACCTTTTTTTGTCTTTGATCTCAAGATCGAATTCTTGTAAAAGCAAGATCCACCTAATCAGCCTTGGTTTGGACTCCTTCTTCTTTAAAAGATACTCGAGAGCTGCATGGTCGAAGAAAAAACAATGACTTTTGTACCAAGTAGATATGACCTGAATTTTTTCAAGAGCAAACACCACTGCAAAAGTTCTTTTTCAGCTTGTATGGTAATTGCATTGTGCTCCATCCAACATACTGAGAAGCATAGGCTGATAACATGCAAATTCTTCCCAATTCTTTGCCCAAGCACGACTCCTACCGCGATAGTCACTCGAATCACACATTATCTCAAAAGGTTCATCCCAATTTGGTGGTTGGATGATAGGGGCAGATGTGACATGTCTCTTAAGCTCATCATGGGCATCTTTACATGCTTGATCAAACACAAAATCCACTTCTTTGGCTAATAGTTTGCATAAGGGTGCCGTAATCTTCGAGAAATCTTTGATAAAGCGTCGATAGAAACCTGCATGGCTTAGAAAAGAACGAACTTCCCTCACGCATGAGGGGTAAGGCAATGATGAAATAACATCTATCTTAGCTTTATCAACCTCTAATCCACGTGAAGACACAACATGCCCAAGAACTATTCCTTGTTCTACCATAAAATAACACTTTTCATAGTTCAAGACAAGATTAGTTTCAATGCACTTTTTCAAGATTAAAGATAAATTTTCTAGACATTTATCAAAAGAATCACCATACACCGTGAAATCATCCATAAAAACCTCGATTATTCTTTCAACATAGTCAGAAAAAATACTCATCATGCATCTTTGAAAAGTTGCAGAAGCATTACAGAGACCAAAAGGCATTCTCATATATGCATATGTACCATATGGACATGAAAATGTAGTCTTTTCTTGATCCTCAGGATTAATAACAATCTGATTGTATCCACTATATCCATCAAGAAAGCAATAAAAAAGACTTACACCGCTAGGGCGCTCAAGCATTTGATCCATGAATGGTAATGGGAAATGATCTTTATGCGGTATAAAGATTGAGCTTTTCTGTAATCAACACACATTCTCCATCCACTCGAGATACGCAGTAGGAATGAGCTCATCATTTTTGTTTTTTCACCAACGTGATTCTCGGGTCTTTTGGGCACCATATGGATTGGCGCGACCCATTTACTCGCCGCTGATGGGGTAAATGACTCCTCGCGATCTAACAGCTTTCAAAATTTCAGCTTTCACTACCTCCATCATAGGCTGGGTTCAACCTCCTTTGCATTTCCCTTTGTTGGTTTTGTGTTGTCCTCCAATAGTATGTGATGCATACATATTGAGGGACTAATGCCCTTGATGTCGGCTAAAGTCCATCCAATGGCCGCCTTGTGATCACACAACAACTTTCACAAGTTTTTTTCCTCTTAGATACTTGTCAAACCTTTTGCTATGATAACGGGAAGTGTATTGTTGTCGCCAATGAATACATACTTCAAATTATCGGGCAAAGGTTTTAATTCTAACTCGGGGCCTGCAGAAATAGATGGCAAAAGCTTTTTATGTGAGAGTACTAAATCAACAAAGACATTACCATGGGGAACGGTTTGCAAAGCTTGTAAGGCTAATATTGATTCGCGGCACGCTTTTGGGGAACACACACGTGCCTCTCCATCTCTTCTATCTTGGTGAAATCATAGCCATAGCTCAAAGTTATGCTTAATTCGCCTTCGCGAATCAAAATCACAAACTTGCTGCACATACTTATCAATTTGATCATAGCATGTGATAGAATAAACATTGCTATAAGGATATTTCATTGCATCATGAAAAATTGAATTCAATTTTTTTCATCTCCTACCTCCATAGACAAGGTATCCTTACCACAATCAATCTTTGTGTTGGCGGTTTTCAAGAATGGTCTCCCAAACAATATAGGAGTGCTGGTTGATGAATCACAAGAATCATGTTCCATATCAAGAATATAAAAAATCACATGGAATAACCAAACTATCAATCTTGACTAGGACATCTTCTATCACACCAAAGTGGGTAAACAAAACTACGATCCGCAAGTTGTATTACAATGCTAGTTTTATTCAAAGGCTCAAGACTAAGAGAATCATAAACATGTTTGGGCATAACACTAATGGATGCACCTAAATCGCATAAAGCTCTTTTTAAAACTAGCATTACCAATAACACATGGGATAGTAAACGCACTCGGGTCTTTTTTGTTTCAAAGGCAGATTCTTTTGAACAACGACAGATACAACTTCACCCATACTTACCGTTTCATGACCTTTCAGTTTGAAAGCTCTCTTGGTAGTACACAACTCCTTCAAGAATTTTGCATATTTGGGAATTTGCTTGATAACATCAAGCAAAGGAATGTTCAGTTCCACTTTCTTGAAAACCTCTCAGATCTCTTTTTCTTTGTCTTCTTTCTTTGACCTAGAAGAACTCACAGGAAAGGGTGGATTTGTTTTAAAACTGGAATTAATTGAGTGAAAAGTTACCTTTGGAGTGGTGGTCTTTGACCTAGAAGAACTCACAGGAAAGGAATGTTCTTTCTTTGTACTCAATTCAGTTTCTATCTCTTCTTCCTCCTCCATCTCAATTTGTTTCAACTTTTTCTCTTCAAGTTCTTTCCCACTTCGCAGCATGATAGCACTAACATTCTCTTTTGGATTCAATGCTTGGGAGGGCAACTTTCCATTTATTTGTGCTTCCAATTTCCCTACACTTGAAGCTACTTGCCCCATTTGCTTTTCCAAGTTGTGAATACTTGACCTTGTTTCCTGTTGAAAAGACATGACATTTTGTTGCAAGGTAACAGTATTAGAAGCCAAAGTTTTCATCATATCACGAAGATCATCATTGGATGATGACCCCATAGCATTAGAGTTTGTGAATGGAGCGGGTTGTCTTGCTTGATAATTTTGTTGGGGCTAAAATCCATGTGGATGGAACTGTCGGCCTGGATTGCCTTGTTGGGATGGGTTGTCTGTAGCGTAAGTTGGGATGATCTCTCCATCCCGGGATTGTACATGTTGGAAAAGGGATCATATTTACGCTGGGCTGTCCGTTAAATGCTCCATCAATTGCATGAGCTTGTTCAATGTAATCTTCTTGCATTGTTGGGCACATTTCCGAAGTATGTCCTTGTAAGGAGCATATGTTACAAACTTTCACCTGCTGCACATTTCCACAAGCCAAAGAACGCACAAGAGAAGTAAGATCATTAACTTTATTTTCAAGGTTAGAAATACTTACCTCATTTACTCGCTTTGTTGGAGAGGTCTCCACGAAAGTGCCAAACCGTTTTGAGTTGGTCTGCCATGTTTGAGATCAATTAGCGTGCAGCCCTCGGGTGTCTTATCCACTAATGCGCCTCCACTTGCAGCGATCAATGATACTACGGTCAAGTAGGGCATCAATCCTTCATAGAAATATTGAATGAGCAACTGATCGGGTATTTAATGATGAGGGCATTGAATACATAGTTGCTCAAATCTTTCCCAATACTCGGAAAGTGTCTCTCCATGAGATTGTCGAATCCCACATATTTCTTTCCTTATATTGGCAACTCGAGATGCTGGAAAATATTTCTCTAGGAAAATCTTCATAGCATTCCAAGTTCCAATAGATCCTGGGAGAATAGAGAAAAGCCATGCCTTTGCTCCCCCCTTCAAAGAGAAAGGGAAAGCTTTCAACTTAACTTGTTCTTCATCAACTCCATTCGGTTTCATGCCAACACAAACCATATGGAACTCCTTGAGATGAGTATGAGGATCTTCTCCTGCAAGAACATTAAATGTTGGTAACAAATGTGTAAAACCAGATTTGAGCTCAAGGTTTACATTATTGTCAATGTTTATGCACAATGGTTGATTTTCCACGTTAGGAGCAGCAAGCTCCTTGAGAGTTTGTTGTCGTGCAATAGCCATGGTGTTGAGGCAAGCTTCCTTTCTTAACCTGCGTAAAGTGCTTTCTATTTCAAGATCAATCTGCACTTGAATTTGATTAGTAGAACGGGTCACAGGCATAAATTCTTAAGAAAACTCAAAAGAAAATAACCATACAAGAGATCGAAAACAATGCAAATTGTACGAAAATTTTACGGTAGAAAACTAAAACTGCCTAAAAACACTAGAAAACAGAGCAATTTGGCCTTAATAGGGTGGGGCTAGTGATTAATCACTAGTTCTGTTTAGAATGTCCTTTTCCTTCAGAAAACAAAAGATCAATACCTAATTCCACCAAAAACTCTGTTTTGAACAGTACCGTTGCTGCAAGTGAACAGTACCGTCGCAAGCAAAAATTCTGTTTCTTTTTTTTTGTTTTTTGTTTTTTTTTTGAATCACAACGAATAAAAATAACAGTAAAAAGCACAACAATCAACTAAAATTACCTCCCCGGCAACGGCACCAAAATTTGTTGCGATGTCGTGGTCGCACAAATTAATTACCCTAGCTTAAAACACACAAGATAGTATAGAGCAAGCAAGGGGTCGATCCCACGAGGAAGTTTCAAGTTAGATTTTTATATTGTACGTTATGTGATTGGGGGGATTTGGTTTGTGATTATCTAAACTATGGCAGCAATTAAACTAGCAAACAAAATCAATTAAAATCGAAACTTATCAAGAAAACAAACCTTGGTCACAAGCATACATCCACCTACGGAAATTAGAACCGATCCTTGAAACAAAAAATGCAATTTATGTTCTGAAATTTTATCTTTTCTTAATGTGATTAATTAACGGATCCGCCGTATAACTAATCCTAACCAACAAACAATCAAAGTGTCCGCACTAATGATTCAATTTAATGGTAGCTTTAAGAACTAGATAATTTCATCAAGATTAACATACAAGTTGTCCGCAACTTGTGTCAATTTATTCATATGTTCTCCCTAAGTTCAATAATGTAGTTCCGCCACAATTATCAAGCTTAGTTGCTTCACAAGTTCATATATCACAACTCTGGTTTTGATATTAAACTTAGCAATAGATTGTTCACAATAATAACTTAGAGTCCGCTCTAGCAATCATCAACAACAATCATAGGAAATATGCATAGGAAAACAATCATACTCATTCATAACATAAACTGAAAATAGAAGGAAGAATAAATCTCACGGTTCTTGAAATCCGAAGGTTTTTGTGTCCTTGCAACCAAGAAAAGAGCTTAGCCTTGCATGTTTATTGAACAACTAAATAAAAAGATGGAAGAACACATGATTTAGGGTTTGGAGGAGGAAGATTTTGTGTTTTCTTTTGTGCTAGCCGCCACGTCCTTGCTCCTCTTCTCCTTTATATATGCTTAGAAACCCTAGTGTCTATTTTACAAAATAGTCCTTCCTTAAGTTGGCAGAATTTAGTTGTCCCTTGTAAAATTCATATCTCCTTCATATCACATCGTTTTGAGCTGAACTTTGAAGAGTTTATAGGTCTTTGAGTCCTGAATCCATGAAAATTGAGTTTGCATCAATCGTACTTTTATAGCTTGAGATATTGAAGTTCGAATGGACAAAGGTCGATATCGGCAGATTGCAAGATTTGACTTTGAAGGCTGCGATTTCCATGATCTTCCTTATTTTATTTCTTTTTCCTTAGCTTTCCATAAATCTATGGATGTTAGCTTTTGAATGTCACTGGAATCACTTCATTTCGATCTCTAGAGCTTCCACTATGCAGAAAACACCGACTGAAGGTCAAATCTGTTAATTACTTCCAATTACCTCCTTTTTGCATCTTTCATCCAAAAATGCCTTCAAAATATAAAACAAAGAATATCAAGGTATTTTATACACAAAACATATGCAAAACACTACATAAATATGGATGAAATTATCAAATAATATGGTCGCATCAGCCCACCCAGGTTGTAGGCCAGCCCATTCAGAGATGGGCTGGACAAAATTTTATTTTATTTTTTTTATTTAAAAAAATAGCAAAAAAATATAAAAATACAAAAATTTCAAAACATAAAAATGTGTTGTTTTCGTGCATACGACCCAAGATTTGTTCCATCATTTTTTTCATAAAAAAAATATTTTTGCATCTTCCTCATGTTTGAAAACAAAATTGGATATCGTAACCGGTTTATGATTATCCATTGGAATTTGACCAAAATATCAAAAATAATTTTAAATATTTTTGTTTTATCTATTAAGGTGTAAATTTACATTGTAAAGTACACCCGTGGATAAAAAAAATCAACATATTCAAAGAGGATATAAGGCACCCTCCAGAACTAAAAAGAATCAACAAAAAAGCACAATAGCCTGCCAATTTCACTGAATATCAACTCACGAGACACTTCTAAAGATTCCAGCAACTGAAGCTCATGCTGATGCCAAAAGAAAACTGTTCCATCAAATTCTAATTGCCTCGAGAGAGAATGATCCCTATAAGACTTACTCAATCAAAATATCCCAAGCAACACATCTCCATTGAACCTTGCAATCTATCTTTCCTTGAATTCTATCAAATACTTCAATAAACTCCATTAAAATCAGGACCAATCATGCTTCATCAAAGAATCTATTCCTTGGATCCTAAGCTACCAGGAAACATAAAAGTAGTTCCCGTGCTTATCATATCAAATGAACATCTGGACAAAGGGATCTACAATGCTTCCTTACTAGCAACACATATAAGTACATCCATCCAGATAGAAACTCAAACCCAGGATGATACGTTGATTTTCCAAATACAATTGTTAAGAAAGAATTTAGATTTCTATAATTCACAGAACTTCAAGAACTTAATCCCACAATACAAACTATTTCATTATCTTTACCAGAGAAACAATAGAAACGGGAATCAGTCAACAAATCATGTAAAATTGAAACTAACCCAATTCATCAATATAATTTCTGACATTATTGAGCAACAAAACCGAAATCATGTAAAATGGAAACTAACCCAAATTCATCAATATAATTTTCTGACATTATTGAGCAACAAAACCGAAATCATGTAAAATTGAAATTAACCCAATTCAACAGAATAATTTCTCACATTATTGACCAACAAAACAAAAAATCAACGCTTGAGAAGAGAAGACCAACTAACCTGTAATGGCGAAGTTGGCGACTGAACTGCAAGTCTCGCAACACAGATAGCAGATGATCCGGGAGGACGATCCGGGGAAGACCGATGATTTGGGGATTTTGTGCCCGAGAAAAGAAGAGAAGATTGTGGGGGTGAGACACTGACACAGTGACACTTGAGATGCTAAGAAGTGAGAACTGAATCAAATGATTTTGGGGGTGAGTGAGACCGTGAGAGGCTGAGTTTAGGAATTTGGGGGTGACTGGGACCTGGGTGAGAGTTGGGAGCGTCGAGACAGTGAAGGAAGGAAGGCTGGAAGGGTGATTTCTGAAATGAAAAATAGATTTGAAGAAAGAAAAAGCAGCGGCTGCGCACAGTGAACATTTGCCCAACGCGTAAAATCGGAACGATTTTTACGAGTTTACGATTTTGACCGATTTTTCTACGAGTTTGACCGAGTTTGACCGGGTTTCGGTTTTTCTACCGGTTCAACCAGGTTTTCGGAGCCAACTCGTAAAATCGTACGATTTTGCGAGTTGGCTCGCGATTTTGACTACCTTGCACGAAATGCTTTGAAATTACAACCTTTTATTTTCTTGTTTATTCCAAAAATCTTAAACCACATAAGAATACACAAGCTTTTGATAACAGCAGCATAACACATGTATCATAATTTTCTATAGAAACTAGCCAGGGATTATAAGCTTCTTAAATTCCAATATACATAAACTCTAGGATGCAAAATTGTCACGATGCAGCAAGACTAGCCAACCAAGGAAGCAAACTGTCATGGACCAGGTCTGGTTTATCATCATGAGGACGAGTGTCCCGACCCCTTCCAAACGATGCAAAGGCTCACGCTTTGACGGATGAGAAGGCGGGAGGAGAAATATTTACCAACAGTCCATCAATGGGCGTGAACGGATCTTGATCGCCCTCAGAGAACTAGAATAGGTATGGAGAGTCCCGCCATCGGTGTCACCGGGTTTGGCCCCGGTGGCCCTGTCACGATTGAAACAAAAGCATCGAGTGCCCCTTCATCGCATGCTGGTCCTCTGATAATCTGAAAGTTTCCATCAGAAAACTGAAGTTATGAGTGTAAAGTAATCATCTTACCGAAAAGTTTAAGCTGTTACGTGAGGTAACAGGATATGATTTGTATTATTCTCTAGCACACCCCTCAAATGAAAATGTTTTGGGCTTGAAACTTGCACACAGACCCACACTGCCTTGTGCTTGACTTTTATAAAATAGAACGGGGGTTGTGAGATTCAAACTCCTAACCACTGGGTCAACAAGGCTCTGATACAATGTCAAGTAATCATCTCACCTAAAAATTTAAGGTGTTAAGTGAGGTCACAAGATATGATTTATATTATTTTCTAGCGCACACCACCCTCCCTCAAGTGAAAACTTTTTGGGCTTGAAACTTGCATACAGACTCACACTACCTTGTGCTTGATTTTTATCAAATAGAATGAGGGTGGTGAGATTCTGACTCGTGACCGTTGGGTCAAGAAGGTTCTGATACCATGTCAAGTAACCATTTCATCTAAAATCTTAAATTGTCAAGTGAGGTCACATGATATGATTTATATTATTCTAACACTGAGTAGATGTTTTGGTAGATCAACAGACAATATATACGAAGAATCTATGTTACCATGTCAAGTAACTATCTCACCTAAAAGTAGCTTAAACTGTTAAGTGAGGTCACATGATATGATTTATATTATTTTCTAACACCGAATAGATGTTTTGGTAGATCAACAGATAATCTATACGAAGAATCTATGTTACCTCTACAAGGTCTTCATCCACGGATTCCTTGTTTCCATAAACAGACAGTAAAATGTTCCTCAGAGTATCTCTGCACCCATCAGACGACATATTTTAGATTTTCGCAGTCACTGATGTATTTCTGTAGTATAATTGGTGAAAGTGCATGGCATACCTCTCTTTGACACGCTCAAAGATCAACGACGCAATTGCCCTTTACTTCAGCAGAAAATCAATTAACCAGAGCAGAGGCAGGAACAATTTGATCCCCCAATCATCCACAATCGCCTTGTTGTTCATGCCACCAGCGCAATTCAGCAACACAAGCCCTCGAACAAGAGCATGACTAGATTCTATAATTGCAGAAAGTATTGTGGGCATGAGGAAAACAGTAGATGCGTAACATCTCTTAATTTAAATTCATATGGGAAACTCTATTTATACCCAGAATATCAAAGATAACTGAGCAAGATGAGTCACGACACCAGCAGGCAGTCAGCATGGGAAAACCCTTACCCTTAATGATATACACATACAGTTTTAAAATGCAAATCCTCAAAGAAAGCAAATAATAGAGAGGTAAAGAACAATTGAAAACAATAAACAAGGCCCATGCTTGTATAATGCTTGTCTCCACACAACCCCATTAAATCCGTGTAGACACTTCTAAGTCCCTATCGATCTCCACAATCTAAAATACAGTTTGGATGAACCTAAACATCGTTCTCTTGAACAGATTACATGCTTGTATAATGTTCAAAACAGCCCTATCCCATATTATAGATGTCTCCAAGTCCCCATTGACCTCTTTACTCCTAATTCAACTTGAAACCACCTAGAATAAAATAGAGGTGCATTATTGGGAAGGAAACAAATGAAACATACTAGTTCTAGAAGCGGAGGTATAGAACACAAACCAATGAGACAGACTTGAGGAAAACTTTCAAATTGTAACCAGAGATATTATAGAAAAAATGATTTCACCTTTTCAAATAAACTGCCACGGATATCGAATGAGTCTGCATCAATAGTGTGTCTGGGGAATGCAGAGCATGACTCTCAAACGAGTCAGGGCTTTCACATCCTCGTCACTCAACACTCCATCAGCTGCACACTGCTGAAGCTTTTGCCGGTAAATTTCTGGAAATAAAGGAGCATCAACAGAAGGGAAAAAAAGATTTTAATTGCAAAAGGTCTCAGGATGACATTTTTAAAACATTGATGTTAGTAATCAATTGATGTTAGTTATCTTCATGAATCTCAGTGGCTTTTTGTGGATCAAAGTGCAACTCCTCACAGAGATTTTGTAGGAAGGCTGCTTTGCTATCAGAAAAGTCTAAATCACCACATGAAACACCCTGCGCAAGCCGTTTACGATATACCTTTGAAGTGATGTCAAGTGTAATTGATTCTGCCTCCCTTTTACCTAAGCCAAATATATTCTTCAACTGATTTAATGCAGCAAGCTACCAAAAAAAATATAAGAGGGTTATGACATAAGCAATGTACAAAGAACATGATGAAAGGGTAAGATATCAATCAAGTACTAATAAGAACAAATTTCTTATACACACATCAAAAAAGTGTTAAGGTAGCATTCATCACCTTATGTTCTTCCATGCGACCACCAGATAAAGCATCTGTAACTTATGCCCTATAAAGGAGCTTCTGAAAGAATTTGAACTCCTTGATCTATTATTCATTTCACTGTTTGATTAAATACAGAGGAGAGGAATATGAAAAGCCATTTTGGCTATAAATGTCGTTGGCTATGACCAATTAGCCTAGGCTATGAAATCAATACATGATAAAATAAAAGACATAATTTACATGTTCTAATAATAATTTACATGTTCTAATACACCCCCGTAGTCGAAACTGGAGGTTGTCGAACGTTGAGACTATCCCGAAAATCATCAAAGAGTTGCAGCGGAAGACCCTTAGTGAAGATGTCAGCAATCTGATAACGCGAAGGAACATGTAAAATTCGAACTTGACCACGAGCGACTTTCTCTCGGACAAAGTGAATATCCATTTCAATGTGCTTAGTGCGCTGATGTTGAACCGGGTTGCCCGAGAGATATACTGCACTAACATTGTCACAATAAACTAAAGTGGCTTTCGAAACAGGACAATGTAACTCCAAAAGTAAATTTCGGAGCCAACATGATTCAGAAACAACATTAGCCACTCCGCGGTACTCAGCCTCAGCACAAGACCGTGACAAAGTAGGCTGTCTTTTTGCAGACCAAGATATTAAGTTATCCCCAAGATATACACAATACCCAGACGTCGACCGTCGTGTATCTGGACAACCACCCCAATCGGCATCAGTATAGGAAAGAAGATCATGAATCGAAGAGGGGTATAGATGAAGACCAAATGCACTAGTACCCTTAATGTAGCGAATGATACGCTTCAAGGCAGTCATGTGTTGAGATCGGGGATCATGCATAAAAAGACATATTTGCTGAACCACATAAGAAATATCTGGTCTGGTAAAAGTCAGATATTAGAGAGCACCAGCAAGACTGCGATACTCAGTGGGATCATGATAAGGATTTCCTGATTACAGACTGAGTTTGGCTTTTGTGTCCACTGGTGTAGAAGACGGTTTACAAGAGGACATACCGGCCCGCTCAATTATTTCTTCCGCGATACTTCGTTGAGACAGAAAAAATACCACCGAATGTCCGTAACTGAGATTCCTAGAAAATAACTGAGAGGCCCCAAATCTTTCATAGCAAACTCCGAGCCAAGCTTAGACATAATGGATTGGCGAAGAGCAGCTGAAGAAGCAGTAAGAATTATGTCATCCACATAAAGCAGAATATAGGCCATATCATTTCCCCGACGATAAATGAATAAGGAATGATCCGAAATACCGTGAGAAAACCCCCAAAATAGCAACATAATCCGCGAAACCGCTGGTACCAAGCACGAGGGGCTTGCTTAAGTCCATAAAGAGACTTCTTTAGCAAGCAAACATAACTCGGGTGTTCCGGATTTCGAAGCCCGGAGGTTGATGCATGTAGACTGCTTTCATCAAGATTCCCATGCAAAAAAGCATTTTTTTACATCTAATTGATGAAGACACCAAGATTTCGATAAAGCAATACCGAAAGCACCGTGTGGATGGTAGCGGGTTTGACCACCGGACTAAAAGTTTCCCCACAATCAACACCTGCTTTGTCGACCGGCACCATCACCGACAAGACGAAGCTTTATACCGCTCAAAAGATCCATCGATTTCTTCTTATGCCCGAAAAATCCATAAACCGCGAATGATATTAGCATGAGACGGACGGGGGACTAAGTCCCACGTCTTATTTTCAATAAGAGCATCGTATTCGTCTTTCATTGCCATTTTCCAATTATGATCATGTAATGCATTAATGGGATTAGTGGGTAAAGGAGAGATGGAGTTTGCGGCTGAAGTATGGAGGTTGAGAAGTTGGCGGGGCTTAAAAATACCATGTTGGGATCTAGTTGTCATTTGTGGAGAGTGAGGTGGAGGAGCAATTGGAAGAGTGTGGGATGTTTCCATTTGTGGAGAGGGGCTGGGAGAAGTGGTATGTTCGGTGGTGGAAACTGAGGGGATAGGTAAGGGTGACCAAACTGGAGAAAGGGGACTTGAAATAGTCTGAGAAGATTGGTTGAGGAGAGGGGATTGTTCGGTATGAGAGACTGGAGGATTAGGAGGAGTGTACGGAGCAGGTGAGGGAGGAATGGGTATAAGACCTGTATCCAGAAAATCATAAGAGGAAGATGTAGGATCATGTAATTTTGAGAAGGGGAAAACAGTTTCATCAAAAATTACATGCCGTGAAACAAGAATTTTACGACTCGATAAATCATAGCATTTATACCCTCTATGATTTGATGGATATTCTAGAAAAACACATGGTGTGGACCGAGCTTGCAATTTATTTCTAGACGTGGAGGGAAGAAGAGGATAGCATAAACACCCAAAGACACGAAGATGAGAGTATGACGGGTCTTTTTGGTATAGGATTTTTGTGGGTGTTTGGAAAGCAAGCTTTTTGTTTGGGAGAATGTTAAGGAGATAAGTGGCCATTTGAAGAGCATGATGCCAAAAAGAGGGTGGGAGGGAGGCATGGGCGAGAAGAGTTCGAATGATGTTATTGATGGTACGAATTTTTCTTTCGGCTTTTCCATTTTGAGATGATGTATGAGGGCAAGAGAATCGAAAACTCATTCCATTATGTTGACAAAATTTGTGAAATTGTCCATTGTCATATTCGGTTCCATTGTCACATTGGAAACATTTTATTTTTCTTTCGAATTGAGTTTGAATATGATTGCGAAAGGTGAGAAAAATGGAATGCACTTGAGATTTTGTGGCAATGGGAGAAGTCCATAGAAAATTCGTGAAATCATCAAGAAATAACACATAATATCGATGACCACCAGAACTAAGTGTAGGTGAGGTCCAAAGATCACTATGCACAATATCAAAAGGAAATAAAGTGCAAGATAGAGAATCATAAAATGGTAATTTAACTTGCTTTCCAAGAGTACAGGACTGACATAGAAAATTATCCGGAAATTTGTTGAAAACAATTAAATTGTTCTTACGAAGGGAGCTTAAAACAGGGGCTCCTGGATGTCCTCAATGACTATGCCATAATTCAGGAGAAAAAGCAGTAAAAGCAGATTGTGGTGAAAATTCAATGGGAGGACTGGTGATAACTGGATACAGGTCACTGGAGCTGTCACATCTCATTAAAGGCATCCCCGTTGGAAAATCCTTCACAGAAAAACCGAAAGGATCAAATTCAACAGAGGCATTATTGTCAATGCGTGAATTTTCGCATGCAGGCACAAGATTTTTAATTAATTTAGGAGCATGCAAGACATTGTTTAAAGTGAGGGAAGAATTAGGGTTAGGTAATAATGCATTTCCACAACCTATAATAGGAATTTCATGGCCACTACCAACAGTAATATTACGATTTTTGCTCATATTGAAATAAGACGTAAGATTACCTTCGTGCGCTGTCATGTGAGAGGTAGCCCCGGTGTCCATGTACCATTGATCATCCGGAGGAGCCATGGAGAGCGTGTGCATAGCTGCTTGAATATCAGTCGGAGCATAAGGGCTTTGGGCCTGCGGTGTTGTGGCTGCCATGTGGGCCTGTGGGGGCCGAGGCCCAAGTAAACCGAGTTGGCGCTGATTATTGGGCTGCTGGGCTGCTGTTGGGTATGGGCAGGGAGGCGTGGCCCAAGACTGCCAAGGCCCGCCCCAAGGGGAAGCAGCCCATTGCTGCTGCGGCCCAAGCCCGAGACTGCCATTATAAGGCTGTCTCCACGACGGGGAAGAGGAAGAGTGCCCCGAATGGCCAAATTGTTGATGACTTCCACGGCCAAAATTTCTTCCTCTATTTCTGCCACCACGAGCACCGCCACCACCCCCTTTGCCACTACGTCCACCGGAGCTGCGATTGTGGTTATGGGTATGACGATGGGGAGTGTGATTGGCACTGTGAACATCCACTGGAGCGACGAAGAAGGCAGAGTTCAAGGGGGTTTGGGTCGCCTTTTTCGTCCCTTGCCGCCTCCTCGGAACAAGCATGGACCGAGCTTTGTAGAAGAGGGGAAGAGTTTCGCCATGACGAATTTGGGAACCCACTCCGGCATAGGCGTGAGTTAAGCCTGAGAGAAGTTGAAGGACCAGTCGCTCGTTGGAGACAGGGGCGCCGACATTGGAAAGCTGATCGGAGAGGGATTTGAGATGTTGACAATAGGATGATGCATCGGCAAAATCATCCATCTGGACTTTTGAGAACTCTTGTTCCAGGTAAAGGGCCCTGGAATTTTTGTTGTCGGAGAAGATGTCCTTCAGTCGTTCCCAAGCAAGGGCAGCAATGGAGTCTCGTTCCAGAATGGTGTTGAGGAGGTCTTCGGAGATGGTTCCATAAATCCATTGGAGCACAATGGCGTCAACTCTGGACCAGAGAGCTGGGTCTGTGTTTGATTGAGATGAGTCAAGTTTCATCTGTTCTACCGAAGGAGGAAGAATATGGTCAAGAACCTGGTAAGCCCTAGCATGAATTTTAAATAATTCTGACCATGTGATATATTGACCTTTTTCAATGTCTAAAGTAATTTTGATGAATGTGTTTATATTTGATACTGCAAGAGCTGGGTGTGTTGGATGATGTTTGGGAGGAGGAGGAGAAGAAGGTGAGGCTGCTGTATCATAGGATTGGTCGGCCATGGTGGTTGTGTGAAGAAGAAGAAGATGACAGAGGAAGAAGATGACAGAGGAGATGAAGATTGAGAATAAGGTACGGCTGCTAGGGTTAGAGCTCTGATACCATGAAAGAATTTGAACTCCTTGATCTGTTATTCATTTCACATTTTGATTAAATACAGAGGAGAGGAATATGAAAAGCCATTTTGGCTATAAATGCCATTGGCTATGACCAATTAGCCTAGGCTATGAAATCAATACATGATAAAATAAAAGACATAATTTACATGTTCTAATAATAATTTACATGTTCTAATAGCTTCAAATCATCTTTCTGTCTCTCACTGTCATACTTTCCACCTAAGGCACAAACACTTTAGTATCGGCTCAAAACTGACATGTCAAAAACTTGATCTTGAAAACAAGAGCTCCTCTAGGATCCAAACCCGATCTGAAACCCCTGGACCAACTCATGAGCAAATGAAGCTGCATCTTCATGGTTCTTTAATGAAATAAGCTTATTGTTGAATGCCGAGTATCTTATCAAGCTCTTCCACAACTTTCACAACATCCCCGGCTGTAAAAGTTAATTTAATTATTTGGTGTAAATAGTATAACAGACTAGCATATGATATTGTTGACCAAAAGTTCCAAACAGTAAAGCAATACAGATTCTTTTGACATATCAAGCATCCGGTCTTTTCTTTTCCAAATTAAATAACAAAAAACCTGAAAAGACAATCATAAGCTAGAATTTAAGACAAGTGGAAAAGATCATACACTGTTCTTGTCCTAGATTTCAGTCTATCAAGTCTTTCATTTGAAATATTTTTTCTCAACCATTTTTCTTGTGTGCTGCCTAAATAAGTCCTCTGCAAGCTGTCACAAATATAACATGCAATGTAAGAAAATTATGAACCAAAACACAGAGGGACCACCAATGAGAAGTCAAGAAGAAGGAACCTCGTCAGAAAGTCGATAAGAAATCTGTGCTTGTCTAAGGCTAACAAGCTGTTCCACATCAATATCTATTTGAAAGGGAAAAAACACAAACATGTTAGAAAGGGTTAAGAAAGCAAAAACAATTTTCACCTCATCCTCAATACATATTGTTAGTAGAATGATCATCTAAGCATTGTTTTTTCGAAACAAAGCTAATGAAGAAGATTATATACAAAGCAATAAAATATTTATGTCTAAGAATTCCAATCGCGCTCCTCCACCATGGTCCAACCCTAGCTAGAGTTATAAACAAAATCTAAAAGGAAGTGAAATATCAATCCCTGAAATTAAAAGCTAGAGAAGTGGATAATCGTATTGGCTAAATAATCAAATAGTTATTGTTGATAACCGATGACATAGGATATCTATCACCTATTACAGTGCACAAACATATCGATAAAAGGTAAATTACAATGGACAATCCTACCAAAACATGCTATATAAAAGTTGACAATATATGAAACAGCTTGGTGTTCACCAATCACAGCATTGCTTACCACTAAAATCAGCTAACACAAAATAAAAGAAACATCACAGACAATTTATGTTATATTTACCTTTGACAACTGATTTTAGCTTTGAAAAATACAACCTCTGGGCATTATCGCGAATAGCAATTTCAACCTGAGACAAACAAGAGGAATACATAATATCAATACACTGGGAGGAATGAAAATAAAAAAGCACAAATTAGAGGTTCAATGTTTGTCAATTTTTGACAAAATATAAATAACAGACATTGATGTCCTTGATGGCTTAAGATTAGGTATAAATGAATTAAGGGTATTGTCATAACCCAATTCTGGGTCATTCCCCAAAACTACCCGAAAATAACAAAAAAATAAAATAAAAGGGGCTGGTGTCGGCAGAAAAATCAAGGTGAAAATTTTGGACGTTTTCGAGAGCTCGATCGTACCTCTTTTGTACCCAGAAATAAAGAAAAATACAGATTCAAGGCTAAAGTAATTTATTATCAGTTAAATCTGCGTAAAAATTAAGTCGAAAGATATAATTATATTTTTAGGGCCAATTTGATTTCATCGTTGGCCAATTTAAAAGTGTAATTATGTTTGAGAATTAATTTAGGATCCAATTGAAGGATTTAATTAAGTGCAAGGACTTAATTATATTTTAAAATGGTCAAATTAATTTTATTAGGGGCTTAATCGATGAAAAATCAAGTTCATGAGCTTAATTCAGGTTCAATTGAGAAGAGTGGAATTTTCGGAGACCGATTTGAATTTTTTCAAGCCAATTATGCGAAATCGGGGGCTAAATTGAACAAATTGAGAGTTTATTGGTCAATTGAGGGTCAAATCGCACAAATCAGAAATCAAGCACCAAAATAAAAAAGACTCGCAAAGTTAAGGTTGGTGTTGAATTCTGACGGGGTGTAATTGCACAAAATCATAAGTTTAAATCCAATTGGGGGTGCAATTAGAACAATTACAAATTGAGGGACCAAATTGCATTTTTACCTCCCAAAGCAACACGCCATCGCCTGCACTGCCCACCGACAGGCCACATGCATGCCGCCTGCACCACTGCCGACAGGCCACCTGCACGCCGCCGCCAAGCCTGTTGCCGCAGGAGGTAGCCCATCGTTGCTTGCAACGGTTACCTCCTGCACTGCCTATAAAAACGATGAAAAAAAGAAAAATTAGAAAAACACAGAAAGAAAGCAGAGAATACATAGTAAAGATTTACATTAAAAAATTAGCTAATCTTCATTCCCTTCATCTCCGGCTTTAGTTTCTCTCCCTCCCGTTTGTCCCTCTTGGCCAGCAGTCTCTCTCTCACTAAAACCAAGCACTCCGGCGTCTCTCTCTCTCCTCCAGCAGCCACCAACTCAAACCACCTTGCACCACCCCATCGTCACCAGCATCTCCACCACCACGCCAGCAACCCAACCACCTCATCCGGCCAAGGCAGCAGCAACAGCAGCCGTTTGCAGCAACGTGACCCGTCACCTTTCGACGCCCATTCCGGCCACCACAGGCCACCATTTTTCGACGCTACCACGACCGAAAGGACCACCTCGACCTCCTCTACCCAAAGGTATTAATAGGTACGCCATTCATCACACTCCAAAATTAGCACTGTTCATCATCATCTATATTTGCATGCAGGGGGAGTGAATTAATTCACTCCCCCGCCCACTGTCATTATGGACAGTGGGCTGGTTGGGCCGGGTTTTGTGCCCGACCTGACCCATGAAGAAGATGGGCTTCTAGCCCGTCTGGGCTGGAAGTCCAGCCCGAGAATAGTGAGCCGAGAGTCCAGCCAAGAATAAATGGGTCGAAGCCCAATTTAGATTAGGTGGGCAGCGAGCCCAGCCCAATGTAATTCTTGAAGCCCAGCCCAGCCCAGCCTGAGATTGATTGGGTCGAAGCCCAATCCGAGATTAAATAGGCTGAAGCCCAGTTTAGATGAGGCGGGCTGGCAGCCCAGCCCCACACTGGCTGGCTGGCAGCCTTGCCCCCATGTAGGTGGGCTGGCAGCCTGGCCCATCCGGGCTGGGCAGCCAGCCCACAAAATATAAAAAATAAAAATAAAAAAGAAAATAATAAAAAAAATATACAAAAATAAAAAATTTGCAAAAAATATTTTATAAAAAAAACAAAAATGTGTTGTTTTCTTGCATACGGCCAATACACTAGCATTTTTTGAAAATTCTTTTTCTTTCAAGAAAATATATATTATCTCGGAGATTGAACAAAAAATATGTTTTAGCATGGATTTCGCAAAGGAAAATCATTTCTTACATTTTTGGATTTTACAACATGTTTGTAAAATCCAAAGGGTATTGGCCAATATTCCAAAAAATATAAAAACCTTTTTTGGTGATTCATATTATTCCCTGTTGGTATTTGGATAAATAAATCCTTAAGGGTTAATATCCAAAATATTCGGCGGGGATAATTCGTTATTATTCATTGTTGGTATTTGGATAAATAAATCCTAAAAGGGTTAATATCTAAAATATTCAGCGGGGATATTTTGTTATTACTCACAGGAATATCCAAAATATTTTTACAGGAATAATATGTCATCATCATTTAACCAATATATTTTTAAAAGACCAATATCATAGCAATTATAAGGCAAACAAAAACACCAAGTAGCTTACCTTAGGTAGGGCGTACTAGGGGTGCTAAAACCTTCCCTTTACGCAACCAGTCCCTTGCCCTAGAATCTCTGAAAGACCAGTTTTAGGTTTCCTAGTAACCATAATACTAGGTGGAGACTCCCTTTTTCACAAAAATAAAGATAAAACCCCGACATTGAATTCCCCCGGCTCGTGGGGAGGGTCACCGCGACATCGCGCTCTCGCGGAGGGTGCGACATGTATAATAGTAACTTGTAAAATATAAATAGAAAAAGAAAATAAGAGAAGTAAATCTGAAAAATTTGAGAGAGAAGAGAAACGGAAGAGAGAAGAAAGGAGAAGAAGAAGAGAAAAGAGGAAAGGAGAAAGGAAGGAGGAGAAATAAGTTATTAAGGTAATGTGTATGTGTTATAATGTAAAAATATTGTTTATTAGTTAAGCTTTTTGTTTGTATTGGTGATTAGGGTTTGTAGATTTTATTTGGGTTTGATTGATGAATGGAATGAGATGTTAAGGGTTTAATGTGTAGGGTAATGGTGTAATTGATTTGATTTTAGATAATTTTCAAGTTAATTGATGTGTTTGGTGTAAGAAAATATTGAGAAATGGTGAAAAACCCTTGCTGGAATTCTGGGCTGGAGGTTGAAGATGATGAAATTTCATTTTGGATCCTTTTGTGAAAATTACAGTTTGGTCCTTGAACTTTGGAAAATTACAATTTAGTCCTTGAACTTTGGAAAATTACAGTTTGGTCCCTGGAGTGATATTCGAGATTCTGGACAAAATTGAGAAAGAATTATGGACAAAATTTCAGTATAGTTATGAATTTATGAGGTGTTCAATTTAGTCTTTGTAGTGTTTTGAAATTTTTAAAAAGGAAAATACATGAATGCCCTTAGTGGCTTAGAATTATGTTAAGGGTGTTGTAGTAATTGTATAAGTTTGTAAATATAAATAGAAAAGAAAAGAAAAGAAAAAAAAAGAAAGGAAATAGATCTGAAAATTGAGAGAGAAACGGGAAGAGAGAAAGAAAGAAGAAGAAGAAGAGAAAAGAGGGAAAGAAAAGAGGAGGAGAAAAGAAGAAGGAGAAATAAGTTGTTAAGGTAATGTGTATGTTTTATTATGTATAAATGTGATTATTAGCTATGATTTTTGCTTGTATTGATTGTTAGGGTTTGAGGATTTTATTTGGATTTGAAAGATGAATTAAGGGAGATGTTAAGGGTTGAATGTGTTGGGTAATGGTTAATAGGTTTGATTGTAGATGATTTTGAAGTTGTGAGATGTTTGGTTTAAGAAAATATTGAGAAAAATGGTGAAAAACCCTTGCTGGAAATTCTGGGCTGAGGTTGAAGATGATGAAAATTCATTTTGGTCCTTTTGGTGAAAATTACAGTTTAGTCCCCGAACTTTGGAAAATTACAATTTAGTCCCTGAACTTTGGAAAATTTCAGTTTGGTCCCTGAAGTGAAATTTGAGATTCTGGATAGAATTGAGGATGAATTATAGACAAGATTTTAGTATAGCTATGAATTTATGAAGTGTTCAATTTGGTCACTCAATTTGGTAAAATTACAATTTGACCCTAAAAATATAAGAAAAATTCAGAATGGTCCCTAGGTGAAATAATAGCATTTCATATTGGCTTGATGGATAATTGAATCTTATTTGATGAATTATTATCAATTTTATGAATTGTGTATTTGGAATTAGATTTCGGAAGAAACCTTTGTTTTAGGTTTTTGCGAAAAATAGATAGTTTGATTCAAAAACACATAGGATTATGAGATGAACTCTTAGATATGTTATTAAAGGTATTTTACTTCTTTTGAGTCATTTTTGAGTATATCTTCTTTTATATATTCAGATAATCATGATATTAACACGCGGTACGTCAATAAGATTCCGGCAATATTCTGCTTTTGAATTTCGATCGCTTTTGAGTCAGGTGAGTGGATAATATTTAATATGCATGAGAAATATTATAAATATTTGATTTGCTAATATTTGGATTATGCTTTTTGATAATATATACATTGATTACTATTCTTGATACTATAAAGCATAATCAATTGTTGAATATACATTCTTGATATGAGCCTATATCTGTTTGTGAATTGATAGCTCCTCATTTGATTGATACCATGAGTTGAGCCTTGAGATATGAATATTTCTGTTTGATTATAATATATAGCTACGGGATGCCAGTCAGAATACCCATGCTAACAGGGTAGTGTTAGCCTTTGTGCACATCGTATCTGAAACCCTAGTTGGTCGGGGGAGTCACCAACCTGTGTGGACTGATCATCCCACAGTACGGAGCCTCATGCTCATTGCATTTTGATTTTCTGACGAGCTTTACCTATCAAATTCTTGTTATGACCTATTTGAGAAGCTCCTTGTAAGAACTTCGAGCCGATTTGATAATATACTTCTCTTTGTTGTATTATCTCGTATGTGTATATTAGATGTTATCTACTCACTGAGTTGTTGAACTCACCCCCTCATTATTTATTATTTTCAGGCTCGTAGCTTGCTAGCAGGTCATTTTTGTCGTACTCTCGGAACCTGCTATTTTTGTTGTAATTGATACTTTTGTTCATATGTCTAGTTAGTGTTCCACAATTATAACAATGTGTAATCAACTCTTGTATAAAGACAATTGAATTATGTTATAAAGTTTACTTTGATATTTCCGCTGCGTTGAACTCTGAATATGAATGATAAGTTTGTTTGTAAGTTTGGGTTCGCATAGGTGTGGAACCTTGGAGGGGAACCATGCCTATGTGCCGGTCACGGATCCAGGAATCGGGTCGTGACAGTCTTTCAATTTGATAAAATACAATTTGACCCTAAAAATATTAGAAAGATTTCAGAATGGTCCCTAGATAATATATTAGTTTTTCAGATTGGATTGGTGGATAATTGAGGCTTATTTGATGAATTATCATCAATTTTACGAATTGTGTATTTTGAATTAAATTTTGGAAGAAAATCATTGTTTTTAGGTTTTGTGAAAAATAGATAGTTTGATTCAAAACACATAGGATTATGAATTAAACTCTTAGATAGATTTATTAAAGATATTTTAATTCTTTTGAGTCATTTTTGAGCATGTCTTCTTTTATATATTCAGATAATCCTAATATTCTGGCTGCGGTACGTTAGTATTCCGCTTTTGAATTTTGATCACTTTTGAGTTAGGTGAGTTGATAATATTTAATATGCATGAGAAATAATATAAATATTTGATTTGCTAGTATTTGAATTATGCTTCTTAATAATATATACGTTGATTACTATTCTTGTTACGATAAAACATAATCAATTGTTGAATATACATTCTTGATATGAGCCAATAAATGATTGTGAATTGATAGCTACTCATTTGATTGATGCCATGAGTTGAGCCTTTGAGATATGAATATGTCTATTTCATTATGATATATATATATATATATACCTACGGTATACCAGTCAGAATACTCATGCTAACAGGGTAGTGTTAGCCTTTATACACATCGTATTTGAAACACTAGTTGGTCGGGGGAGTCACCAATTTGTGCGGACTAATCATCCCACAGTATGGAGCCTCATGCTCATTGCATTTTGATTTTCTGACGAGCTTTACCTATCACATTCTTGTTATGACCTATTTGAGAAACTTCTTGTAAGAACTCCGAGCTGATTCGATAATATATTTCTCATTGTTGTATTATCTCGTATGTGTATATTAGATGTTATCTACTCACTGAGTTGTTGAACTCACCCCCTCATTATTTATTATTTTCAGGCTCGTAGCTTGTTAACAGATCATTATCGTTGAAATCTCATAACTTATTATTTTTGTTGTAATAGACACTTTTGTTTTTATGTCTAGTTAGCGCTCCACAATTATAACAAGATGTATTCGACTCTTGTATTAAGACAATTGAACTATATTGTTGCTACCCAAATTTTGACCTACTTATTTTTAGGTTTCGGAAGAAAAAGAAAAAAAATAGAAAAAAAGACAAAAATCAAAAAATATCTTGTTACAGGGGCAAAATTGAATAAATTGAGAATTTAACAGTCAATGCAGGGTCAAATCGCACAAATTGGAAATCAAGGACCAAATTGAAAGAAGCGCGTAAGCTGAGGGTTGTGTTTGGAATTTTGCCTTTGAAAACTCTATAAATAGAGTTGGTAATCGACAAGAAAGAGGACCAAAAAAAAATCACACACCCAAAAACCCTAAACATAAAGTAAAAGCCCTAAATTTTTGGTAAGGGCTGCAGCCGCCAGCCCTCTCCCCGGGCAGCTGCAGCCCCTCCACAATCTCTCCTTCCCTTGCTCTCTTCTTCTCCGACCAACACCACAGTCAGCCCCCACTCCCTCATTCACTCTCCTCTCTTCCCTTGCCTTCACAGACCAGCTCACTCTCTCCCTCTGCCCTCAGCCATTACAACCCCCTCCCCATTTCGTCTCCTGCACCAAGCACACCCGTCAGCCATCTCTCTTTTCATCTCCTTCTCCCGGCCAGCCATCCGAAGCCGAGGTCCTCTCTGCCTCCAGCAGCCCAACCTCACGGTCTACTTTCCAGCCTCCCTTCACAGATCGGGCAACTGTGCTACCACCCCCCTCAGTTCTCGTCCTTTCCTTTTCCTCCAGCAAGCGGCTACAACCCCCACGGCCCCAGCCTCCATCTTTTCTCCTCAGCAGCTCAGCTACCAGTCCAGCCGCCCCTTCGAAAAGAAGAACCTGAGAAGGACAGATCTGTGATTTGCAGAAGAGAACGAACTGTATTTGATTTTGTGCGTTTTGTGTCTGCTTTTCGTTTGTATTTGCAGGTCCTTGTGGGCACCCTCGCCAGAGAGAAGAAGAAGAAGGAAAACAGAGAAGAAGAAGAGGAAAAAGAATAAGAAGACAAAGAAGAACTCCCCAGCTGCCCTGTTTGTGTCTGTTTTGTGTGTGTTTTCTGTGCTTTGCAGGTCACGTTGAAGTCACCGCCGGCGAGAGGAGAAAGGGGAAGGAGCTGATTTGTTGCCCCCCCGTCGTCACTGTTGCCCCCGCGTGGTTCCACGCGCTGCCAGTGACGGTGGCGCGTGAGCAGACGCGCCACCACCGCCACCAGTCCTCCAGCTGCTTCCACCACTATTCCAGCACTGTTCAACAGTTTACTTTTTGTAATTTTCTTTGTGTTTATGTGTTTATTTGAATTTTTATTGTATTTTTAATTATTGTTAAAAAAATGTAATGAAAAAAATGAAAAAGAAAATGTGTGTGAGTTGTATTTTATTTTTAAAATGTGATGAAAAAGGAATAAAAAAGAGATTGTGTGGGTGTGTGTGTTGTGCTTTATTTATTCAACGTGATGTTGTTTTGTTAAGAAAAAGAATATAAAATGAAATAAAAAAAATGTGTTTTCTTTGCATACGGTCAATACACTAGCATATTTTAAAAATTCTTTTTCTTTCAAAAAATGTATATTATCTTGGAGTTTGAAGAGAAAATCATTTTCTTACATTTTGAGATTTTACAACATATTTGTAAAAATCCAAAGGGTATTGGCCAATATTTCAAAAATATAAAAATCTTATTTTTTGGGAATTTATTATTCACTGTCGGTATTCGGATAAATAAATCTTAAGGGGTTAGTATCCAAAATATTCGGGGGGAATAGTATACTATTATTCACTGTTCGGTGTTTGGATAAATAAATCCTAAGGGGTCAATATCCAAAATATTCGGCGGGGATAGTATGCTATTATTCACTGTTCGGTGTTTGGATAAATAAATTCTAAGGGGTTAATATCCAAAATATTCGGCGGGAATGATAATAATCAATAAAATTCACAGGATAATTCTAAGCGGTGATCGATTTCTTTTTCAATCGAAACATTTTTTGTGTGAATAAATACGACTTATTGAAGCATTCAAAATCACATCGAAATAGACAATGCAGCTTACCTCAGGTAAGGCGTATTAGAGGTGCTAATACCTTCCCTTTATGCAACCAGTCCCCCCTTGAATCTCTGATCAGACCAGTGTAATCGGGTGTTCCTAGCGACCCTCAACAGCCAGGTGGCGACTCCTTCTCAACTCCATTGCGAGAGCCAGGATCCCTCCCGGGACACCGCGCGGCGACGTGCGACATATATTATAAGTTTACTTTGTTATTTATGTTGCGTTGAACTCTGAATATGAATGATAAGTTTGTAAGTTTGGGTTCGCATAGGTGTGGAACCTTGGAGGGGGACCATGCCTATGTGCCGGTCACGGATCCGAGAATCGGGTCATGAAAAAGGTAACAAACTTTTTAGCAATGCCTTCTATCTCCTCTTTACTAACTTGAGTGGGATCATCAAACCCGGAAACATAATTATGCAAATTTATTGCGGCAACCTCTGGAACAGCCGAATTCACTGCAAAAACCACCGCCCCACCAGCCGCTTCGACCACAGCAGCACCACCAAGTGTCAAATTCCAAGACCCACCACCGAACTTAGTCCCTAAACCATACCCAACAGCTAAGGCTCCAGCTAGGATTACCGCCGAGCTCGCCAATCTTAGCGGCGGGGAGAGATTACTCACTAGAGGTTGACAACTGATTTTAGCTTTGAAAAATACAACTTCTGGGCATTATCATGAATAGCAATTTCAACATTCCTTTATAATTTATTAAGATGTAGAGTTTACAACATTCCTTTGAAATCTAATGGCTTTGTATATGAGCTTAACAGCGAACAAACACAGGAATTGCCACCGAGCACAGTTAGATGATGTACAATCCATTATCAAAATGGGAAATATAAAATCTCTTACTGGAACCAACGAAGAGATGAGAATGAATTGCAGAAAAGTTAATAACTAGGATGAGCTTCTACTCAATGTGCATTGCCTTCTTTCCTTGAACAGGATATTGCTTTACTTTTATCCTTTATGTTTATTTACATATAATTTCATTCTCATGAATTTGCAAGAATAAAATTGTTTTCAGATTCTAGAACGAAAAAATTAATAAGTTTTATAGAGCCCAATGGTAGTATCTCTCCCTCTATGAATGTGCAGACGAAGGATCTAAGGATTGGGTTCACGTCTTATTGAATCTACTTGAAAACTAAAAAAGAGCAAATTCTTACGAAGTTGAATCCACTAAATGATCATCTATTTATAAAACAATATTTTTTTTTCACGCACTTATAACCCATAAACACAATCTATAGCAAATTACAACATTTATTTTTCAAGCAAACAGTAGAAGAAACTAAGCCAAAACACAACAAAGTCCGCCCTGGAAACCTCTAAGCCAAAACCCAACAAAGCCCGCCCTGGTAACCTATAATTCTTACAAAGCTGATAATATAATCATATTAACTGCATGTGTGTGACAATATATCTTCCAAAGTTATTGTGCAGAATGGTTTTGTCAATGGAGGCCACTTAGTTGCAAGCTTCGAAGAAATGTTTCCCATTGCTGGGCGAGAATGGGGATTGGGATGCAAGCATGCAAGTGCTATCTTCATGATCTGGACAACACCCTCTGCTGCTCTGTTTTTAGGAAGCGAGATGCGCTGGTCAAGCACATCCTTCAACAATGTCTGTTGAGGAATCGATGATATCAATGATGATGAGGAAGATGCGTGTGATGAGAGTGTGTAGATGATATCGCCTGGGTGCCTTCCCATCATCACTTCCATTGTTACCACTCCGAAGCTATAAACATCACATTTTTCAGTCACTTTCATTGTGTAAGCTAGCTCTGCCAAAAACAATTGTTATACTTTGTTTTTATCACCTTAAATAGAAATTTTTATGTTTTGTTTGCATTACAAGTTACAAAAAGTTCCAGTCATCATTTAACATACTTCCAATTAAAAAGTTCATAGAAATGAAATTTAAATAAGAACTTTAGGAATTCAATGTTGAAATAAAGTTACGCACCTGGAGCGCTGTATCCAAAAGTACCAGCAAATGCGGTCCAATTAGACGAGTCCGGCATCAACAGCCTAGCTGTCCCAAAGTCCGAGACGTGTGCCTCATATTCCAAATCCAGAAGAACATTATTGCTAGTGATGTCTCGATGAATGATCGGAGGAGAGCAAGAATGGTGCAGATAGGATAAAGCTCCAACCACCCCTTTTACAACATTTAGCCTTTTCATCCAATCCAATTCAATTGCTTGTTCCTCGCTGGTTAGAACCTTTCTCAAGCTTCCTCTTTCTACGAACTCATAAACTAAAAAAGAGTGCTTTGCATGTGAGCAAAATCCATACAGCTTCACGATATTTCGATGTCGAATATTTGCCAATACACAAACCTCTTTTTCGAAAGCTTTAAAATCAGATAACTTGTCTGTTTGTGACAGGTGAAGTTTCTTCACAGCAACCACCCGTTCTGTTGGTATCACTGCTTTATAAACAGTTCCATATCCTCCTTCACCAATGCAGTAGTTGGAGTTGAATTCCTCTGTAGCTTCAACGATATTCTCATACAACTTCTTCCCATCATGGCCCAGTATCGTGAACATGTTTCGATCTTGTTCATTCCCTGGCTCAACTTCACTCTTCCTTGATCTTTGATGGAGAATGAAGAAAGCTCCAATGACAACAAACACTAAAAGTAAGCCTCCTAAAACCCAGGGAGTACAATCAAAATCACAACTCTATTGCCTTTTTTCTTAGAAGTTCTGCTGCTTTCTGTAGGATTACATAGATTTAGACCACTGGCGTTGCCGCATAAACCCATATTATCTCTTAATGCCTCGTATGAAGCATTGTGGAAGGCTTTGATATCAGGAATAGGGCCTCGTAGCTCATTGAACGATATATTCACGGCTGATAAACTTAACAGATCTTTGAAAGAGCTCGGAATCAAACCAGAAAGCATGTTGTGAGAGATATCCAGATTTTCCAACATTTGCAGTTGCCCAAGTTGCCACGGTATCCCTTGAGCCAGGAAATTGCAACTAAGATCAAGATCCTGAAGAGACTGTAGAGAGCCTATCTGATTTGGAATGCTTTCTGTAAATTTATTACTACTGAGGTTCAGAAATAATAAATTTGAGCACTCCCCAAGTTGTTTTGGAATCGATCCACTTAGGTTATTATAAGCTAAATTGAGGATTTGGAGAGAAGAAAACACCCTAATGTATGAGGGAATGGTGCCTGAAAGATGGTTGTTGCTAAGAGTAAGACTGTACAACAGCTTCAACCCCCGTAATTCTTTTGGGATGGTTCCTTGCAAGTAGTTTGAGGACAAATCAATCAAATGTAATTGAGTAGCATTCCCGAGCTCCGGTGGTATCTCACCAGAAATATTATTGTTTGAAATTTTAAGGCTTGTCATGTCATGACACTCTCCCCATTTAGAAGAAAGCTCACCATAAAAATTATTGTAACTCAAATCAACATAATTCAGAGATGGATAACTACCAAAATCCTTAGAAATATTTCCCGTTAATTGATTCCCATCAAGTCTTAGTCGGTATAAACTAGTACAGTTTTTCAAGCTTTCTGGTATGGGACCTGAGAAATAGTTGGAGCTAGCAGAAAAGTATTTCAACATTCCTCCAAGGCATAACCCTTGGGGCAAAGGACCCGTGAATTCATTGCTAAACAAACTCAATGACATCAAAAGGGTGAGATTGTTCATCTCTTGGGGCAATAAGCCATGAAATTTGTTTCCAAATAAGCGCAATTGCACTAGAGATTTAAGTTGTCCAATGGAAGGGGGGATGGGACCAGAGAGTTTGTTACTCCAAAGATTGAGTATGGATAGGTTTCTCAAATTTCCAATGGAGGCAGGGATCAAACCAGTGAGATTATTTTGCTGTAGAGTTATCTCATTGAGCATGGTCATGTTCCCAATAGAAGAAGGGATGGGATCAGAGAGTTGGTTTTGGGAAAGGTTAAGCAAAGATAAGTTTATCAAGTTTCCAATTGAATTCGGGATTCTACCGGTTAAAACATTATTTGACAAGTCTAGTTGATTGAGAGACTCTAGCGACCAAATTTCTTCAGGAATGGAGCCAGAGAGTTTGTTACCCCAAAAATAGAGCAGAGATAGGTTTCTCAAGTTTCCAATTGAATTCGGGATTCTACCGATTAAAACATTATTTGACAAGTCTAGTTGATTGAGAGATTCTAGCAACCCAATTTCTTGAGGAATGAAACCAGAGAGTTTGTTACTCCAAAGATAGAGTATGGATAGGTTTCTCAAATTTCCAATGGAGGCAGGGATCAAACCAGTGAGATTATTTTGCTGTAGACTTATATCATTGAGCATGGTCATGTTCCCAATAGAAGAAGGGATGGGACCAGAGAGCTGGTTTTGAAAAAGGTGAAGCAAAGATAAGTTTCTCAAATTTCCAATGGAGGCTGGGATCAAACCAGTGAGATTATTTTGCTGTAGACTTATATCACTGAGCATGGTCATGTTCCCAATAGAAGAAGGGATGGGACCAGAGAGTTGGTTTTGAAAAAGGTAAAGCAAAGATAAGTTTCTCAAATTTCCAATAGATGAGGGGATTCCACCGGTTAAAACGTTACTTGACAAGTCAAGTTTATTGAGAGACTCTAGCGACCAAATTTCTTCAGGAATGGAGCCAGATAGTTTGTTACCCCAAAAATAGAGCAGAGATAGGTTTCTCAAGTTTCCAATTGAATTCGGGATTCTACCGGTTAAAACATTATTTGACAAGGCTAGTTGATTGAGAGATTCTAGCAACCCAATTTCTTGAGGAATGAAACCAGAGAGTTTGTTACTCCAAAGATAGAGTATGGATAGGTTTCTCAAATTTCCAATGGAGGCAGGGATCAAACCAGTGAGATTATTTTGCTGTAGACTTATATCACTGAGCATGGTCATGTTCCCAATAGAAGAAGGGATGGGACCAGAGAGTTGGTTTTGAAAAAGGTAAAGCAAAGATAAGTTTCTCAAATTTCCAATAGATGAGGGGATTCCACCGGTTAAAACGTTACTTGACAAGTCAAGTTTATTGAGAGACTCTAGCGACCAAATTTCTTCAGGAATGGAGCCAGAGAGTTTGTTACCCCAAAAATAGAGCAGAGATAAGTTTCTCAAGTTTCCAATTGAAGTCGGGATTCTACCGGTTAAAACATTATCTGCCAAGTCTAGTTGATTGAGAGATTCTAGCAACCCAACTTCTTGTGGAATGAAACCAGAGAGTTTGTTGCCCCAAAAAAAGAGGACGGATAGGCTTGTCAACTTTCCAATCTCATGTGGGATGGAGCCGCTACAATGATTGTCACTTAACTGTAACAAATTGAGACTTTTCAAGAAGCCTATCTCAGATGGGATACTTCCCGTGAGTTCATTATGACACAAGTTCAACTCAATAATTCTAGATAGATTACCAATTTGTGATGGAATAGTTCCAGAAAGAGAATTATTCCGAAGGTCAAGAATGAGAAGATTGGGGAAGGATGAGAAGTTGAAATCATAAAGCGTACCTCTCAAACCAAAACTTTCAAGTGTCAAGTTGGTGACACTTTCAGAATTGTCACAAGTGATTCCAATCCAATTAATGCAAGGGCTGATGCCGACCCAAGAAGCCAAGAGGGATTGGCTTCGGCTGTCGAGACTTGCTTTCCACTTGAGAAGAGCCTCAGCTTCTGTAGTGTTACCTTCAGCAACTTTGTATTCGGCAGCTCTGGGAGGCGTACCAAATATCGAAGTTGTAGAGGAAGTATGATCAGCAAAAGCAGAGAAAGGAGAAAAGTAGAACATGTGAAGAAGAAAAAAGAGGTGGAGAAAGAATGAGGAGAATGGTCTGTGCTGCAAGGACGTCATGGTGTGTTTTCAAGAGATATAGGATATGGTTCGATGTGGTAGATGAAGATGCTAGGCTACATGAAGAGGTATTTATAGAATGGAAAACATAATTGGAGTCCTTTATTTCAAGTTCATGAAATAATTACAAATATTGTGGGCTCTCTTTTCTACTGTGCAAGTTCTGTACACATTGGCAATGCTGACTTGCTTTTTGTGAATTTGATCACCTAATTGCTCAATCAAATGAATATTCCCTGTAACAAACGTGAGCGACACCACTTTTTGGATTGATGATTCATGCAACTGCAGACTCCTGCCTTTTGGTAGTCAAATTCAGCGATTACTTCAGAATTGCAAATGCATGACTTTGTGTTTCTTTTTCATTTATTTTCACATTCGTTATTTTGAGAGTCTAATCTTTCATCTAAGATCTTATAGCTCATAAGGTTTCGCCTTTAATACCTGTTAATTTAACAGATATCCTGCTCGGATTCCAGGTGACAGAATGTTGAAATCTATGGAATTGCTGCTGACCACAGTTAGATAAGATTTTGAAATAATGTGATACCTAATTGTTCAGTCAGATTATATTTCTTGTAATCAATAAACGTGAGACACAGACATGTGGGTTGTTGGAAAATTTCGGATGAACAAACAAACATCGCTCGAGATCATCGTCAAGAATTTGTCTCGACAAGTGACAAACGTATTAATCGTTCAAATCAGTGTCAAGAACAAGCAAATTTTCCAGAAATTTCCCAGAACTTGCTTAACAATTTTGGACAAATAATTAAGCAATAAACATCACAACAAGGGGCAGAATTTCATCTTAGGATACTGCCATCCCTTCACTTTTATTTATAGAAGAAAATCAAAAATACAAGAATAGAAATTCAAACCTATTACATAACTCTTCTACTTAAAACAAGAAATAAACACCCGAAAATAAAGCAACAAGATATGATCAAATATAATTTGATCTTACTTAACTAAAGCATAAACTCTTAAATTAAAACACAATAAAAACAATAAAGGAAACTAGATGATTTTCGCAGCTCCAGTTCTTCAATTGTGCAGACTTGAAATCAGTTGACTTTTGTTGACTTTGACCCTGCATTTTCAACACTCCCCCTTGATTCAAGTCTGCTCATGCCTATCATCTCCCTCAGTTCTTCAAACCTTTCTTTGGCTAAGGACTTAGTGAATAAATCTGCAAATTGCTCCTTAGAACAACAATATTTCATCTCCAGCTCACCTTCAAGTTGAAACTACCGAATTGCATGAAATTTGATCTTCATGTGTTTGGTTCTATCATGAAAGACTGAGTTTTTAGAAATAGCAATGGCTGACATATTATCACAAAATAACTCAGTAGGTTCTACTTGAACAAAATTCAAATCTTCCATCATCTTCCTCAGCCAAACAAGCTGTTTTGCAGCAACATAGGCTGCAATGTACTCGGCTTCAGCTGTAGAATGAGCTACAACACTTTGCTTCTTTGAGTTCCAGCAAAAACACACTACCTCCCATTGAAAAACAGTGAGTCCCGAAGTGCTCATCATGTCTTCATCACTTCCAGCCCGATCCACCGTCACAATATCCAACCAATTTGACAGCTTTCAAGTTTATCAAACACCATTCCAAAATCCCCGAAGTTCCCCTTAAATACCTCAAGACTCTTTTTGGCTGCAACATAGTGATTTTGACTTGGATTTTGCATAAACCTAGACAAGTAATTCACAGTGAACACAATGTCGGTCTTGTGGCGATCAAATACAACAAGCTCCCAATTAAGCTCCTATACATTCTTCCATCGACCTTTAGGGGGTCGCATCATCCTTCATCGCTTTTTGTCCCGCCACCATAGGAGTGCTAACCGGCTTGCGGTTTTCCATAGCAAATTTCTTCAACAATTTCATAGTGAAATTCCTTTGACACACGTAAACATCTCAATTTTGATTGCATTATTTCCATTCCTAGAAAATAAGACAGAGAATCCAAGTTCATTCATTTCGAACTTGTTCTTCATATTCATCATGAACTCAGCCACCATTTTCTCCATGTTTCCAGTAATGAGTAAATCATCAACATAGACTGAAACAATCAAAATATGGTCTTCAACCTTTTTTACATACAAGGTAGCTTCATTCAAACTTTTCTCAAACCCCAAACTCAGCAAAAATTCATCAAGTCGACTGTACTCAAGCTCTAGGAGCTTGTTTCGATCCATACAAGGCCTTCTTCGGGAGATACACCTTGTTTGCTGAGATTTCTTTTTCAAACCCCTCAGGTTGCTCAACATAGATCTCTTCATCAAGAGTTCCATTCAAAAAAGCTGACTTAACATCCATTTGCCACACATACCAACCAGTTTGTGCAACAATCATCAATAGCATTTTAATGGTGTCAAGCCTAGAAACAAAAGTGCAAATGTATCATGATAATCAATACCCGGTTCTTGGGGAGTAGCCTTTAACTACTAACCTTGCTTTGTGCTTGTTGATGCTTCCATCTGCATTCAATTTGGTTTTGAAGATCCATTTAACACCAATGACCTTTCTATTGATAGGTCCCGTCAACAAGTCTGCCAGGGTTCCATTTTTTTTCGATCATCATCGACTCCTCCTTCATTGCTGCCATCCATGTGTTTGAAACCATGGCTTCTTGAATATCATTAGGTTCAGTTTCAGCTAGATTACACCTGCTATAGATGTCACTCAACAGTCTAGAACCTCTCACAGATTCATCTTCATTTTCATCCATGTCAATAGTCTCATCAATTTCGGGTCCAGCTTGAATTTCAAGCCCGATTCTTCCACACTTTCAGCCTTCCCAATTCCACACCTTGTCTTCGCAACTTTGACATTTCTAGCAATTACAGCCTTGTTTGATTTCAGATCAAACACTTTGTATCCAGTGGACTTCATGCTATATCCAAGTAGGATTCCCACCTCAGCTTTTTGATCAAGCTTTCCCCTTTTAATTTCTGGTTGAAGAACATAACAAGGGCTGCCAAACACTCTTAAGTGTTCCAAATTTGGTTTGAACCCATACCACATTTCATATGGTGTCTTTTCTCCCAAAATCTTGGTCACCATACGATTGAGAAGATATGATGTCATGTGCACACGACTTTCACCCTAAAATTTAAGTGGCAGTTTCTTCTCATATAGGAGACATCTTGCCATCTCCATTAGTGTTCTATTTCTTCTTTCACTAACACCATTTTGCTGAGGTGTGTAAGGTACTGTAAGTTGGTGTTTTATACCTTCTTTTGCTAGGTGTTCTTCAAGTTTGTGGGAAGTAAATTCACCCCCCATTGTCGGGACCTCAAAGCCTTCAGCTTTTGAACCGGGTTTCTCTCTACTGCAGCCTTTGAATTTCAGGAATTCTTCATACACTTCCCCTTTTGTTTTAAGAAAATACACCCAACAATATCTAGTATAGTCATCAATGAATAATAGAAAATACTTAGCACCATTCAAGGATTCATTCCTCATTGGTCCACACACATCCGTATACACCAATTGAAGCATGCAAGTGGCTCTAAATGCATTGTCATTAAAAGCAATTCTAGTTTGCTTGCCTAATTGACATGCTTCACAAACATCCTTTTGTTCTTGAATTTTTGGTAATCCAATCACAATCTCTAAGTCTGCCATCTTCTTCATGGTAGCATAATTAAAATGCCCCAACCTTTTATGCCATAACACTGAATTTGAGCTACTTGTTATGCTCATATTCATGTGTTCATTCTCCAAGCCGAGACTAAAACTTCTATTAGTCATTTTGGCAGCAAACAAAACACTTCCACTACCATCTCTAATTGTGCATATGCCATCAACAAAGGATAATGAATGACCATCTTCAAGCAATTGACCAACACTCACTAAGTTTTGTTTAATTTCGTGCACAAACAAAACATTGTCAAAGTTCTTATTCCGACCAAGGTGTTTATATCCACATCACCTCTGCCCCTTTTACATCAACATACTGCCCATTTGCAACTTTTACTTTAGACTCATAGTTGGTATCCAAGGCTTTAAACAGATTTATGTTTGCGGACATGTGATTGGTGCGACCCACTATCAACAAGCCGGTTAGAATTTGTTACCTCGGGCTTTTGCAGCAATTTTCCTCTGCCACAGCCCATGAACAAGTGTTCATCTTCTTCTTCGGTGTTCTTTGCCACATATGCTTGCTTTCCAGCTCCAGCTCCCCGAGGTTGATTTGCAATACTTTTGAATATGGCCAAACTGTTTGCATTTCCTCAGATTGTGCATTTTTCAGCCAACACCATGCTTCTTGATGACTTGTTTTGTGACAATACTTTACAAGGGGGAAATTGTCCTTCTTTTCTTTTCCCCTTGTGTTTGAGCTGCTAGGGGAATTCTGATTTCCTTGCCACTTTTTGGTCTGCCAGTTCTTCCCATTTTCCCTTCTACCTTCATAGTTGTCTTTGGCAAAATTCTGGGATCGTGGCCTGTTTTTGAAACCAGCAACAAAGGCCTCTTCACTTAACACTTCATGCCTAAAGGAATGCCTTTGTTCAACCGATTGAAGAGCATTGATCAAGTCTTGAAGACTCATCTCCGTGACATCTTTAGAGTCTTCTAAAGAGCAGATTTTGTTCTCAAATCTTTCAGGTAAACTGACAAGCACCTTTTCCACCACTCTTGAGTCTTGAACATCTTCACCCAAAAGTCTCATTTGATTGACTATTTTTGAGATGTTGGATGAAAAATCTTTAATTGTTTCAGTTTCCCTCATTTTTAGCCCTTCAAATTGTCTCTTTAAGTTCAATATCTGCATTCTTCTTGACTTCTCATCACCTTGGAATTCAGCCTTCAATTTATCCCATGCTTCTTTAGCATGCTCACAAGCCATTATTCTTGTGAATATCTCTTCACTTACTGCATTATGAATGCAGGTAAGTGCTCTGAATCTCTTAGCCTTCTCTTCATTGTAATACTTGAGTTGATTCACGGTGGGATCGTTGTTCAAGGGATATGGATCCCTGTTAGTTTCCACAACTTCCCATAAATCATAAGCTTTGAGAAAAGTTCTCATCTTCACTGCCCAAACATCATAATTTGTTCCATTGAACACAGGTGACTTTGTAAGATTCGATGATTCCATTTAGAAGAAATCAGTTGAAATTCTGGAGAAACAAATCCTCTCTCGTGTTTCACTCTCCACCCAATCAAAGTTAAATAACTTTGAAAAATTCTCACAATACACTCGTGTTTCACTCAATTCCCTTTCAAAGATTCAATTTGGCTCTGATACCAATTGTTGGAAAATTTCGGATGAACAAACAAACACTGTTCAGATCACTGTCAGGAATTTGCCTCGACAGGTGACAAACGTATTAATCGCTCAAATCAGTGTCAAGAACAAGCAAATTTTCCAGAAATTTCCCAGAACTTGCTTAACAATTTTGGACAAATAATTAAGCAATAAACATCACAACAAGGGGCAGAATTTCATCTTAGGATACTGCCATCCCTTCACTTTTATTTATAGAAGAAAATCAAAAATACAAGAATAGAAATTCAAACCTATTACATAACTCTTCTACTTAAAACAGGAAATAAACACCCGAAAATAAAGCAACAAGATATGATCAAATATAATTTGATCTTACTTAACTAAAGCATAAACTCTTAAATTAAAACACAATAAAAACAATAAAGGAAACTAGATGATTTTCGCAGCTCCAGTTCTTCAATTGTGCAGACTTGAAATCAGTTGACTTTTGTTGACTTTGACCCTGCATTTTCAACATGGGTTCTTGATTCATGCAGCTACAGACTCCTTCCTTTCTGGTTCTCTCTGTATATACTTTCTTTACTTCATACAGAGTACATGGACCCTAAAAGATTCTGCAATGAAATTTTCACCCGACCAACGACCTGTTATCATGCTCATTGGGGTTGAATTTTCAAATGAAAGTCTGGGTGAAACATGAATTTGGAAATTAACTGGTTAGTAAAGTCACATAGCCACAGACTGTGACATGTGGGTACGTCTTGTTGCCAGATTCTTACGTTTGAAGTTTTTCCTACGGTAGCTCTTGTCTTGAATTTGTGTTGCGGGTGTTTGTTCAGGACTTCTGCGATGAAAGTTCAACAAGCCAATAGCCCATTAGAGTGCTAAGTGGGGTTGAGTTTTCTAATGCAATGATGGATTACTACAAACCTGTTATTTCCAATTCATCAATAATTTCCAAATCCTAGTAAGCGACGACACTTTTGTGGGCTCTCCCTACTGGAATTCTTGCAAAAGTGTTAAACACGCTGAGATTTTTATTTTCTATGAGGTTGACGAGAAAGTTACCAAATTTTCCACAGAAAAGATGATGGTGGGCCGACGTTGTTAAATTGAAGACGTTGACAAGACTTAAGGATAACCCGTAACGACCACGGGAACAAAGAAAACAAGGATGGAACTTGAGTCTTGAATTTGTTTTTTAAGATTATATATATATATATATATATATATATATATATATATATATATATATATATATATATATATATATTCAAGATATACATAAGTTAGTCTGTGCATTCACATTAATAAAAAAAAAAACAAAAAAAAGGTCCTTCATAATTATTCAATCACAGGGAAGCATATGTAGCCAAGTTTTTGTTTCGTTTTCTGCATCTGCCACTTCTATTTTCACATCTTTTATTGGAAAAATGGAAGTCACATTGTGGGACACGGGCTCTCTCTGTACATGACAATACTCATGGCGTAGTACTGGGGCTGAGTTTTCCAATGAAATGATGGATGCATATTCATTGGCAGCTTCTTCATTGGGGCTGAGTTTTCTAACAGGCTGATTTTTTTGCCCACTGAAGATCTTGTCTTTAATTTCGACAGCCTGTTATCGTGTTTGTTCAGGACTTCTACAAAATCGGTCATCAATTCTCTGGGGAAAAAAAACCTGCCTCCACCTTGTTTAATTTAGAGTTGCTGCAGCCTTTTGCTCGCTTCTATATATCTCTCCCGTGAGATTTAATCAATTCTCCTGTGCACAAAACTTTATATGGAACGCATGAATAAACAAAATCAATTCTCATTAAGGTCGTGACATTGGTTAAAATTTAAATATGCCTAGCCATATGTAATTCTGTAGTTTCAAACTGTCGATTTGAAGTATTCCTTCGCATCGTGAAAGGAAAAAAAATGATGTTAATTGTATCTAAGTTGGTTTAGAAATAAGTTGATGCAATCAAGAGATGATTATGTCATCAACATATAAAGACAGAATGATACGACAAGCATAAATGCTTTTAATAGAAAGAGCATACGCATGATTACTATAAACAAGTTCAAAAGATGAGATAACAATAGAGAATTTCTCAAACCAAATACAAGGTTTTTGTTTGAGACCATATAATTTTTTCTTGAGCTTGCAAATATACCTAGAATAATGTAAGAACCGAGAAAGGGTGTCTTATAAACTTCTTGAAGATCTTCATTCAAGAACATATTTTTAACATTAGGTTGTGAGATAGGTCATTGACAAATCAAAACATTTGTAATAAGAGTATAAATAGTAGTTATTTTAGCAACATGAACAACTGTCTGCTCATAATCCATACCATATTGTTGAGAGTATCATTTTTCAACCAACTGAGTTTTGTATCAGTCAATGGATCTATCAAAGTTAGTGTTGGTCTTATGCACCCAACAACATCCAACAACACTCTTAACAGAAGATAGAGGAACTAAATCTCAAGTATTTATGTTATTCAAAGTTTCTCATTCATAACTTGCTACCAAAGAGGATCAAGAATTGTGGATGGAATAGAAGGAAAAAAAAGAAAGGTATATGCTTAAGAAAAACAACATGATAAGACATAGAGTTTTTGAGTTACGGGGATCAAAATAATGATATCCCTTATTACCTTCACCATAAAAACAGATTGAGAGGATGATTTGTTGCTTTTAACATGAGTTCGGGGTGTTTGGGAGTGCTTATGAAAAAAATTGAATTTATTTTTTTATTTTTTATTTTAAATTAAATGTTTTTGGTGTTTTTAGATCATTTTGATGTGTTGATGTCAAAAATGATTTAAAAAAATGATTTAAAAAAATAAAAAAAATCATTTTGATGTATTTCTAAATAAAAAGCACTTTAAAAAACAACTACAATCACACTCCCAAACCGAACAAAATAAAGCAAGTACAACGGAAAACTATAAGGAAAGAATAATCAGGAGCATAACCACAAAGCTTTTTAAAAGAAGATAAATTTGAAATATAAGAAGATGAAATTATATTAATCAAATTTATAGTTGTAAGAACATCTTCTCCTCAAAACTCACTGCGAACAAAAGCAGACAACAATAGAGAATAAGTCATTTCAATAATATGCCTACGTTTTCTTTCAGCAACGTCATTTTGCTCAGGAGCATTTGTACAAAAAGTTTTGTGAACAATTCCATCTTAGACAAACAACTCAAAATTTTAAAAAAAAAATGAATATGAATAATTATACATGAGATTAGAGGTTTTGTGGTTTTATTTGCAATGACTTTTTTAATAATTATACATGAGCCTAATATACAAAAACAATTAAATAAAAAAATGAATATGAATATTCAAGGAAAATTAAATAATCTTTGTACTGTTATTTTTTATATAGTTTTCATGAATTAATCATTCTTTGATTTCTTTTCATGTAGTCATAAACATTTTCTTTTTTTAAACAAATATGCTACTAATTAAAAAAACAAACTTTAAAAAACATAATAAGGAAATAGAAGTTATCACCATAAATATATTTTTTTTCATTTGTTAATTTAAATTATTTAGACTTGCAAATATTTATTTTAATTTTATTAAAAAGAACCATCATAATAAAATAAAAAAAATATATTTTCATCAAAGAAATTGCATAAATAAGGAATGGAGACTTCAACATAAGAAAATAATTTTATGATACTCGATGTATAGCAAGTGGTATCTTATTAATGATTTCTTATATCCACCTTGAAGAAAGATACAGCTAAAAAGGAGAAAATAATACCCCATAAAAAATAATAAGAATATCTCAATTAATTTTTTTCCGACTTCTCTATTTTTTTGCTTTAAAATAAGTCTATAAAATAACTACTAGCATATTACCAATTACTCCAGCACCCTAAAATTCCTTTTTTCAAGCTGCTGCACATATTTATTTTAATTATCATTTAGAAATTACTGTGAAATTTTAATTAAAACACCAAGGGAAAGTTGACAATTGACGAAAAAAAGAGAGATCTCAATTCTGAGAATTAATACCCATTTGCTAAAAATGCAAAACATTCAATTCAAGCGAAGGTCTTGCCATCCAGGCGCAGTCCCACCAGCAACATCTCAGTGCTGACAGAAACAAAAATAACGAAGTGATCAACATGGATGAATGGAACCAACCGACTAAGAATTATTTGATCATTCATCATCAAAATGTGATAGATCATTCAAGTAAAGCACACTTATTGCATGAGTGGAAAATTAAGTTTTTGGATAGGACATTTTCTAGGGGTTAAAAGTTGGAAAATTTTATAGATGAATGGAAACAACCGTTCAAAACAAGTGTAAGTCAAACAATCATCCGATTCGTTGGCACTGGCAGAGAGCTAGTCTCATCAATCCATTCGAGACTACTTGAATAGATTCGAGTGAAACGAGAGATGCAAAAATCGAAAGCATTTCATCTGCAAATTATCATACTTGAAAGACGACAAGCATCCATATACTTGAAAGACGACAAGCATTTCATCTATAGCACTCTCATAGGCTACCAAAATTTCATCATCTAATTGCTTTAGGAAAACTGTTCCCTAAAAATAAAATAGTATGTTTTCTTTCTTATGGGGGAAGGAGCAAAAATACTATTACATCATATCAAGTTAGACCACAAACTTCTCTTCCTCTCCCCAACTGAGAATACGCTATCTTTAGTCTCCCCAAGAGCAGTGGCAGTTGAATTGCTTATGCCCAGTAGATACTGCAGACGGCACAGTTTTTCTGGTGCTGGGTTATTTTTCATGTAGATGGTGTACAAACCAGCTAGCTTCTCAGGCACCTCCCATGTCAATGGCTCTGAAGGCACGGCTTTATCACAAGCCAGCAAGTCATTAAGAGTGGAAACCTACAAGTGGTTGAAAAGGACCTCAGATCTCCTCCCCCTCTAGGCATTATAAAAATTATTTATATAAGCATGAATACAAATCAGTGGGGCTAGAGAGAGAAACAAGAGAGAGATGCTCTCCTTCCAACCGAAGTTGTTTCCTCCCGTGTTCTTGGCTGTCGACTGCATCTGATCCCACAACCTTTTCCTTTCCCGCTCTTCTTTTCAAATGGCGAAAACCAAACGTAAACCTGCAGCAGCTGTCAAGCGTACACAGTTTTTGCATGCACCTGTTCCATCTCACACAAACCAAGGTGGATCGCAAGTTCTCAGCCGCATATCTGCTCCAGGTCACGGTACTAGCACTGCCCGAGAGGTAGATGGGTCCCCGGTGGACAACTCAAAGATAGATGGGCCCCCGGTGGACAACTCAACGGCAAATGTGTCCCCGGTGGACAACACAAATGCATCTCTTGATATGGTCCTTGAGTAGGGCTGTTCTGAAGACGAAGAACTTGGAGAAGAACAACTTGATTTCTCTTGCTCTGAGGAAGACTACCCCCCACCATCTTCTCCAGTTCCGGTGGTTTCAGATCTACTGGCTTCTCCTACTCCAGTGGTTCCAGTACCTCCAGCTCGTCCTAAAGGCGCCACCTTTACCCCGTCCAGTTCTATTCAAGTCGAAAAAACTGTTGTTCCCCCACCTGTAAATGGTAAATGGAGAGATCTGTTCTCTTCCAACTGAAATATCTCATCTTGCCCAAAGTTCATGCATTTTTCTGCCTTACATGATAATGAGTCCTGTCCTCTCTTAACTGAAGACCTAGACCACTCTTGTGATGACTGGAAACTGTGTGCCATTGGCTATGTTTCTGGCAAATTCCCCGGTTACAGAGCTTTGAATAGCATCATTGCGAATGTATGGAAATGTGAGGCCACCCTTACCATGCATGAATCGGGCTGGCTTATTTATAAATTTCTGAATGAAGAAGATAAGTTTTCTGTGTTGTGTGGAGGACCATACCTAGTTTATGGCAGGCCCCTCATCTTGCGTCCCATGTCTGAGTATTTCGATTTTTCAAGCTCCAAAATTACTCAAGTTCCTGCCTGGATTAAGTTCCCAAACCTGCCTTTGAAATGCTGGACACCTAGATGTTTATCAAAACTTGCAAGTGTTCTGGGCAAACCCATACAGTGTGACAAACTAACTGCCACCAAGGAGAGAGTATCATAAGCCCGGGTTCTTTTGGAAGTTTACCTCTTATCTGAGCTTAGATCCTCCATCAACGTTACCCTGCCTAATGGGAACCCTCTTATTCAACGAGTTATCTATGAGACGCTGCCCAAGTTTTGCAAACACTGCAAAGTGCTAGGTCACTCAACTGGAGCGTGTTCTAAAGGTAAGGCAGAGGTTTGATCGGTTAAGAAGGTGGATGTTGCCAGTGTAGCTTCTGAGGAAAATGTCAATGACAAGGGTAGTGTCTTCACTCGGCTCACCCCCGTTGCTGACTCCCTAGCTGATGATCCGCCTGCTGCTGCTCCCCCGGTTAAAAGCCCCCTATTGCTACACCTCCAGTAGATGCCCCTGAGCTTGTTGCTCCTTCTGACCCCTCAGAATCTTGTGTGGCTCCGGATGTGCAGCCTCGTCCCCAAGTCACAACAGCTAGCTCTGAAGAGTGGCAACCTATTCGTAAAAGGAGGAATAATGCAGGAAATAAGAGACAGACTCAGACTTCTTCACCTGCTGATGGTAACCCGACACCTCAAAATAATGTTTCCTCCAAGGGGAAAGCTACTGCCTTCCCAGTTGATATTGCTGCAAATAAGGCTCCTTTTTGTTCAACTTCAAGTGTGATCACTAGAAGCTCGGCTCTACGGAATGCAAATAGATCTTCTGGCAGTGGTGGGGTTCCTCCCATCCTCCCTCACCCATGATTGTTCATTACTGGAATGTGAGAGGGCTTAATAGCCCTCTCAAACAGCATGAGGTTGCTGGCCTCATGAAGAGTAAAAAGTTGGATGTTTGTGGTCTCCTAGAGACCAAGTTGTCTCTGACAAAAGTAACATGTTTGCATCGTCTTCGGTTGAAGAATTGGCAGTTTGTTGACAATGCTGCCATTGCAGCTTATGCCCGTATAGTTGTGTTTTGGAATCCTGAAACAGTGAAGGTTGAGATGCTACACTTCTCTGCTCAGGGAATTCACGTTGTAATTACAAGCTTGGTGCAGCAATTTTGTTTTACAACCACTTTCATTTATGGGTTCAACACCATTTCAGCCAGGAGAACTTTGTGGGCAGATCTTAGAAGATGGAGTATGGACTCTCCATGGCTTCTTCTTGGTGATTTTAACTCTATCCTCTCTCAAGCGGACAAGCATAATGGGACGCCAATATCATCCTATGAAATTTCCGACTTCAGGGAGTGCTGCTCTGATCTTGGGATTGCTGACTTGAATTCTACAGGCTCCCACTTCACATGGACAAACGACACTACCTGGTCAAAGATTGATAGGGTGATGGTGAACACCCATTGGTATGCTATGCAGCATATGGCTCACGTCCATTTTGGTACCCCAGGGCTTTTTTGGATCACTCTCCTTCCATTGTCCAGCTGGGGCTTCGGGCTCCTCTGGGCAAAAGGAACTTTAAATTCTTTAACATGTGGATAGCTCATCCCCAGTTCTTGGAAACCATCTTTCAGAATTGGTCTTTGGATGCCTACGGGACCCGCATGTATATCCTTTGCAAAAAGCTCAAGCAGTTAAAGGGAGGTCTAAAGTCTCTTAACAACCTTCATTTTAGCCACATATCGGAGAGGGTTGCTAGAGCAGAAAAGGTCCTGGATGATACTCAGCTTCTTCTTCAGACTGACATGGACAATGGTCAGCTTCTTGCTCTTGAAAAGCAGCTGAGGCTTAACCTTGTTAATCTCAAATCAACTGAAAAAATGTTCTTTAGCCAAAAATTGAAGTGTGCTTTCTTTAAAGAATGTGACAAGGGCTCTAGATTCTTTCACTCCTTGATGAGCCAGCGGAACAAAAGACGCCACATTCCTACCTTTGTTAGAAGTGATGGTATGTTAACTACTTCGGCTGAAGAGGTGGGTAGAGAGTTCGTCTCTTACTATAAAAAGCTCCTGGGGACATCCAAACACTCTATTCCTCTGCGTGCTGAGGTAGTTCACAGTGGAGCCTGTCTTCATGTTGATTCCCATGCTTTTCTCCTTGCTCCAGTCTCGGCAGATGACATTAAGCAGGTTCTCTTCAGCATGGATGATAATAAAGCTCCAGGCCCGGATGGATACACCTCTGCATTCTTTAAAAAAGCTTGGAACATCGTGGGGGCAGATTTATGTTCAGCAGTCAAGGACTTCTTTGCCTCCGGGGAGCTTCTCAAGCAGATAAACCATTCTACCATAGCCCTTATTCCAAATTCAGCCACTGCCAACTCTGCTACAGATTACAGACCTATTTCTTGTTGCAATGTCACTTACAAAGTGATCTCCAAGATTCTTGCAGGGAGGTTGGCTCATGTTCTAAATGATATCATTAGTCCCTCTCAAAATGCTTTTCTTGGTGGGAGACGTATGATGGATAATATCAACCTCATGCAAGAATTACTGAGAAGCTATGGGCGAAAGCGGGTCTCTCCCCGCTGCACCATCAAGATTGACTTCAAAAAAGCTTTTGATACAGTTCAGTGGCCTTTTATTCGCGCTCTCCTGCATCTTTTGGGGTTCCCTGACAAGTTTGTTCAGCTAGTAATGAAATGTGTAGAGACTGCCTCGTTTTCTGTTTGCATAAATGGAAATCTCTTTGGTTTCTTTCATGGCAAGTGTGGTGTTCGGCAAGGAGAACCATTATCTCCATATCTCTTCATTATCTGCATAGAGTACTTCTCTAGATTACTTCAAAGTACCACTCAGGTTTCAGATTTCAACTTCCATCCCAAATGCCATGCTTTGGGGATTAGTCATCTTGGGTTTGCTAATGATATTCTCCTGCTCTGTCGTTGTGACATGACCTCGGTTAACATTCTCCTCCAGCAGCTTCAAATTTTTGGAGAGTCCTCTGGCCTTGCTATAAATGCAGCTAAATCCTCCATCTTCTTTGCTGGTGTATCGGAGGATATGAAGCAGGCCATTCTCAACCTCTCCCAGTTCATAGAAGGAAGCTTTCCTTTCAAATACCTCGGCGTCCCCCTCAGCCCCCACAGGCTTGTAGCTAGTCAATTCTCTCCTCTTATTCACAAGCTAGAATCTACCATCCAAAGTTGGCAGGGAAAGTTTCTTTCTTATACAGGTCTCTTGGAATTGATAAAATCAATCCTGCAGGGCATGGTGCAGTTTTGGATTAGTATCTTCCCCATCCCAATTGTTGTGCTTAACAAGATTACTAGTTTGTGCAGGAATTTTCTCTGGACTGGTAATCCGTCTAGTAACAAATCTGCCCTTGTTGCTTGGAGGCAAGTGTGTCTGCCGAAAAAGGAAGGGGGTCTAGGGATTCTTGACATCAAAGCCAGAAACGACAGTTTCTTTGCCAAGCATCTCTGGAATATCCACTTGAAGGGAGATTCACTATGGATTCGATGGGTAGACCACTTCTACACTTCACGAGCATCCATCTGGTCCTTGGATGCCAAGAAAACCGACTCCCCTCTGTGGAAGTCCATTCTCTCCCTTCGTAACAGAATGATCAACCTCTGTGGTGGTGCGGTTGCTCCAGTGCAGCAGCTGCTATCGACTTGGCACTCTGGTCCTCTTTCTTTTGCAGCCAATGCGTATGATTTTTTTCAGATTAAAAGCTGCTCCAGTTCAGTGGGAAAATGTAGTCTGGGAGCAATGGTCTCTTCCAAGGCATAGTTTTTCCCTATGGCTGGCAATGTTGGGCAAGCTGCGAACCAGAGATCGTCTTCATTTTCTCTCCTCTGATCCTATATGCCCTTTGTGTCAGAACGCTGATGAATCTCATGACCATCTTTTCTTCACCTGTGACTGGTCATCCTTTCTTTGGAGAAAGGCCAAACACTGGCTAAAGATTCATAACTCCATGCTTTCCCTTAATAGAGCCACCCGGGTTTTACAAAACAACAAAAAAGGCCTGCAGCCGAGAATGAGAAGAGTTCTCTTGTTGTTCTTGTGTATTTGATTTGGGAGGAAAGAAACAAACGAATTTTCACAAATACTGGGAAACCAGTTGAAGCTATTTTCAGGAAATTCCAGATTCTGTTTTACACAATATTGTACTTCCATGAAAAAAATCACCTTGCCTACAGTGTTGCATGCTAAATGGATCTGTTGGAATTTCAGCGTGCTTGGTCTTGGCCGGTTTTGCATGGGGCATGCAGTGGTTCTCTCTCTGCGGCTGCAATCAGTTTTTCTGCATGGTGGAGCAGCGTCTGCATGGATGATCGGGTGCCTTTTGGCTGTTTCCTGTGAGTTTGTCCTGTTGTGTTTGGCTGCTAGCTCAGGCTATAGCACCTCCAATGCTTGGGGATTGTCGGCTTGTGATAAGCTCGTCTAGGCTTGTCTATTAGTTTTATGGCTTGTTCTTTTCTTTTGTTCGCTTTGTGGCTTGTCTCTTATGTGTTTTCTCGGGAGCATATTCCCGTTCTTTTTTGGTTTTATGGTCCAATTTCCCTCTTTTTTTTTTGGTTTGCTGCTTTTATGGCATGTTACTTTTGATCTTAATTTATTCTTACATTTGATCGGAAAAAAAATTATTTATATTGAAAATTAAAGAGTACATACCACTTCTTGTTGATTTCTTTGCCTTAGTAGCGCCACAGCCTGAATCAATGAGTTTGACAGTCTACTCCGTGCAAGCTCATGGACAACCCCTTTAGCCTTCTCGGCATTAATGTTAAGATCTATTGGGATTTTTCTCATAGACTTCCTCCTCGTCAAACTCCCCGATGCGGATGAGAAAATTTCATCTACGATTTTCTTGTGCGGGTTTTCTGCAACTTTTTCAGAAATCATGTCTGTTGAAGTCAATACTTGCTTCCTTCAGACTCTCTTATCCGTTTCATATTGAGCCTCCCTCGATTGATTGCGGTTTCAAGAGCAGCTGCCATTTTTGTAGTTGTAATGTTCTTTATCACCTTCACAGCATACTCGGGTGGCAAGCCAACTTGCTTCGCAACTCATTGAGCTGCTCTATCCCGGCTTTTGTCAATTGTCCATCGGCTAAAATTACCTCGAGCTTGTTGTCTAAAAGCACCGCTTTCGGCTAGGCTCCCTGTGGACTTCCACAATTTCCTTCTGATCAAACCCAAAATTCCACCAAGCCGATTCAGACAAAAGGTATTCGAATCATCCTTCTTCATGGTGATTTGAGCACCAAAGCGGAATTCGGTAACTTCCCGGTTAGGCGATAAAGTAGATATGTCTTGTAGAGGTCAGCCCTCTCTCTTTCAGAAAGATCATCTTTAAGATTTATCTCAGTCTGGCCAGGCTTGCCCATCTTTGCAACAATCTCCTCACTTGGTCTTATTTTCTTGAGTGTCTCAAGGGACTCCCATTCCTCATCACCCCATTCGTCCTCCTCTTCAATTTTCTTGTCTTCCACCTTACTAGGCTCTTCGGGTGGGTATCAGAAGATTCCCCTTTTATGTCAGCCACCAGTTCAGTCACCACCAATGAATTGAAGCCAATTAATTTCCTTAGTGCTTTAGCATCCTCATTACGGTTTTCAGCCATTCGTGCTTGCTTTACAAAGTTTAAGAAAATCCTTCGAGCCTGCAACAAGGAAGAGTTTTTGTGCAAAAGGAAATGTGTTTAATTTAAGATTATGTTCTGAATTAACAATACACGATCAGCCTCCCGTGTTAAGCGCAAGCCATGAGCAGCCTTCCTTATAGCCTTCTTCACATCAGCATCATAGCCATCAACCCCTGATGCAATTGCATCTTTAACCACCTGAAAAACAATGGCATGCATCAACATTGAATTGATTAATTTGAGCAACAATGCAGCGATCAGAATTATACAACTTAAGTCCTAAAGTAGAAGCGTAACATCTCTTAATTTAAATTCATATGGAAAATTCTATTTATTCCCAGAATATCAAAGATAACTGAGCAAGATGAGTCACGACACCAGCAGGCAGTCAGCATGGGAAAGCCATTACCCTTAATGATATACACATACAGTTTTAAAATGCAAATCCTCAAAGAAAGCAAATTATAGAGAGATTAAAGAACAATTGAAAACTAAACAAGGCCCTCTGTACACTCCACACAACCCCATTAAATCCGTGTAGACACTTCTAAGTCCATTACACGACCTGACATCTTGTTTGCAGTTAATTATCTTTCTAGATTCATGCAAGAACCAAGTCAAACTCATTTCATGGCAGCCAAGAGAGTGTTGAGGTACCTGCAGGGGACTAAAGGCTTAGGCATGATGTTTGTGAAATCTAATCAAGTTAACTTGGTTGGATTCACTGACAGTGATTGGGGAGGTAGTGATGAAGAGATGATGAGTACCTAAGGGTATTGTTTTGCCTTGGGAACAAGTGTGTTTAGTTGGCTTTCCAAGAAACAATCGGTGGTGGCACATTCCACAGCAGAGGCAGAGTATATTGCTGCATATGTGGCAGCAAAGCAATTAGTTTGGTTAAGAAAGATGCTAAATGATCTTGATTGTTGTCAATCAACCCCTACTGATTTGCTATGTGACAATATGTCAGCTATAGCAATTTCTAAGAATGCAGTGTTTCATGACAAAACAAAACACATGAAGATCAAATTTCATGCTCTAAGACAGTTTCAGCTGGAGGGTGAATTGGAAATGAAATATTGCACTTCAAATGATCAACTAGCTGACTTGTTTACTAAACCATTAGCCAAAGGGAGATTCGAAGAGCTAAGGGAAAAGATTGGAATGTGCAGCCTTGGATCCAAGGAGGAGTGTTGAAATTCCTGGACTCCAAGACTGCTTAAGACAGGACACGACTGTTGAAGATTGAAGGATTATGAGTCCTAGTTTGAGTCAAGTTTTAGTGTTAGATTAGTATTGAATTAGCTTGGTTTTATTTGTTTCTGAATAAAGATCATATTGATCAAGTTTAGGATTGAGTCAATTTATTTTTCCTTAAATTACAGATCATGTTGATCATCTTAGGATTAAGTTCAATTTATTTTCTTAGTTAATGTAGTACAAGAAGAAGTTGTATTCAACTAAAACTCTTGTAATCCTTTGAATTTCTTCTATAAATAAAGAAGAGGGATGGCAGTAACCTCACCTTGATTCTGCCCCTTGATTTCAGAATTGTTTCTTCAGTGTTCTTCATTTTCTCAGAATTCCAGATTTCAATTTGAACAGTGTCTGTTCTTTGTGCAATAAAACAGTGACAATTGACTTTTTTGTTGACTTTTGTGTTTTATTTTCAACATTATTTTCTTGAGTGTCTCAAGGGACTCCCATTCCTCATCACCCCATTCGTCCTCCTCTTCAACTTTTCTTGTCTTCCACCTTACTAGGCTCTTCGGGTGGGGTATCAGAAGATTCCCCTTTTATGTCAGCCACCAGTTCAGTCACCACCAATGAATTGAAGGCAATTAATTTCCTTAGTGCTTTAGCACCCTCAGTACGGTTTTTAGCCATCCGTGCTTGCTTTCCGTGTTAAGCGCAAGCCATGAGAAGCCTCCCGTGTTAAGCGCAAGCCATGAGCAGCCTTCCTTACAGCCTTCTTGACATCAGCATCATAGCCATCAACCCCTGATGCAATTGCATCTTTAACCACCTGAAAAACAATGGCATGCATCTGTTGAACAATAAGCTTGCTTACTGATTTCATCACAGAGAAGAAAAGGCAGTGCATGTATAGACTTAGCTTACATTGATTGTTTGTTAATTCAGTTGTAACAATCTAAGAAGAGAAGTATAAATTGACTTGTCTAGATAGTTAGTTACAGAGCATGTGAAATGCATGATTGCTCAAACTATATAAGTGAAGCATTGTATCAAACACAGACAAGGCAATATACAAGAAAACAGATTCTTATCTCTTCTCTACAATTTACGTTCCCAGCTTTCACAAAGCCTTCATCTCTCTCAAATAAATCAACTTGCAATCAAACCACACAAAACACAATCAATTCATAAAATCCAACATGGTATCAGAGCTCCTAATTTGATTCTAGTAGGGGCGTAATCTGTGAACAATTTTTTCAAGCAACACAGCAGCAAAATCAAAGCAGTTCAGAAGCAAAATCATGGCTGGATCATCAAATTCTGGAGGAGACTTAAGAACTCCACAGTTCAATGGTGCAAGTTATGTTTTTTGGGCAGTGAAGATGGAGACTATACTCATAGCATACGATCTATGGGATATAGTAGAAGGATTACCTCAGCTTCAACAAAATCCTGGAGCAGAAAGTGACTCTACAGGAGAAGGAAGTAAGGTTGAATCAACTCCAGAAGAGAAGCATGCTGCCACAAGAAAAAACAAAATCAAGAATGCTAAGGCATTGAGCATTATTCAAGGAGCACTGTCAGATGATCTATTTCAAAGGATCAGAAATGAAAGAACAACTAAAGGAGCATGGGAGATTCTGAAGAGAGAATTCAGAGGTGATAAAAAGATAAGGGCTGTAAAACTCCAAGCAATTAGAGCTGAGTTTGAATATATGAGACTGTCAGAAAATGATAGCCTAGATAACTACTTAGCCAAGTTTTTTGAGGTGGTGAATGATTTGAAATCACTTGGTGAGGAGGTGATAGAAACTAGGCTAGTGCAGAAATTGTTAATGAGCCTAAGTAGAAGATACAAGTATATAGTTTCTATAATTGAAGAGACTAGAGATCTTGAGGTACTTAGGGTTGAAGAAGTCATAGCATCAATTAAGGTGTATGATAAAAGAGAAGATTTGCATGATGAAAGAGATAGAGTTTCGAATACTGAGAAAGCATTCAGTAGTTTCAGAATAAGAAGGAACAATTACCTTCAAAATAGCAAAGGCTCACAACGAAGAACAAATTCAAGGCAAGGCTGGCAGGTACAAGAAAGAAGACCTGCAAACTTGTCATCAAATATGCATAGCAGTCATGGTTCAAACAGGAATCAAGAAACTGGAGCAAATTGCAGCAATGTGTTCAGTTCACAACATAAGTATGGCAGCAGCAGTCAAGCTACCATGAAGCCACAATGCAACACATGCCAAAAGTTCCATTTTGGTGGCTGCAGATACAAAGGAAAGTCAAGGTGTGGTAGATGCAATCGATTTGGACATAACACAAATGATTGCAATGATTACAAGCAATTGGCAAATTGTGCACAGGAGGAGGAAGAAGTGTCCATTGCAAATTTATTTTATGCTTGTCATGTAGCAAGTATAAAGGACAAGGTTTCCCCTACTGACATAGAAGAAGGCAGAGGTAATGAAGAAACAAATGAAGATCATGCAGAACAGCAAATTGAAGTCATGCATGATGGTGTAGTAGAAGAAGGAACATTTGAAGGAACCTCAAATCTCAGGGCTGAGACAAGTGAAGAGACTTCCAAATATGTGTCAGAAGTTCATGAACACGAAGTTCTCGCTGAGTCAGAACATGCTGAAATAGAAAAAGAAAAGCACACAGAGGTTGCAGTAACTGATTTGGTGGCTAGGGAAATCAGAATAAGAAAACAATTGATGCAACTGAAGTCGTGCATGATAAACTCAAAAATGAAGAGCTGGCCAAGCAGGACAAACAACAGTTCAAGGAGGGAAAGGAAGATACCGAGAATTGTAAACCAATAAACCTTGGTGAAGAAACAACTAAAGAAAGCCACCAAATATATGATCTGAAGGCCAAAAAAAGTCACGAAGATAAGATGGAAAATGAAATTCAGAATGAAGAGGTAAGCAACGAAAGTAGAGAATACCTTCACTCAGCTGCTGCTGAAAATGAGACTATAAAGGAGTCCTTTCTGGATGAAGCAAGATCTGAAATGCACCTTGAAAATCAGATCTGTGGGACAACTTCTGCAACAAAGACAACAGAAAACACATGCTCGCAAAAAGAAGAGACCAAAGAGCAGGAAGAGTGTGGCTCGGGAGTTGAATGCAACATAGACATGTAGAAGAACGGTTCAAATGAATTCGATGAGGAATCACAAGCAGAAGCAACACTTCTATTGTGTGATAATATGTCAGCAATCTCAATGGCTAGAAATCCAGATTGAGGTTGAATCTTGGGGATAAACCAGTAAGCAGCTTAGGAGAGGCTGTTGAACAATAAGCTTGCTTACTGATTTCATCACAGAGAAGAAAAGGCAGTGCATGTATAGACTTGGCTTACATTGATTGTTTGTTAATTCAGTTGTAACAATCTAAGAAGAGAAGTATAAATTGACTTGTCTAGATAGTTAGTTACAGAGCATGTGAAATGCATGATTGCTCAAACTATATAAGTGAAGCATTGTATCAAACACAGACAAGGCAATATACAAGAAAACAAATTCTTATCTCTTCTCTGCAATTTACGTTCCCAGCTTTCACAAAGCCTTCATCTCTCTCAAATAAATCAACCTGCAATCAAACCACACAAAACACAATCAATTCTTAAAATCCAACAGCATCAGCATTGAATTGATTAATTTGAGCAACAATTCAGCAATCAGAATTATACAACTTCATTCCTAAAGTAGATGCGTAACATCTCTTAATTTAAATTCATATGGGAAACTCTATATATACCCAGAATATCTTTTGTTTTACACTACAAGTTGGATAAAAAAATAAACATGAAAAAATAATTTTCAAGTCATAAGGAACTCTTTAACATTATCATTAAACTCTTTAACATTATCATTAAACTCGATCCAGCAAAACATGAAAATTACCAACTTAACTACTTGCCTAGTCCAAGTTTCAAATTAAATTATATGGGAGTTGTCTCACCATGAATGAGTTGACTTGGTGAGTCTAATGGAAAAAAAAACATAAAATAACTATAAGCATAGGATCAAAGACAACTTAGATGATCGATAAAAATGGTATGGATTTTTTAGTACATTAAAATAACGATATACTGGATAAACCCAAGTAATCCCTGGTTAACTATTCAAAACTTATACTCTGGCTTATGGACTCTAATGGTTCACTAATGCTTTTATTTAATCATATAATAAAAAAAATAAAGACTAATTGAAAATAAGTATAAGATTAAAAAATCAATAAAAATGCAATGTTGACGAATGAGAAAATGGAAGAAACATTAGGTTAGACACGCTATCTTCAGTAGCCTAACATATATGAGGCTTAAAAAAAAAGCCTAATCACATGGTCCTAGGGTAGGCTCAAATGGCACGATTATTTTTTACTTGTTTTAAGGGGCACATAGCCCTTATTTTATTTTTATTTTGAAACAAGATTGTAGCTAGAAAATTGAGAATGGGGTTTTTTAGGTTAAAAAATATTTTTCAACTTATTTTTGCCAAATCAAATCTAATAAACACTGTAAAAACCTTTCTAAATCACTAAGAAACCCCAAAACACCCCAAAATCATCCAAAACAATTAAACCAAATAAAAAAAAACTTGACATTCTTATTCATGATGTTTTTAAAAAAAAATCACCACCATCAAACTTTCCTTGAAATGAATTTTGATGACACCAAGAATAATGTGTTTCATCACCAACAATTGGAGAAACCAGTGATGTTCTTTCTCCTAGTCGTTTCTAGATAACTTTATATCTCCTCTTTTCAAATCTAAGATTGAAATATGAAGAAATTAAAATTTCACACATCAAAATTAAAACTACAAAAAATATTTGGATTAAAAAAGGAGAAAAGGAAAGTATGAGGGTGGAAAAAACTCTTACATTGAATTTTAGATTGGTAATGAGGGATTTTACACTTCGGTATTTTTTAGAGAAAAACAAATTGTACATCCTTAAAAGTTTTGATAAATTGATCATGAAATTGAGCATGGGATGTTACAATTGAAAAAAAAAGTGTAGGAACAAAAATGGAAAAAAAAAATATTATTCCCTAGTATAATGAATTCTCTATATGCTTAAGTTTTTGTTCTAATACAATTATAATATAATATAGTTGTTTTTTCATGTATCAACATTAGTTTCTTCTATAATGTAAAAAAATCTTGTAATTATAAGTGACATCATATAAATTATATGTCTAATGTTCAAAATAAAATGGAAGGATGGATGTTAATTGTTAGGCTAATATGGGGTACTAAACTGTAGTGTCTCTAAAACACCAATCTCATCTACTATTTAGGAACATGTGTTGATGAGCTAACTTAATGTTTCTTCTAATTCATAATGGTCATCCACCAACATATGATTTGGTCATTGCATAAAAACTAGTTGAAGGCATTGTAATTCTCTCTTTGTATTTCCAATTAGTCTCTAAGTTTTTCATACTAACTGATAGTCCATTTGTGATGAAAAGGATAATTAAGAGGTTAAATATGTTGTTGTGTGTGTGTGTGTGACCCTTTAATAAGCTTATGGTAAATTACATGTTGATAAAGATTTTCTTTTAAGGGTTTTCTCTTAAACCATGAAAACTTGGCATCCTAAATGATGTAGATCAGCCCAAAAACACTAGCAATGACTCATTATATCTTTCAAATGGTCCAATGACTCGGTTTTGAAGGTTTCAACCCAGTCAGAATTGAAAGGTTCATTAGAGTATCAAGAGAAAACCTTAGTAATCAAGCACTTTTATTTTATAACAAGTTAATATCCCTTTATTTATTCTAAATAAATAAATTTCGAGGGTACTATGACAACCACATGTCATTTGATCAATAGAAGTAGTTATTTACTTTATGTTTCTTAGAAAACCAATTAAGATAGCTAAGATTGACCATCAATCAATAAGATGATGATTCAATTTATTGATCGATTTATAAATTGAGTCTTTAGTAGTTAATGTTGGTAAATGTATAATTAGAGTTTTAATATTATAACATACAATTGTTAGGAGAAGGCACAAAAATAAAAAATAAAAAATCATACTAAGTTTTAGTTGTAAAATCTTTATCTCTCATAAACATTTTGTATAGGAGTTAGATTTATAATTTAAATGAAACCTGATCTTTATAACATTATAAATAGCTCATCTAGTAGTTGAAAACAGTAGTCAGCTCCATATATATATATATATATAATTTCATTACAAATTTACTTATTACATATATATATATATATATATAATTTCATTACAAATTTACTTATTACATATATAAAAAATCCATATATATATAAACAAAACCCTCAACTGAAGTCTTTTGACTAAAGTTCCCTTATAAACTGCCTCTAAAGAAACAGCACGGGTGGAAAATACTTTGTAAATGGAGGCATTTACTTCCTAGCATTGCAAGATAGAACATAAAAATATGGTTGATTGATTCAAAAACAACTTTTGCCAAGGTAGCCAGAGCCCCCAGCTAGAACTCAAAGCTTTTCCAACTTATCAGGTATTGTGATATGTATGTCAGGGTCAATATTAGTTCATGAAAATCATTTTTTAAAAAAAATATTTTTGACATCAGTGCATGAGGGTGTTTGGCGTTGCGTTTCAAAAATATTTAAAAAAAAAATGAATTTTTATTATATTTTTTACTTTAAATAAAAAAAATGTGTTTTAAATCATTTTCATGTGATGATATCAAAAATAATTTTAAAAATATATATATATATATATATATATATATATATATATATATATATATATATATATATATATCATTTCGATATATTTTTGAATAAAAAACACTTTTAAAAATAATCTCAACTACATTTCTAAACAGGCGAGTGTCAAGTTCAACTTTGGTCAAGTTGGGATATCCTCCAAATTAATGGTGATTCACACAAAACCATAGCAGAAATGCTGTCAACAAAAATTAGAGCCTCTAAATAACCTTAACACGAAATGCTTTGAAATTACAACCTTTTATTTTCCTGTTTATTCCAAAAATCTTAAACCACATAAGAATACACAAGCTTTTGATAACAGCAGCATAACACATGTATCATAATTTTCTATACAAACAAGCCAGGGGTAATAAGCTTCTTAAATTCCAATATACATAAACTCTAGGATGCAAAATTGTCACGATGCAGCAAGACTAGCCAACCAAGGAAGCAAATTGTCATGGACCAGGTCTGGTTTGTCATCATGAGGACAGTGTCCAACCCCTTCCAGCATGCAAAGGCTCACGTTTGACAGCTGAGAAGGAAGGGAGGAGAAATATTTACCAACAGGTCCATCAATGGGCGTGAACGGATCTTGATCGCCCCAGAGAACTAGAATAGGTATGGAGAGTGCCGGCATCAGTGTCACCGGGTTTGGCCCCGGTGGCCCTGTCACAATTGAAACAAAAGCATCGAGTGCCCCTTCATCGCATGCTGGTCCTCTGATAATCTGAAAGTTTCCATCAGAAAACTGAAGTTATGAGTTTAAAGTAACCATCTCACTTAAAAGTTTAAGCTGTTACGTGAGATCACAAGATATGATTTATATTATTCTCTAACACACCCTTCTCAAGTGAAAGTCTTTTAGGGCTTGAAACTTGCACACAGACTCACACTACCTTATGCTTGACTTTTATCAAATAGAACGGGGGTTGTGAGAATCAAACTCTTGACCACTGGATCAACAAGGCTCTGATATCATGTCAAGTAACCATCTCATCTAAAAATTTAAGTTGTTAAGTGAGGTCACAAGATATGATTTATATTATTCTCCAACACACCCCCTCAAATGAAAGCGTTTTGGGCTTTAAACTTGCACACAGACTCACACTACCTTGTGCTTGACTTTTATCAAATAGAACGGGGGTTGTGAGAATCAAACTCCTGACCACTGGGTCAACAAGGCTCTGATACCATGTCAATTGTCAAGTAACCATCTTATTTAAAAGTAGCTTAAGTTGTTAAGTGATGATCACAAAATATGATTTATATTATTCTTTAATACTGAGTAGATGTTTTGGTAGATCAACAGATAATCTATACAAAGAATCTATGTTACCTCTACAAGGTCTTCATCCACGGATTCCTTGTTTCCATAAACAGACAGTAAAATGTTCCTCAGAGTATCTCTGCACCCATCAGACGAAATATTTTAGATTTTCTCAGTCACTGCTGTATTTCTGTAGTATAATTGGTGAAAGTGCATGGCATACCTCTCTTTGACACGCTCAAAGATCCACGACGCAATTGCCCTTTGCTTCAGCAGAAAATCAATTAACCAAAGCAGAGGCAGGAACAGTTTGATCCTCCAATCATCCACAATCGCCTTGTTGTTCATGCCACCAGAGCAATTCAGCAGCACAAGCCCTCGAACAAGAGCATGACTAGATTCTATAATTGCAGAAAGTATTGTGGGCATGAGGAAAACCATAGATTTGACTCCATGGATGAGTTTGTGCAATGGATAGTTTCGTATGAAATATCTTCTCTCTGTAAACAAAATGTACAGCTTCAACTACCTGAGGCTGCAATTACGCAAGCTAAACTTCCAACAGAGTTCCCTATCAGCACAGTTGGCTTCTGAATAACTTCATCCAAGAAATCTAAGATTAACTGCACAGCGAGTCCATAATTAGCAGGTTAACATTTTCCCAAGGTTAAGAAAATGGTCGCTATAAAATATAAGACAACTTAACTTCTGATAATGGAGTACCTGAGCCCATTCTTCCATGGTATATGAAAACCCTTCTGGCTTATCCGAAGCACCGAACCCCAGAAGATCGACAGCATAGACTGTATAGTTTTTTGCCAATGTATCGATATTCCTGATAAAAACCTCAATGGTGTGGATAGAAAACATATTAATTAAGACAAGGGGGGTGGGTAGGCAGACTAAGACTCTTTTACTAAACTATGCTTCGGTTTCATATTGTTAATTCTTGCTAAACCAATGAAATATGGTTCTATCATTACGATTTGAATATGATTAGAACAATCAGCAGTAGTTTTCAATCTTCATAATTGAATATGGCAATGTTTTTCTTTGATCTCCACTAAAGGTAGCCTGGACATTCAATGTTGAGCGTGAAAATATCTTATGAACAGCAAAAGAGGTTAATAAAAGAAAAGTTCTCAGAGCATATGGATTTTCTTGAATTTGACCCCGCACCATATCACCACTATCTTCTTGGTGATTACTGGAGATGATCGTGTGTGGCTAAAATAGTTAGTGGCTATTGGCAGAGAAAGCATGTTATCAAGATAAGGGTGTGCAGATAATATGTGGCTATATTATTTCAGAAATCAACGAACCTGCGCCAGTGAGGAATGGAGGCACCAAAGCCATGAACAAGAAGAAGAGGAGGTCGAGGGCTTGACTGTGAATCAGAATTACAAGAAACAAAGTAATTGATGGAGAACTGCCCCTTCCAAATCCACTTCCTGCACCTTTCATCTATCTCTTTAATCTCCAACACTTTTCCACCACAAGATGAGGATGAAGGAGAACCAGTGGTAGTATTATTACTGCCGGTGGCAGTAGCAGTAATATTAGACTTGATGTTGCAGAAGATGGGCTTCTTGTAATAACTTACGTGGCCATGTTTCCTTCGCTGACACAGAAAACCTCCCCTCTTTGTGTTTACTAATGAACAGAGAGGGGGAAGCTCGGCAGCTACTGCTAGTGACGAGAAGCCCATGTTTCTCTTGGTCCCCTTCTTTTTGTGATTTCTTTTAAGACCACATGCTTACAGAATGAGAATACAGAGATCCTATAATCAAATATTAAAGGGTAGTGGAGTCAAAGGAAAACAAATATTGCAGTTTCCTGGCTATTGTAGCAAGGCGAGTATAGCCTTTTATTTTTTTTATTCTAGAAAATCTCATCAAAAAAATGTATTTTATGAGTATAGATAAACAAATAAAACTCTGGTTGTATTAAGTTTTTATAAGAGATACACGTCCTGACTCGAACTCAAGATATTTTATGTAGATCTCAAGCTCTTTATCATCACATCTCTTAGGGATGAGTATAGCCATTTGCCAAAAGCTAGTGAGCAATTTAACCAAAATAGAAATAATTAATGATTTTTCATTTTTCTTACCTATCTAAAATTCTTGCACATTGCTTTTCTTTAATATTTACCCTCCATAAAGCTGTAGATAATACCCTCCATAAAGTTGTAGATAAAGTTGAGCTACAATTCCTTTTTTTTTCATTGTTTTTTTTTATAATTGGGATATTCGGGCCAGCTTACACGTATCATAACTAATCCTTAAACACCCTACAAGTTTAATGGACAGGTAAGATATTAGGAAGATGACAAATATACACAAAAAATCAAACCCAGACACACAAAAAAGAGAACAAGTCCCTACCCCTGTCCCTGGTAGGCCACGAACTCAAGTGCTCTTTCGCTGTTTTTTTTCTAAACAATTTGTGCTGCTTTGTTTCGTTTCCAATTCATATGTTTAGCATGCCATCTAGCAAATCGCATTTGGATAACGTATTCATCTACCTTTATATTATATAAAACTCGTATGTTTAATTGTTTCTGCCAACAGGGTAAACTTAGAAAATGACTAACAAGCATGATTCATTATTATTTAATGTGATTATAGTTAAACTAGTGATACAAGTTTCCTGGGGCATGTTTATTTTGATTCTCCCTTCTGTCCTCCAAATTGTATTTGGATAATGTATCCATCTACCCTTGTATTACATAAAATTCTTCTTGGTACATGGTGTAAAGAATCTGCTAAATGAACCACTATTCTTTGGAAATTGATTTGCGACAATCCTAGTTTATCTTTGTTCTAAAAAAAAAATGGTCTTGATTAGTGCTCAAGGAATGAGCATCCATGTGATAACACAAACAAGCTGCATACATGCTGTAAACACAAGTCAAACCTCGAAGATTTCAACTTCAAAATCATACAATGAAGTGAATTACTACAGACAAACAAATTGGTCAGATGTTAATGGACTCATTAGCATTTGACATTCTCAACTGAGTTTCTAAAATGCAAGAATCCGTATGATCCGCATAATACATTTACTGATACTAGTAGACATCTGCTCTATATGCAATACCCTTGGTCAGTATGGAACACATGGATGGTCCAGCCCTGTGAAATTCATGCAGAACCAGACTGGAACTGTGAGTGAAGATGAAGGAATAGTTTTCCTCGAGCCCAAGTCTAACCTTGTACGTTGCTCCTAGGAGGAAACATGTGGCCGATATTTTACTTTCATCCCACCATCAGTGGAACTTGGTCTCATTTGGCTTGCTGCCCCTAAATGCTGAAAGAGAGAAGAATGACCTTGTTGCTGAGACAAAAATATTAGAGGATGTCAAAGTCTACTTAAATTCACTACTAAAGAAGAGGAGACAAAAATAAAATAAAAAAACTACAGACTACACTAGAGTACATGAAAGGAAAAGGAAAAACCAATAAAGAACACAGTATAGCGAAAAAGAATCACAACTGACCTTTAGTTGTAGAGGTTGAGGTTGATACATGGCCCTTGTGCAACTGATGCAAACTTGTGTTTGATTGAGCTGCATCCAGAATGTCATATACTTGTTATACATGCCAAACTAAAAAGTTAGCATGTGGAAGAAAGAAAAACAGATCACCAATAATTATCCATTTTTTTATTGAAAAGGGACAGACAAAGATAAAGAATTGCTAAAGTTAAGAAGCAAAAGTACCCAGCAGAAGTTCACGGGCATTCACATTTCTGTCATATCCTTCAACGAAAGAAGTCTGTTGCTGCCCGCTGTCCTTTGAATGATGGGCTGCCTTTCTCAGAAGATTGTCAGTGTTTCTCTTATTGATAGCTTTAGATTCCTCACCATCATCCTCTCCTTCAGAATAAACAGAAGGGCTAGACCAACCTGTCATATTTGCATCTCCTTTACTCTTCCTAGCAAACTTCAAAAGCCTCTTCAACCCTTTTGGAGCATCTTTTTGGTAGACCACTGAAGGAGGATTTTCAGCATTTCCCCACTCCACAATATCAGGTTCGCTGTTGTTGTCTTCTTGCAGCATCTGAGAAAGAGAATGACGAACACCCTGACTAGGAAATCCCACAGGTGCAACATGGACTGGAGGGCTAAGTTGAGTTGTGTCATCTCCATGTATGCTAGGCAGGTCCTCTTGCTCTTGTATTTCCACCCACGCACTGGGAGAGATAACTGAATCTTCTTGGGACTGAAAGTTTTCCGAAGATTGAACCATATCTTTGAAGCCATCATCAACATCAGTGGCAAGCTCTTTGAAGTTCTCCACCTCACCAGAATTCTGATCGATATTTCCCACTATTTCAGAATCCATAGAAGCACCAAAATGACTCACTATCACATTATCCTGATCTCTATGCTCACTAACCTGGACAGAAGCATTAACAACCACCTCATTCTCTTGACTTTCTGACACACTCCCACAGTTTACAGAAGACTCCTCCTGCTGGGAAGAATCTTTTGTCTTGTTCACAATGGGAGGGCCACTTCTAGATCCCTTGCGGAGGAAGGGTTTCGATTCAACCGGAACAACAGTGCTTTTCTTGGTAACCTTATTATAGAAACTAGGCTTTGATGGAACCATAGCAGAACTATCTTCAGTAACTGCTGCAGATTTTGTTTTTAGTTGTTTTTCCACTTTTTGTTACAGTTTGCTGCGTCTTCTCTTTTGCCCCCTTTAAGATCTTGTTAGCATCAGCTCGTGTTTCCTTTACATTTCTATGCTGTGGCTGGGATCTTTCAACTTTAGCATTTGATTGAGGAAGTGATATTGTTGACCCGGATTTTCGACTCCTTGGTGTGATACCAACAGATGAGATTCCTGGAGGAGTTTTAGATGGAGATGATACTGGCCCTCTGGTTGGTGGTGTTGATGGCCATGACTTACGAGTGGCAGGCAAGGTCGTTGTTTTAGACGGAACCTTTTTTGTGACAGAAGATTTTAGGCTGTCTTTTCGGAGATCTGCAGATTGAGATGGATTCTTGAGTGATTTTTGGGGTTTGCTTGGTGGATGCTTCTTACCAGCATCCTTCACATTTGTGGTAGCAATTTCAGCTTTTCTCACATCAAGAATGTGCTGCATTGCTCTAAATTGTGCTTGTTTCTCTGCTCTTTTTTCAGCATTCTCTCCCCGAAGTTTCCTATCCCTCTTCTCCTTGTAGTGATCATAAAATCCACCCCTCTGCTCAGAAGGGATATTTTGTTTTTTGACAGTTTTTGGCTTTTGGCTTTTCACAGGCTGGCTTTCCATCATTTTCATCAACATCTCATTCAACTCTGCTTCCTTTTGTCGACTCCATTCCACTGAGTCTGCTGTTCTTCCATTTCTTTCCTTTCCTTGGGCTGCATTAGCATCTGTTTCAACATCTACTGCAAGCTGTTTCTTTTCTTCCCATCTCTCCAACTCTACATCAACTTCAGCAGTCTCAGAAGGATTTTGACCTCCTGATGTAAAATCAGACTCTAATTTTTCTTCAACCAAATTATTTGAGATTTCCTTATCTGCAATATCATTGCAAGGAAGAGGAACAGAGTCTTCTGAACTAAGTTCTTGTTGGCAGAGACTGGAACTTTCAGCAACACCAGAACTCCATCTTCTTAAAACTGATTTACTTGTACTGAGAGAAATGTTCGATGACAAGCTCTTTTTTAGGTCGTCTACGCTTTGATCCTTCTGTTTTCTTTCAAAAAGATTGATCTTATCTTGAACACTCATCCTCCGTATATTACTTTCAGGTTTCTTACTGGTTTGTTCAGATCCTTCCTCCTCACTACTAATTTCAGCTACATCTCTATGAGATGACATCCTTTCCCTGGTAGGATTAAAGTTCAGGCTTTTAATTGTTAGTGCAGCTGCCCTGCGTGAGCCAGTTCTCCCAATTTGAACCCTCCGCATTGGAGATGCTGACCTTCTGGGTACTGCAGATCTTGAAAGAGCTCGACTTCTTTCCGCAGATTTTTTATTTTCATCACTCGAATCTGAAGACTCCTCACTGTCAGTTGACCTCTGTCGCTCAACCTGGGCAGCCTTTGCAGGTGAAACACCATATTTTACTGGTGGCAATGAATATACAGGTCTTGAAATTGGAGTATCCTCATCCATCTTACTTGCATTGTCAATTGTTGAAGAAAGCTTGTGATCATTTAGGAGTGCATCTGCCTCACCCTTTTGGCTCAATTCTAAGATTTTGCAAAAAGAATTCCTATACATACCAGATGAGATTTAGAGTCAGAAATATAATATTAAATACATTGTAAGACTAAAATAAACATTAAAAGTAACGAGAGGCTGCATCTACAAAAAAATAGTAGCAAGTACGAATTTAGACCACCTATGCACAATTTGTTCTTGTGGGTGACTTACTTTAGATCTGTTGCGCCAAAATAATCACAAAATTCTACCAAATACGTGATTTCTTCACTGGAGCAGGCAGCACCAAAAGCATGGTTTAGGGCTGTAGCCAATTCTGTTTTTAATGCAGTAAGCCTCAGGTCCATAGCTCGCAACAATTCATTTCTGGCAATATAATCGTCTATAGCTTAGAGGACATGCAGCTCATATAGAAGAAGCTCATTGGAAATACAAGCAATCAGAAGAACTTACCTTGAAGAATCTGATAATGCAACTTTTGCTTCAGCCTAAATAGGTCCAAACAACTTATTTTAGTTGTTATAATATTCACAAAAATCACCTAATCAAATGTACAACTAAGAGAACTCATAAAACAAGGAGGTAAAAGCAATTACTTTGACTGTTGATTCTGTCTCAATTGAGTCATGGCCATCTGTCAAATAAGGAAAGATATACAATAAATATCAGATAAAAACTGAAACTCAGATCTCAGACGATTCAATACAAATGTCACATTGTTTTAAGCCAATACGTCCACAGCGCATAGTAGTTAACTAATACTGATATGGCACTGAAGTCGACTTATATGCTTGGACATCCTATGATGCTAACTTTATGAATTTATTCAAGGATAAATGTGGTATGAACTGGATAATCAGCTGCAAAAACAAGTTTAGTGCATGGAGACACAATGTTTACAATTTGAGATGATAAACAGCATCATTTGTCTTTGATGGAGATGGTGTGGTCAGCCAGTGACAATGAGTGCTTTAGAACCACCAAGTTGATGACTGGCAATGAGTACTTTAGAACTACCAAGTTGATGACTATCTGGCACATTCTATATTTCCATATATCTCACTGCTTATAAAACAACTTTATTGCCATGACTTTGTTACAGATGAAGTGATAGAAACCACATTGGATCTTCAACTGATTTGTTTCTGAAATCCCTTTGTTGGCAATGGAAAATTACCAATAAGAAGAATGTTTGATTATATATTTCACATAACTATACTTTCCAGAATCCAGAATAACAAAGCAATTGTCAACTTCCATGTTTCTTTGAACAGGTTACCTGTTTCCCCTCTTTTAGAATGGTCCTCATGCCCCTGACAAGAAATTTTTTGTTAACAACACACTCTAGGCAATATAATACATTATATGAAAGGACACAGGAGCTGACCTGAGCAGATAAAGAAAGATGAAATTTTCTGACTTCCTCCAATTGGGAGATCTCACCCTCAATAGTCTTGCTGGTATTCACTAAATCAACTGAACTAGCAATTTTCAGGAATCTGAGAAGAATTATAATTATTTTAATAACAGAACAAACAAGCACCCACATTTAATTCAAACATAAACAGAAAGCAAAATGCACACTAAGTTACAAAAACCTGTTCAAAGTTGATTTTGTGAACCATGGTGCATTGCCGAGTTCTCCTGTTACTTGGAGTTTGAAGATAGCATTAGTTCCCTTAGCGTACAATTTATGTACTTCTGGCAGATGTGGCAAGAGTTGCTCCAGCTGGCCAACAGCTAACTTCTCGACCTCATCATCACCGCAAACAAATATCTCGTACCTAAACTAGCAGTTGATATGTTAGAGGGGTTCACTAAAAGGGAATGAAAAGGAATACCTATAAATGGTAAGGGATGAGATTAAACATCTATCAAACTTGAATGATGGATGCCATCAATGGGCCATGCTTTAGATGCAGGACAAAGCCAACTAACAAATGAAAGTAGATCCACGAAACTAGAATATTCTTACTTCACCACACCACACCCAAAAGAAAAGAAAAATCCTGAAACCTGGTTGGCACAGTAATAGATCTACTTGATTAGTAACCATATTATACAGAAGTGCTAGGCAAAGCATTGTATACCTCTTGAATATTGACAGGATTACTCAATGTTTGTACTACTTATAAAGGGCTTCTCAAAGGATGATCTAGATATAAAGTGGGTTCCATTTCTCAGTGAGCAAACATCAGTGTTTGGTGCTTCGACTTCTTTTAATATGAAATGGTGGTTCTTGAAGCAAAGCCATGCACTTGGACTGGGAAATCATTTTTTTCCTTTGAGCTGAAGAAAAAATGGATTGTATAATGGGTGCTATAAAATCTTGCAGTCTCTTACATAGATGAATTTATGCATGGGTGCTACAAAATCCTGCAGTCTCTTACATAGATGAATATGTGCTTTCACACACCGTCTAGATGAATGAAATGAAAGAAATACAGCTCACTATATATTTTCTCTGGTTTAAATGCAATATTTTCAGTCTCTTTGACTAGCAATGGTGACTAATTATGCATGAAAGGCTATTAAAATGTCCATATGACTCAAATAACAGGTAGTTCTGACAATGTTTCACAACTTCATTACGTCCTAGCTAGCCAACAAGGCAGAGTGACAACTAGTCAGCTTAGATTATCCAGCTGTTCAAGGATATAAAGCATCCTAGTTGAAATGCTTAAACAATGTTTATGCAAAAAAAAACTAACCTGTTTTTAGTTGGAAAGATCTGAATAGTAGCATAATCAAGAGATGCATCAGGATCGATTCCACTGTCCATCATAAGAACCTGAAAGGAAAGAAAACTTCAACTTTGCAGAAACATAAGACCAATCTCACATCGTGCTATGCTTCAACTTACTTTTTCAAGCATATGCATTACTTTACCAGGTATTAGAAAAAAAGAGTGCTTCCTATGGATCTAAATATGCACATCAATGAAACTAGAATTCTCGATCTTCTGTTATATGTACTGCCAGTTATATTTATTGAAAAATACCAGAACTCAAGACTGACAAAACAACGAGCTCAAAGAAGAAGGATAAGGAGATGCAAGAACAAGAAGGATAAATAAATAGTTAAATCCCAGAAAATTTGTGCACGGATGGAGAGATTAAAATAAAGATATCCATTAAAAATCTTAATTGCATTGAACATGATTGCTACGAAGTAAAAGTCAGATTGTTATAACATTGAACCCAACATCAATAATAAATAGAGACAATAAAGTGACTGATTGAGACACAAAGATGTAGACACCCACTTTAAATTGATACAATTTTGAAAGTGATTCACTGTAGAACAAACATAAAAATTATTCCCAATAACAGCCTCATCATCTACTTACTTGCAAAATGCTCTCAAACCCAATGAAAAAATTCAAAATTCAGCACTCACTGATACACAGACTTGAGACTGAACAAGAAGACAAAAAGCATATAAATGTTTAGCCAACCAAAACAAATGAAGGAGCAACCTTCTGTTAGGTGCAACTAAGAAGGGAGATTTATTTATTATTTTAGCTGATCTGAGCCAGCATAATTAAGAGCAAAGTAACTAACTTTTACTAGAAAAATAAGCATTGAATCAGATCTAGGCAATGAAATGTTCTTTCCAACAATAAACAACAGGACAAAGAAAGAAAAGAACAAAAATTGAATAAAGAAAAGAAGAGTCAGCACTCCCACCATTCAGCACCGACAGTGAATTTTACAGTCAAGGCAAAGGGCACCTAAAATCTAAAGAGACGCTCACTGCTACAACAAAGCATAGAGATTGAGAGAGCTTGTGCGTTACAGATAATGGCAGTAGTGGTAGGTAAGAAAATAGAGAAGAGAAGGAACTGCCAACCGAAAAGAAAAGGGCCCATTTGAGTAAAAAAGAAAAAAGAAAGGACGAAGTTAACTCACCATGAATGAAGAACAGAGGAGAGACGACAAGGGAGCTGATGAGCTCAAAATCTCAATGGGGTTGGATAGGAAGAGATCTTGATGAAGGAGGGGGAGGAGCTTAGTCGAACTAATGCTCAAAATCTCAATGCCATGTGTGGATGTGTGGCTTTTCTTTCTTTATTCTTTATTCCAACGTGAAAAAGAGCTCCTCCTCCCACTACTATACTCCAAAAGAGAGAGGATAGAGAGATGGCAGTAACTCCAGATATTACGACACACAGCTAACTACTTCTGTTACGGTAAGAAGAGCTTTAAACAACAAAGCATGGCTTAGTAAAGCGAGAGAGAGAGGGAGAGAGGGAGAGAGAGAGAGAGAGAGAGACATCTGTCCTCCATCGTATTCTCCGCAAAAATTTGCTGCTTTTCCACACCTTTTTTTTAATATATTATTTTCGAAAATACCATTTGGTTATGTTTTTATTTTTATTACGTAATTGTTTAAAAATATTATTGAGATTGTTTTTAAAAAATAATCTGTTTAAAAATATATTAAAAAAAATTTCAAATTATTTATGATATTAGCACATAAAAATATTTTAATTTAAAATAAAAAATAAAAATAAAAAAATCATTTTTTTTGCCAAGTTTCTCGAACTATATATACATACATAAATATATATATATATATATATATATATATATATATATATATATATATATTGCCAGAAACAATTTTCTGGGAAACACGATAAAAATATTAGCATATTTATATTGAATCAAATTATATTTTTATTATAAATTAATATAACATGACATTTAGTATCATTAAACCACTTTAAATAATATATTATTTACTCTCATATAAAAAAAATCGAGAACATTAAAGAATGCGTTGAGAGAATCTTGAAGGGTTAAACTAATAATTAAAAAGTGTTTTGTTTTATCCTTAAAATATATTATTATTATTATTGCTATTATTATTATTATTGGGTTTAATTCAAGAAAGTGTTTTGGAGTAGTTGACTTATGCTTTCTGTGTTTTCAGATATTTTTGATATATTGATATCAAAATATTTTTTTTAAATGATATATATATATATATATATATATATATATATATATATATATATATATATTATTTTGATGTATTTTTAAGTGAAAAGCATTTTAAAAAGCAATGTCTACCAGAATAATAAACAAGTTCTAAGCTGATTTTCTTAACTTGATTTAAGTTAAGTTCAGGTTGACTAAATTTTGATTTACCTGTTAAATAATATTTTTAATTTAATAATTATGCATATTAAAAAAAAATCAAGACTTGGTGTTTTGCTGTGAATGTAGAACTATAATTTGGTGGTTTGAATTGAAATAGTATAATAACAATTTTATTCATCAATCATTGGACTTGCTATTAGGAGTAATATAGTTCATTTACAAGGTTTCACTAGTCATTATCAAATTCATCATTCCATCATTTCATATTCTTATAACATAATAAAATAACTAAATTATCCTTAAAAGTAATTTTCATTTTAATTATGTCCACGAATTTTATTTTATTTTTTTTACTTTCTAAAACGAAGAGAATTTTCTTTAAGACTAAATTACTTTGGGAAGAAAATGGTGCAACAACTATGGTTTTTAAGGAAATATTCAGATCATCTCATTGGTCATTCCATTTTTAAATAGTATATTTTAAAACCCTTTAAATTTTAAAAACCATCACTTCAATTTGTTTTTTTTCCAGATTTGATCCTTGTTATTTTTATTATTATTTTTTTTATTTAAAACAAATTATAAAATATATTTTTTTCAATCATATCCTCTTTCTATTTTTTTTCATCTTTCAAATCTATTTTTTTATTGCAAATCTTTTATTTAAAACTATTTTTTGTTTACTATTTCAACATCCATGGTATTGGTTTAGATCCCTAAAAAAAAACTAACTATTAGTGAGTGGGTGTAGCTGCGGTGCCCTTTGATTGTTAAGTTTATTTTTTTAGAGTGGTTGACATTGTTTTAGAAAATATTTTTTGTTTTAAAATATATTTAAATGATATTTTTTTTGAAATAAACATATAAAAATGATTTAAAAATATTAAAAAAATAATATATATTTTTTTAAAAATACAGTGATAAAATAAGCCCTAAAATTGTCGTATAAATAACACTTGCACAGTGATAAAACACGTAATGATGATGCGTGATGGCACTCTCCGTCTTTGTCTCTCTCTCTTTCCGTCCATTATTAATCAATCATCAAGAGATTTGAAATTGTTTAAAGTTGTGTATTCTTTATTTAATTAATAGTTTCCCATCGATTCTTCCCCTTTTCCCTGCGTTTTTAAATCACCAACCATTGCTTGCCTCCAAATTTGCCATCACCCTTTTAAACTTTCAAGTTCAAGCTTTCAACTTGTCCTTGTTTTAATGCAGATTCCACTCTCTTTTGTCAATTAACAATGTTTTTCGGGTTGTTAAGGAATCAACAAACACCAACATAGCAAGCAATCTCTTATTATATATATATATATATATATGTACTTACTAGTGACAAGCTTGCTGTACCATGCCTGAAAACTTACCTAGGTTTCACGTCAAATGCACAGGTGAAGAGATACAGAAGGTTGGCAAATCGTAAAGCATTCGATCTACTCCATGGCTATGCTTTCCTTCCAATCCATGTGAAAATGCAATAACTAGCTTTGCCTTCCCTACCCCACCGAACCTAGAACTAAAGGAGATGATGCCATCAATATACATTGCTCCACCTTCCCGACATTGTTCCTCTGCAACCTCCACTCTGGTTTTCATGGACTGAAGCTGGCTCTGTGGACCCAGGAAATCATTTGGTTCTGATGCAACTAGCCCCACCCCCCCACGTGGCAGTGTGTGAGCAGTACACCAAGACCCTATGTTTATGGTGCTGAGAGAAGAATTTCATGCGTTCTCACTACAGCAATGACCCACCCTTCCAAACTTATTCAACACATCCCAGCATATCTATGAGAGAAAAAGAATGCGATATTGGAAAACAAAAACTAGTTAGGCAACGAAGTGCATGGAAATCAATTTCAAGGGCCAAAAAGCAATATAAGATGGTACAGGGGTGGTCAATGGTAAAGAGTTTCAAGGGATTTTCACAACCAGGATGCATGCTCATTCAACCATCTGATTAAACAATTATGAACCTTAAGCAAACAAAGATCAATCGAAACGTCAGTTAGACCACACATGAACGAGACCGTTCCTATTGCCTGTATAGATCTCGTTGCGCTCTTCATCGTAGAAGAGCGCAGTTATGTCTTCCAAAGCTTCTGCAGCTATGCTTCTAATTCTCGAGGCATGCCTGTGCTTCTTTGAATTCTGACTGCATTCATTCTCATTTGGGAAGCTGTTGTTTGCCTTTATTTTAGCAAGACATTTCCCGGTCAAGATATTACTGATATTGATGGAACCTGCTGCATATGGATGCAAATACTGTTAGAGCTACGTTCATTTTTTCTTTATTCTAACAGGCCAGTACCAAAAGGCAGGTTATAATGAACTTGGAAAAACTGTGGAAATTTTGAAAAACTAACCATTGCCTTCAGACAAGGGATCGTCAGAATCAGCCTTGCAGTAAGAGATAATGAGATCCTGGTCACTTGTGATGTATATATTATTAGTGTTGCAATCGGGATGCCACAAAAGGTGATCCTCAAAGGAAGTTACAAGCTCTCCCCGGAAGTTCCAAACAGCCACAGTTCGATTTCTAAAAGTCAGGAATAGCTGGTTTTCATATAGAAATATAAATGCAGATGGGGTCATAAACTCGGTTCTGCTAACTTCTGTTAGGTCAAAGTTGCGCACCTACAGAGAGTAGCGGTCATCAGCTTATTTTGAGTATGGATGAAGGAATACAAGTGGAAGATAACATCAATGATTCTTACATCAAGAATCTGGAGATTCTCATTTTCTTGTTTGACAAGAAGCTTCTCATTGAACTGTTCAATGAAATCCACCTTCTTATTCCGATGAAGGAGATGATTAAAAGATTTGAGAACAGTGCCATCCTCTATTGAAAGAATCTCAAGAGGAACACAGCCACTAGTTTTAGTTAAAATCAACAACATGATCCCTGGACTGAAGAGAAAAAACAAAAGCAAACAAGAGAAAGTCTAAGCTCATGAGAAGCAATGGAAACAGAACATTGAAATTAAACTTGTGCACTTGCATTATTAAATCTGATGAATAATCTCAAAGAAACAACACAAGAAATTCAGAATCATGAAATGCATGCAGCAGTCCCCTGACTTACAATCAAGTGCACGACCTATTAACTCTCAAAAGAACTGTAGGTTCATGGTCGCAGCAATTCCAAACCCTCTGGAATAGTGCATGAGTTTGCCCTCATGTGTGTGTACATGCACGTCTCTCATGCATTTGAGAACATGCTGCTGAGCAAATCAAAAGTTGCCAGAAAGTAGAGGAACATACCTGATCTTAATCTCTTGAACATTTTTGTCTGCTATCGAGTATAACATTGTGTAATTCTTTAAGTCAAACACCTTGTATATACTGATAGATGGAAAGAGAGAAAATAAGAGGTCAAATTGAAGAGAAAAAAAAACAACTTGGGTAATAATTATAATTTCAATAGAATATAGCCATTGATGTACTTACCTATCCTGTGCAGAATATGTGAGCACTTTGCCATTTACATCATCAAACTCTACAAAACCAGGCCATTTCAGTGACTCAGATTCAAAAAGAGCAAAACCAGCATCTGGTTGACCCCTTCGGATATATCTGGAACAGAAAACAATGTTAGTAATAAAAGCGTAGGGCTAAACAAACTGAAACCACTAAATCTAGAAGCTCTTATTTCCTCTTGGTCTTTCCTACATAAGTTTTGAAGGTGGGAGGTGTGAGTGGAAAGGGGGTGAGAGGCAGAGGCATGTGTAAAAAGATTCACATACTCAATCCTTGTGCTTCTGCATTTCAAGGAGCTGAAATTGTCTGAGGCATAAACTGAAACTGTGATGAGCGAATCATTGTTTTTATTATAAAACAAGCTCCGTATAACTTCATCAGGAGTGACATTCAAAAAGCATATCCTTTGGTTGGTGTCTGCATTAACAATAGGAATACATTATAACGCTTCCATTCCACTTTTTGATGCAAGGAGAATCAAAGATCAGAGCTGACAGTGGAAAGATAATCAATACCTCGGCTAAATGCTGCACAGACACCAGACTGTGCAAGAGCAAACACTATGTCACGAGCTGCTACAATCTCAATAATCTTTGACCTCTTTCTTAAAAAAGGCAGTACCATGGTACAGTGACCTTTTGGATCATAAGTATCATATTCTTCCTATTTATAATAAATTCACGGATCACATCTCACAGCAGAATGAAGTGTATACAAGATTAAGCATGTGTATACAAGATTAAGCATATGTTTGGTATTGTGGTGCAGGGTGCTTTTAAAAGTGTTTTTCACTTGAAAATACATCAAAATGGTTTTTTTTAGATATTTTTTCATTCTTGACATCAGCACATCAAAACCATAAAAAAAACACCAAAAAAAAACACATCAATTTGATACTTTTATACATGAAACGGGTCCAAAAACAGAAGCTACCACACTCTCAAACACTCACTAACTGTTGAGGTGACATGTATACAGGAGAAATATTAACTGATGAACAGTAGAGCCTTCTTGTAGTGCACTACTTATCAGTTATCACTACAAATTATGGTCGTCAGTTTATTTCCCAACAATGTTAGCATTAAATTCCACGAGTGGCGATTGAACTGAACGCTCAAAGTGCATCCAACAGGCATGACTATGATTTTCATACAGCATGGTTATATAGAAATGCAGTATTTCTAACAGCATGCAATATTAACTATATGTTTTCTTATTAGCAAGACTAAGAGTACCTTTATATATTTGAAAAGCAATTATAGACACTACAATTAAATGAGATAAGGCACAACACTTCTACATTTATATTCTTGAAAAGTAATTATAGCATATTTTTTTGGTTGCTGGTTGAATTATTACATTCAGTTATTCTGTTCACCATGAAATAGTTCAGTGTGAAGAAGGCAAAAGCAAGTAGCTTCTACACAGGTGAGCAGAATTACTTCATCACAAGCCCTCAAGCATGTCTGCAAAGGTTTGAGCTGGAAACTTTTAATTTACAGGTTCTAGTTTCAAACCTCACTTGGAATATGGTACAAGTAAGAATATTTCCAAGTACACAAGTAAAATTTCTTCACCACTAGCCCTCAAGCACGTCTACAAAGGTTTGAACTGGAAAGTTCTAATTTAGAAATTCTTGTTTCAACTGTACTGAGATGGTAGGGATTTATGGAAGAAGGGAGGGGTCAATGGGTTCCTGTACTTTCTTTTAGGATCGTTGATTGATGCCTAGACACTGGACACAACATTTTATCATGGTTCGGTAATTTCCCTACATCTATGTAACAACCAATTTCATTATATAGAGAGAAAACTACAATCTACGACAATGGAGGAGGAGGAACACCTCACTCAACTCCCACTCTGTGTAGTTGCATAACATTTCTCTCTATCCCTCTGTGCTTACTACTGCAAGTTGCTGATTGGCTCTCATGCAGCTACATCTTGCTGCACTTGCTTCTTCAAATGGTTTTTATACAGCCTGTATTTATATTGAAAATGGGGGAACAAACATCCCCATTTCCATCCTAATATTCATAAACTTAACTTTCCACTACATCAATCTTCTATAGAGCTTGAGTGTGGGCCTTTGTATCCACTTCTCAACAATTTCCCACTCGGTGGATGTAAGCAAATTCCCAAATCACTTTAAAATGCCATGTTCTGTGTCTGGACATCATTCACTAATCCTAACACTTTCTTCCTGAATATTTCCAAATTTCAATCCTACCTAAATGAAACACTCTTTATCAAATTTCTGACTCCTTATGAATTCTATCTTCAAAGAACTCCTAATATTGTCAATTGCTAGGAAAATTTATGACAAGTGACAAGCAAAGAGATTTGCATGACCATGGTGATTCTTAGAGCAAATTTTAACCTACCTTCATCAAAGCAACAACTATCATACTGAAAAACCCTAAACTCTGCAGATACCACCACATGCATCACTCGCTTTTGACAACATCAATCATGCATTTGCAAGACTAGTGTGTCCTCAATGCAACAATTTGGTAAGACCAACATTGCTAGCTACAACTACAAGTGCTTATAGTGTCATTGGTATATAAGTAGCAAAAGCAAATGCATCAAAGGAAGCTAGCATCCATAAAAAGATGCTAAGGAATATGAATATGAGAATTACAGTATTGACGTAATAAGAAGCACCAATTAAAGAATAAATAACTATCTTGGTTTAACCCCCATTCTTACTTTGATGGACAAATTTCATTAACAACCATATCATTTCTTACTTAAAATAAAACAAATTTCATGATCAACGCGATTAAGACAGATGCAATAGACACGCTCGTTAGAAACCCTTAAACAAGAAACAGGAAAATCAATAATCAAAACCTAAAATTCCAACAAGAATAAAAAAAGTAAAGACAAATTCCGAGGAAACCAAAGTCAAAAGGGTACCTGTAACCGGATGTTTCTAAAACGTTCTTGAGCATCAGTCATGGTAAAAGAACGGTCACGTTTAGAACAAATTTCCCTTCTTTGAAGCTTCTTGACACTATTAACAAACCCATCTCCGCCACCAAAACCCCTTCCCCGTTTCTTCGCCACAACTCTTTTCCCATTACACGGTCTCGGACTCACCGTTATCCTCCTCGCTCCTCCACCATCCATTTCTCCCCACCCTCCCCTCTCTCTCTCTCTCTCTCTCTCTCTCTCTCTCTCCCCCCCTCAGAGAAAAGAAAAACTTGAATAGTTCTGCTAAATAAATTCAATTTTAACACAAACCCATCTTGCTTTTCCTCTCTTAAACTTTATAATCGCCAAAAAAAACCCACTTTCTATACAAGAAAAAGGAACGATTCTTAGGCTGTTTTGCTTGGAATGCTACCATACAAAACGGAAGCAAATGCACTTGCTAGGTTGCTATATACATACATATATATATATAAAGAAATGAAGAATTTTAATGGGTCAGGGAAGAAGCAAGATTTGAGAAGCTTAGCTAGAAACCTGAAACGCTTGTTTTGTTTAGCGCTTGCTTCCTAGGATTTTAGTGAGTTTCTGATTTCGATCTGATTTCGAAATATCACAAACTTGAATTTCTGTCAAAAGTTTGGGGCAGTGAAAATCTTTGCTTACCAACTGGGGCCTGCACATCTTATTCAGGCCTTTGTGGTGCATTTTAAATTGCGAGTTGGACTTGTATAACTGGGCTCAAAACCCATTTTATTTTCATTCGGTTGTTTTTATTTGTTTTGTAAAGCAATATATTAAACTAATATTTTTATTTTTAAAAATTTATCTTTTATATTCATATATTTAAATAATTAAAAAATAATTTTAAACAATAACATTTTAAAAAATCATGAAACACTGTAATAGCTATGTAAGAAAAGATAAAATTACTTTTGTGTGGCTTAACAATGAGGTGATGCAATGGAATCATTTTTTTATCTTATTAAAAAAAAAATAGAGTACAACACAGTTATATTTAAAAAAATAAAAGGTATTTAGGTTTTTTTGTCACTGCATTTCAAAAACGTTTTTATCACTGCGTTTCAAAAATATTTCTGTCACTGCTAATCAATCCAACATTCTCATTTAGAAGTCAATAATCTATTATTCCTTCATAAACACCAATTAATCTAACAAACTTATCTTGGTTGTTAATCAATTTGACTTTTCTATTTTGAAGCTAACAATATGGTAGTTTTTAAAAGAATAGCAATCAATCTAGCAAATCTATTTTGATTATCAATCAACTAGACATTCTTATTCATAAGACAATAATCTAGTATTGTTTAATGAATACCAATAAATCCAACAAACTCATCTACCAATTAATCTAACATACTCATCTTGATTTCCATTCTATCTAACTTTCCCATTTGAAAGCTAACAATATGGTATTTCAAATATACATACTTTTCGTTATATATATATATATATATATATATATATATAACTCATATTAGCATTTCATATATTAACTATCACACAATTAAGAGTAAATAGATAATGCAAAGAAGGATTTCTATGAAGTACCAAGTATTTACTTTAATAATTGAATGTAACATTACTTTCTCAATTCCAAGTTCCTACTTAAAACTCCCAATCTTTTTCCATCATTTATACATATATTTTTTACTCTATTAATTGACATCTTTCTCACTTTTATTTACACGTCTAATCTTTCTTAATTCAAGTGCATCACGACTAATATCCGAACCCTTTTTTTTTATAACCGATGTGTTCGAGTTAGCTGAAGTGCATCACGAGTTGTATAAGTATGTATATACCCCTATAAGACAAAATCCAATTGTTGGCTATAGGGGATGTATTGATATATTTTTTTCCCCCACTTATATATTTTTTATAATCGGGGTCTCCGGGCCAGCTTAAGCGTATGACGACTAATCTTGGGATCAAATATTTTTATATAATCAGGGTGTTCTAGCCAGCTTTCACGCCAAGACTAATCCCGGAACCCTTTTTTTATAAGCGAAGGGTCAGCTGATGCACACCACGAGTTGTATAAGGACGTATATACCCCCTATGGGGGTGTATTTGTAATTTACCAATTTTTAATTATATTTTCTATCACGGTACTATAGGCACGTCTTCGGGTGCACCATCAATTTCTGAACTCACGCACATTTCGGACGATGCGTGCAGCATCGTAGAACGTCTAAAAATGTACATTAGTTTTTTTTATATTCATTTTATTATGTAAAATGCGTTTAAAATAATGTCATGGTATTAGGGTTTATTTAAAAAAAAATCGTTTTTGTGCATAGTACAATAACTATAATACCCTCAAATAAGACAAAATTCAAGAATTATCAATGGGGGTGTCCCACCAATTTCACATTTTTAGTGCACAGTAAAATAACTTTTGTGCGAGGTGTTTCAAACATTTCATGTTTAACTATACATGCATAAGAGAGAGTTTCACTCTCATTTACACCACCAAAGCTAAACTTACTTCTTTTTTATTTAACACAAGCTGCATTTAATACAAATACAAAATAATAATAAAAAGAATTACAAATTTAAACTAAGAGTAGAGGTGTATAGATACAAATAAAAAATTAAAAACTATCTCAGAAAGACCAAAAAGATCAAGGGATCAAAACTAAACCAAAAAATAAAAGAATAAAATCGAAATACAAAACAAAAAAATTATATATGTTAAAGACTAGACAAAAAAAAATTTCAATCCCCGCGGCGGAGCGCGGGTTTATGGCTCGTACTTTACTATTTATAGAAAAAATTTGAGAAAAACATATAAATTGATAAAAATATCAATTTGACACTTACATAATATCCATATATTATTTAAGGATAGTTTTATAAATTTAATCAATCAAGTCCCTTACATGATTATTTTAGGACTGAAATTATAATCCTTGAATTGAATATATTCCAGTGCTTAATTTCTAAAATTATTTTCAATCAAGCCACAATTGATTAATTATCTTTGTTTAATTTAAGGTTCTTAATATATTGACCCAAATGTAAATAATAATTCTAGTTAAATAAAATAAAATAATTTAATGTATTATCAATTTAACAATTAATTAATTTATACTTAAAGATCAAATACATTATCTAGAAATGTGTTAGAATCCTTTAAATATTAGAAAAGTCATTAGTGCTTTGACTTAAACTTTTAGTGACTGGTTTTCATAGTGTAATTAATAGCTTTTTATCAATAATGTTTTGAATTAATATTAAAGCATAAAATATGTCTATCATGTTAAATCATGTTTTTTATTTAGTAATTAATTATTTGAATAAGATTTGAGACTTTTTTCAAATCTCATTCTACCTTGTCTATAATCAATACTATTTGAGAGTATATAGAATATTTTTCCTAATATACTTAGGTAATTTAGTGATCTTAAGTTTGGGGACCACTTATACAATCATCATGTGAGCTTTTTTTCATAAACATATTTAATTTCTCCATATAAAATTCTTATGTGAGTCAATTTATTGTACATGTATGTGTGTGTGTATATATATATGAAAATGAATAATTGTTCTTCCAAGTTGAGTTATAAGGAGCACCACCATGAGGATGCTTCTCCTCCATGCATAAGCTTTATCGTGACCTCCAGCAGTAGCAGCAAGCCCTAGCGTAAGCAGCAACAACAACCTTTCGATGCTTCTCTCGGCCACCATAGGCCATCATTTTCGACGCCACCACTACAGGAAGACCATCTTGGCCTCCTCTACCCGTCGACATTGCACAGTTGAGCCGCTCGTCACCGTCGACCGGCCACCACTCTTCACGTTAATAGCTCGCTACACTATTCACGCTTTTAAAGAAGACGTGAATAGTGCAACACACCGTTTCAATGTTTTAACCTCTTGGGCTAGACCTACTCTTTGCCCCTAGCCCAAGAAGTCCAACTGAGTTGGGGCTTTTACCCCAATTTGGCTAGGTCGATCCCATTTAGTGGGATTAGACCCAATCCATTTTTTTTCTTAAAAAAAATTATATTTAAAAAAAAATGTGTATATGGAGATCAGTCTTTGATGAAAGGGAAAAACTTATGTGACTTTCGTTTCACTCCACAACCCTATTGTTTTTAGATTGATTATAAATCAAAAACTTGCAACTGGATTTGGCCTTGAAATTATATCTCTATAACTGGATAGCAAATGTTACTAATGATATTGTTACCAGATATTGTTCCTCGATCAAATAGCAAGGGATCACAGAGGCATTCATGTATTGATTTAGTTCATAATGAAAATTGCAAGTAGTTTGATGAGAGAATAAAAAAAATGTCTAATTTATCTAAATTATTAATTACATTTTATTGTTATGATATTAATCTACAAGATTTTAAAAACAATATATATATATATATATATATATATATATATATATATATATATATATATATATATATATATATATATATACATATATATATATATGTGTGTGTGTGTGTCCTTTAAAGTAATTTTCTAAAGTTGACATTAATATGAAAAACATGGTAACCAAACATACAAAACTGTTTTTCATTAAACTTCAAACTCAACCACAACTTTAACCAAACACTTCAATTTTTAGTTATAAACCATAACTAAAAGTGTTTCATAAAACTGTTTTTTTTTAAACCTCAACCATAACAACAACTACAATGTCAAACACACCCTATAACCCTATAAGTGGAGCTTCCCGATTTGCCAAGGTCGAGTCCAAAATCCACCACAGAGAATAAGAAGTTTGAATTCCCAAGAACGGCCTTGTTCAATCCATGTTTGTTTTCCGAGAAAAACTTGCAAGAAAAGAAAATATTTAGGGTTTGCATCCATTATATGCACTCATCATGGGTGTCCAATCCATATCTTTGTGAAAGTGGATTGTTGAAGAGATGGGTGAGGGAGAGTTTTGACTTATATACCGTCAATGGCATGCCTGCTTCACTTGGCTAGCCTCAAGTCACAAATAGCAAACCTAGCCTAGCAAAATTGGCGTTTACTTCTCTGATATGGCCCTGAAAGGACCATTTCCGAAACCATGGACTTGATCTACTTCTCACACAAGCAAAGAAAAAAACATGAAAAAAAATGATAAACTCCTCTAATTTTCTCGACCTTCCAAGCACTTTCAGGAGCAGGAAATGGCGACCCACAACGTTGTCTCAATCACTTTTCCCATCGACAGAACAGAAAAAAGTTCATAATGGACAAGGCATGCATGAGCAATATTACACCATTCTCTTCTGGTTTTCCAAGCATCAATTCAACACATACCTTCTTCGAAAAGATACACGAAGAGCTCATCATCTCATACATAGAGCATCTAGAGGGTGTTTGTCAAAGTATTTCAAAAAAAAAAACTGATTTTTTTATATTTTAAATTGATTTTTTTTAGTATTTTAAATTAATTTTTTTTAATATTTTTATATCATTTTCATATGTTAATATCAAAAATATTTTTTAAAAAAATTATTTTAATATATTTTTAAACAAAATATAATTATAATCAAGCTCCCAAACAATTGTACGTCGGCTTTTCGTTTGTTCAAAGGTCGGTAGCTAGGTCCCAATTCTATTTTGTTCGTGAAGAATAGTAACATAAGTGGTGGCAGGCGTTGGAGTGTACAAACCATCCCTTTCCCTGTGGATTTATTGTCACTGTTTATCATTATATTTTAAAAATATTTAAAAAAAAAAAATTTAGTGCTTTTAGATTATTGTTATATATTGATATCAAAAAATAATAATTTTTTTAGTGCTTTTAAATTAATGTTAGATATTGATGTCAAAAATATTTTTTTAAAAATAAAAAATTATTATTTTAATATATTTATAAATAAAAAGTACTTTAAAAAACAACCTTGATCATACTCCTGGACAACCTCGATTATACTTCCAAACAAGTAGATTTTTCCGTGGCTATTCTTGATTAATTTAGGAGCTAAAACGTTGATCTTTCCACATTATTCACAATAAGAGGTTGTTTGGGAGGGCGGTTGTACCGCCATTTCCTTAAAATTTGATTTTTTTTTTTCATTTTAAATGATTTTTTTTTGGTGTTTTTAAATCATTTTGATGTGCTGATGTCAAAAATGATTTTTAAAAAATAAAAATAAAAATTATTTTAATATATTTCTAAATACAAAGCACTTTCAAAAACAACCGCAATCGTATTCCCAAACAGCCCCTAAATATAGCTATCAAAACCAAGAAGATTTGAATAAAACGATTTCAAACCGATGGGCCATCGACATTCTACTCACCCTCCATGCTTGTGCATTGCAGACACGGTTTCCTAGCTCCATTAACTATTTAATTATATGGAGACAAAAACGTAGACATAGCCCACTTCGACTGGGGCAGCATGTGAGTTCCTGACAGTTGAAGAACTAGCTCTCCACCCCATTAAATGTATCTCAAGACTTCAAACTCAAGGTGAAGCCTGGCTAGCCAAGTTAAGGCCACTGCTTTTGAAATCTTGTTTTATATATATATATATATATATATATATATATATATATACTAGATAATGTTCCCGCGTTTCGCCGTAAGCGGCACAATTTTTTTTTAATGTAAAAAATATTAATTGTGTATATTTTTTTTATTACAATATAAATTTATCTAAAATAATAAATCTGTGTAGAATTCATGTCAAGTGCAAGTTTTTTTTATGAAATATAATAATTTAAAATCGATATAAATTTATCTGTATAGTAGTTTCAAACGAAATAACCAGCATGAATTTATCATCATCATAAAAAAGCAAGAAAACTCAGATATCTGAATTATTCAGTTCACTGTATTAAGATTAGTTCATTTTATAATTCAATTTAAATAAAACAAAAAAATAAATAAAGTATGAAAATACCCATAATAATAAAATTTTAAAAAATAAGTTGTTAATTTTCTATCAATAAAAAGACGACAACATAGATTGAAAATTCATCCTGACGTTATTGCCATTATCATTGCTATAAAAGCTAAAATTATTACTAACATTACTATTAGAGGAATTGAAATAATTAAATTGCCCTGAAAAATAAAATAAAAAACAAAGCAAAAGATTTTTATAAAGAAAACAATAAAAAAATAATAACCAAAATTATCATTATTATTGCATAAATAATAAAATTATAAAAATAATATAATCTAAAGAACAAATAAAGAAACAGAGAACAAAAGAAAAACGAATAAAGGGAAAAATAGAGTAATATTACTTTTAAAATGATCACCGATATAAATTAAAATTTCAGGAAAATCTTAAAAAAAATGAAAAGATTTTTATTAAAAAATAACCACTAAAATTATCATTATTATTACGCAAATAATAAAATTATAACAATGATCTAATCCAAAGAATAAATAGAAATAAAAGAAAACATCTAGCCATGGCACCCGCGCCTTGTCACGGGTGGAATCATATTTTTTTGAACGTAAAAAAATATTTATTATGTATGAATTTTTTTATCATAGCATAAATTTAGAAAAAATAATAAATTTGTATATAATTTTTATGAAGTGCAAGTTTTGTATAAAATATATAAATTTGACATGAGTATAAATAATTGGCTTAAAAAAGAATTTAATTGCCTTGAAAAATTATTAAAAACCCAAAAGATTTATAAAAAAAAAGGTAATAAAAAACAATAACTAAAATTATCATTATTATTGTGTAAATAGTAAAATCATAAAAATCATTCAATCCAAAAAACCAATAAAAATAACAGAAAACCAAAAAAATAAGTAAAGGGAAAAAGGAAGCAGTATTAATTTTAAAATGACTACTAATTTAAATTTAAAACTTAGGATTGAACCGATAAAAAAAAATCCCAACAAAAAAACCTATAAAAAACAACTAAAAGTATTGATGTATAAATACGAATAAAAAATATATATTGTCTAAGATTTAAAAAAAAAAAAACTGAATGAATTAATATAATAAACCCTCGAATAATCAAATAAAAAACTAAATAGTTAAATTTCTATCCACAAAAAGATGAATACATAAATTGAAAATTTGTCCTTATGTGATTGTTATTATCAGTACTATAATAATTAAAATTATCATCAACATTACTGTCAAAACAATCTAAATAATTAAATTATCCTGAAAAATCACTAAAAAAACAACCACTGAAATTATCATGATTGTTGCATAAATAATCAAATCATAAAAATCACCCAATCCAAAGAAGAAAAAAAAGAGAAGCAAAAAACAAAATAAATGAACAAAGAGAAAAAAAGAGCAATATCAATAAAAAAGGAATTCAAATAATTAAATTGCCCTGAAAAATTATTACAAAAAAGCATAATATTTGTATAAAAAACAATAAAAAAATCAATCAATAAAAAATACAAAATAAACATTAAAAAAATGAATTAATAACAAATAAAAAATTAAAAGAATAAGGACCAAAATGAAAAATAACATATATTAAATTAATTCCAATTGAAGGATAAAATTAAAGGAAAAAAAAAATTGGAGGACCAAAAATAAATAATGAAAACTGCTGCCATTTTTAAGAAAATCAGAAGAAGAGAGACTGAAATCAAACTTTGTATATATTAGCAATTTCAATTGGAGGACCAAATTAAAGAAATCAAAACATCTGTACCGAAAAAATTGAAGGAATAAGCAATAATTACAAAATCAAAAGTATAAGGACTACAATAAAACCTTCTGATATAATTAGTTTTAATTGAAGGGCATAATTGAAAAAAGTAAAACTTTAATTTAAATAAATCAGTAATTAAAATGAAATCAAAACCTCAGGGACCAAAGTAAATTACACACAAACTTCAGGGACCGGAGCTAACTTTAGGGGCGGCTGGAGAGAGAAAAGGGATGGCTGAGAAAAAACCATCCTCCGACGCCTATTGGGACATCTATGACGGGAACGCGCCGCGACGGAAGAAAGAGGACCTCCCGGCGCATTGTCGGTCACGGCGGAAGTTAATTTTTGACGGCGTAACTACACCGCACGCGCCTCCACAGGGGCGCGTCAGCGTGGAGCGCCGCTGGCGCGCCCGTGCGACGTGCCAGCTGTCTTCGATAAAAAATATTAAAATAATAGGGCAATGATCTATACACTCCTGCCCCCTCGGGTATTTACGAAAATACCTGAGCGGAAAGGACGCCCCTGCCCCCGATTCCTGTTAGCTATTTTGTCGTTTTCTGTGCCCATTTTCGTCTGCACACTGTTCCAAAAAAGTTGGAAAAACCGAGAGAGCCCCTGACCACTGTTAGTTATTTTGTCTTTTTCGGGGGCTATAAACGCCAATACACTGTTAACAGGCGAAAAAGAAAAAAAAAAGGTAGATATACACCCGCGATGCACCGGGACAAATTGCAAGTCCACAGTGCACCTGAGTCACGTGCTACAGTAAAATTCTCTACAGGGAAAGGGCGACGCGTTTTATATATATGTATAATATATAGTCAATGCTCCCTGCCCCGTCTCGAGTGACATCATATTTTTATCAGCACATAAAAAAATTATTATATGAAACTTTTTTATTATAATATAAATTTAAGTAAAATAATGAATTTGTGCAGAATTCATGTTAAGATAAACAAGCAAAATATTTTTACAAAAAAACAATAAAAACATAATCACTAAAATTATCATTATTATGGCGCAAACAATAAAATCATGAAATCATCTGATCCAAAAGATATAAAAATAACAGAAAACACAAAAAATAAACAAAGGGAAAAAGGAAGCAATGTTAATTTTAAAATGATCACTAACATTATTAAAATTTCAAGACTGAACCAAATAAAAATATATCCCTAATAAAAAATAAAATGACAAAAATTAAAAACAAAAACTAAAAGCATAGATGTATAAATACGGATAAAAAATAAACGTTGTCCAAGAATGATAAAAAAACCAAAGAAATTAATAACAAATAAAAAATTCAAACAATAAGGATCGAAATGAAAAATAAAATATATAATTAATTCCAATCGAACGAAAAAATTGAAACAAATAAAAACATTGGGACCAAAACAAATAAATATATTTTAAAAACAAATGCAGTGTAATTTTGTTAAAAAATTAAAAGAATAAGGATATAAATGAAAAGTAGCATACATGACTAATTTCAATTAGAGGACACAATCAAAACAAATTATATAATTAATTTCAATTGAAGGATAAAATTGAAATAAATAAAACCTTCGGACCGAAATAAATAAAGACATTTAAAACAAAATTGTTGTGTAATGTTTTTACAAAATTAAAAGAATAAGAACCAAAATGAAATATAGAAGATATGACAAATTTTAATTGAAGGACCCAATCATAAGCAATTTAGACTTGCATACCAAAATAATTAAAATAACCAAAAGCAAACCGAAAATCAAAAGAATAAGGATTAAATTGAAACCAAACATATATAATCAGTTTTAATTGAAGAGCACAATTGCAACAAATCAAAAACTATATTGAAAAAACAGTAATAAAAGAGAAATCCAAAGACAAGGGACCAAAATAAAACTTTCAAAAACCTTAAGGAACGAAGCGTAGTTCCGGGCGACAGAAGAGAGAAAAGGGAGAAAAAACTTAAACCTGTCCACCGGAGCTTCACCGACCACCGTAAGCAGACGCGCCGCACCTAGAGGAAGAGGACATGTCGGCGCACCATGTGACACGACGGAAGGCTTTTTTTCACCGCCGTACTTAGTCGCACGTGCCTCCTGAATGGCGCGTGGGTCGGAAACACTGCAGACGCCTCCGTACGACGTGCCTGCAATTTCTCCGAGAAATAATAATAATAAAATAATGCACAATTATCTATACACCCCTGTACCCATCGATAACTACAAAAATATCACAGTGGAAATTTCAGAACTACACCAGGATCGGGCGCCTATTTTTTGTCGTTTTCGGGGGTTAATTTCGTAGATTTACTATGTACAAATTTGGAAATACCATGCATGTCCCCTGGAAATCGCTAAATTACCCCCGATTCGGTTTGCCATCTTTTGTCGTTTTCGGGGCTATTTTAGTAGTTTTATTGTGTACCATGTGCAGGGGTGTACATGGGTACACCCCTGTACCCATCGATAACTACGAAAATATCACAGTGGAAAATTCAGAACTACCCCAGGATCCGACGCCTATTTTTTGTCGTTTTCGAGGGTTAATTTCGTAGATTTACTTTGCACAAATTGGAAATACCATCCATGTCCCCTAGAAATCGCTAAATTACCCCCAGTCCGGTTTGCCATCTTTTGTCGTTTTCGGGGGCTATTTTAGTAGTTTTATTGTGCAACAAATTTGAAAATACCATTTATGTCCCTCAGAAAATTCAAAAATACCCCAGTCTTGGGGGTTAAAAATTCTATTCTGGGAATAAAATAATCATTTCACTTTAACAACCAACAATAAACTATATCTAGGTGAACAACAACGAAATCCATAGTGAAATTGCCTCACGTTTTATATTATAGTTAATATATATATATATGGTATATAGTTATTCTCGGATCAGGATCACCCATATAAAATCCATTGCTCTGGCGATCCACTGAATTATTATTTTATTATTATTATATATAGAAGGACGACTTTGACTAAAATTGTCGGCATTCAATTATCCCATGTGGAAAATAATACCATTTTCATTATACTTCACCAGCACAAGTATATCCACACTACCACCATCGATTTCAACAAGCAAATTAAGATCTGCATCGACCCACGTATCTCACTGATTCTCCTATCAGGAGCCTGACTTTTTTTTCCCGGAGGTAAGAAAACATTATCATTAAGAAGTTATATCTTATGAATTCAGGTGAGTGAGTAAAATTTTAACTATTCTAAATTTTTATATGAGATCTACGTTTAATTTTAAATCCAAAATTTACTGTGCAAATCACAAATTCTCTATTATGATACTAGCTTCCTTGTATAACTTATATTTTACATCCTCATTTTACTTCACGTTGATTTATTAAAAACATGAAAAAAAAAAACAATCATAAAATTCTCCACTATCTCCGCCATCATTTCCGCCAAGGACAAACTCCCATACGCCACCCGTCTCCGCTATCATTTCCGCCAGGGATAAACTCCCACACTCCACCTTCTCCTCCATATATGAATTCCAACAAAAACCCTAGTGCACGAGCACTCACACTTGCATCAATCTTCAACTTGCCTTCTTTCCTTAAACTAATCACAACTTTCAAGTTAGCAGATGACTTTTGATTGATTGCTAACATGAGCCAAGAGTGGAGGTTGAATGTTTACTAGATTTGTTTTACTTTTAGGACCATATCTTTTAAGTCTAGTTAATATATTATTTTCAACAGAGAGATTGCACTCAAGTCTTCCTACATTATAATATCACAAATCAATTTTTTCATTCTGTGTACTGTAGAAACTCATGTGGGCTATAAATTCCATAAACTGGATTCTCTAAAAAGCCAAGAAGATCCACTTCCCGCTTTTCACGCTGCGAGATTTTAAGAGTGTTTAATATTGTGTTTTAAAAATATTTTTGATTTTTTTTTTTATTTTAAATTAATTTTTTAATTGTTTTATAGTACTTTATATGCTGGTATTAAAGATAATCTTTTAAAAATAAAAAATATCATTTTGATACATTTCTAAACAAAAAAACACTTCAACTACATTATTAAAAAAGAACTAAATCACAAGCGGCATTAAGTACAATCAATATAATCATATTTCACATGGGATACCATAAACTTTCTTTAAAAAAAAATTATTTAAAGTATAATTTGCGTTTTCCATTAAAAAATATATACTTCTAGATGGAATATAAAGATTACACTATAGTCACAAGTGCACTCCAAAAGTTATCTTAATCTAGCTCTATTGTTATTGTCGGATGAAATATAATTCAAGTATCAAAAGATTCTTCCTCAAGGAATCATTAGATTTTTTTTTATTAACATAGATGTCTGAAGCAGGTTACGTGCATCTCAATTAATTTTATAGCTCTGAAATTAACAACCATGTAAGTTTTCAGTTAACATCATATTATCAATTATATAGCTAAAACTTAAAATCACACACCAATAAACTCCTTAATTCCAAACTATTATTATCATTACTCACCTACTAAATAGTTTTATATCTTTGTTTCTTACAATGAAAAGATATAATACTTTTGATAAATAATAATAAAAAAAGTACAACAACTATTAAATATTATCATGTGACTCCTTATTCTAAGATCTACCGCACAAGTGGATGCTAGTGCCTATCAAGAATCCTATTAGAGAGTGTCTTAAGCAAAGGTTGTTTTCACATAAGATCATGATCACGACCACTCTTGTCCATGTTTCTTTGTTTTGGTGTGTGATGTTCATTCATTGTATTAAAATAAAGGGCTGCGCGGGAGAGATGCCCTCTCCTCACATGTAAAATTCTCTTGTATCCCTATCTCCTCCTCATTCTGCCCTTGTTGATTTGGGACAAGTCAGTCCATTACGTCCAATCACTTAGGTCAGAATGATAAAAAGTATGAAGATGCTTATGCCACGCCACTGCTCGGAATGGAATGTAATAGTGGTTGTTTCTAAAAATATTTTTTTATTTAAAATTATATTAAAATAATATTTTTTTATTTATAAATAATTATTTTTGATATTAGCATATAAAAATAATTTTAAAAAATCAATTTTTTATAATTTAAAATATTTTTTTTTAAAAAATGCTTTTAAAACACAATGAAAAACCTCCGGAATCGCAGGAAGGACGGTTTCCTTGTAGCTAGATGTCTCGTGTCAATTTCGTGGATGCTAATCCGCACATTATGCTCTGATTCTCTCTTTCTTTGCCAAATAATTTAGGATGTACTATATTGCCGGTGATATGTCATGTGTCATATTAATCTTTTTTTTTTTTTTAAATAAAATAAAAGATGAGGGTTTTTGGTAATATGATTTTTAGATAAAAGAGAACTATTTAACCTATATTAATTAAAAAGATACTTTGTTGTTTTTCTCTTGCCTTTTAGTTTCGATCTCCAAACTATTATTTGAAAAAAAATCAATTAGATTCTTATATGTCTACCGTGTTTGTCATTTTTTTAATTTTTTTTTTGAATATTAAATTGATTGATATTTTAAATTTATTTTATTATGAAGTTATTTTAGTTCCATAACTTCGGTTGATTGAAGTTGTTTTTCTTATTTTTTTTATTTTTATTCTTCAACATCAAATTAATTAAGAATTGAATTTTAAATTTGCTTTATATAAAATTTCCATAATCTCATGAGTTACGTCGATCCTGGTCGATACAATATATTTTATCTATAAAAGAAAAAATTATCCTGGACTTTTTAATTAAACTATATGTTTACCGATTATTTTTGAATCTGTTAAATTAACAAGTTAAATTAAATTAATCTCGCTGTAATTTATTTTTTTTATATGAAAAAAACTTAATCCTAATACCTAAAAAGCATAGCATAAACAAGTATCTAGTTCATAAACCTAAGCAAGTATCGAACTTCAATATAACGGATCATGCGACGACATATCACGGTGAAGCTGTTATTAGCAAAAAAAGGTAACTTGCGGGGCAGTTTGATACTAATTATGGCAAACAACAAATAGATCATTAATCACACTAGCTGAGCGAAGGACACGTGCCCTGGTTGCCAGCTAGCTAGGAAGCTGATTTTGACTAAAAAATGTTCTGTCATCATATAATATTGCAATTTTATAGGTCCTTGACCCATTGTGGAAGAGAGCCTTCAAATTTATCTCTTGTCTATCAAGTCCATCATTGAAACCAGCAATATATATATATATATACACACACACACGCATATGTGTGTAAGTAGATGAGGGAGGAGGAGCTTGCACACATGATGCGCATACATGCATACATGCATCATGTGTGAGTAGCTAGCCTGAGCAATAATATATAATCAAAGCTGGGCAGCAATAGAGAGGAAGAGGAAATGGAGGTCTCGCCCAGCCTGGGACTGGTTTCTTCTCTCACCCTTCTTCTTCCTCTGGTCATCTTCCTGGTCCATGTCTACTGCACCGTCGTGCTCCGGTCGGAGAGGATCAAGAGGAAGCTTAGAATGCAAGGAATTCAAGGGCCGCCGCCGTCGTTCCTGTACGGGAATCTCCCGGAGATGCAGAAAATCCAGATGAAAACTCTCAAGGCCTCAAGTTTTCAAGCTGCGGATTTCATAGCCCATGATTATACTTCCACAGTCTTCCCATATTTTGAACAGTGGAGAAAAGAATACGGTATGCAAATCTCTCCCCTCCTGTCTACTCAGTAATTTCTCAGGAAATCTACTGTTCTTGAACTCTGCACCTCATGAAATTGGTTTTTGGATTTCTTACAAAATGTAATTAAGCATCGGTTCAAATATATAGTTTAATGAAGGGTATTATATATCAACTCTAGCTCGGAGCTAAAAAGGTTTGTTCTTGTGTTTTTAGATTTGAGTCTTGATTGATTGTTAATATCCTGTATTTTTTGATTAAGTGATTACCAGTATAATGATTTTTGTGAATTTTAATTTAAAAATTTATTAAATTAATCAATATCAGTATAAAAGCATAAGTTAAATAAATAAATAAAGTGTCTAAATCGTATAGAATGCCATTCTCACATCACTATAATTATGATAATGATATATATGTCTGTCCATCTATATATATAGAAATCGTCATGGACAATAAATGTGAGGGAAGAAAAATACTTTTAAATCGTGTCTATTAAATATTTTATTTATTTTCAACATCAGTATATTAAAACAATTTAAATATATATATATATAAAAACACAGCTCCATCACTACCATAATTACTAAATACTTGTTCGTATATATCTTCACATGTCCATCTCAGGAAAATGATCATGAACCAATTTATAAACTGAGTTTTTTTAGATGCGTGTTCGTATTTGTTTTTATAAAAAATTATATTTAAATAAATTTAATGTGCTTATATTAAAAAAAGTAATTATATTTTTAACTAAAAAGTTGTACACCCATCACTCAAAATAGGTATACAATCTTTTTAAGATTCTTATTATTATGGTGAAAATATGGCTTGATAATGACATCATGGTAATAATAGAATAATAATTAAATGATTGTTGTAGCAGTCACATCCATCTGCAAGTTTGCATCATGTAGAAAGATCCATGTAAAGCTGGCGATGGTGAGGCTCAGGCAGGACTGGGTCAAGTCCAAAATCTTGTGTTCAAAACCTGGCCCATTTCATAATTGATCTTGGATGGTTTATTTATGGCTGCCATGATAATGGAAGAAGGCCAGTGCTCCTTGTTTTGTTCTTGCCGGTATTTATATTAAATAGAATGGAGGTGATAAAATTTAAATTCGTGACTGTTGCGTCAAATAAAGTTTTGATATTATGTTAATGAATCATTTTATCTAAAAATTTAAATTTTTAAGTGAAACTCGTGACCGTTGCGTCAAATAAAGTTTTGATATTATGTTAAAGAATCATTTTACTTAAAAGTTTAAGGTTTTAAGTGAAACTCTGAACTCGTGACCGTTGCGTCAAATAAAGTTGTATTAAAGAATCATTTTACTTAAAAGTTGAAGCTTCTAAGTGAAATCCTGGAATATTATTTATATTGTCGTGGCCTACATGGATATGTTTTTTTCTCAATTTTAATTATGAAAAGTTTCAGATATCTTGTAATCATGATCATTGATAGGAATACTTTCACAGGTTCAATCTACACGTACTCAACGGGATTGAGGCAGCACCTGTATGTGAATCAGCCGGAGCTGGTGAAGGAGATGAACCAGATGGTTACTCTGGATTTAGGCAAGCCCTCTTACTTAACCAAAAGAATGGCACCCTTGCTAGGAAATGGAATTGTGAGGTCAAACGGCCTTTTCTGGGCTCAGCAGAGGAAAATAGTCGCACCCGAATTCTACATGGACAAGGTCAAGGTAACAGAGCTAGTTCATAATCAACAGCTCATTTAGCCAGGCTAGGGTTCTTAAAAAATGGAGTCATATGAATGAATGTGTTAATTTTCAGGGGATGGTGCGGCTGATGGTGGAGTCAGCTCAGCCATTGCTGAAGAAATGGGAGGATTGCATCGAGGCACAGGGTGGAATCGTGGCTGATGTTAAGGTAGACGAAGATCTGAGAGAGCTCTCGGCAGATGTCATCTCGAGGGCTTGTTTTGGCAGCTCGTATTCTAAAGGCAAGCAGATTTTTTCCAGGCTCAGGAGTCTTCAACAGACATTTTCCGGTCAAAACATCCTTTTCGGGGTTCCTAATTTCGGGTATTTTTTATTTTTAATGAAATTTACTGTTTCAATTCAATAATTGCTCTTTATTCCCATGATGACTTCGCCAGAGTACTAACTAGTTTTGTTTTCCTCTTACGTGATTATTTTTTCAATGACTTGATCATCATTTCCTTGCGTAGAATAATTCAAAACATGAAACCTCGTCACTCATAACTCTTTGTCATATTCAGACAAGAAATTAACATGGTTTTTAAAATCTTGTTTTCATTTATACTACCTTTGAATGGTTCTGCAACCATGGACAGAAGTATCAAAATTGAAGAGAATAAACCTTTCAATGTGGAAACAGGTTTTTACCAGCGAGGAAGCAAAACAAGATTAGCAATCTGGAGAGGGAGGTGGAGTCGCTGATCTGGGAGGCAGTGAAAGAACGTCAGCAGGAATGTCGGGGAGACGAGTTCATCGGAAAAAAGATTTAATGCTGCTACTACTTGAAGGCGCCGTCAATGATCAAAGTCTGGGCAAGGATGCATCCAAGAGCTTCGTCGTCGATAATTGCAAGACCATATACTTCGCCGGCCATGAATCGACTGCTGTTGCCGCCTCCTGGTGCCTGATGCTGCTGGCTTTGCATCCAGAGTGGCAGGATGGCATAAGGAAAGAACAAGCTGAAGTTTTCAAGGATGGCCAGCTATCTGTGGATTCACTCAATCATCTGAAAACGGTATACTTTTAACCATCAAAGCTTCAGAAGTTTCGTTACTCTCTCTAAGAAAAAGAATTTTGCAACAAGAAGCTAGCACTTGCATATACATATACATAATGTTATACATTTTATATAATCGAATGTTAAATTCAGTGAAAATTTAGATTATAAATACCTTTAGTCATTTTTGCTCAAGTTCCGAAAATGAATTCTTAATGTACCAGCAACAGGAACACAACTTCAAAATAATAAAAACATTTCCGAGAAAAATCTTTTGATCTATGTTTATCAATAGCCGTAGATGCAGTATACATACTATTATTTATAGATAGATTAGGACCTTTCATTAATTTATTAGCTAATTTTCTCCTCCCATCAAGGAGAAAATTAGGCAAATGATTCTCATTATTAATCAATCGATCCCCATGATTTATCTTCATGATCATGAGTTTGAATAAACAAGAACATGGGTGTGTCATGAGAGACATAATGATAGTTTCTAACACATCCATCCATCAAAGCTTTAGAAATTTCGTTACTCTCTTTAAGAAAAAGAATTATACAACAAGAAGCTAGCACCTGCATATACATATACATACATACATACATACATACATACATAGATATATTTACCATCTATAATCCTGCAGGTGACGATGGTGATTCAAGAAGCCCTTCGTCTCTACCCACCAGCAGCATTTGTATCAAGAGAAGCACTCGAAGAAACCCAGCTGGGAAACATTGCTGTTTCAAAAGGTTTATGTTTATGGACGTTGATACCGACATTGCACAGAGATCCGGCAGTGTGGGGGTCGGATGCGAACGAGTTCAAGCCTGAGAGATTCAACTGTGGCGTCTCTAAAGCCTGCAAGTTTCCGCAAGCTTACATCCCATTCGGGGTCGGCCCTCGCTTGTGCCTGGGCAAGAACTTCGCCATGGTTGAGTTGAAGGTTGTCCTCTCCCTCATCGTTTCCAAGTTTAGCTTCTCCTTGTCTCCCAAGTATCATCACTCTCCTACTTACAGAATGATTGTAGAACCCGGAGAAGGTGTACAGATTCTGATTCAAAAGATTTGACCATGGCTGCATGCAGCTATCTCCCAGATTACTTCCAGTAGTATTTAAGCGTAGTTATATATAGGCTACTAGCTACATGTGTGGAAATTGGTAGCTGCTTCTAGTAGTTATTCAAATAAGTACAGGCTTGTTTAGCGTTTGATGTTTGAGTGTTAGCTTCAAATTTGATGAAAAGTACATTCAACAATGAAATGTAAGCTCGATAAAATAAAATAAAATTATAAAAAATCCAGTTAACATTACCACATCTTTGAATTTGATTATTTTCCTTGAATGGACAAATGCTTGTAATGTACCGAATCTTAAAAAAACCAACAAAACCTAAGCTTGAATCCTAACCCATGATTTGTCTGGAAAAGATACCATTCGTTGGAGCCAACAAAACCTGGCTAGATAAATCATGCCTTTTATATTGTTTAGGAAAAAATAAGGGAGTAAAAGACACTCGAAGATGATTTTTTAAGCAACTTCTTTAGGTTTGTTTGGGAAAGACAATGAATAGTGACTAAATCACAAGTCATTTGACTCCCATTTTATTTTTATTATTTTTTATTTAATGTTGAACAAAATGATGTGGTCATGAAAAATTCTAATCTTCTCTATTAAATCCAAATAAGAATCTCAAATTTATTTTTTCACTAACTAAGTTGATCAAATTAATATGCCCATTAAAAGTTTAATTAATTCTTTGCATATAATTAATTCTCTTAATTTGACCCAAATTAATTCTTAAACTTAATTTAACTCTTAATTAAGCTCATGATTAAGCCAAATAGACCTAAAATAAATATATTTTAGAAAATTATACTGCATCTGATGACTTCCAATTACGATCAATAGATTACCAACCACAAAGGTCGATGTAGTTGGTCTGAATCCACCATCAACAAAACCCAAACACCACACATCAACACCTTTCTGAATAATCCTGACCATTCAATTCAATTCTAAGAACTTCCAAATGCCTAGCACACACTAAATAGTTGAACATGTTTTGTTTTGAACCATTCTTACCGTCAATGGCTAGGAGGGCTGGCTTAAGCCCACCACCTTTCCGCTGATTTTTATTGAAGTAAACCCTATGAAAATATTCAGCAGCAGGTCTTTTTAGATCAACAAAGGAGTCTTTTCCTACTGGGTTCAGAAGGAGTGGAGTATAAAGAAGCGATTTTGAGAGGTCAATTGATCAAGGAAAGAAATTGTAAGGTCTGTTTGGATCGTTACTACCAAAGATAGCCCAACGAACTTGCAAAGTGATGCTGGGATTTATAAAATCGTAAGATTTTAAGAGTCAACTTGCAATTTTGACAGGTTTGTGTTCAAAAATATTGTCCTGATATATTGGAGGGGGTTGGTTGATCCTTCTGGATGGGGGTGGCTAGTGTTATTGTTCCCTGAGAAAAAGCTGGAGACAGGTAAACGCGAGAAAGAAGAGGAATAGCAGAGGGAATGCAACTACCTTTGCTCACTGCCATATGCTTAATTAGCATGTTTATGGTAAGAGCAATTGTGGTTAAATAATGAAATTAATGTTAGGGTTTATGGTAGAATTTCGGGGAAATATAAATTGACTATAAATTGCTTAAATTGGGTTAAAAAAGGTTGTGTTGGGTATTAAATTAGGTAAGATGATGAAGAAAACTATGAAGTCCTTAAAGGTCCAATGGTCGGCCAATAAGGGACTATAATACATAATGTTGATTTTTGTGTTATTAAGTGAAATTATGGTGAAATAATGTATATTTTTGTGAGGAAAATGATTTTTGAAAGAATTTAATAGCAATTTAAATTGAGATTGAAAAACTATAATGTTGAGAATTTAAAATTTAGTAAGACTAGTGTTCTGGAAGGAAAAAGAAAGAGTTGAACAATGTGTAACCTTTCATGTAAGTGAGAAATGGATTGAAATGCTTAGAATAAATTTTAGTAAACGAAATGGTGATAGTGCTAGCCAAAGAAAAAATCAAAAGGTAAATATGATGTTGGTTTGGTAAATATAACAAAGTAAAACTGTAAATGTTAATATATATATTTTTTTTTCCCTTCATGAAGTAGTGCAATTATCTTAAATAATGTAAGAGTGAAGGGAACACTTTGTTGGTTCTGAAATTTATGGATGGGAATCAAGATGGTTTTGTCACTTGATTTCCATAGAAGTTTAAGGCTTAAAAATGATGAAATTTTGAATTAATCTTTTCGTGGAAGTGATATCTAGGGATGTTAGCTTTTCAACAAAACCAACCTCGTGTAAATTGGAGTTATAAAGCTCGAGATATGGAAAAAAATATAAGAGTTGACGAGTTGAGGACCATGTTAGACAATTTTGCTTAGTTGCGATATCGAGTAATTTGGGTACGTTTAAAGCCGAATTAAGTCTTATGGTTGAGGTTTTAAAAAAACAGTTTCATGAAAAGTACTTTAGTTGCGGTTCTAAATAAGTTTTGAAGTGTTTGGTTAAAACTGTGGTTGAGTTTGAGGTTGATAAAAGCAGTTTCGTGTGTTTGATTAATATGCTTTTTATATTGTTGTTAGCTTGTAAAATTACTTTAAAGTGTGTGTATATATATATATATATATATATATATATATATATATATATATATATATATATATATATATATATATATTGTTTTTTAAATATTTAATAATTATAATAATAAAATGTAATTAATAATTCAAGTAAATTAGACACTTGTTTTTATTCTCCCATTAAACTACTTGTAATTTCATCACGAACTAAATCCATACATAAAGGTCTCTGCGATCCCGGAACAACATATAGTAAAATATCATCTGAAACACAATTAGAATTGTAAGGCAAAAATTATATTGTGATCTCTTTCTAATATATTTACTTATTATTTTAATTAATAATATATTTATTTATATTTTAATTAATTTTTAAATTATTTTAACATTAAAAATATATTACCCCGCCTTAGCCCTCGGCCCGCCTCCCTCACTGCATCCCGAAATTCCACTCTCCTCTGTCTCACTCAAGCACCAAAAGCACCATTTTCCTTACACACACGAGTATTGGTTTTGAGCGAAAAGCAAGAAAAGCAGCTAATACTGCTTTTCTTGCACTGGCTTTTGATTGTTATTTTGTATGTGGGACCCATGCCTTGTATCCTGATTTTTACACTAACCAAAAACTAGATAGGGTGCTTTTTTGCAACCTCCGGTTGCACCACAATCCCAAACACCCTCTTAGTCTAAAAATATTTTGGCTAAATTCCAACGGATAATCATAAACTGGTTACGATATCCAATTTTTATTTCAAAATATGTCAAAGATGCAACATATCTTTTTTTACAAAAAAATATGATAGGAAAACCTTGCAATCTAGCCGTATGCATGACAACAACACATTTTTATATTTTTTGGAAATTTTGTATTTTTATATTTTTTATATGTTTTTTTAAAGGAAAATAAATAAAATAAAATAAAAGAAAACTATGGGCTGGACTGCCTAGCTTTTATGGGCTGAGAGGCCCATCATTTGGGGCTGGACTGTCCAGCCCTGGTGGACCAACAGGCCCATCTGCTCAGCTGGGCCGGGGACTGAACCCGACCCGAAAACCTAATGGTGAGTGACTTAATTCACTCCCCAACGAAGAAGATGATGAATAGTGTTTTGGTCGAGTTTGACGTCCGGTGTACCTGTCAGTTCCGCCGCATAGAGAAGGCTGAGGTGGTTCTTCCTGCAGTGGTGGCGTCAGAAATGGAGGCTTGTGGTGGCCAAAGGAGGCGTCGGGAGCTGGTTTCTTCAATGCCGGGGCAACTGCTGTGGCTGTTACTGCCTCGTCGGAGGTCATGTCTGGGTGGCTCGTGTGAAGGAGGAAATGACATTGGAGAGGATGATGGTGATAGGTGAGTGGCTGATTGTCGTTGGAGGAGAGGAGGAGCTGCTGCATGTTACTATTTTCTAGAGAGAGAAACGTTGATTGGAAAAGAGAGAGAGAGAGAGAGTGAGGAGAAGAGGGATAAGCTTCGATGGGGAACAAGGATGAGCTACTGGGGTAGCCTCGTTGGCGACAAGGAAGTGTGAAGGTGGAAGTTGCACTGGTTGTTCAGCCTTCTCGCCCCTATTCCAGTTTGTCTTTGTTTTCTGCAAATGTTGTGTGTGTGTGTGTGTGTGTGTGTGTGTGTGTTTTGTGTTATCCCCTCAATTTCCAGTATTATTTTATCCCCCGTCATTTTCTTCCTAGTGTTATTTCCCTAGTTTCACTATGAACTCCCTCTGTCCCCAAAATTTTCTCCCTGTTTTTCCCTAGTTTTCACTCGTCTGTCATTTCGTTCCCCCATTGTGTTCTTTCCTCGTGGTATTTATAGGCGGAGGAGATAGTCCGTCCGCGCCATGCTATAACTCTGTGTAGTGAATGGTTACCTCCTACAGTGGCATGTTACAATTGAACGGCGACGAGTTACATTCTACAACGACGTGATACAGTGGCTTTGATTGCCTTCTCAGCAGCGTGCTTATAGCGGCGTGCCTGAAGTGCATGGCTGCTATAGGTTTTGGGACTTAGTGCAATTGCATTTTGGTCCTTCTATTTTGATTGTTCCAATTGCACTCCCAATTGGTTTTAAACTTTTAAATTTGTGCAATTGTACCCCTGGTAAAATTTCAAAAGCAGCCTTAACTTTGCATACCTTTGTATTTTGGTCATTGGTTTCGAATTTATGCGATTTGGCCTTCAATTGACCATTAAACTCCTAATTTTCTTCAATTTTGCCCCTAACTTCACACGATTGGTTTGGAAAAAATTCAATTTGGTCTCCGAAAACTCCAATCTTCTCAATTGAACCCGAATTAAGCTAAAAAACTTTATCTTTTATCAATTAAACCCTTAACAAAATTAATTTGACCAATTTAAAGTATAATTAAGTCCTTGCACTTAATTAAATCCTTTAACTTGAACCTAAGTTAATTCTTAAACATAATTATACTTCAAATTGGCCTATAAAAAAAATATAATTATGCCCTTTGGCTTAATTGTTACGCAGATTTATCCAATAATAAATTATTTTAGCCTTGAATCTGCATTTTCATTTATTTTTGGGCAAAAAAGAGGTATGACTAGGCTCTCGAAAACGTCAAAAATTTTTACCTTGATTTTTCTGCTGACACCAACACCTTTTATTTTATTTTTGTTGTTCTTGGGTAGATTTTGGGGAATAACCCAGAAATTGGGTTATGACAAATATGATATGTTGAGTTGTGTTGTAATGATTCTAAGATGATTGAACACTAAATATAATGTGAATTGGTTGAATATTAAAGTTTAATAAGTTTTTAGTTGATAACTTATAACCTTCTAGTATAAAGGAGATTCTCTCAAATTTTTAGTTGATTTTCAAATCTAAGATTTCTTATAAACAATTTTACTCTAAAATATATAATATTAATGAGAAATTAGATAATGATTGCATATAATAGAGGATGTTAAAATCTATCTCTCAGGATTGTGCTTTATAGACATCTTATTTTGATATATAACAAAAGATTTAATTATCTAATATTAATGGCTAGTTATGGCTATATAATAATACATGATAGTTTATATATCATACATGGCTAGTTATGATTTAATTATCTAATATTAATGATATAAAGGTCTATGTAAGTATAAAGAGATAATTTATATCATGTATGCTATAGTATCTTGTGCATGAATAGTATAATTAATTAAATTAGATCATAATTGATAGTTTATTATATAATTTGATTTCATATGTGTTAATGTCTTAGTAGTTCACATATGTGTATCGTATCCGTACAATAAAAAAGCAAGTCTATAAGACCTTTAGGTGAGGCTTTTTAATAAAGAGCTAGGAATTGCAACTCGAAGAGACTGAAAAAGAGGCCATAGTCGCTAAAGTCCTACTTATAGTGCTAATAGAAACACTAGTAACATTTATAACCCCTGCATATTTGGAAAAAAAAATTATATGAGCGATAAATGTAAGAATGGGAGGAACAACTTGCATGACTTTCTTGAGATAGTGTTACGTTTTCTTTTGTCCCCAGTGGTGGTAGCGTGGCGGCAACGACCTTTCTCTTGCAAATCGCTCTTGCATTTGCAAGAGCAAGGTTTGAGTCGGGGCTCGTCCTAGTGACGCGAGTCACTCCTGCCCTGTAAGAGTTTGGGACTGCCAGGATTTTCCTCGCTCCCTGAGCCCACAAAGTACGCTTTCCAGGTAGAGTGGTTTCTTCTCGTATTCAAAAAAAAAAAGTTACGTTTTCTTTTGAGGGTGACGAAGAATATAAGAGAGATATTCCTTGTGAGCTTTAGAGAACAAGATGTTGATATAGTTAGGCACTTGTTTTAGAGAATATAAAGAACTTTAAACCAGGTGGTATTACGATATGATATGAGAGTGGATTGCTTTACCTTATTTCTTTCAAATGGTACACAAACTTGGTTAGTAAAACATGAGAGAAAGTTGATCTATACAAATATTGGCTTAGATAAATTTCAAAACACGATTTGGAAACATGTATTTCTTTAGATATCATCGGAAGGATAAGGAGCAAAAGTTTCTAGCATTAAGACATGATGATATGATAGTCTTGGAGCATGAGAAAGTTTTCAAGATCTTTTTATTTTTGCATTCATTTATTTGCCTACTAAGTAACATCGAATATAGTGATTTAATGATGGGTTTAGATAGGAATTATTAATGGGTTGGTGACATTGTAGTTTAAAATTGTTACAGATCTAGTAGAAGTTGCATTATCATTTGAAATGGCGATGAATTAGGGACAGTTTTGGTTAGGAAAGAGAGAAAAACCTGTTTTTTCATCAGGGAAACTTTATCCATTGAAGAAAGGAAAAACGAGTAGAATATGACTAGTTCAAAAAGAGAAGAGGATATTATGGAATAAGAAGTGTAATGAGTGGGGCTTCTCAGGGCACTTAAAGAGAATTGATGGGAGGAAAAACACATCTTAAAACTAGAGTGACAATAAGACCTTTATTCAAGGATAAATGTTAAACACCTATCTTTTTTTTTTTGGTGACCGGGGTGTCTGGGCCAGCTTACGCGCACCTCGATTATTCTCCGGGCCCACTGAACATCATGGAAGCTCAGTGAGCATGTAAGGCACCGCAGGGGTGACATGCATACCACGTAAAGAAAGACCCAGGGGGACATGTGGGGAGGAGCCCTCCAGCCCCACTCCCATTGAGACTCGAACTGACGTTCAAATGGAAGAGGGCGCTCCCAACACCACTGAGCCACGACCTTGCAGGTTGTGAAACACCTATCCTTGATCTGTGAGGAGTGAGTATAACCATTCAGGAGATTGTTCAACTTCCTGGGGAAGGTGCTATATATGTAAACAAAAAAGACATCATTGATGAGACTTTCTGTATCTAAATATATTTTGTTATCATTAAAGAAAGACTGGACGTTGCAAGAAATAATGCCCTAATAGGATTGCCGAGAAAACTAAGAGTTAGAGGTGGTTGCTAACAACAAATGACTATAAATATACCAAGTAGATTAGCTTAGTTTGAAGTTAATGCTAATTAAGGTTGACCTAGAGGATGATACGAGATAACCCATGGAAAAGTTAACTTAGCTGCCACTGATGTTGGAACTTGTGTATTGTTATTAGATTCTCAATTGGTTTATGCATTGATTAACCTTGGAGACATATATTCATTTGTGGCAAAGAAATTTGAGGATAAACTAGTGCATTTTTGAGAGTTTGGTTGAGATTATTTTTGAAAGTGTTTTTCGTTTAGAAATGCATCAAGATGATGTTTTTTTTTTTTTTTTGTAAAAAATATTTTTGACATCAGTACATGAAAATGATCTAAAAACACCAAAAATATTTAATTTAAAATAAAAATAAAAATCATTTTTTTTCAAAAGCGTTTTTGAAACGTAATGTCAAACAGGGAGTGTCCAACCCAATAAAATAAAGAAATGTTTTATTATTACCACACCTTTAAGAGATGATGTATCTATAAAATATATGTATATAGGTAGGTTAGGGTATGGAAGTAGAGTTGATACCATTAAAATTGCATGATTTTGATTTAATATTAGGAATGAATTGGTTAATCTTGCATCGATCTCAAGTTGACTGTTTTGCAAAAAAATGTGATATTATAGGGGACTAGTTATCAAGTGATGTTTAGGGGGAGAAAATAGTCATCCCTAGTTATGTAATGTTATTCATGACTACTTATAGATTATTGGGAAAGATATGTATGGTTTATTTATCATACGTTAGAAATTCAGAAAATGAAGATGTAGATCTAACAAAGATTCCTAAAGTGTGGAAATATCTTGATATTTTTCTGATAAAGTTACCTAGATTACCATTGGATAAACAAATTGAAGTACTCATAAATGTAATTCTTGGAATTACCTCTATAACTCAATTGTCTTGTAGAATGACACGAGTAAAAATGGTTGAGTTAAATATTCAACTTCGGGAACATAGCCATAGCCTGTAAAATCCTTGAGAAACATTTTAACTTGATACAATGGTCAAATTGAAAGTTATGCTTATTAATATAAGGCTATGTGTTAGGAAAATATATTCTACATTAGTTTTTTTTTTATTGCAAAGAACACTTATTAGGTTTAAGTTGTCCTTGCTCGTGGTTATCCAATCAAAACTCTCCAACCTATTTTCTTTGTTTGTTTCAGGTTATAACAATTTTAAATAACTTCAACTCTTTCTTTTTAAAATTTATATAAAAAACTATAATCTTAGCACCTTCCATGTTTTCTTTACACTAAACTTCTACCTTATCAACAGGGACACCATTAATAATATCATTAATATTGTTACTAATATTACTCATGATATCATCATTATCATTATCAAAATCAAAATTAACATAATAAGTTTATAAGGAATGTCAATCCACATCTAATTCACTATAAATGAGATCACCAAAATCATTATGATGCTTATCCCTATCAAGAAGTTGCCTTATCTGCCCATACATTTTAAACGGGCTCTCAAAATTTGTCATGGATTCATCATCACTCTTGTCATGAACTTATAGATTCCTCACTTTTGTTAACTGATGAGCTAATTTTGTAATCTATTTTGTCATGTGTTTTATCACTATTTCTTGAACACCTCTTTTCAATTATTCAATCTATCTTTGCATTTCTTTTATCACTAGCTCCTGAATGTTTTGATCTTAAGGAGAAACCTTTTTATTATCTTTTACTTCAACATGTTCTAATTTGCATCCACTTCTAGACATGATTATTTAGTAGCATACAATATATAAAATAACAAGGGATTTAAGCACAAATCAAGCAATAGTATATGATCATTAGGTTTTAATACCAACTAATGCATATATGAACAACATAAGAGAAAATGAAAGAATCCTATGATTGCACCACACATCAAGCAAATAAAATAACAAACTGATACCAATACAACAAATAAATTAACTTGGGATTGCAACATACAACAAATAGAAAAAAAGAAAACTAAATTAACTCGAAAATATAGTAAATTCCAAAATATAATTTTGGGATTTATTTGAAGATCTTTTTGACCTCTTATTGCTATGCAATTTTAACCTGATAGGAAATAAAGTGTTTAAAATCTTTAAGCAAAATCTTAGCCTAATTCAAAGGTCAAATCGAAAGTTATGCCCTATATGGTAGCAAGTTAGAAAAAAAAATCTTTGCATCAAAATGTCTTCTAGTATTAGAAAACAAATGTTGAATCTTATTCATATTCTATAATAAAACATCATAAAAGTTTGTTAAATCATTTTGAAAAATTAACCAAAAATAAAATTTAATAAGAGTCTAATATTGAATGATAAAATTGAAAGAAAATAAATAAATAAAAGAAATAAGAAAAAGAAGCCCATGTGAATGGGTCTCACATGAGATTACTTTTTTTTAAGGGGTAAAAGATGTGTCGTTTACTAGCCTAATTCCTAGCTACGAGAGGGTTGCTGGAAACAAGGTTATCAAATCGCGAGTTGACTCGCAAAATCGTACGATTTTGCGTGTCAACTCATTAAATCATGTCAACTCGGAGAAAAAAATCATTTCAGGTCAAACTTGGTCAAACTCGTACGGAATCGTAAAATCGGACCGGATCGGTTCGATTTTACGATCCTGCTCATTCTACCGTTACTTCAAAAGTTAATTAAAAAATTCGATTTTTGATATATAAGGGCAACAACAAACAACAATAAAAACCATAAAATCACAGTTCAAAAATACACCAATAATCACAATCACCATCAACAAAGCCACAATTCAAAAATACACAAATAATCAAAAATCTCTTCGCAGCTAAAACAACAACATTTGCACTTGTTCCTTCTCTTGCAACCATTGATGGGTTTGGGAATGGAGTCGAGGTTGCTGGTAGTGGTGGTGGTGGAGAAAGAGGGAAAAAAGGAGAACACAACAAAGGGAGATGGAGGGAGGCAACGAAGAAGAAGAAGTGGAGGAGGAGATGAGGAGATGAGGAGGAAGAGAGTAGCGGTACAAGGAGAGGGAGGGAGGGAGATGGGTGGGTGGCGGCACAACATAAGCAAGGGAGGGAAAGGAATTAAGGTTTACTTTTTTTGGGGTGGGGGTGCGGCTTTTATAATAATAATAATAATAATAAATAATAATAATTAAGTAGGTTTCTGGGGGTGGGGGGTAGGGGGGTGGGGGGGGGTTGATATTAATAATATTACTACTAATAATAATAAAAGAAAAAAAAGTAGGTTTCTAGGGGGGGTTATGATATTAATAATAATAATTAAAAAAAGTAGGTTTCTACGGGGGGGTTATGATAATAATAATAATAATTAATAATAATAATAATTAGCATAAAAAATAGTTAGCATAATTTTTTTTTTAAAAATCCTATTAATTTAAGACAATAAATAACATTAATTAATTTCAAATACAACAACCATAAAAAAATATACAATTACTTGAAAAACATAAAATAAGTAGTTTAAATTTCAAATCTCAAATATTGTGGGTCTTTTAATTATATTTAAATTCATTTTTTAAATTTAAATATAATTAAAAATAATAATTTTATTGTTGGAGGGTTTTTCAAAAGCAATTATTTAATTATATAACTTACTCCTATTAATTATATAATTAATTGTATAATTAAACTCTATATAAAATAATTGAACTTTATTTAAAATAAGATAAAAAAAAATGGTTCTCCAAAATAACTTTTATGATTGGAGAACACATCAACAAAAAAGTCATATATACACTATTTAATTTTTTTTGATGTTTTTAAATTATTTTCATGTCCTGATGTCAAAATAATTTGTTGGAGTTGGAGCTAGTACTAGCAATATCGGTGTTGATACCAGTATTAGCACTGATAGTCCTTTCAATAATAATGTTTTTGATGAATGTATTAAAAATAACGGTCATGAGACTGATTTTAATTTATATATCACATCAACAAAATATTTATTTTTAGTTTGTTAATTTTTACCTAATGAAATTCTATGGACATAATTGTTTTGTAATGTATTTTTCAATTATTTTTCAACCTACACGATTTTAGCTGTGATTTTACAATTTTTGTAGGGAAAAATTCAGGTATAATTTTACGATCCGAGTTTTCAAAGCCCCTTCCGTATCGTGTCAAAATTGCGATTTTGACAACCATGCCTAGAAAGTTAGGTCATGTATTCTTTTTACAAAAGCATTTTATTTTCAATTTATTGTTTTATCCTTATCACCCAAAAATCATCTTACACATCTTGATAAACTCATATATAGCCTCATATAATCTAAATATGCCCTAAAAATAAAAAAAATCAATCCAAAATATAAAGTTTTTCCGAGCTCATATATACCATTCCAAATGATGGCAAGGACAAAGAAAACAGTTTAATCTCCTCTTATGAAATGAAACTTATTGACACCAACATTATTATTTTTTGCAGTTAAAATAGTGTTAACTTAGACCTTTCCTATCTATAACTGGAATTTAACCACACTCCTCTTTTAAACTAGAAACTAAGAAATAAAAATTAAAGCTTTGTAGCGCAATTGATTATTGGAAATACCAAAAAGTTATCATTGAAAAAAGAAGAGGCAAAAGTGAAGTGTTCATCTAATTTTTTAAATTGCCACTTGTTTTATACTTTGGTCCTGTTTGTTTTAATTTTTCATTCGTTAACAATTTCTGATAAATTGGTCATGAATTTAAGATAAAAAGTTGCAATTGAAAAATAAAATTTAAAGATTAAATAAAAAAAATAGATGGCATAGATTGCAATATTAATTGTGTACAAATTTTTATTATTTTTTATAATACTATTATGAACATGTTTTAATTTTTTTTTATAATATACTAATCCTATAACTCTTGACCAAATAAATTTCTCATACTCTCTCTACTAAAACTTAGTAGATTTATAGCTGGTTTGATTTTTCATTTTAAAACTGTTATTTTTTTTTTGTTATTTCTAGATATTAAAAAAATATTATATTTATAAAATTTAAAATAAAAACACTCTCTTAAACCCTTGTGCGATAGATGAAGTGGATCTAAAAAAGCAGTCAGCGCCATCCAGCCAAAAGAAGTTGACTTTTTAATATTTTTAAAATTGGAGCAAGCGCCATCCAGCCAATAGATTATCGTAGCCAGGGTGGATACCGACGTGGAGTTCATTGACTCAGTGGAAGACCAAGAAGATAAGAGGGTTCAACTCAGATTCGATCGAGTTGTTGGATTCGCTAAATGGATCGGCACGTTTGACTTTTCTTGTCGGAGAGTGTTCCTACTCGGCCATGAGAACAGTACGGTCTGCCACCTTGGATACTGTCTGTGGGTATCATTAATGCTCATTTTCTTTTCATTATTATATATATATTTTTTAACAAAAACCAGATCTGGACTTGACGATGTAATTCTCT